>CM072893.1:35076235-35676235 GCA_037013685.1 Acridotheres tristis
TCTCGCGTTACTGGATGGTCGCGTTATAAAAGAAAAAGGACTAATCCCGGCCAGTTTCAGAGTGTGGGGAAGGGGCTGCCCTTTCCTCACCGAGGAAAAAATATCTCAAAAAAAAAAAAAAAAAGTTATAGAGGGGGAAAAGTGCATTTAAAAATAAATCTGGGTAACTCGGTGGGATTTTTTTTTTTCCTTTTCCTTTCTCCCTCGCTAAATTAATTATATCAAACATCTGTTCCCATGACGTCGTCCTCGATGCCACACACACCACTGAATGATCTCAACGCTGCCTCGAAGAGCAACAACACCACACCTTTTTGGCTTTCCCAAATATCCTCCGGTAATCGGGATCTCAGTCAGCAGCTCCCTGATTTACTCGCTCAGGTAAATTAAAAGTAGGCGCGCTCCGGGGGTTCGCTCGCCCCCCACCTTTCCAAGCGAGGGCAAAATACAAACTTAGGAACTCGCGCGGTAAGAAAAGCGAAAACTTTCTCACCTGTTTGGTCATGGAGTCTATTAGCCGAACGTACAGGTCCTGCTCTGTCCTAACTCCTGCGGAGGGAAAGCACAGACAAATTCCGATCAGGATTTCGGGAGCGAACCCCCCCAATCCCACAAGGAAAGGATGAGGTCAGGCAATTAACCGCAGCGGGCAGGGATCGGCCCCGCGCCGGCTTCAGGAGAAAATTCAAAATTTCAAAAAAAAAAAAAAAAAAAAAAATTTAATAACGATAAAAATTAGCCGGGAATCAGCCGGTGCCGGAGTTGTGTTGAGCCCGGTGCTCGGGGGGCCGTGGCCGAGCCAGCCCCCCCCGGCCGCGGCCCCACGGCCCCGGGGAACACGCGGGACCCCGGGCGCTGGCGCTCCGCGTCCCCCCGCGGCTTTTCCGCGCCCGAGGAAGCGGCTCCGCCGGGCCGGGGCTCCGCTCTGCCCGCTCGCCCCATCCCAATAATTACTATCAATTCCCAAAACTGAAAAAAAAAAAAAAAAGTCCCTTAAAAGTGCCGCTGTGCCCGAGCAGCCATCGATCCCCTTTTTTACTTTCCACTTCAAGCCCAGCCGGTTAATCATGTGAAGTACCATTGACTTATCGATCCTTTATGTTTTGTTTTCCTTATATGCCAAGGAAAGAGCCGTGTTTACACGCGTGTAATTTTAATCTCGAAATCTTTATATCCTTTATGCCCCTGCACCCCCCCCCCCCCCCCCAAAAAAAAAAAAAAAGGCCTCGGAAGGAAAATCAGACTTTTCTGCGGCACACGGACGCTCAAAAATGAGAGAACGACAACTTACCATTGCTATACAATAACTGAAGTTTATAATGAATCCCATTGTTAGTTTTTTCATTGTTTGGCTCCTGCAAGCAACGATAAATAATTACATTTAGCATGAAAAATATCGCCCTCCTCCTGCTGCCCATTTTCTCGTCCCTGAAGCGGCTCGGAATTAACAGTTTGCAGAAATCAGCCCACGGTCACCTATTTTTTTTTTTTTTTTTCCTGGTGTGGAGCGCTGATGATGTCATTAGCTCGGTGCAAATATGTCATGTTTTGCCGTTTTCCCGGTGTTTAAAATAAGTCGGGGGCCGCGGCGCTAAGTTTCTAACCCCGGGGTCTATTCGGAGCGGCCGTGAGACCGGGGGGAGCCGCACGTGGCGTGGGCGCCGCTGGAGTGCCGGGAGAGCTGCCGTGCTGGGAATGAGCTCTGCTCCACTCAATTACGCTTAAAAAATTTAAATAAAAAAAAAAAAATTTAAGATAACTGGCAGACTTACTTTCTCTTTCTCCACAAAGTCCACAAAAGCTGTTCTCTCAATCTCCACCGGCTGTCCCTGCCTGTCGTACAGAGCTAAGACGAAGTGGAAAAAATTGGATTTTCTGAGATTGGAAGGCGGCTGTTTCTCGAAATGTGCCCGAGCCAGCCCCACGCCGCTGCGGGAGAAAACAAGACAAGGCGTGGGTGAGAGCGGCGGGAAGGGGCGCGCAGGCTCCGCGGCCGCGGGGGGATGCGGGGGGATGCGGGGAGCGCGGAGCGGCGCGGAGCGGGGAGGCTGTAACTGATACGGGGCGGGCGGGGGGGGGAGTTAAGGGGGGGGGGATTTACGGCCGGGATGAGAAATACAGGAGGAGAAAACCGCCGGGAGAGGATTTGGCAGACGTACCTTTGGGCGGCCGTGTTAGCATCCACTACCCCAGCTGTATGCATCCATGAGCGGACGGGGTTCATCCCACTGCCCAGCGGTTCTTCTTTCATGGTCGTCCCACCTCTTGGTATATTTTCCTGAATCCCAAACATTAAAACAAATTTGGGCAAAACCAGCTCCTAACCAAAAGGGGTTAAAATTGAGGGAAATGTCAGATACGGGGTGGGTTGGTTGTTGCTTGATTTTCTCTCTCTCTCTCTCTCTCTCTCTCTCCCTCCTTGGCGACTGGAATATAAGAGATGACTTTACTCCCTGTGATCAGTAGGAGAAAAGCTCAGTTCAAGTCTTGCTTCCTTCTTCAATCTGTCCTGTATTGGCACGACATAAACAATTTACTGAGTACTTCTGTGCGGCGAGTTGGATGGCGTTCCAGTTTGGTGGTTTAAAAAAAAAAAAAAAAAAAAAAAAAAAAAAAAGAAGGAAAAAGTATAACTGCAGCCGGCGACACTGCGAGGTGGCTTTTTTTTTAGGGGGGAGGGGGGAAAAAAGAATAAATATTTTTGTTGTTGTTGTTTGCAGACGCGCTCAACGTGGTGTCATCCTAGTAAAAACCGGCTCGGCAAAAAAAAAAAAGCTTCAGGACACTGCTGAATCGACCACTTTCTGGCAAGGCTCTCCTGCTCCAAAAGACAAATAAACGGGGGGGAAAGGGAAAAAAAAAAAAAAAAAAAAAAAAAAAATCCTGATTACCGCGGAGGTGTTGCCGGGCACACGGGAGAACGGGGCGCGGGCCCGTGGCGGCTCGCGGAATGGACGGAGGCGCGCAGAGCCCGGCCCTCCCTCCCCGAGGAGCGCGCCCCTTCCCCGGGAGCCGGGCCCCCGCCGCCGCGGGAGACGTGGCGTCACCGATGACGTCGCGGAGAGGGCGTGGCCACGCCCAAATATGGAGCGCGGGGTCCGGCGGCGCGCCCGCCCGTTCTGCACACACCCCCCCCCCCAAACCAACCCACCCACCCACCTTCACCCACCCCTTCCCAACCCCGCCACAGCCACGGCGACGCGCGGGCCGGGCTGCGCCCCCCGAGGGGTCACGGCTGACCCCAGCGCAGGGGTCGCGGCGCGGCTCGGGCCGGACAAAGGGTGGGATGCTGGGTGCGCCCCCCGCGCTATAAATGCAGCGCGGACATGGCCAGGGATACCTGTGCCTGAGACTTGGCGTGCACACGCTAAGCCAGCCCCGGCTCTAGGTCCATCTGTGTTTGTGTATCTCCATAGAAATATAGATTTCTATGTATTTGGTCTGTTTGTATGCATTTTTATATATTGGCATATATGTGTATATTGATATCTATTTGTATATTGATATATAGCTATTTTTATATATTGATATTCTTATATATTGATATTCTCATATATCGATATTCTCATATATTATATTCTCATATATTATATTCTTATATATTATAGTCTTATACATTATAGTCTTATACATTATATTCTTATATATTATCTTCTTATATATTATATTCTTATATATTGATATTCTCATATATTCTTATATATTGATATTCTTGTATATCACATTCTTATGTATTATATTCTTATATATATTGATATTCTTATACATACTGATATTCTTATATATTGATTTTTATACATGTTGACGTTTTTTATATATTTACATGTTATATCTGTACATCGTCTCCTCAACTGATGAGCCTTTTCCACCCAGTGTGGGCTACGACTTCCTTGTACTGTTATTTATTATTATTATTATTTTTTGGTGTTTGTTTTTGCGAATTTCCCACTTCCCCGCGTTAATATTTCCCGAACTCGGGGAAAATCGGCGCTCATATCTGAATGAATCGGTGAAAATCGAAAGTCCGATTTGTGTTATCAGGATCCCCTTTCTCCAAGGGGTGAGGGAAAAGAATGGGGGGAAAAAAAAAAAAAAAAGGATGTGTTAGAAAGCAATCTATTTTGCTGGTGTTGGGGGTTAATGACTATTGCCAAAGATAAGTGAATTATCAAAGCTGTTGCTCTACCCGATCTCAAAATCCATTACATTGCTGGCCGTCTAATTAAATACGTAAGTATAATAAAATCATATTTTATGACTATTTGAGGGTAATGAGATTAGTCTTTAGAAGCGATCGCCACATATTAAAGATGCCACTGTCTATAGAATGTTAATAACCTTAAATCAAAGTGTATGGAAACTATTCATGAGAAATTAAAAGAAAATTCCTGTATTCATAATCAGCCCGGAGCTTTTGAGGTACAGTAGAGCAGATTACAAACCCAAACACTTTTATCGCGCAGAGAGAGATACCAAAGTTCCCCAACAATGCCATGCTCGCGGTGGCATTTGGTGGCACCGACACATTTGGGGACCTGGAGCCGGCGCCGGGGGCTGCGGGTCCCCCCAGCCCGCAAAATCCTCCCTGCTAAAAAATCAGGTAAAAAATGTCCAACACCGCTATTATTGCAAGATATTTCCTCAAATGAGCAACGCCGAACTTGGTGCTTCCCCTCCGCTAACGAAAGCTTAAAATCATTTACAGTATCTTTAATTCAGATTACACGCGCCAAGGCGATTTAAATCTGATTACCAAATTAGAAGGTTTTAAAACAAATCCTTTTAAATCTGATACTGTTGACTAAGGAGGGGAGAAAAAAAAAAGTTCCATAAGCCCATCACATAAGGTAACGATCCTGCCCCAGAAAGAAAGGGAGTTTTAAACCTTTTTGACAACAAATGCAGCTGCCCCACTATTTTGGACGATATTAAGCGAAAATGAATGCAAATCTGTGTTCAGAAGCCATCTGGCCAGGAATGGGGGAATCAGCTGCTCCTCACAACAGGCTCTGAGCCTGAATCTATTTCAGCTCATTTTCTAGATCATCTGGTCCTGCACCCAAAGCGTGGAAAATACGGTCTTTATCATTCACCAACTTTATCTTTTTTTTTTTTTTTTTTTTTTTTTTGTCACTCTGGCTGGCTGGAGCTGCCGGCGGCCGAGGGAGCCCTCCCGGGCTGCTGCTGCTTCCCGCACCGCCCCGCACGGCTCCCAGGCCGGCATCCCGCGGGGTGCCCGCCCCCGGCGGCTCCTCGCTGTTCGGCGGCTCCGGGAGGGACGGAGGGAGGGGAGCGGCGGCCGGGCCCCCCCAGCCCCGGGCGGGTTGCGGGAGCGCAGCCCCGGGCTGGGCGCACCTTGCGCGGAGCGGGCAGGGGGTGTGCGCGGCTGCGGGGGGCCGGCCCGAGCCCTCCCGGCTCCGCGGCCCTCCTCCTTTTCCACCTCCTCCTCCTCCTCCTCCGGCGCCAAGTCTCCCTTTTGTGTGAATTTACGGGGTGAGGCTTCAGTGATCCCCCCGCAAATTTGCATTTAAATAGCGACATCAAGCGATGCGCGTGCCACACACCAGCGGGCTCCCAGATGTCACGGCGGAGGAGCTCAGATGGCCGCAGCCCAGCTGTCCCCCGGCCCGGCCCGGCCCCGCTCCGCTCCGCGCCCCCCGCACCGCCCGGCCCGACACGGGCAGCCCCCGCAGCGCGTCCTCCTGCCCCGCACTGGGGGCCGGACACGGAACCCCGAGCCGTGCGCGGCTTAAAACTCACGCTTTTATTCCTACCGCCCTGAGAGTATTCCCTGAAACTTTATTATTTTATTTTTTTCCCCCCTCGGGATAATCCCCTCGGGACTATTATCTCAATCATTTCACTTTTTTTTTTTTTCCTCTTCACTTATTATTATTTCTTGTTTATTTCTCATTTCACGGTTTAAATCACCCAAGTTGGAGAGCGTAATTTTGGTAATTCCGCTATTTCCTCGGCCCTGGGCCGGCCCTGAGCTGCCCAGCTCCGCTCTTCCCAGCGCACAAACTTTCCCAGCGGGAAGTTGCGGTGGGAGCGGGGAGCGGTGGCCCCGGCCCCGCTCTCGGGGGGCTCGGCCGTGTCCCCGCAGCTCGCCAAGGTCCATATTTCAATTTAATTGTTGGAAGGCGCCTTCATTACCAACACGCCGGGTTACACCGGGCGTAATTTATGCCCGGTGTAACCGAAGCAAATCTCTACAAACTCCCGTGCTGCAGGAGGGAGAAATTGGTGTTTTGGGGTAAATTGGTATTTTTCGCGTGTTTTCAGGTACGGCGGCCCCGCGGCCGCTGCTTCAGGGCGTTCATCCCCGGCCGGGCGTTGATAACGCGGGGGCGCAGCGCGGGGGAGACCCAGCCCGGCCCTTGCGCGGGGGGTCGCGCATCCTTGGCCCGGGGTAGAGGCCGAACGCGGCCCAGCAGCGGAGCGGAGAGGAGCGGAGAGGAGCGGAGAGGAGCGGAGGAGGCGAGGCCGGAGCTGCCGCCGCCGCTTTGGGGCTCCTCGGCCTCGCTGCCAGCCCAGGCCCCCAGAGCCCCGCCACGGGCAGAGCTTGCGGGAAAGGCCGGGACCCCCGCACCGCCCGCCCGCTCCCCTTTCGGGACGGATTCACCCTCGCCGGGCTCATTTCAGAGCTTGGATTCGCATTCCTGAGCATCCCGGGCCCGCTGCGAAGCGCACGGGGCCAGCGGTGCGCTCCAGCCGCCCGCCCTGCGGGGCGCAGCCGGGCGCGGGCACGGCCAGGACGGGCTGAGCTGCTCCGCGCCCCGCGCAGGCACCGCAGGGCGGCTGCAGGGCTAGGGGACGCTGTCCCTGTCCCTGTCCCCGGCCGTGTCTGGTGGCCCTGGGTCCCCTCGGCCGGCCGGCCGCGCACCTCCCGCGCTCCTGCGCGGCTCCCGGCCAGGCTGCGCGGAGGCGCGGTGGGTCGGGCTCGGGGTCACGGAACTCCCTGTGGGTGCAGGGTTGTTTTATCCAAACTGGCTCTCGGCCCTGCGCTCCCCCCGGCGCGCTCCCGCGGCCCTGCGCCTCGATATTGTTACATCAAAATTAGTTATTTAAAAAAAAAAAAAAAAAAAAAGGAAAAAATAAAGGGAAAAAATGACTTAAACTTCCGCCGTACCCGAGCGCCAGCCCTGCTAGCCGTACCCCCAACGGGAGCTTTTCCTCGGGAATAAACTCCCCGCGGGCGCTGCCCGGCTCCCGGCGGCCCGAGGGCGCGGCGCGGGCTCTGCCCTCCCGGTCCCCGCGGGATGCGCGGCCGCGGCCCGGGGATGCTGCGGGGCCGCGGTGTCTCTGCCCCCCGGGGCCCCGGGAAGGGGCTTGGGGCTACCCGGAGCCGCGCAGGCGGAGGAGCAGCCGCCCCCGCGGAAGAGCGCGGGCGCGCAGCCGGGGCCGCGGGGAGCTGGCGGCCGGACAGGTCCCATCGTGCGGCGGGAACAATATAAACTGACTCCAACTGAACAAACAAGGATCGATCAGATAATTTCAGATATTATAATTGGCTTTAATTAAACACACTTCGTTCTAATTAACTCTGAAATTTTAGCATGCTTTGGGACGTTGGTGTCTGATTTGATATTGTCAGTCCAGATGTCCTAATAAAATTCAATCCTCCACTCAAGACTTCAATATTCACTAAGAACAAAATGCAAATTAAATGTAAAACCTAAAGTATCGCCAAAGGTATAATCAAGAAAGGTGTCTCAAAACTTCTCACTTTTTATTACGCAGTAGTTAGAAAATGCAGATTACATCCTAACAAGACCTCGACTGAATAATAGAAACCTTAACCCTTTCGTGGTCAGGGCTCGCTCTGCCCTGCAGGAATCCGGGAAGGTCCTCCGCCAGCGCACGGGAATTACCCGCGGTGCGGGGCTCCCGCACGGACCGGCCGCGGAGAACCGGCGCAGCCCCGCGGTACGGGCCGCTCGCCCCGCCGCACTGGCGGAGCAAAACTTGCCTCTGTCACCAGCACTTTGTCCCCGAGGCGAGCGGCGGCGGGGCCCGGGGCCGGTCGGGGGAGCAGAGCCCGCTTCCGCACGGCGGAGCTGCGGGAGAGCCCCGGGCGCGGCACCGGCACCGCAGCGCTCGCCCGGCGGGCGGGACGGGGACACCCCGAGGGGGACACACACCGGGGGAAGGTCCCCGTCCCCTCGGCCCCGAGCTGCCTGGCCATTTCCCCGCGAGCCACAGCGCTCCTGTAAATAATTCAAGGCTCCGGAGCGGGGCGGTGGCGCGGGGAGCTGCGGTGAGCCCGCCCGGTGCCTCCCCCGGCCGGTGGCCCCGGTGCCGGTCCCGGGGTGCCGCACAGGGGGACCCCCGAGCCGGGCTCGGCGCCAGCACATCGCCTCGCCGCGCTCGCGGAGCTCCAAAAGCCGGGCTATTCCCACATTAAACATTTGTATGTTTTCCATGCTAATGGAGTCACTTAAAGCTGTTGCTAATTTAACTTTTTAAAAAGGCCACAGCGCGGTGATTTGCATTTTCTTTAGGATATTGAAATGAAGGGAAAACTGCTGGGCGGTGAGGCTGCCCCGAGCGTAGCTGGGGGCCATGCCGGAATGAAAACAGGGAAAGAAAAGAAGAAAGAAGGAAACCGCCGCTTCTTCCCGACTGTTAATAAGCAATTTGTCCCGCCGCGATTTACATTGCAAAGACAAACGTGTCGGGGCGCCCGGCCCGGCCGGGGCCCCCCGGGCCGCTCCCCCGCTCCGCGCTGCCCCGACATCACCCCCGCAAGCCGCGCTCCCGCATCCCGCCAGGCGCGCAAATCCCGCGGCCGCGGGAGGGCGGCCGGAGGGGGAGAGCAGCGCGTTCCCCGCGCCCCTCGGGCTTGAATTTCCAATGAATTTCCGAACGCCCCGGTCTGGGTAAACAACAAGTGCTGGGCTGGCCGTTTCCCTCGGCAGATCCCCTCTCGCCGCCGCCAAGGCTCTGTAGCGTGGGGACCGTGTGCCATCTACAGGACACTGCGCGGGCGGCCGCGCTCCGCGCCCCCGGCCCCGCCGCCTCCCGCTCCCCCCCGCCGCATCCGCCAGCAAACATTGATTATTTGTTATTTCAACTTTTTAATTTCTTTTTTTTTTTTTTAGCTTCGGATTAAAACTTTGCGGTGATAAAGATTGCGGCGCTGCCCGCGATTTTTGAATTTAATTAATTTTTTTTTTTAAGGTTAAAAGATGCGAAATGTAAAGATAATGCGATTTGATTTGTTAGTCTAACTCCGCGATTTGAGAGTTGATGTCCCCAAAGACCGGGCGAGCTTTTTCCCTTTATTTATTTTTATTAAAACATCAATCTACTCTGGAGCTGGGTGAACTCAGTTTCACCTAGAGAACATAAAATTCTCCATACCAAGGAAATAAGCACCTTTCATAAATCAACAGTATTCCTGACAGATCGATCAATTTTTGGTTGTTAATCCGAAAGGAGGAGTTTTAATTGCTTTCTGCCTTTTAGCCCGGCCACCTCGGCGCGGCGGCTCCGGCAGCGCTCGGCTCTCCCCTTCTGCACTCGGGAGGGGGCAAAAAAAGCCCCGGAGACGCTTCCGCGCCTCCGAGAGCCCGCGCAGCGCCGCGCAGCATCCCCGCCGCGCTACCTGCGCGCAAGCGGCCGGGATGCGCAAAGCCGAGGGACGGACGCGGCCGTGCAGGGGCGCGCAGGATGCGCGCAGAAACCGCGGGCGGCGGCTCCGGCGCACGGCCCGGCCCAGCCCAGCCCGGCCCGGCCCGGCCCTGCCCGTCCCAGGTAAGCGGAGGCTCCGCCGCTCTCGCCCCCCGCCCGCGCCCCCTTCCCGCAGCCCCGCGCGCGGGGAGCCGCTTACCTTGCGCGGGTGCGGCGCGGAGGGCAGCGCGCACGGCGGAGGGGGACGCGGCGGAGTGTGCGGAGCTCCCCGCGCTTTAATACACTTCTCAGGCAGCGCAGCCCGGCGCTGCGCGGCGCGCAGCAGTGCGCCAGCGCCCCCCCGCGCTCTCCGCTGCGCGGGCGGGGGCGGGCGGGAGGCGCGGGGCGCCCGCGGGGGCGGAATCGACGGCGCGGCCCCGGGGGGGAGCGCAGGGAAAGGGGGGCGAGCCCCGACCTGGGGCCGTCCCGGGCCGCCCGGCCCCGCCGCGCATCCCCGCGCCCCGTCCGCTCCGTCCCGGCACGCCGCGGGTTCCCGTCCCGCATCCCGCGGAGCTGCCCCGCGCCCCGGGCCGCGGAGACACCGCCCGGCCCCGCGTCCGAGCGGCCAAGAGCTCCAGGAACGCAACAGGATGCGACCCCCGGGGATGTCCCGCGTGGGAACTCACCGCTCCTGGCTCCGCCGAGGCGCCGCTCGCATCTTTCCAACTCTTTTAATTCCCCCTCTCCGGCCGGAGCCGATGCCCAGCGCCCACCTCCTCCATCATACTGGGGCGGAACTGGCGGCGCTGGGCTCCCAGAACTTCCCGGCTGCTTTGCGCTTTGATTTGAAGCGCGGGCGGCCGTGCCGGCGATGCGCAAAGAACGCGACTGGCTGCGAGAGATTTTATTTTGTTTATTTCTGCTCTTCCTTCCCCTCCCTCTCCCAGTTTAGCCCAGGAACTCCCGCAGCATTGGTTAATCCTCGAGGAGGGATAACTGCTGAGATCTTTAGCGAGCTCTCCGCTACCACGGATACTTCCTAGAGCTCCAGCAGCTCTGTGAGGGATGGGCAGCTACAAGATGTGAAGGTATTTAGAAAAAAAAAAAAAAAAAAAGTAGCGGTTTCCAAGTCAAGCAGATTCCTGCAGGGAAGTGAAGCCCGGGTTTAGGACTGGAACTATATTTATGAAAAATAAACCTATCGGTGTTGGCTTTGCTTATAAATTCAGGGAACTTTCACCCCCAGGTTTGTTCTGACGGCAGCTGCTCTCTGGTTTGGGTTTAATTTGTACAATGAAGGGTTTTAGCAGCTGGGAGAGGGGGGAGGCTGCAGGCAACGAGACAGGAGCTCGGATTTGGTGTTTGGAGGATGTCAGAGCCGTGTCTGGGGTGGGCATGGGGGCAGTGGCCATGGGCAAGGCTGCCCCGTGCACAGGTGAGCCCCACAGAGCTGCCTCTGGTCAGGGCAACCTCACGGGGTTAATTCTGCTCTGTTCACCCACAGACAAGCTCAGCTGCTGCTGCAAAACAGCTGCCCAGATGTGCTGCAGGCGGGGAAAGTTTGGCTTAGCCCTAGAAATGACAGCACAGCTCTGGTCCCGCTCCCCAGCGTCCTGGGACATCCCCAGCACAGGGATGGAGCAGCACGGAGCTGCCTCAGCTCAGGGCTTGGGGAGGGGGTTCCATGCCTGGGCTGGGCTGGGAGGGCGGCCCTGAGGTCTGGGGACCCAGCAGGAATCGTCCAAAGGGCTCTTAGAAGGTCCCACGGGTAACTGAGGGATTTGGGCTTTAACAGTTTTACAATATCCTGAGTGCAGGCGTTGGGCCATTCAGTTCGTATAAATGCCTGGGAAATGGTGGGAAATGCACACACTTCGAAAAGTTCTCCTGACTGGAGAGGCTAAAATGTCTCTGAGGGCTCTGTGGAGTCAGCAGGGATGAAATCAGGAGGCAGAGCCAGGGAGAGCCGGGTGCTCCAGGCCCGAGCCCAACACCTCCCCACAAAGCAAGGAACGTCGTGCTGGAAAACAGCGGGAACTTGCTTTTATTTACAGCTACTCCCTCCCGCATGGGCGCTGAGGTGCTGTCTTTTTGAGAAAATCGCTGTCCACAAAATATTTATCAAGCAGATTCCTCCAGAGCCACGTGATGTTCCCGAGGCTGCAGGGATGCTCTCCCCAAAATCTTCCCCCGCCCCGTTTTTGTTACATCCCCCCCACCCAGAAAGAGCTGTAAGGCTTGGAAATTAATTGTTCCCCTCTCTTTCTGTCACCAATCCACTTTTTTAACGTTTCAAAACATCCTATATATTTTTCACGTGCTCGTGCTCCTCGGAAATGAAAGGTCGGTGCTGCTGCAGCCGTTCCAGGCAGCAGCGCTGGGGGTTAAGCGCTTTATGGGAAGTGTCAGGGATGTAAGAGGACATTGACTGGAGCGCTGCCCCTTCCTTAAGGATCTGTCTTTGTGCTCGGAGCCCTCCTGGCAGCGGGGGCGTGGGGTGGGAGGTCACCCCTCGTGCGACTTCGAGAGAGGATGTGGCAGCAGCTCCCAGCAGGGACCACGCGGCAACCAAAAAATAAAAAAATAAAAAAAATAAAATTCCGCAGCCCCGGGGCGGGCTGTCAGGCGTGCGGGAACGCGGAGCTAACCCCCAGCTCCCGGGGATTCCAGGAGAAAGCTGCGGCCACGGGGAATGTTCGCCTCCAGGCCGGCCCCAGCGTGCCCCGACCTGCTGGTGGAGACAGGTGGAGTGAGGGAGGAGGACGTGAGCACTCGGGAAAAATAAACAGCGGCCAGAAGAATATCGAATTTAAATGTTGCTAGCGGAGAACTCCGCCGGCAGACTCTGCTGGAAATTATCTGAGACACCACGGCACAAAAATGCTTCCTTTTCACGAGGCAAATGATCTAATCAAGATGTATGTGCATGACAATGCGCTCGCAGGGAGAGAAAGTCGGAGTTATCTGCTTCAATTACGGCACTTCCCGTGTCCCTGTCCTGGCAAAGGATGAGAATAATAAATATAAACCAGTTTTTTCCGAACCTGTAACTGAGTTGAGTAACTCAGCTCCCATTGAGCCGCACGTGAAGTATGTAAAAAAAGAAGTTGCCAGGTAAAAATATTGTGAATATTCCGGAGGAATGAAATAGGAAATGAAATATTAAATATTATATGAAATGCTGGCTTGCAGCCAGCGGTGTCTTAATATCCAACAGGACATAGGGATGTGCCCATGAGGGAGAATTAATTGTGAGCCCTTGGCATGAGAATGGAAATCGGAGAAGGTTTTTGGGAAGTTGATATCCTAGAATCGATCATGGAATCACAGACTGCTTTGGCTTGGGAATGACCTTCAGGATCCTCCAGTTCCAAACACGTGGACAGGGAGGGACTGGATCCCACCCGTGTCCATCAAAACGAGGGCACTGCTGGAGAAATCCTTCCTTTCCCTGCTCCTCATCCCAGCCCTGGATGTCAGCAGGGCTGGGGCACCCCAAGGCTCGGGCACCTCATCCCAGGCTGGAAGGACGTGTGGGTGCAAAGCTCCTGCTGGATCCCTGCAGGCACCTCCCAGAGCGGGGAGGCACCCAGGTGGATCCCACTGCTCCAGAGGTTCTTTCCTTCCCTTCAGGTATTGCTGTCCATAAATTATGGAGAGGGCTGGAATTCCTGTTGGAGCAGCTTCCTGGAGAAATGAACTTTGGCTGAGCACAAATAGCACATAAAGCAGGGAACGAGATAAAAACCCATGCAGGCCTCGGTTTCCTTTGAGGTAAAACGAGTGATCCCAGGTGTCAGCACCTCAGAGACCTGCCCAGGTATGGTTTGAACTCACTAAATAATGGATTTTATTTTGTCTGCTTTCTTTCGGGTGGAATTATAGCCACAATCTGTTTTCCTGCTCCATTTCTAGCGAGCAAAATCTGTGTTTTGCTGCTTGAATTTAGTTCACAATCAGGTGCTCAGGTTTTATAAGGCTCAGATTTTTTATCTGTTGGAGTTCTAGAAATTATGTGTGATGGAGGTAAGAGCTTATTTATTATTTATTGCTTTTATTGTAGTGTAATAGCCGTGAAATTTCAACATGAAATAAACTAAGAAAAGAAATCCTTATGCTCAGTGTATCAGCACAGAAGTGAAGCTGGCCAGGCTGACATCACAAATCCAAGAAAGCAAGAATTTTGGGGATATTTCCATTAATTCATCCTGATCATTAGCAGTGCCAAAGGGTGTTTGTGACCTGCAGTGCTCCATCCCAGTGATCTGCTCAAAAGTAACACTGCAAAGACACTTCACTTGTTTATTTATTTCTGAAGTGATAGGTTTATCTCCTAATTTTGCTCTTGTTTCCCAGCTTTTTATAGGACTCTTGGACAGTTTATAGACAGCAGCTGACACCTGTAAAATTCACCTGGAGCTATACAGCAGTTTAAAACACCTCGGTGCAATTTATCCAGAACTCTCCATGCACAAAAAAGGCAAAAATTGATTGGAGTGGCTGAGGAACTCGCCTGTCCTGTCTTTAAAAAGTGGATATAAAGCTGTCAGCTTTTACAGCTGCCCTCACACTGCTTCAGTCAAGCAGAGCTTTGGGGGGAAATTCCTTTCCCAGCCTGGAGTCAGGTCCAGGGCAGGGATGGGGTGTGAGGCAGCTCCTGCAGCACCAACTTCATCTGCATCATCTGCATCTGCATCACCTGCATCACCTGCATCACCTGCATCATCTGCACCTGCATCACCTGCATCACCTGCATCACCTGCATCTGCACCTGCATCATCTACATCACCTGCATCTGCATCACCTGCATCATCTGCATCACCTGCATCACCTGCATCACCTGCATCATCTGCATCTGCATCACCTGCATCTGCATCCCTTCCTGAGGAAGGCACCAACCCCTCAGCCCTGCTGGGTTTTAGTTTTATTAATAAATTCAGATTAGAAAAGTAAGAGATACAGAAGAGGGGGGGAAATCGGATGTGATCACTTTGAGAGCTTTGGCAGTGCCAGGCTGCTCCACCAGGGCTCTGTGCAGCCCAGGCTCAGGTGATCCAGGCAGGGGTTTTGGTTTTGGTGGCTTCCCAGGACAGGCTCCAGCACACATTCCTCACGTTATTTGTGGGTTTTAGCATCTTCAACATTTTTTGGGGCACAATACACAAAGGGAGAAAAAAATACTATATGCAAGGTGCTCTTTATTTGTCCCTTGGCATCCTGGAGAAAAGGAGGCTCAGGGGGGCTCTTGTGGCTCTGCACAACTCCCTGACAGGAGGGGACAGCCGGGGGGATTTGGGATCTGGGAACAGGGACAGGAGGAGAGGGAACGGCCCCAGGCTGGGCCAGGGGAGCTCAGGGGGGACAGCAGCAGGAATTTCCCCATGGAAAGGGTGGGCAGGGATTGGAAGTGCCCAGGGAGGGTTGGATCCCCATCCCTGGAGTGTCCCAGCAATTCCTGGAGGATTCTGAGTGCTCTGGACAAGGTGGGGATGGGCACAGCCTGCCCTGGATGATCCTGGAGTTGTTTTCCAACCTGAAGGATTCTGGGATCTCTCCCTTAAAGCTGGTATTTCCAAACTACCCCAAATATTCAGCAAGGCCAGTAATTCAGTATTTGCTTCCCTGGAAGCTGAGAGCTCCCAGACCGAGACGCTGCAGCTCCTGCAAATCCGGGTAAAGCCCGGAATGCCGGGCTAATCCCAGCACTCACAGCCGTGTCAGGTTTGATCACCTGCTCAAAGCTCCCCCTCCCTGGGCATTCATCATCTCTCAGACGGGAGCAGGCAGCCATCCTTTACTCCCTCATGCCACATTTCCATGAGCATTATGTATTTCCGAGCCATTTTCCTGTATGGATATGCCAGGAATTGTGTGCAATATTCCAGAATGGTTCCAGCAGTGGTGCACAGGGGAACATTCCAGCATTAACCACCTCTCACCTCGCCCATTACCCTGTTTCTTCTCCTCACGTAGAGCGGTGCAAGGAGCATCTGATTTCCTGTTTAAGTGCCCTATAATCACTTGTTACACATAACAGCACACCTCCTCTTAATGCCCCCATCCTGCGAGCTGCCATCCCCACAGGCTTCAGCGAGTCCCTGTAAAACACTGAGCCCACCAGACCCAATCCCTGGAATAAAACAGCCTGAGGGCTTCACCAAACCCCCCCTGGATGTGGACACAATTTAAAATATTTATTTTAAAAAGGTGAGTTATGGAGAATGCACAACAACCCTGGGCAAGTTTTCCTCAGCAATTAATTAACGCTAATGCAATTTTCTCTTTATTTTCTATAGCAGCTCCTCATTGCACCTCGTGCTCTGACTGCCCTGGCCAGTGGGATTTGCTGCTCAGGGAATTCCTTGTGGATTTTGGATCCAAACACAAACCAGACGAGCTGCTGGGTGCCCGAGCTTGGATGGATGAGATCCCAGCTTAGAAGGAACAATATTTCAATCAAAAGTTTAAATTACTGTATTAATTTAAGAGGACTCAGCATGTGCCCCCTGAGTGTCCTGAGCACCAGGCTGGGACCCAGGAGCCACCAGCCCACCTGGGACCCACCCAGGAGGATCAGAAAGGATCTTCTTGCCCTCTGAAACTCCCTGCAAGGAAGGTCCGGGTGAGGTTTGGTCTCTTCTCCCAAGACAAGACAAGAGGAAACAGCTTCAAGTTGTACCTGGGGAAGCTGAAATTAAATATTGGGAAATTTCCTCGTTGTCCAGCCCTGGCACAGCTGTCCAGGGCAGGGCTGGAGGGATTTCAAAGCCCTGTGGATGTGGCACTTGGGGACATGGGGCAGTGCTGGGGCTCAATGACCTGGCTGGGCTTTTCCAGTTCTGGGCTCCTGTGACTCTCTGTGTCCCCAGTTATGCAGCACCCAGAGAACCCCCCAAAATCCCCACCCTGGGGCTGCAGGGGTCGATTGGGTCAGGAATAGCCAGGTTTGGGTTCCTTCAGGGCTGTGCCAGGTGCTGCTCCTCACTCAGGAAGGGCAGGGTGTGCCCAGGTGGGGGCAATAATCCCAGCCAGGATTTATTTGGGGGCTGCTGCCTACCCAAAGCCCCCCAGAAGGGGCTGCTCCTGCTGGGGGGTGGTCCCTGGTGCACAAGAGGAGCTGTGCAGGCGGAGAAGCCTCTGTGAGTGAGGATCCCGGGCTCAGGAAGAGTTTCCCTGTGCTGGGGGATGTGTGAGGATGTGCTGAGTAAGTGAAACACTGGAGCATCAACCTTGGCTGCTTTAAACCCACCATAACCTCTGAGCTTTGTGACGTGTGCAGGGATTCTGGTTTTTTGGGGTTTTTGGGGGATGATAATTTGGGCAGGATGGTTTTATCCCTCACATCCCCTCCCTGGAGCTGCTGGGAGCTCAACCCTTCCCTGGGGGCACAGCCTGAACCTCTGGATGCTCAGAGGAGGGGGTACCCCCTTTTTTGGGGAGCACCTGCAGGTTCATGGCCCAGGTGATGTGGGCAGCTTGATGTGAGTGTCTGAGAGCATGAAAAATCTCTTTAATTGGGATTTAATTTACATGTTGAGACCTTATGTGAGCTCCCATTGCTGGCTCTGAGGAAAGCAGCCCATGTGTGTACAATAATGTGCCACCTTTTAGTTAACATGCTCTAAATTATTATTTTTGAGGCTGATGTGAAGCTGGGAGGGGGCTGCTGGAAAGTCCAGAGAGGGTTTTGAGGTGCTTGAATCTGTCTGGCACTGCCAGCCTTCCTAAAATGGGTTATAACCCTCCCTGTGTACTTAAAAGTTGTACTTGATATCCAGAGGTTCAGTGTGGATTAATGCAAAAAAAAAAAAAAGGAAACAGGGAAATCAGGAAGCAAATTGCTGCTACTTTTTTCTTCCTAAAAGCTTAAAAAAAAAATTAAAAAAAAAAATTTAAAAAGAGAAATGTCTTCCCAAGGCTGGTTTGTGGGATGCCATGCCTGGAGCAGAGCTGTGGGGGGAGCAGCCCATGGCAGGGCTCTGTCCCAGGCTGTGCCCACAAATCCGGAGTGGGATCTTGCATTTACAGCTGGAATCCCTCAGGGATGTGAACTTAGGGCTGTAATTCCACGGTGGTGAGGCCAAAGTCAAGAAATATCTTTTCTGGGCTTTGTAAGAAAGCCCAAGTGCCCATTGTGGGTGTTCTCTGGCAGCAGCTGGGACACTCCAGCCCTGGCTGAGCTCTGAGCAAACCCTGCTGCAGATAATTTGGGAAAGAGGAGAAAAGGAGCTGCTTCCACTCAGGAATTGGAATTGTGGAGTAAAATAAATCACCGTGCTGAGATGAAATTACTTGATGCAGAAATCACCTGTATTAACTTGAAGTAGTGTCAGAAATGTAATTAAATTCAAAAGAACATTTTCCTGAAGCTCTTGAAGTTGAGTAAATATAAAAATACAATTAGTAGAGCTGCTGCTGGAGAGAAATCATGTCCTGAAATACCGGAGTTCATGTGTGACCCCAGGCACACTGAGGTGGGCTGGGTCCCCCCTTGCACTCAGGAGCATCACCTGGTGCTGCTCAGCCAGGATGAGCAGCTCTGATTATCCCTCCTGGAAGGTGAGATTTCAAATTCCTGCGTTGTTACAAAGGGTATTGTGGGCATTAATATAGGAGCCACACTGTGAAGAAGGTGCATGACCAGTGTAGGGGAAATACTGGATTTATTTTCCTAAAAAGATAATGAAAGCAGGGAAAAGGATATTTATTTTCTGTGGGATTGGGAGCAGGCACTGGCAGAGACTTTGTTTACCATTTCACACACGTGTTGATGGCAATGTCTCTGAATTACCTGATACCTGAAATGAGCTGGGTGTCACTGCAGGGAAATTATCTGCACTTTCAGACGCTCCGCTTGATTTGCTTTTGGAAGTCAGCTTAGACTTGACGGGATCTGCCTGATCCGGGTTGTTTTGGGTGCTAATTGTAATCCTCCAGCAGGGAGGCTTCAAGGTCTGCTGCAAGTGTCCCAGTAGCTCCTGTTAAAAGATGAAAACATCGATGTTTGCAGGCTCTGTCTGCCTCCTCGTGCTGCTGGAGAGAGCCGGGGGATGGAATCTGGGATGGGATCAGGGATGTGATGCTATCAGTGATACAATGTTATCAGGGATGGGATGTTATCCGGGATCTATCAGTGATATAAGATTATCAGGGATGGGATGTTATCCGGGATGTGATTTTTATCCAGGATGCTATCAGGGATGGGAATTTATCCGGAATGCTATCAGCGATGTGATTTTATCCTGGGTGCTATCAGGGATGCGATCGGGGTTGTGATGTTATCAGGGATGCGATGTTATTAGGGATGTGATTTTATCCTGGGTGCTATCAGGGATGGGATTTTATCCGGAATGCTATCAGCGATGTGATTTCATCCGGGATGTGATCAGCGATGGGATGTTACCCGGGATGCTATCAGCGATGTGATTTTATCCAGGATGTGATCAGGGATGGGATGCTATCAGCGATGTGATTTTATCCGGGATGTGATCAGCGATGGGATGTTACCCGGGATGCTAGCAGGGATGTGATTTTATCCAGGATGTGATCAGGGATGGGATGCTAGCAGGGATGGGATTTTATCCAGGATGTGATCAGCGATGCTCTCAGTGATTTTATCAGGCTTTGCAGCCCTGCCATCTACCGGCTGCTTCCCTGAAAGCTCTCGGCTCTGCAAGCCCTCTGAGAAAGCGTTTAAACTTCTTAAACTGCCAGAGGGGAGATTGAGATCAGGTGTAAGGAGGAAATCCTTCCCTGGCAGGGTGGGCAGGGCTGGCACAGGGTGCCCAGATTTGCTGTGGCTGCCCCTGGACCCCTGGCAGTGCCCAAGGCCAGGCTGGACATTGGGACAGTGGGAGGTGTCCCTGCCGTGGCAAAGGGAAAATCTGAGGATGATCTTTAAGGTCCTTTCCCACCCAAACCAGGCTGGGATTGTTCACCTGGGCCCCGCTGCTGCTCCCAGCCCGGAGCTCTGCCTGTCCCTCATTCCCTGCCAGCACAGGGATCACTTGTTCCCCTGGGCTGTTTCCGAGCCCGTGTGGACAGTGGGCTCAGCAAGGGCTCCCTGAGCCGAGGCACAGCGACAGTGACACAATGGCACAGTGGGAGGGACACAGAGCTCCAAAGGTCACTCCTGCAGCTGCTGTGGGAACTTGAGCACACACAGCCCTCGGTGCTCCCCCTGCCCTGAGCATTGCTGCTTCTGCCAGGGCAATGGCAGCTGTCCCCAAACTGGGTTTTACTGGGATTTGCTGAACTCGGTGGATGTTCTGCAAGAGCAAAGATGGCACCAGGCTGTGATGGGAAAGAGGATTAAAGGCAGAGTGGCAGCACCTGCACACCCTGCCCTGGAGCTCCCTGCCCTCCTTGAGCCTTTCCTTGGCTGCACCCCCTGATTTGGCACTGCCAGTCCCTGCTGGGATATCACAGTGCTTTGAGAAGAGCCAGCCCAGCTCACCCAAGTCCTTGCAGAAGGAGGAAGCAATAATTCTTTATTTTAAAGGGATTACAGCTTGCTGATGTAAATGACTGTAGCTCTTGATTTGATCACGGAGCTGAGGGCTCTGGGAAGGCTCAGTAGCAACTGGAGCCTTCTGCTGCTCAGGGGACAAGTGGCCCTGGGGCTGAGGGGGACCTTGGGGTGGGCTCAGGGAGGTTGTGCTCAAATTCAGCTTTGCAGGGTGGGAGGAAGCAGAGCTGGGTCCCTGTGGCAGGGGAGGGGCTGAACCTGCACCTGGCCCTGGGCTGTGGAGCCTCAAAATCCCTGGGGCTGGAAAAGCCCTCCCAGATCCAGGCTGTGCCCCAGCCCAGAGCACTCAGTGCCACCTCCAGGGATGGGGATCCAACCCTGCCTGGGCACTTCCAATCCCTGCCCACCCTTTCCATGGGGAAATTCCTGCTGCTGTCCCCCCTGAGCTCCCCTGGCCCAGCCTGGGGCTGTTCCCTCTCCTCCTGTCCCTGTTCCCAGATCCCAAATCCCCCCGGCTGTCCCCTCCTGTCAGGGAGTTGTGCAGAGCCACAAGGGCCCCCCTGAGCCTCCTTTTCTCCAGCCTGAGCCCCTTCCCAGCTCCCTCAGGAATTCTCCATTCCCTTCCCAGCTCCCTCAGGGATTCTCCATTCCCTTCCCAGCTCCCTCAGGGATTCTCCAGCCCCTTCCCAGCTCCCTCAGGGATTCTCCAGCCCCTTCCCAGCCCCATTCCCTGCCCTGGACACTCTCTCCAGCCCCTCAATGTCCTTCCCGTCCAGAGGGGCCAGAATTGGATGCAGCATTTAAGGTGTGACCTCACCAGTGCCAAGTACAGAAGGACAATCACTGCCCTGGTCCTGCTGCCACATGATTTTTATAAGAAGAGAGTATAAAAATGTCCTTTCCTTGGACCCTGCTTCCTTCTGAAGTTCCATATTACTGTGCGCTCTGTTTTCCTTCTTTTAAATCAGCTGCTCCCAGTGCAAGGCTTTTCTTCCAGCTATGGGTTCAACTGGGCACTGGGGTCATCCCTGTGGTCCCCATGCCTTTTTTCCTAGAGATTGTAGGGAGAATTCCTGTGGGGATAATGCTTAAAAAGGAGCAATGCTTCTCCCTGCTCCCTGTAATTTTGGCACCACCGTGTTCCCCATGGGAAAACCTTCCCTGGGAGCTGTTGGCTCCTGCATTCCTGGAGCTCTCCCCGTTACCCAGCTCTTCCTGGAACAACTCTTTGCAACTGAGTGAAGCACTGGTCCCACCAAAATCAATGCAATCGACTGCCCAGCCCTGATGGATTAGTCCTGCAGAATTACAGCTCTCAGCTCTCACCCCCAGAGATGCCATGGGAAAAGCTTTTAGTGGCAACCACTGAATTCCTGCCCAGCCCAATTCCTGCTCTGCCGTGCCAGACACAGCCCCCAAGCCCAGTCAGCTGCTGCTGTGAGTGTGTGTGGCACAGAGGATCCAAACTGCTTAGGAAGATCAAGCCCTTGTTTGTAAAGGCTTAAAAATATCATCTCACCAAGCAGAGGCTGGAATTTCCTGGGCCTTATGGGTGAGGATGCTCAGCCTCGGCAAAGGGGGTGGTGCTGCTGCAGCTTGGGCTGCGTTTGACCTGGAGCATCACAAAACTGCTCCCAGGGCATCCTGCACCCTGCCAGGGGCCCCTGGCATCACCCAGGGCTGTGCCTGTCCTGCTGCTGGGCAGGGACCACCCCAGGGGCTCTCCTGGGTATCTCTGCTGGGAGTGGCTTTGGAAGGTGCATCCACCCCAATCTGCCCATTCTGTGCTGCTCCATAACAAATTTGGGCTGCCAGGACAGCCAAGGGCACCGTGGGTTGTCAGTTTGAGGCTCTGAATCACCCAAATTAACCCATCACAAAATCGCGATGATCAGTTCAAAGTGTTCAGCTTTTGACTGCAACAGTTAATTTTAATTTTTTTTTTTTTTGGTTTCAGACAAATCTTCCTGCACAGTTTGCTGTTTGTGTGGCTGGAGGGATGGCAGCGAGGGTGGGGACACAGCATCTCCTGTGAGGGAACATCTGTGGACGTGGTGGGACACATCTGGATGTGGTGGGACACCTCTGGACACTGTGACTAGCTGGTGATGGCAACCCCAGTTTGTGCTGTCACCCCGGTGCCCTCCTTGCCCTGCCAGCCCCGTGGTGGCTCTGGCTGTCCCCAGAAAGGCCGTGGGCACCGTGTGGGCTGTGCCTGTGGGAGCTGCCAGACCTCCCACGGCGGTTCCTGTAAACATCTGTCAATATTAGTCACATATTCCAGCTTTTTAATTGATCACGCTGCCTCCCTGTACGTGGTGGTTTTTTTTCCAGGGTTTTCCCATAATAATGACTCCTAATGAAGCTGATTATGTCTCCCATAAGGAACATTAATAGAGGAATGCATTGTTCTTAAGGTACAGCTCTGCATCGAGTGAGCTGGAAGGAGCAGGGGATGCTGAGAGCTCAGCACAGCCCTCGGGCAGCCCAGCTCCTGCTCCAGATCCACAATCCCAGACGGGGTTGGGTGGGAAAGGACCTTAAATCCCACCCAGAGCCACCCCAGCCATGGCAGGGACACCTCCCACTGTCCCAATGTCCAACCCGGCCTTGGGCACTGCCAGGGATCCAGGGGCAGCCAGGAATCTCAGCCCAGCCTTTCACAGGGAAGAATTCCTTCCCCAAATCCATTTAAATCTCCACTTTTCCAGCTGGAAGTCGCTCCCCGTGAACCTCCCAGTGAAAATCCCACATTCCAGCCTGGCATTGGGCACTTCCAGGGGCAACCACAGCTTCTGTGGAAATTCCAACCCAGCCTTTCATAGGGAAGAATTCCTTCCCCAAATCCATTTAAATCTCCACTTTTCCTGCGGGACCCCACTGCCTTTGTACCTCCCAGTGAAAATCCCACATTCCAACCTGGCCTTGGACACTGCCAGGGATCCAGGGGCACCCACAGCTTTTGTGGAAATTCCATCCCAGCCTTTTACAAGGAAGAATTCCTTCCCAAAATCCATTTAAATCTCCGCTTTTCCAGCGGGAAATCACTCCCTGTGAACCTCCCAGTGAAAAATCCCACATTCCAGCCTGGTACTGGGCACTTCCAGGGGCACCTCCCCACCATCCCTGGCGTGCTTCACTACTCCGAGGTGCAAAGGAGGAGTAAGGGATGTGGAACAGGTGCTGGTTGTTCTTTCTCAATCCCGCAGGTCTCGCATCCCTCCCCTTACGAATCCCCGAGCATCCGTGTCTCCGACCGGCCACAGCCTCCTGTGCGTGCTCCCTCTGTAAATCCCCCCCCGAAATTTGGGATGTTTTTTCCCCCCCTTTCTCCACGCGGGGAACGTTCCGTCGGAATGGCTGTGAAATGCAAATCTCCGCTCCCGCCGCCGTGCGCTGATTACGGGCTCATTAAAATGCGTAACCCAAAAAAACTCTCTCCCCTCATTACGGAGCCGGGCTCTGTATCACCGCACGCTATAAAGCAGCTGCGTGTTGGCTCTTTGATATCGGAAACCCTATTGTCATTAACCTCATTATGACAATACTCCTTTATGATATTTGAAGCGCCTGCCTCTCAAGGAGGATGCTAGGAGGGTGATAATATTTTGCTGTTTTGCATAATGCAAAGTGTGGAGGGATTGGGGGGGGGGGTTGGGAAACAGGCGGCAGGAGATGAGGAGACTTGGATTATTTATTAGTATCCTCGGGAAAGGTTCTGCTTCTGGAAGTTGAGACACCAGTAAATGCTTGTGTTTTGGACAGGGATCTCTCAGCAGGTGGAAATAGAGGAAAATGTGGTTTTTACCCCAAAGTTTTGTGTTGCTGTGGATAAATAACCTGAGTTATGGGAGACCCGAGGTGGTGCATTGGGAATTTCTGAGGTGCTAACCCCACGTGGATCACTCTCCACTGAAATTATTCTTGCTTGTTGTAGGCTCCATCCTGAAGAAATATCCCCTGAACACGGTAATTCTTCTAACCAGGCAAGTTCTTTAAGTTTTTACAGTTTTTTTTTTTTAACCTTTTTTTCTTTTTTATCTTGACTTTGGGAGGAGCTGGAGCTGCAGGTAGTGTCCAATGGGCAGACACACCTTGGATCTGCACAACTGCAAATGTTTGTTCTCTTTCCTTGCATTCCTTAATGCTCCCGTTTTTACTGGGCTGGATCCTTCATGGACACCTAATTTTGGGCTTGGGGTTTTGTTTCCATTTCTCAGAAAAAGAACAACTGGCGAGGGTTCAGTGCAGGGCTGGCACTGAGGTTGTGGAGTCTCCTTCCCAAGTGCAGGTGATCAGAACCCACCTGGATTTGATCCTGTGCCACCTGCTCGAGGTGAAGCTGCTCCGGCAGGGCTTGGAGCAGAGAATTCCCAGAGTTCCTTCCAGCCCAGCCCCTCAGGGATTCTGGGCAGGGCAGCAGAGGTGTGGGCAGTGCTGCATCCTCCCTCCTCTTCACGGCCTCAGGGGAGCTCAGGGGGGACAGCAGCAGGAATTTCCCCATGGAAAGGGTGGGCAGGGATTGGGAGTGCCCAGGGAGGGTTGGATCCCCATCCCTGGAGTGTCCCAGCAATTCCTGGAGGATTCTGAGTGCTCTGGACAAGGTGGGGATGGGCACAGCCTGCCCTGGATGATCCTGGAGGGCTTTTCCAGCCTCAGGGATTCCAGAATTGTGCTGCCATGACCATCCCCCAAGGAGCAGCAGTCCCTGTCCATGCTGGAACAGCAGGATGTCTGCAGCTTCTGCCACAGATCTTCTGCTGGAATTCATGGCAGAGGGAATTTCCAGACAAGTTCTTTGGAGTGACCCCATTGCTGTGGCTGCCCTGAGAAGCTGCAATGCTCACAATTTCCCCATGGAAAGGGTGGGCAGGGATTGGGAGTGCCCAGGGAGGGTTGGATCCCCATCCCTGGAGGATTCTGAGTGCTCTGGGGACCAGGTGAGGATGGGGCACAGCTTGGACTCGATCCGGAGATCTTTTCCAAGCTCAGCGGTGTTTCTGCCTCCCTTAACCAGCATTTATCACCAGTCAAACACCACAAGTTCCAAACCAGAGCAGGATTCAGAGCCAGGACCTTCCCTGGCATCCCCTCCTGTGGCTGAGGCAGCGCTGAGCTCTCCCTCTCGGGTGATGAGGAGGGCAGCAAACCCCACCCAAGCCCCGACGCCTCCTTCCAGCCCATTCCCAAACTTCGGGGCTGTTTTGTTGACGCTGCACAAGCGATGCTGCATCTGCATTTCTGATTGGGAATGCCTCTTTCCATCCGAGTGCACTCCGGTTCGGCTGCCTCCTCTCTGGGGTGAATAACAAAGAGCATGCCAGTTGTCTGGAGGAGCAGAGGCTTTCTGAATCACAAAAGAGCCCATTTGATCAGAAAATCTAATAATGTGCAACACTTTTGTGAACCAAACCCTGTGTGACCAGCTGGAACTTTGAAAAATTTCACAAGAAGCCGTGGGGACAATTAATCACGACAGAGGCAACTTTTATGCAATTTCTGAAGCAGCATGGAGTTACATAATCAGTGCAAGGGCGAGGAGGGCTGGGGATGCTTTAGGGGAGGGGATTTTGTGTACAGACAGTTTGTCCAATGACAAACAGGGAGAGCCAGGGTGTTTAGCTCCCATCAGCAGCCTCAGCTCACGCTAAAGACACATTAAACAATTTATCCTTTCCGTGGTTTTGTCCTGGATGTGGTTTCCTCAAGATTTTGGAGCACACATGCAGGACTTGCTGGCTGTGGCTGCTCTGCACAGCAATGAGACATCAGTGATCAACCAGTGATTTAAAACATGTTAAATTTGGGAATTAATGGATTCCAAGTGTTTTTCTGATCACAGGTCTGCCAAACGTCCAGCTCCCTGATTGTGCTGGATTGGACATCCCATATTTAACTGTACATTACAGGAGAGCCTCAGGAGCCCAGTGATATTCCAGGAAGGCAGCTGTGCAGAATCCCAGAGTCCCTGAGGTTGGAAAATCCCTCCCAGGCCATCGAGCCCAAGCTGTGACTGATCCCCACCTTGTCCAGGAATTCCTTGGACACCTCCAGGGTTGGGCACTCCAAACCTCTCTGGGCAGCCCCTGCCAATACCTGACCACCCTTTCCATGAAGAAATTCTTCCTGATGTCCAAAGATACGTAATCATTAATTAATTATTTGGGGTGCTGGAGGGGGAGATCTTCCCTGCATGTTTAATTCTGGGGCTGGTGGGCAGGAGGGGCCTGAGGGCGAGGAAGTTGAGGTGCTCAACCCTTGGGCTGTCCCATCCCACCACAAACTGGGGCTAATTGTGCCAGATTTGGACAATCTGGTCTGGCAGGGAGTGTCCCTGTTTGTGGCAGGGGGTTGGACAGGATGGTCCTGGAGGTCCCTCCCAACACAAACCCAACCCAGTCTGTGCCCCAAGAGCCATCCAGCTCTTCCATGGCCGTGCCTTATCAATGCAAATTTCACAAGATATCCAACCCCACCCCCTTTATTAATTATTCTTATCCAAAATCACTTATTTGCACAAGCCAGCCCCACTCCTGGCTCCTTCAGAGTGCTGCTGGGGGGGGAGGGATGGCTCTGCTGCTGGTACCCCTGCAAACATCCTTTCATTTCCTGCATGCAGGTTAAAATCCTGCATTTCAACTCTTTCTTCTCTTTCCTTTTTAGCGAAATCTGCTTAAATTTTGAAATAGGTTCTTGAACAGCTCCAAAGGCCCTCCCTGGTGAATTCCTGCACCATTAAGGCTGCTCTTTACGGATGTTTCCCGTTCGTTTTGGTGCAATGAAATGGCAGTTCTGTCTCTCACATGATGGGTAAAAGCTGCAGTAAACTGAAACTGAAACAGAAGTACAATCCACAAGGGAAGCACTACCACAGGTTTAATGTATTCCCCCCAGAAATCACCAAAGTCTTTCAGGGTCTCGTGTGTTCATGGTTAAAATTGTGCAGCCCTGCCTGGCTGGGGGCAGCTGTGAGGTTCACATTTTTGGGGTGTGGGGGTGGTTCGCAGGCAGGTGCTGAAGCTGCAGGAGCCTCTTTGCTTTCACAAACTCCGAGCTGGAGCTGCTGGTGCAGCTCAGAAATCTTCCCTGAGCTTTGGTGCTGATTCCCCGTGGGTTTGTGACTCTGGGCAGGGAGGGTTTGTGCATTTTGGGAGTGCAAGGGATGGCAAAACAACCCATGCAAGTTGTTATTTCACGGAATCACTGAGTATCCTGAGCTGGAAGGGATCCACAAGGATGGAGACAAACCCCTGGCCCTGCACAGACACCCCAAAATCCACTGAGAGCATTGTCCAGATGGAGCTCGGGCAGCCTCGTGCCCGTTCCCTGGGGAGCCTGGGCAGTGCCAGCCCCTCTGGGGGAAGAACCTTTCCCTAAATTCCAACCTAAACCTCCCCTGGCAGCACTTCCAGCTGTTCCCTCAGGTCCTGTCACCAGAGCCTTCATGCACAGCTCATTACACAAAACAATTATTTATTTCACTCCACATTTTGCTGGGAATGTTCATCCAACGGCTGCACCATGAGCTGTGATTCCAGCCAGCTCTGGTGCAGTTCTCAGAGCATCAGCAGGACACACTCCCCAAAAATGCCACCTGCCCTGTTCTGGAATGCAATTAGAATCGTGTTTGTGTTTGTGCCTCTGCTGGGAGCCCGAGTTTCCCAATTGCTGAGCACTTTTCCCGTATTTGATTTCTTTTTCCCTTTCCTTCAGCCCCAGAGAATCTTTATAAAACACTGAAGTGCTGAACTCTGACCAGGAAGGCAGGAAAAAGTGGGAGTGTGGAAGGCAGGAGGTGGAAGATCCGGCTCAGGATCAAACAAGGATTAAGAAATGCCCAAATAAGAGGAAAGAGGGACAGAATTCCCAGGTGAGCTGGGGAGGAGGAGCTGATTCTCCAGGCAGGAACTGGGCAGTGGGATCCCAAACCTCTGCCCCTCATCCTGGTGCTGCTGCTCCAGTTTCTCTGTTGTCTCACACTGAAAATTTGTCACCGAGTCTGCAATGGAAATACTTCTGTAATTGCCCGTATTATATGGATCATTGACCTTCAACAGGGAAGCTGCTGAAGCAACTGTCCATTTATCTGGAAAATTACCACATGGCAAGAGCACATTAGGCTGCTTCCCTCTGTCTGCTCCAGCACGGGCTTTTAGCTGCTGGACCACAAATCCCTGCTCGTGGTTCCAGCTGCAGCTTTGCTGCTGGGATGCAGAAGGGAAAAGGGATGTGGCAGTGGGGTTTGACATCCTCAGAGGGACAGCAAATCCCAGGTTGGGGTCCTCACGTTGGATTTCAGGTTGAAAATAGAGATTTGAAAGTCGTAGGTCAAGGGAATAGTGTCAGAGATGATGGGCAGCCTGCAGGGCCAGTGCTCCTGCTGCAGCACAGTGCCTAAAATAAAGCTTAAATACAGTGACAATATCGAAATAAATTAGAAATACAATATTGGGGCATTGGAATGTGCTTGTCTGTGCCTGTGCTCCAGCCTGGAGCATTCCCAAAATCCTGGCACACCAAATTCCAGCAGTGCTGCTTTGGAATGAGTTGTTGGAGGGGTTGAGGGGATGAAGGTTCAGCATTTTTAGAGAATCCCAGAATGGTTTGGGTTGGGAGGGACCTTAAATCCCACCCAGAGCCACCCCTGCCATGGCAGGGACACCTCCCACTGTCCCAGGTGCTCCAGCCTGGCCTGGGACACATCCAAGGATGGGACATTTCCAGGGATGGGACATTTTCCCCAAATTCTGCCTAGTTCAGTCACACGTGGTTTGATCACATCCCAGGCTCCACAAGTGAAGTTATCATGCAGAATTTTCTTCACTTCCAGCACTTTTGTGGCATTAAAATTCAAGTTTCAGGCTCAGTATTTCTGGAAAACCTGTGTGTGCCCAGCCCTGCTTCCCATGGAGGGGTGGCTGCTCAGGGACCCTCTTGTCCAAATGAATTTTGGGGGCAAAATAAACCCTGTTTAGTGTTTGTTTAGCAAAATGTGTTTATGGGGATTTATTTATGGAAACAGCTTCAGGTAAAGAAGGGGAATGAAGCCAAACTTTTCAGCTCCAGTTTTGTGCAAAAGGACTAGAACAGGATAATTTACTATAAATACACCGTGTTGTTTCCTGCCCAAGTGTGGCTGCACTTTTCAGCTCCGACTTTTTGAGCTGATGTTTATCAGGCAAAACAAAGGATAAAATTAGCTGCTCGTGAAGTTCAGCTCCGCTTCTCTTGTCTTGTCACTCTGTCTGAGGGTTTAAAAAAAGCCTCATGAAAAAGCAGCTCCTGGAGCCCAAGGCCATGGGATGTCCTTGCTGGGGCTCCAGGGCTGAGCATCCTCCAGCCACTAATAAAAATTCCTAATATCACATGTCCTAAAAACGCACTTTTATTGACCTTTCCTCGAGCACTGGCAGTGCCTTGAGCTTTAATTCAATGTGTATTAATAATCCATTTCAAAGAAGCATTTCCTATTTTCCTTGAGATTCTTGCTCAATCCTGAAGCAGTTTTTGTTGGGATTCTCCAGCTGGATTATCCTTTTGCCTTATCCCATAATTTGCAGGACTCTCCCATGAGTCCAGCACCTCAAAATACATCCCCCTCCAATTTTCTCCAATAAATATTTGTATTTTTACCCACATCACTGGTGGGGAAGATGCTGAAGGAATCTGGAGCTGGTGGATCAGATCCCTTCTTAATTTCATCCTTCAAGAAACTAACTGATTTTTTGATCTTTCCTCCCCACATGGAATTTTACCTAGAAACAGAGAAATTTAAGTTAAAACACTTTAATTGAAGATTTTCCTCTAGAGCAGGTTAAGACATCTCTTAACCCTGGTGAAATGGAGGAGTTGTTTTGGGAGAACTGGAATTTGCTGGAATTTGCTGGAATTTGCTGGAATTGTCTGACCCATGAAATTCCAGAGACAAGAGCAGTGAATCTTCTGCCTGGGTATTTTCTTTCTTAATCCCATATTAAACTTTGGACTCAGTTTCCAGGAGAAGTTCAGCAATGGAAAAAAAAAATATACATACATTTTAAAAGCTGAGTGCCTTTTAGATATAGTTTATAGTTAAAAGTTTTCAACAAGCTCATTCAGAACTTGCATGGAAAGTTTGGAGATTTAGTTTTAAAGACTGTAATTAATTGTAATTTAATCTGGCCCCTAAGCAAATGCCTTGAAACACATCTCTTGTTTCTCTTCTTTCTTTTCTTTCCCACAATTTATGTTATCCTGGGATGTGCCAGGATCAGGATTGGAGCAGCCCCATCTGCATCAGGCTCACATCACACTCTGCTGTGACTTTGGATGCTGCCATAAATCAAAATATTCTTAAATTTAATCTTCTCCTTAGTGCTCTCCTGTGCCTTTTTCCTTTTCCAGGCTGCTTCCACTGTGTTGTTCCACTGAATCCCACGTTGGAGGCAGAGCATGGCAAGGCTCAGGAGAGGGGCAGCAGCATCAGGAGCCACCCCAAGGGTCCTGAGGTGTCTGGAAACTGGGACCAGCACAGGCAGGGTGAGGCAGTGGTGAAAGGGGGTCGTGATGAAATATTTGTGTGGAATTTTGTGCAGCACTTGGAGCAAAAGGGAAATCCTTAATCACAGGATAAACTTTGAGGTGAAGGTGGTGAAGATGACTGAAGTTCCAGGGCAGGTTGGGCATTGGGGTTGGACACTGGGACAGTGAGAGGTGTCCCTGCCATGGCAGGGGTGGGATGGGTGGGATTTGGGGTCCCTCGCAGCCAAACCAGTCTGGATTCCACGCTGGAATGATGGGATGAAGTTCCCATTTCAGTGCAGAGCAGGGATGTTCATAAAAGAGGGGCCAGGCAGCAAATGGGGGCTGAGTTTTGTTCCAGTGGTGAGGAAAAGCAATCGTTGGTAAATCTGGGATTTTCAGCCCTGCAGGCAGTGAGGGTGTCCCGGCCAGGAACTGGGGTGGGGCAGGGGCAGGGAGAGGGGGCCTGGAGCTCACCTGTACCTGTGCAGAGCTGAGCATACAGCACCTGCCAGGTCCTTTTACACACCTGGTGTGACACAGAGTGCCCTGGACACCCTGTACCTGTGCTGTGACACACCTGGTGTGACACAGAGTGCCCTGAGCACCCCTTCACCTGTGCTGTGACACACCTGGTGTGACACAGAGTGCCCTGAGCACCCTGTACCTGTGCTGTGACACACCTGGTGTGACACAGAGTGCCCCGGACACCCTGTACCTGTGCTGTGACACACCTGGTGTGACACAGAGTGCCCTGGACACCCTGTACCTGTGCTGTGACACACCTGGTGTGACACAGAGTGCCCTGAGCACCCCTTCACCTGTGCTGTGACACACCTGGTGTGACACAGAGTGCCCTGAGCACCCTGTACCTGTGCAGAGCTGCAGCTCCTCTCTCACAGGCAATCTCTAAATATTTGCATTTTCCTCTGGAGCTGCCCAGCAAATGCTGGGAGCAGGATGAGGCCCCGGGCAGCCTTTGTTTTGTTAGTGAGAGGAGTTTGTTCCAGGCTTCATTTGCACTCCCTAAGCCTCCCTGTGATCTGCCTCGTGCATCTGTTTCCCCTTGATCTCGCTGCCTGACTGGCAGCTACTTTACAGCAGCATTATCTGTCAAAACATTATTTAATGGAATCCCTTCTAGAAGGAGTTTTTGTTATTATTAGAAATCAAAATGCAGTGATAATTGAATCCCTTTGTATTCCCTGTGTAATGCAGGGAGTAAGACACATTCACACCCGAGGGGAAAACACATCTGGGTTTCCTCTTTGCCCCAAGTCCAGGAGCTCTCCCTCTGCCTGCCTTTGATTCCCCTACCTTAGAGGGGGAGGAAATTTGCAGTGTGTGCATCTCATCTGAGGGAAACAATGCCATACATACACTGATTTTCTTTTCTTAATTCTTTTTTTTTTTTTCCCCGCTACAGGAGTGGCATTAAATAAATACATAGCAGGCTGCAGTGTCACAACAAGGAGATGTACAATTACGAAGACAAAATACCCCAAGGAAATCAACACAAGGCTTATTAATATCCAGGCCTGCAGAAGACAACTGTCAGACAATTGGTCAACAAGGTACATGGTATCTGTTAGATACTGACTAACCCATTATGATCTTTATGAAGTGTCCTTTTGGGGGTCTAGATCTTCAAATATGAGTTGGAAGACCCTTTTCTTTTATTAGTTGCTAAGCTCTTTATACTTTTACCATATTGCGGCAGGTTAGAAGTCTGAGCTTTATTGTCTTATGTTATTGAAAATCCAGATTCCCGCAGCCTTCTCCCTCAGGTCAAGATTTGTCTGAGAATACATTCTCATTTCTCCATGTACAAAGGCTGTCTGGAGAGAGGCAGAAAAAGATTATGACTGTAATATACTTAAATCCAATTTATTTGCCTGACTAGAAACTTCCACACTTCACAATTGCTTCCTACAGAAGATTTTGTATTTAATTCCTTCATCGCAGCGAGGAGCGGGAGCGATCTGAGTCCTCCAACAGGTCCGTGCTCCACACACACACACACACCTGAGCCCGAGGAGAGGGATGCAAGCTGCAAATGCACTCTGATTTTGCACAGTTGCCGTTTATTTCTGCTTTATTCCTGAATTTGGGAGGGATTTTTCAATGCCCTTTGCAGAGCTGGGGTTTGGGGGCGCTGGGGGGCTCCGAGCACCCTGTGAGTGCGGTTGGATGGAGACATCATCGGGCTCAGTGACTTCATTCTCGTGCTGCCCTCTCCGTTCTGCTCTGGCAGGAGCAGCTCAGCTGCTCTGCTCACGGCCAGGGCCCGGGGCTATTTTAAACCTTCATTTGAGAAGGCTTGAAAAGCCCTGGCTCGGGTTTCCTGCGCCCTTTCCCTAAGCAGGGGTGGCACCGAAGCCTTCCAGCCTGGCTCCAAAACAAACACGGCCAGGGCAGGATGCTCCGGGCCAGCTTGGGCCTCACCAACACCTTGGTTTGGGGGGAAAAACGTAAAATGGGCTGAAAATATGCTTTGCAAAGTGCCAAGCACACTTTTTCCTGGAGATAATACGTTTTCTTCAACACAGACTTGAGAAAAGGTGCCTAAATCTATTTGGCAGCAGGGCACGGGGCTGGGGCAGCCTTTGGGAGCACTCAGGTGTGTCCAGGGAGGAGATTTGGGAAGGGGTGGGGGTCCCTGAGCCACCTGGAGCCCCAGCCTTTGGACTGTCCAGGACACTGCCCAGAGCTTGGGAGACTTGTAAGGGATGGATAAAAGCTCACAAAGGCATCAGGAGCTGCTGCTGCCGTGCCTTGGCTCCTGCTCCTGGATTTGGGACCTTGGCTCTTGCCCCTGGATTTGGGACCTTGGCTCTTGCCCCTGGATTTGGGACCTTGGCTCCTGCCCCTGGATTTGGGACCTTGGCTCTTGCCCCTGGATTTGGGACCTTGGCTCTTGCCCCTGGATTTGGGACTCGTTGCTTGGGCAGGGCAGTGGCCAAAAGTGCCAAAAAAGGAGAATTTCTTCAGCTGTGAGAACAAAAGTGGACAAAAGCAGGGCACAAAGGTGGATTAGTGTGGAGGTCAGATGGCCTGGGGTGATGATGATGATGATGATGATGATGATGATGATGAGGGTGATGATGATGAGGGTGATGGCACCACCTCCATGGCCAGCAAGGGCCCTGCAGCCCCTCTGCAGCTCCTGGCATGGGAGCCCTTGGGATTTTGGGGATGCTGGGGCAGGAGGGTGTGGATGTCCCACCTGCACAGGTGTCCCTGGGGCTAGGGCCACTCCAAAGGGGGTGGCCAGGGCTCCCTGGGGTGCTGGGGACAGCAGGGACAGAGCCAAGGGCTCAGGAGATGGGGGCTGGGATGCTCAGACAGAACTTTTGGGACTCTCAGACAGGACCTGGTGGCCACTGGGCTGCCACAAGCCAAACACCCTGAAGCTGCCCAGGAGGAGCTGCCTCCTTCTCCTTGGAGATTTTCCTTCTATTTCACAGCAATTTATCTGTCCTAGGACCAAAACCCAGCCCAAAAAAGATGAAAAATCCACTCTGGCACAGCTGTTTATTTGGTTTTTTAGCCATGAAAAGAGATCTCAGCTCAGTGCTTGGTTTGAAACAGAGACAAACTTAATTTTCCCAGAAAACACCATGGCACTGATAACTTCAGAGCAGCTGGGCTGGATAAAACTCCTTTTCACCACAAAACGTATTTAATTGCTCCCAAATTTCTGCATCTGGTAGAATTCCAGGATGTGGCTGTGTGGCTTGTGCTTTCCAGGAGCACCATCCCTGCATTCACCCTGTGAGCTGGAGCCCCGAAATTCCCTTTCCACCTTTCCCAGCTCTGTCCCTGGGCTGGTTTTTGCACGGCCATGGCGTTGGATTTTTTCATTTCCCTCCCAATCTTTTGAACAAATTCTCCTTTTCCAAGTCTGCACCCTCTGGGGCTCTAAAATCATAACAATTAATGCTGGCAAAGACTCCTGAAGCCACCTAAGCCATCCCTCCTAGGGCAGGATTGTTGGAGCAGGCAGAGAAATTAATGGAGAGGAGAGGCTCAGGAGCCAGGCAGGGAGCTGCTCCCGAGCTCAAGTCGGGCTAAAAAGTTGAAATCACCTAAAAAATCTGCTGGGGGGGGGGGAATGGCAGAGCTGCTCTGTCACCAAGTGCTCGATAGTTCATACAGAAGGAGTTATCATCACTCATTTGTCCCAATTTTAACTCTTCTTTCAACATTTGCTCTGTTGATTTTTTTTCCCCCTTATTTTGATTTTTTTTTTTTTTTTTTTTTGCAGATTTTGTAGCAACAAGGAGTGATCAAACAGATTTACAATAGTCGGTGTTTATCACCCTTCCAGAGGCGTTAAGTGGCTATAAATGCATATGAAATATCTGTGGTGGATCCCTCGCCTGCTCAGCAATGTGTTCTTCCTACGTTCCTAATTGCTAGCAGGAAAAATAGGAGGAATTTGTTTACCAGCTTCCTGCATAATATTCAGACATCTGGAGGTCTGGATGGTGTTCCTGGGGGACAGAAAATACATCAAGGACAATTAGACAAGCGGGGAGCTGCAGCCATCAGGGAATTTCCCAACCATGGGAAAAGGTTCTGAGCACCCACCCGCCCTCCCTGGGCTCCCCTGCTCCTCCTCCTCTCCCTGACAAGTTTTTCCCTGCTCCTTTTATCATCCTGACTCGATGATCTTGGAGGGGTTTTTTGGTTTGTTTTGTTTTTTTTTTCCCCTAAATTATTTTCTGACCCGCTGGTTTCCGTCGTCTGCAGGTGCATTGTCCCCATCCCTGTCCCTCGTTCCTGTGTGAATTGTCACACAGCAGGGATGGCACCCTCAGGAAAGTGAATTTTGGTGAAATAGAATTGCTGCCTGTGTCTCTGAAGGGTGATCTGGGCTCTTTTTAGGGACTGTAAATAAATACCTGGTCACCACCCTGCTGTGGGAGCCCTCACTTCGGGCTCCTGTCACACACCTGAGGGGACAAACTCCTTTTTGAGGGCTCCTCTGGGCTCCTGCCATCCCTCAAAAATCCAGGGATTGCCATATGAGAACCAGGGAGCAACAGTCCCCGTGGGGCTGCTCTCATCTGTGCCACAGATGGGTTATTGATGATTTTCTGTTTCTTATTTAACAGCTTGAGATCAGCAGAGAGAGACTGTGTGGTTTGATTGAAATCAGCCAAGGAACTGCTTTTAATCATGATTTAAATAAAAAAAAAAAAAAGAAAGAAAAAGTGAGAAGCGTTGGTTTAAGTAATTGATTTTTAAATTTGCTTCGCATTTGGGTTTTTTCAGTTGCCTAAATAAAGGTCTGTCCCCTTTGGGGGTGTCCTGGAACCAAAATTCTCTCTGTAACACATTAGGGCCAAAGACCACGTGCTTTCCACGTGTGTATTTTGTAAACCTGCTTTAATTTCGTTTTTATACAAACCTCCACTTATCTGCTGTATTTTTATTCCTTTTTTTCATTGCCTGTGTTTTGTAATTCCTGGTATCAGGCAATGGCAGGAGGTGACTGGAAGGCAGCCAAGGGACACTTTTTCCTGGAGATAATACATTTTCTTCAACACAGACGTGAGAAAAGATGTTTAAATCTATTTGGCAGCAGGGCACGGGGCTGGGGCAGCCTTTGGGAGCACTCAGGTGTCCCCAGGGAGGGGATTTGGGAAGGGATGGGGGTCCCTGAGCCACCTGGAGCCCCAGGAGCCCCCCCAGGATCTCCCCCTGACCTTCTGCTGTGTGGAATTTGCAGATCTCATCCTCTCACATTTTTGGGCAAAGACAGGAGTCCAAATCCAGCTTGGGACAGTGGGAGGTGTCCCTGCCCAGGGCAGGGTGGCACTGGGTGGGATTTGGGATCCTTTCCAACCCAAACCAGGCTGGGATTCTGGGATTCAGTGGAAGTGTGAGCAACAGGGAGGGGAAGCACAGGGGGACCCCTTGGAGCACCCAGAAATTGTTATTTTATGGTTAATTTAATTCAACTTATCTCCTTCCATTTCTGAGAAGTCTTTCTGGCCAAGATAGTGCCAAGATGGGCTCGGGTGGATTTTGGGGTGCTGGGCTCCATGGATGGTTTCCCAGAAATTGTTAATTTAGGGTTAATTTAATTTAATTGATCCCTTTCCATTTCTGAGATTTCCTTTGGGCCAAGCTGGTTCCAGGATGGGCTTGGGTGGATTTTGAGGTGCTGGGCTCCATGGATGGTTTCCCAGAAATTGTTAATTTAGGGTTAATTTAATTTAATTTAATTTATCCCCTTCCATTTCTGAGAAGTCCTTTTGGCCAAGCTGGTGCCAGGATGGGTTTGGGTGGGTTTTGGGGCCCCTGCCCCATTGGGCTGGGCTCTGGGGATGGTTTTCCTGTGGATATTCCCACTGGAGAGCAGGAAGCTGAGCTCCTGCTGAGGCCAAATGGAGTTTGTGAACTCATGGAGCTGATTCCAACCCAGCTGCTGCTGCTCCAGTTCCAGGGAATTCTGGAATTGTCTGCCCAGGAGGTGGTGGAGTCACCATCCCTGGATGTGTTTAAAAAAGGACTTATTGGAGGTGTTAGGGCAGGGGCTGATGATCCCAAAAGTCTCTTCTGTGAATTCCTCCCCCTGAGGATTCCTCCACACGGCACCACCCCAGGTGTGGATGGAGCCGTGCCAGGAGCACTCCCGGCTTTCCTGGAGGGTTGATCGATACCTGAGCTGATCTTCAGCTGCTGCAAAGGTTATCCTGGGAGCTCTCCCTGCAGATAAAACAGAACATTACGTCTTCCTCAGACTGGCTCAGAATTGCAAATCCTGGGAGCGAGCCAGGCTGGGACACTCGCAGTGAGGATTGGAGCAGCCGAGGACGCTGAGCTGCATCCTGTGCCCGGCTGTGGGGACAGGAGGGAACTCCTGAGCATCCCCGGGGATTGGGGAGGGGATGCTCTGCTGGAGCAGAGGTGGGCAGAGCTAAAGGAATAAAACAGGGATTGATTAAAGGAATAAAGCAGAGATTTATTAAAAGCCCTTCCAAGGCTCCACCCTGGGCAGTGCAGGAGCCCCAGACGGGCTCAGAGTCCCGAGTTTCACACTTGGATCACTTTGGGTCCATTCCCACCTTGGCTTCATTGTCCAATCCCAGCTCCAGGCTCTGCAGTGCCATCCTCCCACATTCTCTCCTCCACTCGCTGCTCTTTGCACTTTTTGGGGCTGGAGCTGCAGCGTGTCCTTGGCTGTGGGGCTGGCAAAGGATTGTTTGGTGTGCCTGAGCTGGGAGGAGAGCTGGGAACACTTTGTGTGGAGCTCAGAGTTATATCCCAGGGCAGGGTAGAATGTGGGAAATAGAAAAGCTCAAACCTGGGGCGTCGGAGGGGACGGAGGGGACGGAGGGGACGGAGGGGAAGGAGGGGACGGAGGGGACGGAGGGGACGGACAGATGTGAGCCCGCAGCTGCCGCGCTGAGCGAGGCTCCACGAGCGATGCTGGAGCTCCTTCCTGTGGTGGCAGCGATGAGTTACGGCTGTGGAGCTCCAGCCTGGCTCGGGAATCAACCTGGGCATGAACATCCATCCCCGCATCCAGCCGGGACAGCAGGAGCCGGGTGAGCCCCTGCTCGGGGACACTCCGGGGCACTGGGGGGCTCATCCCACAAACCGGGATTTCTGTGCCCTCAGGTACCAACCCCCTGGAAAAACTCTGCTTTTCACCTCCGAGCTTCGAGCTAGCTTCGAAATTTGAGTGATAAAGTTGAAATCACAGGTGGGTAGTGAAACGAAAGCGTGTGTTTTCGCACAGTGGTAAGTTTTAAATAGTGGTAAGTGTAGAGCAAAATGAAGGATTTTGAGCCTTGTCTCTTTTCAGTGTTCATCTTCCTTCTTCTTCATAGGTTTCAGATAGTAGTTTCTAATTAGTGCCACACTAAAGGTCATAAAAAGTTAGTTATTAAGTTAAAAAATAAATAATATGTGTTAATTCTCTATTAGACTGCTTAGCTTTAAAAGACCTTCTAGCAGCTGCACCTTTCTCCATTTTTCCTCGCTTCTAACAAGTAGCTAGAAGTGCTGTCAAACGCTCTGTACTTTCTAATAAAATTTAATAAACAGCCAAACCCAAACAAAAAAAAATTCTATCATGTTTTTGTTAATCTTAGCTCTAAGTAAAAGCAAAAAAACCTAAGACAAACAACTAATTAAGTAGTGCAAGACTCCCACGGCTGTTACAATGGGGTTTTCCCTAAATAATGTCATTTTCTTAGTGGTGCCACACATCTTCCCAGTCAGGAATGGTCAGGCTGGTGCTGAGGATGGAGGAACGGGGCAAGGGCACTCAGTGTGGCACACAGGGGTGTGCCCAGCCCCAAAACCGGCAGCTCTGGGGAATTTGGGGGGTGGGCAGCTCTGGGGAGACCCCCCCCACTCCCCTGGCCACAGGGACAGCAGCAGAGATGAGCCTGCACATCTTCAAAAGAACAGAATTTGGCCCCTAATGTTCTTTTATTTTTTTGTATGCAAATAAGGTTTAATTTGTGAACTTTGAGCAGTTTGCAGGTGAGTTTATCAGTGTTGTGTTGTTGAGTTTATACTCCCAGTGCTGGGCACTGGGAAAGCACAGGGAACATTATTGATATTAAACAAAGTTTAAAGTTTATGTTATTTATATTAAACAAAGTGAAGACACTCGGGAATCTGCTATTCACCAAGAAAACAGACAATCAAAGCCGAATTGGTGATAATGCTCAGTAGTCTTTTTAGGAGAAATAATTATTAAAATAATCGGCAGACATGGGTGGGGTTATTAATGACAGCAATAGCCTGGAATATCCACGGCTGGGGGCTGGAAGGAGCAGCCCTGGGGCTGTGGAATGCCAGAGCTCCCACCTGGAAATTGTCTCAGCTCGGGGGGAGCAGAGCAGTAACAGCCTGGGCCAGGTGGGGATTCTGAACCCAGCACTTTCCTACCCCATGCACTCATCCTGAAGAAACCGAATAGAAGTTATTAATGAATTCCTTTTAATAGGAGCATTTAGATGCGTTGAGCTGGGTGAAATTCAGAATAAGGTGGAAAAGATGCAGGCTGCATTTCCACAGGGATGGGGCACGGAGGAGGGGCACAGGTGGGAACCTGCACAGGATTCCCTGGGCCCACTGTGGCACCAGTGCCTGGATGGACAGCGGGGCTTGGGGCAGCCTGGGGTGGTGACAATGTCCCTGCCATGCCCGGGGTTGGAGCTGGGTGAGGTTTGAGATCCTTTTTCCAGTTAAACCGTTCTGGGATTCTGTGATGCTCACGCTGCTCCACAGAGCTTACCCAGCCCCACCTGCCAAAAGTGGGAGGCACAAGGGTGCTGGAGAGAGAAAATCGAGCTGTGCACATGGAGCAGGTCCAGCTGCTGCTCCCTGAGCCTCTGCCTTGGTTCAGGGCCAGGCTCTGCACCGGCAGCCAAGGGAGGAGCAGCACTGGGAGGAGGTGGGAGCAAACCCCTTCCACGCTTCTGGAACGGGAGCAGAGGGAATAAAATGCCACTTTTGGCACTAATGAACGTGTGGCAGCGCAGGAATAGCTCTGTGCCCATAGGAAGTCTGGATTTTCAGCTTCTGTTTAAGTTCCTTTTCTTCTAGAAGTGCTGGTGAGGCTCAGTCCTGTCATCCACTTCCTCTTACAACCGCCGTCGACTTCAAAGGAAATCCTGCTGGCAAAATAGCTGCAGAATTGTGTCAGGAGTTTATTTGCTCCCCAGATTAGATAATTAATGAAGATAGAATATTAAAATTACATTTACATAAAGCTAAGGGTAATCTTAAAGCGTTCCATTATTTTGTAAATGACCCGAAGTTTGTAACTCATTTATAATGATCAATCAGGAGACGAGGCCTTTCAAATGAGGAAGTACAATTTATAATTTCACTTTCCTTCATTATTTATTCATCCTGCTGTTGAATCATCTGCTCTCCAAACCCTGAAAAGCCACGGAGCTCCCTTTACCTGCCACTGTTGTTCTGGAAGGAAAGCAAGTTTTGTGTTCGAGTCAGTCCCAATCACGAGGGGAGTTTCACATGGATCATTTTATTGGGTCCACTTAGTCTGAAATTCACACAATTCCAGCCTGCTTTGGGCTGGAAGGGACCTTAAAGCTCATCTTGTTCCATTCCCCCATGGCAGGGACACCTCCCACTGTGCCAATGTCCAACCTGGCCTTGGGCACTGCCAGGGATCCAGGGGCAGCCACAGCAAAGCTGGGAATTCCATCCCCACCCTGCCAGGGAACAATTCCTGCCCCAAATCCCACCCAGCCCTGCCCTCCTTTAGCTGAAAGCCACAAATTCCACAGAACTTTTGCTGTCTGGCTTTCCCTTCAGGCTCAGATTTTGCTACACCTGAATTACTGAAGATGCAGTGATGGTAAAACCAGACATTTCCTATTTTCAGCATAAACCCATGGAAATATTGATTCCTTTCCACTCTGGTACTGAATTGTGGCAGTGCCCTGAACGACTGCCACTGTCTGAACTCATTGTTGTGCTCCTTCCAAACAAGCCTCTCACCCAGCAGAGCTTTATTAAACCCACTGCCCATTTCTGGGTGCAGCCATTTCCCACCCCTCACACCAAGGAGGAATTTTCTGCACAAACTGGGCTGCCCTGGATCCCTGGCAGTGCCCAAGGCCAGGTTGGACATTGGGACAGTGGGAGGTGTCCCTGCCATGGCTGGGGTGGAATGGGTGGGATTTGGGATCCCTCCCAACCCAAACCATTCCAGGATTTTATTCCAAGCGTGGTGAGCTCTCAGTGGGCACCAAGGGCTCAGGAGGATCCCCCCAAGGAAATCAGATCCTAAACCCAAAGGCTGCTCCAGGAGCATTCCCTCATCCCAAGCAGGAACAATAAAATCCCCAAATTCTTTGCTGTGAGAGCTGGCACTAAACCAGACCCACCCCAGAGAGCAGCACTGGGGTCAAGGAATGACAGAGAAAATTTTCTCTGCCCTTCCCTGAAGTGACTGTCCCGGTCTGGGAAGGAGATTTGCTGCACACAGGGACTGGGAAAGCAAAGCTTGGACAGGGCAGGATTTTGTGACTCAGCTTTTGCCAGAACTGGAACGACTTCAACAGGATGCTCACACAAGTGATGGAGCCCTGGCCATAAATCCAGGCAGAAAACTCGGAATGTCGTTTACTAACTACCCTAAATGACCCAATCTTCAGTCAAACAGCCTCCCTTCACCAAATAACTCACAGCAGCCATTCCCCTTTCCTTACAAACTCTTAAAAACTACTCAGAATTCTTTTCCTTCTCGCCTTTGCTCAGAAATGCACATTTTAAATCTTCCCAGGCTCTTTCCTTGCCGAGCTACTGAGTCAGGGACTGAAGCATCTGGCACTTGCTGAGTTCAGAGAACTTAACTTTTATTTAAAGGCTTTTTAATGTCCAAGACTCAAACAAAGTCAGTGAGTGCTGAGGGATTGGAGATGGATTCCTGCCTCTCTCCTCGTGAAGATGAGGGTGGTGGGGATGAAGGCTGGTGCTCAGGGAGGTGTTCTTGAGCAGAGAGAGAATTTTTGGGGGGGATCTGGGATGCTTAGGGAGGATTTTCAGTGTGGGATTTTAGCTGTGCTCTGCCCTGCTGAGGAGCTGTAATGGAATATTCACATTCCACTGAACTCTTGTTATTCCCAGGGCATGGACAAGCCTGGCTTAGGGCACCACTGACAAAAGGACAGGTGTGTTGTCACCTCTTTATTAATTAAGGACTAATTAATAAATGATGATTCAAGCTGTGGCTGCTCCTGGATCCCTGGAAGTGTCCAAAGCCAGGTTGGACATTGGGACAGTGGGAGGTGTCCCTGCCATGGCAGGGGTGGCACTGGGTGGGATTTGGGATCCCTTCCCACCCAAACCAATTTGGGATTCCATGTAATTAAGAGGTGAATGTTAATGGTTTGAGGGTGAAAAGGAGCTGGATGGAGTTTGAGTGTTCAGTGACAGAATTTCACTGCTCAGTGACCACGGAGCCTCCCAGAGCCATCACAGCCAGCACGGGGTGAGAGAAATTCCATGTGCAACCTGCCCCTGGAAAACCTCAGGGTGGCTCCAAGCACTGCCTCCAGAGATGAGGAAAATCCTTCGAGCTTCTGGAGGTCTGTGTTCCATCTGCAGCCTCCCCAAAACTTCACAGGCCTCTCACTGTGCAATTACAGGAGGATTTTAGGCTGATTATGCATTAAAAACTCTCCTCTCCAAAGAAACTCAGAGATCAGAGACATTTTCTTTCAAGTATTACACTGAAATTTGAGTGCTCCTGCTGCTCGTCACAAAATGTTTCTGCCAGGCACTGTGGAACTCTTAGACTTGATACTTTTATTGTTAGAATTGTTTTCTTTTCTCTGTAAATCCAAGCATTTCGCTTCCATACCCCTCTTTTTTTACGGAAATGTTGTTAGGGAAGTTTTAGTCACAGCTTGAGCAGGATGCACAGTCACAGGCCACTGCTGTGGGTACATTAACAGGGCCATGAGAATCACAACCAAACACAAAATAAATGACACGTTTGTCCTTCAGCTGGGTGAAAATGGGAATGCAAAGTCTAGAGTCTTATTTTTCCTGATCCCCACGATTCTCTAATCTGATCAAATATACATTCCCATATTCCAAGGCAGCCTGATAAAGCAGCTTGCTAGAAATAAGTTGCATTAGATTGTGCAGAGCACACTTTCCTAGGAAATCCGATTTCACAATCATGTTCTGGTGACATTTAGCCATTGCTTAGCACAGCAAGGGCTCCTTGGATATTTGAAAGGCTGAGTCCTGAGCAGGACCAGGGCAGGGATTGTCCCCCTGTGCCACCACAGGGACCTCAAGGACTCTGTCCAGCTCTGGGGTCTCACCCCAGGAGAGCCCTGGAGGGGCTGGAGAGTGTCCAGGGAAGGGAATAGGGATGGGAAGGGGCTGGAGAATCCCTGAGGGAGCTGGGAAGGGAATGGAGAATTCCTGAGGGAGCTGGGAAGGGAATGGAGAATTCCTGGGGGAGCTGGGAAGGGGCTCAGGCTGGAGAAAAGGAGGCTCAGGGGGGCCCTTGTGGCTCTGCACAACTCCCTGCCAGGAGGGGACAGCCGGGGGGATTTGGGATCTGGGAACAGGGACAGGAGGAGAGGGAACGGCCCCAGGCTGGGCCAGGGGAGCTCAGGGTGGATATTTGGGAATAATTTCCCCATGGAAAGGGTGGGCAGGAAGTGCCCAGGGAGGGTTGGATCCCCATCCCTGGAGTGTCCCAGCAATTCCTGGAGGATTCTGAGTGCTCTGGACAAGGTGGGGATGGGCACAGCCTGCCCTGGATGATCCTGGAGGGCTTTTCCAGCCTCAGGGATTCCAGAATTGTGCTGCCATGACCATCCCCCAAGGAGCAGCAGTCCCTGTCCATGCTGGAACAGCAGGATGTCTGCAGCTTCTGCCACAGATCTTCTGCTGGAATTCATGGCAGAGGGAATTTCCAGACAAGTTCTTTGGAGTGACCCCATTGCTGTGCCTGCCCTGAGAAGCTGCAATGCTCACAATTTCCCCATGGAAAGGGTGGGCAGGGATTGGGAGTGCCCAGGGAGGGTTGGATCCCCATCCCTGGAGTGTCCCAGCAATTCCTGGAGGATTCTGAGTGCTCTGGACAAGGTGGGGATGGGCACAGGGTGGACTCAGGGAGGGCTTTTCCCACCTCAGTTATCCTGTCCTTTCCTCCAGCCCCTGCTCCTCCCTGGGGATGCAGCGTGGCTTTGCAGGGAAAGGTTCCCTCCCCACTGCAGCCCCGATTCCCAGGAAATCCCAGATTCCAGAGGCTGCCCGGCCACGGCACAGCTGCAGAGGGAGCCGTGGCTGTCCCTGTTTGTCTGGGAGTGGAGGTGCCTCCAGGTTCATAAATCTGTATGCAGTAGTAGGGGTTCTCCACCAGCAATTCATTTTAATTATGTGAGACATAAAAAGACCACCTACAGATGAGACAATACAGCTGTAAGATTCTCAAGGTTACTACGGGGAATACTTCATAACTGAAGTATGTTTTCCCCGAGGAATTTGACTACCATTTGATTTAATTTTTAATTTTTACATTTTAATCAAAAATAGATCAAATGGTGGTGCTCTCCCCTGGGAACCATACTTCAGATATGAAGCAGTCCATGTTCCTTTTAAATATGTAAAGCTGCCATTTATGTATAACTCATGAATGACACCCTGTGTTGCAAGCAAATATCACGCGGCGATTTCGGGACTGTTGCAGTAACAACACCACGATCACACACAAATGTCCCCCCCTGCCCCCACGGGGCCAGCAGCACCACAGGGACCCTCTGGGAGCTGATCCTGCCCATCCCGAGGGGCAGGAAGAGCCCCGTGGATGGATCCCGTGTGCTGATCCCGCATCCCGAGGGATGGAGGAGCTGGGCTGGGAAAGGCAGGGCCAGGAGCAGAGTTTGGAACTTTAGAGCCCAGCACGGAGTGGTCCAGGCTTGGGAGATGGAGGGACAGGGACTGGGGACAAGGGATGGAGGGACAGGACACAGGGAATGGATTTAAGCTGACAATGGGTAGATTTGGATGGGATTTGGGGCAGGAATTGTTCCCTGGCAGGGTGGGGATGGAATTCCCAGCTTTGCTGTGGCTGCCCCTGGATCCCTGGCAGTGCCCAAGGCCAGGTTGGACATTGGCACAGTGGGAGGTGTCCCTGCCATGGCTGGGGTGGCACTGGGGGGGATTTGGGATCCTTTCCCACCCAACCCAGTCTGGGATTCTGTACAAGGAAGAGCCTCGAGCTGCCCCAGGGGAGGGTCAGGTTGGATATTTGGGAGAATTCTGGATTCCTGGGAAGGGCTGTACAGCCATCCCCATCCCTGAGGGGTTTCACCGCGGAGGTGGCACTTGGGGACATGGGGCAGTGCTGGGAATGGCTGCACTCGATGGTCTCAGAGCCTTTTCCAACCCGAACTTTTCTGTGCTCCTCTTGCATCTTCCTGGGATTTTTTATTTTTGTTTCTAAAGAATGTGGCCACAGCTTTGCTTTGCTTCCCTGAGAAAAGCTGGGAACAGCTCAGGGAGAGGAATGGCTGAGCCCTGGTGTCCCCAGGGGTGGGGACAGGAGCTGCTGGACCCCCTGGCCAAGCCATTTGTCACCTGTGGGAAACGTGGGACAGAAGGAACAACCCCAACCCCAACCCCAAGCCCAACCCCAACCCCAACCCCTGCAACTGAATTCCCAGGAAAAGTGACTTTTCTCCATCCCTTGGTGCTCCCAGCCCCGAGCCCAGCTCTGTGCACACACAGGGATCCTGAGGACAAGGTTGGTGTGGGAGGAAATGCCCCGTGTGAGTGTTAATTTGCTAATTACCTGCAGTAATCAAGGCAAACCCTGAGTTATTTATGTTTGACTGTGAATCTGCTCACTCAGGGTATCACACCACGATCCCAGGGGAGCTGCTGAGGTTTTAAGCAGCTAATTTAGACATAAACACCACGGATTTTACACCTGTCCAATAAATAATAATATTTAAAAGAAACAAAAATAAATTTCAATATTTGAACTATATTTATTTTGATAGGTAAGTCTTGGCTTGTCAGACCCAGGTTGCCTTTAAACCCCACTTATCCCAATATTTTGATTTTCCATCTTTTTTTTTGTCAGTCGAGATGCCAAGTGGACTTGTAATTACCATCAATTTAATAAAGTGAGCAATTAAACCTACTACAAAGATTTTACATGACATAAATAATATATTTCTTCTCCCCATCCAAGCTTTTATTCACCTTTATTCCTCAGTGCCCTCAGAATTCATTCCTGGAATAACACAACCAGACAATCCCATGCTGCAGCCAAAGTGGTGTTTAATGCTTCTGCTTTTGCAAGGAACAATTTACAAAATACAAAGTTAAAAATAAGAATTAGATCTTTAAATCTGAATTAAAAACAGGCCAGGGGCCTTTCTCTCTATGTACAGGTAAATAAAGCATCACTCTGGTTATTCTGTGTACAAACCACAGCAGTAGGAAATAGAAAATTTATGTATTTTTTCATCAAGAAAACAAAATTTCGGAGCTCTGCAAGGCATACAAAAATAACTCTGTGGTTCCACTGCAGATTTGACACAAATCTGCTTTAAAGGAATATTCACTGCCCCAGCCTGTGCCCGTTTTATGATCCTGCAAAATCCCAAAATAAATTACAAACACATCTATTTAAAAAAATATCACTATTAAAAGCCTTCAGTGGAGCAGACAATTAAACTCCAATTTGTTTCCAGCCTGATTTAAAAAAGCATTTCTTGCCCTGCTGGAAAACACGGAGCAAGGATTCACAACTGAGAGGAAAAGCTCACTCTGAAATTTATCCAGCAGTGTCTGCCTTCCCATTTGGGAAAAAAATCAGGGAGGATGAGGTGTCTGAGAGGAGCTCCATGTGGTTGAATTCAGAATAAAATTCAGAAGAGCTCAGGAGGAGTCAGGGCAGCAGCTCCAGGGCTTCCACCTGGGGATAAATGCCACGGGACGGGACTGAAATGTGAATTTCTGCAGAGCCAGGGGTGGCAGGTGAGGTGGCACAGAGCACCCCTGGAGCCCTGGCACTGTCCCAGCTGGAACTGCAGCAGCTTTGAGGTCCTGCCCAGCCCAACCCAGGCTGGGATTCTGCAAGGCAGAGGGGACTGGGACAGCTGGACATGGGGACAGTCACCTTCCCACTGCCTCGTGCCCTGATTGGGATCCCACACACGTGGCATCGTTGGGAGAATACATTGAATTAATTGACATATCAGAGCAGCCTTGCTCTGCTTTCCCCTGTTTGGTGTTCCTGCAAAATGTCAAACAAAGAGAAACCAATTTGGGATCACTCCCCTCAGGAGGAATTCTGAATTTCCTAAACATGAAATCAGCCTTTTCTTGTCCTTTTCAGACAAATTCTGAATTTCCTAAACATGAAATCAACCTTTTCTTATCAGTTTTAGATAAATTCGGAACAACCTATACATGAAATCAGCCTTACTTTGTCCTTTTTACAAATTCTGAGTTACCTAAACATGAAATCAGCCTTTCTTGTTCTTTTTAAACAAATTCTGAACAACCTATACATGAAATCAGCCTTTTCTTGTCCTTTTCAGACAAATTCTGAATTTCCTAAACATGAGATCAGCCTTTTCTTATCGGTCTTAGATAAATTCTGAATAACCTATACATGAAATCTGCTTTACTTTGTCCTTTTTAGACAAATTCTGAGCTACCTAACCATGAAATCAGCCTTTTCTTTTCCTTTTTAGATAAATTCTGAGTTACCTAAACATGAAATCAGCCTTTTCTTATCAGTTTTAGATAAATTCTGAACAACCTATACATGAAATCAGCTTTACTTTGTCCTTTTTACAAATTCTGAGTTACCTAAACATGAAATCAGCCTCTTCTTGTCCTTTTTAGATAAATTCTGAGTTACCTGTACAGGAAATATGCCTTACTTTGTCCTTTTTAGACAAATTCTAAGTTAGCTAAACATAAAATCAGCCTTTCCAAACAAATCTTGAGCTACCTAAACATGAAATCAGCCTTTTTTTATCCTTTTTAGATGAATTCTGAATAATCTATACATGAAATATGCCTTACTTTGTTCTTTTTAAACAAATCCTGAGTCACCTAACCATGAAATCAGCCTTTCTTGTTCTTTTTAAACAAATTCTGAACAACCTAAACATGAAATCAGCCTTTTCTTGTCCTTTTCAGACAAATTCTGAATTTCCTAAACATGAAATCAGCCTTTTCTTATCGGTTTTAGATAAATTCTGAATAACCTATACATGAAATCAGCTTTACTTTGTCCTTTTTAGACAAATTCTGAGCTACCTAACCATGAAATCAGCCTTTTCTTTTCCTTTTTAGATAAATTCTGAGTTACCTAAACATGAAATCAGCCTTTTCTTATCAGTTTTGGATAAATTCTGAACAACCTATACATGAAATCAGCCTTACTTTGTCCTTTTTACAAATTCTGAGTTACCTAAACATGAAATCAGCCTCTTCTTGTCCTTTTTAGATAAATTCTGAGTTACCTGTACAGGAAATATGCCTTACTTTGTCCTTTTTAGACAAATTCTAAGTTAGCTAAACATAAAATCAGCCTTTCCAAACAAATCTTGAGCTACCTAAACATGAAATCAGCCTTTTTTAATCCTTTTTAGATAAATTCTGAATAATCTATACATGAAATATGCCTTACTTTGTTCTTTTTAAACAAATCCTGAGTCACCTAACCATGAAATCAGCCTTTCTTGTTCTTTTTAAACAAATTCTGAACAACCTATACATGAAATCAGCCTTTTCTTGTCCTTTTCAGACAAATTCTGAATTTCCTAAACATGAAATCAGCCTTTTCTTATCGGTCTTAGATAAATTCTGAATAACCTATACATGAAATCAGCTTTACTTTGTCCTTTTTAGACAAATTCTGAGCTACCTAACCATGAAATCAGCCTTTTCTTTTCCTTTTTAGATAAATTCTGAGTTACTTGTACATGAAATCAGCCTTTTCTTGTTCTTTTTACACAAATCCTGAGCTACCTAACCATGAAAACAGCTTTTTCTTATCCTTTTTAGATAAATTCTGAGCTACCTGTACCTTTCCTTTTTAGATAAATTCTGAGTTACCTGTACATGAAATCAGCCTTTTCTTGTTCTTTTTACAGAACTCCTGAGCTACCTAAACACGAAATAAGCCTTTCTTTGTCCTTTTTAGACAAATTCTGAATTTCCTAAACATGAGATCAGCCTTTTCTTATCGGTTTTAGATAAATCCTGAACAACCTATACATGAAATCAGCTTTACTTTGTCCTTTTTAGACAAATTCTGAGCTACCTAACCACGAAATCAGCCTTTTTTTGTCCTTTTTACACAATTCCTGAGCTTCCTGAGGAGCAGAGCACCCTGAGCAGGTGCAGAATTGCAGATCTGGGTGTCCTGAGTGGCAGCAGGGCAGGGTGGGATGCTGAGGCAGGATCCAGGATCCAGGGTCCAGCTGCTGCATCCTGGGGATCCCAGCAGGAAATCAGAGCTGCTCCTCTGCTCCCTCTCCATTTCTAGAAGCTCAGGATGTGACTGAAGTGACCCTGCAATGAGAACATTTCAGGTCACTACAAAGGAGTTTGGCAAAACTTTCAATCATTAAAAAAAAAAAAATTCCTTTTTTTTTTTTTTTTTTTCACCAAGGGTGAGTGGAAATAAATTAACACGATCACTGTGTGCTCAGTCACAGCTCCTGGTGGAAAATTTGCCTTTAATTCCATAAATCAGATTTTGCTATGGATATCCAGCATTTCCCCACACCTCTCTTTATTTTGGCTCTGGAAGGAGCAATATTTTCAAGGTTGTATTTACTCTTAAGGAAAGAAATATCCAATTACAGGAAAAAAACAGGAGACAGAATGAAATTCCTGAATATTTTGTTATGATCCACTAAATCAAAAACAACTAAAATCAGGGTAGAGGAAGTGTTATGTTATTGTTTCTTTCAGTTACTTCCCAAACTCTGCTTTTTAGAGAGAGTTTGAAAAATATGTGGAGAATCTCCAGATTTTCCAGCTGCTGCTGGGAATATAAATTTGTGCTCTGCTGAAATGCTAAATCCATCTCCTTTATTTTTAAATTCCATGCTTTATTCCTGAGCAATGCAGTTGTGGTGGTTCTTAATTTCATGTTCCATGGATCTAATACTGGGGAATGAGAGATTCCCACACTTACAGATTCTCCAGCAACACATCTTGGGCAGGGCTGGGAAGTGCCTTTGCTCTCATGATTTTCCAAAATCTGAGGAACAAAACCAGACACAAATTCATACAAAAAAATTGAAAAGAAATGGGCAATTATTTGCAGCTTTATTATAAAACGTATTTGAAAAGCGATTTTGTGACAAACACGTGGCCAGTGGGGACTCACCATGGAATTGTGCTTTGTCTTTGCAGCAGGGTCAGGCAGGAATTTGTGTCTGGAATCCAGATCCATGGCACAATCCACGAGCTGGGCACCAGGCTCCCCTGGAAAGGTGTCCAGCAGCTGGCACACTCGCTTCTGGAAATCCAAAAGCAACATTCACCTGGCAGTGCAAGGCACAGGACACGAATCCTCAGCATTTCCCTGCCTGTGCCTCCCAGGGATCCACAGGGAAGAACACCCAAGCCCAGCATTTTGAGCATTTTGGATTTCTCACTGGCCCTGATGCTGGGAGCAGGAATTTTGTATCTCCCACCACTCTCTGCCTCAGCTCCGTGGAATGCCCCTGGGAAAAGTGTTGGGAAGGACGAATTAGGGAAACCTTGTAAATATGAGTGCCTGGCAAAAGGCTTTGAGAATATGGAAAATATAAGTGAAATAGAAATGATAACAATTTTCCACCGTGTGGCTGAAAGCAACCGAATGCCTGAAGGCCCCTTGGTTTAGATAAAGTTAGATGCTGCAAATACCAAAAATCAAACAGACATCCTCCCTAGGCAAGGCAGGAAGGGTCCCAGATAAAACTTAGAGGTAAGAAAAGCAGTAAAACATGGTAATATAGTGATTCCTATAATGTTAAAGAATTTGTATCTTGTATTAGATTGGTTAGTGGAAATTAGAATACTGAACATGGAAGAAGATTTAATGTATTGTGAAGGGGAAAATCGCTCTTTTCTCTCTTTGTTCTTCACTCTCACTTTCTCACTCTCTCCTCTCACTCTCACTCTGTCCCTCTCTCCGTCCTGCTCTGAGCTGAGTTCCCAGCAGGGTCTCATATAAACCCACGCCCTGGGAAATAAACTGCAAACTTCAACACCAGAATAGAGAGCGCCTGAGTTTGTCCCGACCGTCCCAAGGCAGCGATTCCCACAGAAAAGTCCTTCATCATCCACCCCTCACCCTTCATCCGCCCCCCGGGATTTGGGATGGGGCTCATGGAAGGAGCAGAGCAGTGGTGTGGAACAGTCATTAAATCCAGGAGCAGCAGGAAAAGCCACGCCGGGGATGGGGACATCCCTGCAGATGGGCTTTGTGCTTTTCCTGAGCACTGGCACCCGTTCCCAGTTTTCCAGCTGCACAATCCGGTCACTGCCGCGGCACCGAGTGTGGCACGGCCCGGAGCCTCGGCCCCATTCCCGCTCCTGGTCCCAATTCCCGTTCCCGTTCCTGGTCCCAATTCCCATTCCTGCTCCTGGTCCCCATTCCCATTCCCGCTCCTGGTCCCCGTTCCCATTCCCGCTCCTGGTTCCCATTCCCATTCCCGCTCCTGGTTCCCATTCCCATTCCCGCTCCTGGTCCCCATTCCCATTCCCGCTCCTGGTCCCAATTCCCATTCCTGCTCCTGGTCCCAATTCCCATTCCCGCTCCTGGTCCCAATTCCCATTCCTGCTCCTGGTTCCCATTCCCATTCCCGCTCCTGGTCCCCATTCCCAATTCCCGGCTCCATTCCCCAGTCCCCATTCCCGGTCCCGCTCCTGGCACCGTTCCCATTCCCGATTCCCATTCCCGGTCCCGCTCCTGGCACCGTTCCCATTCCCGATTCCCATTCCCGGTCCCTGCCCCAGTCCTGTTCCCGTTCACCATTCCCGATTCTGATTCTCACTCTCATTCTCATTCCTGATTCCCGATTCCTGTTCCCATTCCCGGTCCCGGTCCTGTTCCCGTTCCCATTCCCGATTCTGATTCCCATTCTCATTCTCATTCCTTATTCCCGATTCCCGGTCCTATTCCTGTTCCCATTCCCATTCCCGCTCCCATTCCTCGTTTCCCTTCCCGATTCCCATTCCCTGTTCCCATTCCCGGTGCCGATTCCCGTTCCCATTCCCACTCCCGGTCCTGTTCCCATTCCCGCTCCCGATTCCTATTTCCGATTCCGATTCCCATTCCCATTCCCATTCCCATTCCCATTCCCATTCCCATTCCCATTCCCATTCCCCACTCACACATTCCGGCTCCCCGATTCCCCCCGGCCCGAGCGCCCCGAGCGCCCCGCGCCGGCCCCGAACGGGCCCCGCGGCCATGGCGGTACCGGAACCGCCCCCGGAACCGCCCCGGGAACCGGCACCGCCCCGGGACCGCCTCGGGACCGCCCCGGGAACCGGGATCCGCCCCTGGAACCGCCCCTGGAACCGGGACCGCCCCGGGCCGCTCGGCCCCCCCCTCCCCCCTGGAACCGCCCCTGGAACCGGGACCGCCCCGGGACCGCCCCGGGAAACGGGATGCGCTCCTGAAACCGTCCGGAACCTTCCCCCGGCACCGGCACCGCCCCGGGATCTGCCCCTGGAACCTCCCTCTGGATGCACCCTCGACACCGGGACCCAGCCCTGGAACCGGGACCAGCCCCTGGAACCGGGACCCAGCCCCTGGAACCGGGACCCAGCCCCTGGAACCGGGACCCAGCCCCTGGAACCGGGACCCAGCCCCTGGAACCGGGACCAGCCCCTGGAACCGGGACCCAGCCCTGGAACCGGGACCAGCCCCTGGAACCGGGACCCAGCCCTGGAACCGGGATCCGCCCCCGGAGCCTCCCCTGGATCCGCCCGGTTCCCGACCCGTCCCGGTCGCGGCCGCTCCGCTCCCATCGCTGATCCCGGCCCGTCGGGATCCGGGAGCAGCCACACTGGGAAGGGACCCCAAATCCCCCCCATCCCACCCCAGCCATGGCAGGGACACCTCCCACTGTGCCAATGTCCAGCCTGGCCTTGGGCACTGCCAGGGATCCAGGGGCAGCCACAGCAAATCTGGGAATTCCATCCCCACCCTGCCAGGGAACAATTCCTGCCCCAAATCCCATCCAAATCTACCCATTGTCAGCTTAAAGCCATTCCCTGTGTCCTGTCCCTCCATCAGGCACTGGAAGGTCACAATTGGGGCACCCCGGATCCTTTTCCAGGCTGAACAATCCCGATTTTCCCAGCCTTTCTCCCAGGGGAGAAGCTCCATCCCTCTCCAATAAAACACCGCTGCCTTTCCCACTGCACCGAGCAGTTTTTTCAGGAGAGAGCACAGATTGTTCCCTGGCGTTCGTTCCTTCTGGAGCTCATCCCCCACTCGGGATCCCGTTGTACTCCAGGACATGCTCTGTCACATTCCCTGCGCCCGAGGGCATCTCACAAAGGATAATCCACACATTCTCCTGGTTTTTTTTCTTTTTTTTTTCCATTTAGCACTTGCCATGCCTCATAGCAGAATAACCAAAATCCAGGTAAATCCACTTTGCAGAACATCCCAAATCCCTGCAGAGCTGGAACCAAACCCAGCCACAAGAAATCAGATTTATTTCATTATTTCCAAGCCACCTCCCAGTCCCACCCCAGAGCCTGCTTAGGTGTCCTGTTGGAATCAGCAAGTCAGGAGTCGGAATTGTTCAGAAATGAGAGTGCAGGGATTGAATTAAAGCCTTGGGATGGATTGAAGGATGTTAAGCCACTCACACAAAGAGGTATAAGTTTAAATTTCAATATAAGCAAATAAGAAAGTAATTAAAATGAGTTTTAAGTGTTTTTAGTAAGTAAAGGTCTTAAATACCAGCGTGGTAGTACATGTTCTAGTAAAGGTTGAAAAACCACAGTCTTAGATACTAAAAGTTCCATGGGGGCTCCAAGAACATAATTTTAAACATAATAAAGCTATAGTAAGAATATTGCTTACATTTTTCAAATGGAGCCAGATAGGCCATATGTATAGTTTATATGTGCTAAAAAACTAAAATTCTAATAAGTTTAAAAGTATTGGCCTGAGCTTGTGTCTTAGCTTGTTAAAAAGTTTCTATATAAGAATATGCAATAAAAAAAATTAATACATTTTACCATTACATTTTACCATTACATTTTGCCATTACATTTTGCCACTTACTTCTTATGCCGTGTGCTTTTATGCCAATGTAAAATATAAATTAAAAAATTATTTTGTAATACAGAATTTATGCTTTTTAATGTAATGGTTTTGAAATAAAATATGGAAACTAAAGTTGAGTTTTAAAAATTGAGTTTATATAGAAATACTGGTTTTTTTAAATATACATATAAAGGAAATTTTGGCTTGAATTAAATATATTTTCCAGTTCCAGTTCCCAGTAATAATATCAGAATTAAAAAAGGATGTAGCCACATAAGAAAAACATTGCTAAGTGTATTCTGAAGTTATTATTTTTTATTTTACATTGCAATAAATACTATTTCTGGATCAAAACAGAGTGTGGATATATCCTGAGTACTTGGCAAGTTCCATCTGCTTCCAACTGGAATTCCAGTCTCTTTCCTGTCTTTGTCTATAATATGAACAGCATTCAGCACTAGGAACTTTTCTGCCATGCAACAAATTGTGGGATCAAGGACTGGCCAGAAAGGGAATTAGGTTAAAATATCAATATTTTAGGGAATTTCTAGCTGGAATGTGTCAGACTAACCCTGTGTCCATAGGGAAGGAGCTTTCCCTCCTCCAGCTGGGCACCAAAACCTGGGAATTTTGTGGTCACTGTGCTGCAAAGAGAGAGAAGGGACAGCGACACACACGGATTTTTTGGGGACAAAAGGCCAATTTATTGTACAGCCAGCCCGGATTTAAAGTGTGTCAGTGCAGCCAGGACAGGACAGGAGCTCATGGGACAATTGGGAAAAACATCCCTGGGACAGCACCTCAGGATGTGTCCCACGGCAAAGACACCAGGGGTTAATGTTGGTGATGAATTCCACTCTGTTTGTCACCGTGTTGTCACCCTGGGAGACTCCTCCCTAACTGAAGCTGCAGTCAGCTTGGCAGCCTGGGAATGGAGCTGAGAGTCAGGAGAAATCCAGGCCTGGAGAGAATTCCCAAGCTGGAATTCCCCAGCTCTGGCAATGTGTGTGTCCACAGAATTTGCACAGGTAAAGGCAACACCTGATCCTTTGGGAAACCCATTGGAAAACTGCTGTGGGATTTGGGAGCACCCAGCCAGCCTCTTCCCTTGAGATTTATTTTTGGGTTTTTTGTTTTTTTTTTTTTTTTTTTTTCTCTTCACCCCACTTTGGGTGAAAATCTGCATGTCCTTGGAGCTGCCAGCTTCATTTGTCCCCCTGCCTGCTCCATCCCGAGTCCTTGACGCTTCCCTGGCACGCTGCTGCCAAGGCTCCATATGGGATCCCAGAAATACAGCTGGAGGACAGGGACATTTAACTCTTCCCTGTCCCCGTGGGCCAATCAATCCATTTGGAGCCAGCAACCCTCGGCTTTCCCTTCCCAAGGAAGCTGGGAAAGGTCTCGGGAAGCTCCTCAAGGTTGATTTACGGAGCTGACGTCGGCCACGGAGGGGAGAGATTTATTTCCAGGGCTTCCATCTGTCCCATGCCTCATTCCTGCAGCAGAAGCACGGCACGGAGCCTTGGCCTCCATCCCATAATATCTGGACCCACACCCTTGGGATTCCCTCTGCTGAATTCCTTCACAGCCCAAAATCCAGCTCTGTTTTGGGAACTCATCAGGAGAGGGGCTGAGACAAAGAATCCCAAACCCCAGAATCCCAAACCCCGTCTGCAGCAGGAATTCCAGGAATTCCAGCTTTTTCCATGGAATAAAATGGCTGTAACACAGAGGGAATGTCCACAATAAAATTGTATTTGTGGTGAGCTCCAAAGGGAAAAGGATTTCCCGTTGGAAAATAGGTTTGATTGTGGAATTCTCTGCTTTAGCCTCACTAATGGTTCGTCCCAGCCCAGGTGTTTTCCCTTTTATTCCATGGGGGATTTTATTTGGGATGAGCTGGAATCTAAAATAAATGAGGCAATCCTATTGATAGCACAAGAATTCAGGATTTAAGCAAAATTATTTTCTTCAAATATTTTATGGGGGGAAAAACCTCACGTTTTTTAACTTGTTTTATGAGAGAGGAACAATAATTTTTACAAGTGCCAAAACTCAGTAAAACAGGGGATAAAATCCCAAACGTGCTTTTCCTAAAGGCTGGAATTTCTGATTATTCCACTGGGTTTCTGTCAGGTTAAAATGACTGAGAAAATAAACAGAATTAGATTTTCTTTTCTCCACTCACATAATGGATATAAACTAGAATGTATTTATGTAAAATGGGCAGTTTTATATCTTTGTTCTCTTTGAAAGTATTTTAGTCCATAGGAAAATACAATAAATGGAGATATTAATTGTTTATTTTGCTTTGTTTTTTTGAGAATTCAGATAAAGCACTGTTGATTAATGTGTCAAAATTTTACATTCAATTTATCCAAGCAGTGAAATCTCAGGCTGTTTCATGATGGTTTTTTAACAGCACAGAGACCAGAGTGGTTTGGATTAATTTTTTCTCTCTTTCTGCATCAGGAGGATTATTGGACAGACCAAAATAAATATTCACTCTTCTTATCCACGCTGCAATTCCCATGGCTGGGGTAATCCTGGTTCCAGATTTATGGGCAGCGAGCTCCAAGGGTGAGAATCTCATTTCACCTTGACAACATGCCCCGTTCTTTTCCACGGGATATCCTGGCAAAATGCAAAGAAAAATGGGAATTTGTCATCCTGAGCAGCAGCCTGACATTCCAGAGGGTCACTGGCTCCGAGTGCTGCTGGCCAGCAGTGACCAGTGGGGGCTGTCCTGGGACCAGTGACACTGGGGACACACGAGGGGATGGTGGCAGGGCTGGCACTGGGCAGGTGACACCAGGCTGAGGGTGCAGTGACAGCCCTGAAGGATGGGATGGCATCCAGGGGCACCTGGACACGCTCCAGGAGTGCCCCAGAGCCAGGCTGGGACACCTGGGGGTGCTCACCTGGACAGGAGAAGGATCCAGGGAGAGCTCAGAGCCCCTGGCAGAGCCTAAAGGGGCTCCAGGAGAGCTGGAGAGGGACTGGGGACAAGGGATGGAGGGACAGGACACAGGGAATGGCTTTAAGGTAAAAGTGGCTAAATTTGGGAATTAGGAATTATTCCCTGGCAGGGTGGGGATGGAATTCCCAGATTTGCTGTGGCTGCCCCTGGATCCCTGGCAGTGTTATCCCATTTTTTTTTGGTTTGTTTTCCCAGGTGGAAGAGCCCGATTAAACCTGGATTAAATCTCTTTTCTTGCCCACTGACAGAGATGGAGCAGCCCAGAACAGCGTTTTTTAGGGGAATTTTACAGATGGCACATTTGGGAAGCTCGGGAGCACTCCAGGCCAGGCTGGGCGTGACCTGGAGCATCCCAGCTCATGGGATACTGCGATGGGATAATGGGATACTGGGATGGGATAATGGGATGGGATACTGGGATGGGATAATGGGATGGGATACTGGGATGGGATACTGGGATGGGATAATGGGGTGGGATAATGGGATGGGATACAGGGATGGGATAATGGGGTGGGATACTGGGATGGGATACTGGCATGGGATAATGGGGTGGGATAATGGGATGGGATACTGGCATGGGATACTGGCATGGGATAATGGGAAGGGATACAGGGATGGGATACAGGGATGGGATACAGGGATGGCATAATGGGGTGGGATACTGGCATGGGATAATGGGAAGGGATACAGGGATGGGATAATGGGATGGGATAATGGGATGGGATACAGGGATGGGATACAGGGATGGGATAATGGGATGGGATACTGGCATGGGATAATGGGAAGGGATACAGGGATGGGATAATGGGATGGGATAATGGGATGGGATACAGGGATGGGATAATGGGATGGGATAATGGGATGGGATACAGGGATGGGATACAGGGATGGGATACGGGGAAGGGATAATGGGATGGGATACAGGGATGGGATACATGGATGGGATAATGGGAAGGGATACAGGGATGGGATACATGGATGGGATAATGGGATGGGATACGGGGATGGGATACGGGGAAGGGATACGGGGAAGGGATAATGGGATGGGATAATGGGATGGGATACAGGGATGGGATACAGGGATGGGATACGGGGAAGGGATAATGGGATGGGATAATGGGATGGGATAATGGGATGGGATACGGGGATGGGGTAATGGGGTGGGATACAGGGATGGGATAATGGGATGGGATACAGGGATGGGATACTGGGATAGGATGGGATGGGTTAATGGGGTGGGATACAGGGAAGGGATCCCGTTGGAACGGGACGGGCTGGCACAAGGGACAAGGGAGGACACGTGACACAGGGAGAACACGTGAGCGTGGTGGATCACGTGACGCGGAAGGAACCATGACCGCGATGACACGTGGTACCGGTCGAACACGTCACGCGGAGACTCACATGACACAGCTAAATCACGTGCCACCGGCGAATCACATGACACGGGAGGAAGCGCGTGAGCCGGGCGGATGCACGTGACCCTCCTGGTGCCACCACGTGACCCCCGGTGACACCACGTGCCCCTCCCTCGGCCGGGCCATGGCGGGCGCGGTGGCGGCCGCGGGCTCTGCCGAGCAGTTCCAGGAGCTGCTGCAGCGGCCGGACAGGTGAGGGGACACGGGGGGAGGAGGGCAGGTCCCGTTCCTTTGTCCCTTAGTCCCTTACCGGGGGTCCCGTCCCCGCTGTGCCATCCCGGGGTTCCATCCCGGTGACCCGTTCCCCGCTGCCATCCCCGGTGTCCCTCCCGTCCCCCGGCTCCCATCCTTGGATTCATCCCGGTGTCCCTTCTTTGGGTGCCATCCCGGGGTCCCATCCTTCGGTTCATCCCGGTGTCCTCTCTTTGGGTGCCATCCCGGTCACCCATTCCCCGGTGCCATCCCGGTCACCCATTCCCCGGTGCCATCCCGGTCACCCATTCCCCGGTGCCATCCCGGTCACCCATTCCCCGGTGCCATCCCGGGCTCCCATTCCCCGGTGCCATCCCGGTCACCCATTCCCCGGTGCCATCCCGGTGTCCCCTGCCGGGTCCCCGCAGGGCACAGCTCGGGAGGGGCCGGTGCTGCCGCAGCGCTCGGTGAAAGCTGCGCGGGGAAGATAAAAAAAAAACAAAACAAAATGGAGACAAACCGAGCCCCAAACTGTACAGAGGCTCGGCCTAGGCTCGGCTTTAGCTCAGCTTTGGCTCGGTTTAGGCTCGGTTTAGGCTCGGTTTAGACTCGGTTTAGGCTCGGGGTTTGCCCGCCCCGCGTTCCCCTGGCTCAGCAGTCGCCGGTGCCACCCTGCAGCTGCTCCTGCCGCGGGGAATTTGGGGCCAAATTGGGCGAATTGGCTGGAAAAAACCCCATAAACCAGAAGTGCCCTGCGAGCTGGGATTGTCCTCCAGCCGCGGGAGGTGTCAGCAAAACCAGCAGGACATTTCAGTGGGGACAGCAGTGACACTTCAATAGGAACAGCAGTGGGAACAGGAACGGGGACAGCAGTGACATTTCCATGGGGACAGCAGTGACATTTCCATGGGGACAGCAGGGACATTTCCATGGGGACATCACTGGGAACAGCAGTGACATTTCAGTGGGAACTGCAGCGCTTGGGTGTTTCGTGTCACACAAGTGACTCTGAATTATTCATCTCCTGCCCAGGGCTCTCATTAATCTGGTTTTGTGCTCTAATGATTAATGACAGGGTTCTGCTTTTCCTACAATCCCAGCCTGGTTTGGGACCTGAAAGCTCATCCAGGGACACCTTCACTGTCCCAGGGTGTTCCCAGCCCTGTCCTGGAACAATCCCAGTGGTTTTATTCCAATATTCCATGCCCATGTTCAGCTTTGGGAGGGAAGAGCTGCAGTAACCACCTCTGTAATCACAGATTTACAGGTGATTAAAAGTGTGCTGCAATACCAGCAGAAGGAAATGCTGTTAACTGATGGCTCTGGGAAAAAGGAACAGGATTTCTTCCAAACTTGCTGCAGGACTTCCTCTTTCCCTCCTGGAATTGTGCTCCAGCTGGATTATTTTGTAGGGACATTACAGAAGAAACTCGTGTGCTCAGATGAGAATTTGAGGCTTCAGGAACAAACACAATGTTTTAAGGTTATTTTAAAAAAGCCACCAGTAATTTTCTCATTGCCTTTGTCACAGACCATAATTCCATTTTCACTCTAAAGAAATTGATTATTTTATCCATGTTCTTGGACCCAAGATGACTTGAGAATTCTGGTAACTCTTCCTCAGCTTCCTTTGAAAACAGCATTTAGAATTCCACGTTAGTTTCAGAGGATTTCTGGTTTCAGGAAATTGACATTTCTTGTATCGAGTTATCAGTAAGTTTGTGTTGTAGCAGAAGTGTCAATCTTGATATTTAAAGAGAAAATTGGGGATTTGTCATAACCTTTTTGTCCCTGCCCTGTGTAATAGTGGAGCTTTTTTTTTAACCTTGGTTGAATGCAGGGAACACTTTGTTTAGAATTACTCAAGTGCTTCATTTTTTCTAAGTCATTATTTTTATATTTCTTAATGTTTTCAATTACTCTTACCTTTTTTTTTAAGGTGAAATTGAAGTGCTCAGAGAGCAGTTCAGTTGCAAAATTTGAATTGTTCTGTGAATAAATTATAAAAAAAAAAATCACAAAACCAAAACAACTCCAAAACCCATAGTGCAAATGAATTTAAAATATATTCTTCCTGAAGATAAAAATGAATATATTGCAGCTGGATGTTTGTAAGGAAGGACCAGGCTCTGGTGGGATGAGGATGAAATAATTCTGGGAAGATTTGTCCTGTGCTCCATCTCCAGGCCAGGCGTGTCCTGCTGTGGGCACAGGCTTAAACTGAGGGCTTGGGGGGAAAAAGAAAAGTTGTTCTGTTGTTTTTCTACCGGAATTTTCTAGAATGTCATTGAGAAATCCAGTTTGTGAAAACACCCAGGGTGTGTGATCAGGACCTGCTCCAGCTGTGCTGCCCATGCAGCTCTTCCATTATTTAGGAATAAAAGGCATGAAGTGGCTGCTGTGGGATGGGTGACTTGATTTCTCTCTTTTTCTAAGTAAATTAACATTAATACATTATCTCTTTAATTCCTTATTCCCATTCTCTGGTGGGTTTGACCTCTGCAAACATGATGAACAGAATTGAAAATTCCAAAATCTTGGCACTGTTGGCATCCCCGATGTTGGTCCCCAGCGTGATGGGATTTCTGCTCCCACCTTTAAATGCTGTGTAGAACCAATCCCAAACATCCCAGCAGGGCTGGAATGAGAAGTTGGAGCTAAAGAAAGCAGGAGAAGAACCTCGCAGTGTGGTGGGCGTGGTGCTGCAGTGCTGGGCTCACGGTGTTTCCCGGGCAAGGAAAAGTCCTGGTTCTACTGAAATTATTAATTTTTGTAATGTCAGGAAGGTGGTGGGGGCGGGTTTTTATGGAGTGCCCATCCCTGGAGTGGCCAGGGAGTTCCTGGAGGTGGCACTCGGGGCTCTGGGCTGGGCACAAGGTGGGCATGGGGCACCTGGGTGCGGTGCTGGAGGCTTTTCCCAGGCTGGGTGACTGCAGGACCCTGCTCCGGTGGGGCAGTTTCCCCAGGGGTCTGTCTGTCCGTCCCCAGGAGTGAGCTCTGTCTGTCTGTCCGTCCCCAGCAGCGCTGTCTGTCTGTCTGTGTCCCCAGCAGTTCTGTCTGTCCATCCCCAGCAGTTCTGTCTGTCTGTGTGTCCCCAGCAGTTCTGTCTGTGTGTCCCCAGCAGCGCTGTCTGTCTGTCTGTGTGTCCCCGGCAGTTCTGTCTCTGGGTCCCCAGCAGTGCTGTCTGTCTGTCCGTCCCCAGCAGTTCTGTCTGTCTGTCCATCCCCAGCAGCGCTGTCTGTCTGTCTGTCTGTGTGTCCCCAGCAGCGCTGTCTGTCTGTCTGTCTGTGTGTCCCCGGCAGTTCTGTCTGTCCATCCCCAGCAGTGCTGTCTGTCTGTCCATCCCCAGCAGTTCTGTCTGTCTGTCCATCCCCAGCAGCGCTGTCTGTCTGTCCATCCCCAGCAGTTCTGTCTGTCTGTCCATCCCCAGCAGCGCTGTCTGTCTGTCTGTCTGTCTGTGTCCCCAGGTCCCTGGTGGTGGTCCATTTCTGGGCGCCGTGGGCTCCTCAGTGTGCGCAGATGAACGAGGTGATGGCAGCGCTGGCACGGGAGCACAGCCAGGTCACCTTTGTGCAGGTGAGCTCCTGGCACGGGGCCAGCCCTGGGGGAGGGCAACGGGCCCAAACAGGGGGAGGTTCCTCTTGGAGTGTCTCTGTGGGCTCACATTTCTGATGGCCCTCTCCCAGCGTGAATCCCAGAGGTGCTGCTGTCAGGGACAGGCAATCCTGGAATGCTCTGGGTGGGAAGGGATCCTAAATTCATTCAGTGTTATCCCAGAGGTGCTGCAGCCATCAGGGATTGGCTCAGACAGGGAATCCTGGAATGCTCAGGGTGGGAAAGGACCCTGAACCCATCCAGAGTTATCCCAGAGGTGCTGCTGCTGTCAGGAATGGGTTTAGGGTCCTTTCCCATCCAAAGCATTCCAGGATTCCCTGTCTGAGCCACCCCTGATGGCAGCAGCACCTCTGGGATAACACTGGGTGGGAAAGGACCCTAAACCCATCCAGAGTTATCCCAGAGGTGCTGCTGTCAGGGATTGGCTTAGACAGGGAATCCTGGAATGTTTTGGGTGGGAAAGGACCCTAAACCCATCCAGGGTAATCCCAGGGGTGCTGCTGTCAGGGACAGGCAATCCTGGAATGCTCTGGGTGGGAAGGGACCCTAAACCCACCCAGTGCCACCCCTGCCATGGCAGGGACACCTCCCACTGTGCCAGGCTGTTCAGCCCTGGTTACTGGTTAAGGGCTCTCAGGATTCCCAGTAATTCCCAATAAATGAGCCTTCAGGAAGGTGAATCCAGCCCCTGCAACGCTGTCCCTCTGCTTTGTGACACCCTCTGCACATCCCACTGAGATCCAGGGCAAGGAGAAAGGAATTCACTTCATCCATGTGCTGTTGGTTTTAAACCAAATTTTTCTGGTTCATGAATTGTGGGATGATGAGGGCAGGGAGCAATGGAGCAGCCAGCTGTGTGTGAATATTTTAATGGGATTTTTCCAGCCTTTAGGATGTGTGTGTGTGGGTTTTTTTTTTCATGATTCCTCTCAGTTGTTATTTGTAAAACAGGACAGAATTATTTTAATGGTATTTTATGACTTAGAGCTTCAAAAGACTAATTTTCAGCATATTGCAAATTCAAGAGGCTTAATTTTATCTAGAGTTTAGTAGCTTTACTCAGCCCAACAAAGTCTGGAATCTCTCAGTTGCCTTTTTATCATTCCTGTATTATTTACTTACGACCTTTATTATTCTGCTGTAATTTATTTTTTAATAAGGAGGTTCCAAAGTCATTCAGGGCTGTAAAACCAAGATAGTGGCACATCCTTCCCTTTACTTCTCCCAGTAATTTTAATATTCTTGGTGTTCTTGCTTAGAGAAAATAAGCTGATGAAAATTCTTGGGTGAGTTTTACTGCTATGTTTTAGAGGGAAGAGCTCCTTGAGAGGAATAGGTTTGATTTTGGCAGTTCTTGGTGGGAATTTTATATTCCAGAATATGCAGCCTGCCTTTGGATTGGCAAGCACCTGTGACCCCCTGAGATGTTTGGTTGAAATGAGTGTGTTCACATCCCAAAACACTCACAAACAACGTTTTGGGAAGCTGTGCCTGTAAGAGCAAGCTCCTGAAATACAAAATGAAATCTGTTCTGTGTTATGTGGAACATAAATATCCAAGCAGGAAATTTTGCTGGGAAAGAAAATGAATATTAGAGGTGTAAATCATCATTTGCCCCTGGAAAAAGAATCAATAATTGGATTTATCTATTCTCTTTCAATTATATTTCAGTTGAATGGAAGCTTTCATTTTCTAGCTGTGGTTTCTCAGTTGATTCTGCTGCAATGGAGATTTGCAGGGGGAGGCTGGGGCTCAGTTTTGATGCTCCTGCTTTGCCTCTCTAATTAGTGGGTTCATTAAGAACCCGAGTAGCTGGAGCAGCTCCAAATCTGAGCCAGTTAAGAGAAATTTTCCTGGCAGATCCCTCCATGAGGAAAGTGGGGGCAGTGAGTAAGCCCAGGCTGGGCACTCAGCAGCCCTGCAGGAGTTCAAAATCAAGTTGAGCACCGTGGCTTGCAGGAACCCCCTCCTTTTGTCCTCCACCATCTGCAGGAGGCTGCAGATGTCAGGGGTGATGTAGAGCCCCCCAAAGGGGCACAAAAACACCTCTGTGATGGGGACAGAGCTGGGGGCAGTGATTGATGGCTTCCAATATAGCAGGAGCTGCACAGGATTGAGAATTTCCCAGGTCAGGAGTGCACCCAAGATTTTATTGGCAGCCTCAGGGCGTCTTCTGGAACGTGCAACAAAATAAAAACCTCTGAACCTGCTTTGACACCGTGGAGGTTCAGTGGGTGCCACGCAGCCCAGAGAGTCTCATTTAAATGTAAATGTCTCACAAACTTCAGCAGCAGATCCTGTTTAAATGTATAAAATGCCAGGGAGAGCATTCCAGGATTGACACTCACAGTGAAACTTTAAAGAAGATTATGAAAAATAATCCGGGGTGTTGGTTTTTTTTTTGTTGTTTTTTTGTTTTTCTTTTGGTTTTGTTTTTAGCTGGAAGCTGAGGCTGTGCCTGAAGTGTCTGAAAAATATGGAATTAGTTCTGTTCCAACATTCTTGTTCTTTAAGGTAAGAGGAAATGGGTTTAAGAGGAAACGAGTTTAAGAGAAAATGGATTTAAAAGAAAATAGAATCCATGTGGACTCTTGGTACTTACACTTTTGTATTACTCTACCTGAACCTTAGGAGCTTTCTCAGTGAAACATCTCTGTAACTGATTGAAGTCTATCCAGTGGAACCTAAAAGTGGAGATAGAAATGGTTTTTGCACTTTATATGGAATATTTCAGGGCTTCCTTAAGTGCTTTGGGATTCATATATAGTTTTTATTTTAGTTGCTGTACTTGGGTCAAAAAACTTACAGCAACGTTTCTTTGTGTTATAGCTGGGAAAAAAAAACAAGTAAATATGATAATAATAGGAATAACAATTCTGTTTGGGTGCAGTTTGCCTGTGATGATAAAACTGACAATATTTTCTTTAATGAGTCATTCTAGAGGCAAACTTGGTGCTGTTCCTGGTGCCTTGGAGTGGCTCCCTAGAAGAAAGGCTGGACAAGGTTAAGAGTTAAGAGAATAAATTGGGGATTTATTTAAGGCCTTCAGTAGATCCACCTTGGGCAGTCAGAAGCCTCAGAGGCTGCACCCAAGGTGGACAAATCAGGAGTTTTTCAGACAATTAAAACTTTGGTCCATTTGCATGTCAGGGTTAATGCTCCAATTACAGCTCCAGGTAATGAACTCATTTACCCCCAGTTCACTCCCCCATAATTCACTTTTATTTGTACTTTTCAGGGCCTGAGGCTGTAGAGTTTCCTTGAGTTTCAGGCTTAGAGGAACGATTTTATCTGACCAAAATGTGAGGATTAGGTTAAATACATTTCACTCTTGCTATGGAGTTCAGAGTTATGCACTAATGCAGTACAGGAGAAAAACTGAATAAAAGCTGAAATCCCTAAGGCTTCATTAGCACCACCAGAAAGGCACGAGCCTGGGGATGCAGCCCCTCCTTGCAAAGCTGGGCTTAGCTGGGTGGGTTTGCTGTGGGTTTTGGTCCATCCTGGATTGAGGGTTGTTTTTTTTTTGTTTTTTTTTGGTTCATGCTGGACTGAAGGCTGTGTTTTTTGGTCCATTGTGGTTTTTGATCCATTGTGTTATTTACTACATGCTGCACTGAAGGCTATATTTTTTTGGTTCATGGTGTTTTTTGGTTCATGCTGGATTGAGGGCTGTATTTTTGCCCCCTGTGCACTCAGGGCTGTATTTTTCCCCTCTGTGCACTCAGAGCTGTATTTTTTACCCCCTGTGCACTCAGGGCTGTATTTTTACCCCCTGTGCACTCAGAGCTGTGTTATTTACCCCCTGTGCACTCAGAGCTGTATTTTTACCCCCTGTGCACTCAGGGCTGTATTTTTACCCCCTGTGCACTCAGGGCTGTATTTTTTGGTCCATGCTGCACTGAAGGCTCTGTTCTTTACCCCCTGTGCACTCAGGGCTGTATTTTTACCCCCTGTGCACTCAGAGGTGTGTTATTTACCCCCTGTGCACTCAGAGCTGTGTTCTTTACCCCCTGTGCACTCAGGGCTGTATTTTTACCCCCTGTGAACTCAGGGCTCTGTTATTTACCCCCTGTGCACTCAGGGCTGTATTTCTGCACCTTGCTGCACTCAGGGCTGTATTTTTTGGTCCATGCTGCACTGAAGGCTCTGTTATTTGCCCCCTATGCACTCAGAGCTGTGTTATTTACCCCCTGTGCATTCAGAGCTGTGTTATTTACCCCCTGTGCACTGGGGCTGTGTTATTTATTTACCCCCTGTGCACTCAGGGCTGTATTTTTACCCCCTGTGCACTCAGAGCTGTGTTATTTACCCCCTGTGCACTCAGGGCTCTGTTATTTACCCCCTGTGCACTCGGGGCTGTATTTTTACCCCCTGTGCACTCAGAGCTCTGTTATTTACCCCCTGTGCACTCAGAGCTCTGTTATTTATTTACCCCCTGTGCACTCAGAGCTCTGTTATTTATTTACCCCCTGTGCACTCAGGGCTGTGTTATTTACCCCCCGTGCTCGGGGGCTGTATTTTTACCCCCCGTGCACTCAGAGCTGTGTTATTTATTTACCCCCTGTGCACTCAGAGCTGTATTATTTGCCCCCTGTGCACTCAGAGCTCTGTTATTTACCCCCCGTGCACTCAGGGCTGTATTTTTGCCCCCTGTGCACTCAGAGCTGTATTTTTACCCCCGTGCTCGGGGGCTGTGCTGTGTCCCTGCAGAACTCGCAGAAGGTGGACAGGCTGGATGGAGCTCACGCCCCCGAGCTGACACAGAAGGTGCAGCGGCACGCAGCTGGAGCTGGCCCCGTGCCCAGCGCTGCCAGCTGTGCCCAGGAACAGCTGCATGCCCGCCTCCAGAAACTCATCAACGCTGCCCCCTGCATGCTCTTCATGAAGGGCTCTCCCAAGGAGCCTCGCTGTGGTGAGCACATCGTGGAATTTCTCTCTCTTTTTTTTTTTTTTTTTGGCAGCTTTTCCCCAGTTCTTTCTGTTTCCGGGGGGGTTTTTGTGTCCCCAAAGTGCCGTGCTCGGCCAAAGGGCTCCTGGAGGTGTCGGTGTGGAAGTGATGCCTCGGACAGCACAGGGTTAAAAATGTTCCTCAAAATCCTGGGAATTGTATCCAGTACATTGAGGGGGTGGGAAGGAAGGTCTGGGAAGGCTGGGAAAGGGAACTGGGCCTGGGAATGAATACTGAGCTTGGTTTGTTTCTACATCATGTGGAGCCACACCTTCACAATCATCATATAATCATTATATTATCATCATATAATCATAAAATAATCATATGATCATCAAATAATCATCCTATGATGATTATTTGATGATTATAGGATGATTATTTGATAATTATACGATCATCATATGATCATCAAATAATCATCCTATAATCATCATATAATCATCAAATAATCATCAAATAATCATCCTATAATCATCAAATAATCATCCTATGATCATCAAATAATCATCAAATAATCATCCTATGATCATCAAATAATCATCCTATAATCATCAAATAATCATCAAATAATCATCCTATGATCATCAAATAATCATCAAATAATCATCCTATAATCATCAAATAATCATCCTATGATGATCATATAATCATCAAATAATCATCCTATAATCATCCTATAATCATCCTATAATCATCAAATAATCATCCTATAATCATCAAATAATCATCAAATAATCATCCTATGATCATCCTATGATCATCCTATGATCATCAAATAATCATCCTATGATCATCAAATAATCATCCTATGATCATCAAATGATCATCAAATGATCATCAAATAATCATATGATCATCAAATAATCATCTGATCATCATATAATCCTCATATGATCATCAAATAATCCTCAAATAATCCTCAAATAATCATCAAATGATCATCATATAATCAATGATCTGATTGTTCAATGTAACCCTTCTTTGGGAATTGGATATAATTATTGTTTAATCATACTAGGAATGATGAGAAACGATGGAATCATGGAAAAGGATATTTGGGGGATTGTAATGAAAATTGCAAAATTCATGCTTGGATAAGATCAATGTATGCAATAGAAGAATATGGGTTTATTAATTAATATATAGTTATATATATGTTAAAAAACCCATGTTTTTATATATATATAAACATGCATGAATATATATGTAAATATGTATATATATAAACATGTCTATATATAGAAAAAACATGTTTTTTTCTACATATATATAAAAAACCATGTATATACATATATAAACATGTCTATATATAGAAAAAACCATTTTTTAATACATCTATATATATAAAAACATGTGTATATATATATATAAAAAACATGGTTTTTTTATATATATATATAAAACCATGTTCAGATTTGGGTCTGCACCCCTGATTGCCAGAGCTCTTCAGTAAAATTCACAGAAACATTTTCACAGAAATCCTTCTGTCACGATGTGTTTCCACAGCAACACCTTGATGTTGGAAAAAAATCAGGATTTGACAGGAAAATCTCACAGATGTGTGTGTGTATAACAGATTTTTGAATGTGGAATCTGAAGAAGGAATAGAAATAAAATTAAGTTTTAATATAGAAAATAATTGTTGAGGCAGGTTTACTGGATAACTGAGAAAATCAAGAGCAAGTGAGTTGGAAGGGGATTTTATGACTCAGAGCAAAGGATAAATCCACCTCAAACAAAAGATATTTTTACCAAGCAAAAAAAGATTTTTACAGGCAAACAAAAATGCCAAGTTGCAGATAGAAAGAAAGATTTTAAAATTTTCCACTGCAAGAAAACTAAAAAAACCAACTTGTAGCTTAAACTGTGACACACTGACTTTTTGTGATTAAAGAATAATTCCATGAATATGGTGATGTATTTCTGATAGGCTGTAGGTCATAATACAATTATTAATTGGCTGTCATGCATTAAGATGCTCTGTAATAAAAATGAAATAATTCACTGTAAGCAGAACTAGAGAGGCTCCAGACAAACCCACACTGGGCTCTGAGAGGGTTCCTGTGGAAATGTGTCAGCAAGGAAAATAAAACACGGTGGGAAGGTAAAAGAGAGGTAATAAAAGAACATTAAACACTCAGGAAAACATTGAGAATTGAAGAAATAAAAAAGAATTTGCCTTCTAGGTGAGGCAGGGAAGGATGCTGCTAAAGTGAACTAGAAAATTTAAGTAGAAAATACTTACAAAAATCAAGTTTTAAAGTTGAATCGGTGAGAACAGTAATAAATTAACAATAATAAATAAATAATAAATACCTAACCAGAAACCATATGAAATAATTGCCATGTATTAAACATTTCTGCCCCTTTTATGTTGTTTGAAGCTGTTTGAATAGGTTTTATATATTTTATTTGTCCACATGTTTTATTTGTCCAAATGGTTTATTTGTGAATATGTTTTAACATGTTTATATGTTTTAACATGTTTATATGTTTTAACATGTCCATATATTTTATTTGTCTCTATGTTCCTATGATTTATATGTTTATATGCCCATATGTTTTAATCTATTTAATTCATTTGTATGGTTTATTTGTTTATGTGGTTGATTTGCTTGTATGTTTTAATATGTTTGCATGTTGATATGTTTTAATATGTTTATATATTTATAAGTTTTGTTTATATATTTATATCTTTTATTAGTTTATATATCTATGTGTTATTAGTTTATATATTAATATGCTTTATTAGTTTCTATGCTTTATTTCTTTATATATTTCTATATTTTATTTGTTTATATATTTCCATGCTCTATTAGTTTCTATGTTTTATTTGTTTATATATTTCTATGCTCTATAAGTTTCTATATTTTATTCGTTCATATATTTCTGTGCTCTATAAGTTTCTATGTTTTATTTATATATTTCCATGCTCTATTAGTTTCTATATTTAATTTATTTATATATTTCTATGCTCTATTAGTTTCTATATTTTATTTGTTTATATATTTCCATGCTCTATTAGTTTCTATATTTTATTTGTTTATATATTTCTATGCTCTATAAGTTTCTATATTTTATTTGTTTATATATTTCCATGCTCTATTAGTTTCTATATTTAATTTATTTATATATTTCTATGCTCTATAAGTTTCTATGTTTTATTTGTTTATATATTTCCGTGCTTTATAAGTTTCTATATTTTATTTCTTTATATATTTCTATGCTCTATTAGTTTCTATGTTTTATTTGTTTATATATTTCCATGCTCTATAAGTTTCTATATTTTATTTGCTTATATATTTCCGTGCTCTATAAGTTTCTGTTTAATTTATTTATATATTTCTATGCTCTATAAGTTTCTATGTTTTATTTGTTAATATATTTCCATGCTCTATTAGTTTCTATGTTTTATTTTTTTTTCTTTCTTTTTTTTTTATTTTTTTTTTTTTTTTTCTTATATTTTTTTTTGGTCTCTAAATTTTTTTGTTTTTTTTTTTTTTTTTCCTGGTCCTTTTGTTTTTATATTTAATTTATTTATATATTTCTATGCTCTATTAGTTTCTATATTTTATTTGTTTATATATTTCCGTGCTCTATTAGTTTCTAATTTTATTTGTTTATATATTTCTATGCTCTATTAGTTTCTATATTTTATTTGTTTATATATTTCCGTGCTCTATTAGTTTCTATTCTTTATTTGTTTATATATTTCTATGCTTTATTAGTTTATATATTTCCATGCTCTATAAGTTTCTATGTCTTATTTATTTATATATTTCCATGCTCTATTAGTTTCTATGTTTTGTTTATATATTTCCATGCTCGATTAGTTTCTATATTTAATTTATTTATATATTTCCATGCTCTATAATTTCTATATTTTATTTGTTTATATATTTCCATGCTCTATTAGTTTCTATATTTAATTTGTTTATATATTTCTGTACTCAATTAGTTTCTATATTTAATTTATTTATATATTTCCATGCTCGATTAGTTTCTATATTTAATTTATTTATATATTTCCACGCTTTATCAATTTCTACATTTATACACTTTATTAGCTGATACACCCGCAGCTGACCATGGATAAAAAATCCACGTAGGAGGTGATCAGGTGAGCAGAACTGAGCTGCAATTCCATTTAATTGGTATTTTCAGGCTTCAGCAAGCAGATGGTGGAGATCCTGAGCCGGCACGGCGTGGCCTTCGGCAGCTTTGACGTGTTTAGTGACGAGGGCGTTCGCCAGGGGCTCAAAGCGTTCTCCAGCTGGCCCACGTTCCCCCAGCTCTACGTCAGGGGCGAGCTCATCGGGGGCCTGGACATCGTCAAGGTGCCTGAGCCACTCCCATCCCATGCCATCCCTGCCCATGCCATCCCATGCCATCCCTGCCCATCCCAGCCCATCCCATCCCATCCCATCCCTGCCCATCCCATCCCATCCCATCCCATCCCATCCCATCCCATCCCATCCCTCTCACTGTCCTGTCACTGCCCTGTCACTGCCCTGTCACTGCCCATCCCTGCCCATCCCTGTCACTGTCCTGTCACTGTCCTGTCACTGTCCTGTCACTGCCCATCCCTGCCCATCCCTGTCACTGTCCTGTCACTGTCCTGTCACTGTCCTGTCACTGCCCATCCCTGCCCATCCCTGTCACTGTCCTGTCACTGTCCTGTCACTGTCCTGTCACTGTCCTGTCACTGTCCTGTCACTGCCCATCCCTGCCCATCCCTGTCACTGTCCTGTCACTGTCCTGTCACTGTCCTGTCACTGTCCTGTCACTGTCCTGTCACTGCCCATCCCTGCCCATCCCTGTCACTGTCCTGTCACTGCCCATCCCTGTCACTGCCCTGTCACTGCCCTGTCACTGCCCTGTCACTGCCCTGTCACTGCCCATCCCTGCCCATCCCTGTCCATCACTGTCACTGCCCTGTCACTGTCACTGCCCTGTCCTGTCACTGCCCTGTCCCTGCCCTGTCACTGTCCCTGCCCTGTCACTGCCCTGTCACTGCTCTGTCACTGTCCTGTCACTGTCACTGCCCTGCCCATCCCATCCCTGCCCTGTCACTGCCCTGTCACTGCCCTGTCACTGCCTGTCACTGCCCTGTCACTGCCCTGCCCATCCCATCCCTGCCCTGTCACTGCCCTGTCACTGCCCTGTCACTGCCTGTCACTGCCCTGTCACTGCCCTGCCCATCCCATCCCTGCCCTGTCACTGCCCTGTCACTGCCCTGTCACTGCCCTGTCACTGTCACTGCCCTGTCACTGCTCTGTCACTGCCCTGTCACTGTCACTGCCCTGCCCTGTCACTGTCCATCCCATCCCATTCCATCCCATCCCAGCCCATCCCATCCCATCCCATTCCATCCCATCCCAGCCCATCCCATCCCATCCCATTCCATTCCATCCCAGCCCAGCCCATCCCTGGAACGCTCTTCGTGTGCTTTTTCTGCCTCTTCTTATGTGCTTTTCATGGGCCTTTTAATGTGCTTTTCATGTGCTTTTTCACCTTTTCTTTGTGCTTTTTCTGCCTTTTTTTATGCCTTTTCCACCTTTTCTAATGTGCCTTTTCATGGGCCTTTTCCACCTTTTTTGGTGCCTTTTCCACCTTTTTTGGTGCCTTTTCCACCTTTTTTTGTCCTTTTTCCACCGTTTCTTGTGCTTTCCCACCTCATTTTTGTACCTTTTCCGCCTCATTTTTTTGCTTTTTTTTCGGCCTCTTTTTTGTGCTTTTTCCACATTTTTTGTGCATTTTCCACCTCTTTTTTTTTGTGCCTTTTCCACCTTTTCATGTGCTTTTTCCACCGTTTTTTTGTGCTTTTTCCGCCTCTTTCTTGTGCTTTCCCCCCTCATTTTTTTCCCCCTTTTCCCACTCATTTTTTCCTTTTTTTCCCCTCATTTTTTCCCCCTCATTTTTTCCCCTTTTCCCCCCTCATTTTTTCCTTTTTTTTCCCCAGGAACTCGAGGCCTCAGGAGAGCTGGACACGATCTGCCCAAAGGCACAAAAGCTGGAGGACAGGTGGGGGGAAATTATCACCAATTTTAAATTTATTTTTAATATTAATTAATATATTTAAAATTAATTTTTACTTATCTGCAATTCCTGCAGATTCCTCACTTCTTATTTTTGGGCTGATAACCAAAATATTTTTAATTTAATTTTATTTTATTTTTTTTTTGTTAGGCTGAAATCTTTGATAAACAAAGCTCCTGTGATGCTCTTTATGAAGGGAAACAAACAGGTAACGTGGGAAATCCAGAAAATAATTCAATTTTGAATTTCTTCTTCTTTCATTCCAGTCAGTGCTGCTGGAAAAATTCTTCATCTTTTTAGTTGGTGTTTTTATAAAACATAAAACAGAATAAAACCATTTTTTAATTATTGTTGATTAATATTTAAATAGTATCTATTTTTATGAATATTATCTAAATATTCAATATTTTGATGAATATTATATAAATATTCCTATTAATGTTACCTAAATATTAGATATTTCTATGTATGTTATTTAAATATTAAATATTTTTATGAATGTTATCTAAATATTCAATATTTCTATGAATATTACCTAAATAAAAGGTATTTCTGTTAATATTATCTAAATATTGGATATTTCTATAAATATTATCTAAATATCAGACATTTCTATTAATATTATCTAAATATTGGTTATTTCTATTTATATAACCTGAATATTCAATATTCCTGTGAATATTATCTAAATATTCAATATTTCTGTCAATACTATTTAAATATTAAATATTTCCATAAATACAATTTAAATATTAATTATTTCTATGAATATTATCTAAATATTCGATTTTTAATGAAAATTATCTAAATATTCAATATTTTTATGAAAATTATCTAAATATTAAATATTTCTGTGAATGTTATCTAAATATTAGGTATTTCTCTGGATATTATCTAATTATTAGAGATGTCCATTAATATCTATGAATATAGATAATAGAGATCTCTAATACCTGTTAATTAATTAATTAATTGAAATTGCTATTTCCTGTGCTTATGTGAAGAGTTGGCAGTGGGTATTAATTATCAATTCATTATAATTAAATTGTTTATTATTTCCCATTGTTCCTAGTTAAATGATAATGAAATTAATGCTAATAAATACAACAAGTTGCCATTCTTATTTATTCTAGTTGATTATCCTGTGGAATCAAAATAAAACAGATTTTTTTTTCCATAAATCCAGAAAAAAATCAGGAGAAAAAAAGGATGGAAAAAGGAATTAAGGGCCTGCAAAAAAAAAAAAAAAAAAAAAAAGAATTACTGTGGCTGGAATTCCATGGATTAAAAAAAAAAAAAAATTTAATATATTTATTTTATATTTTAGATGGCAAAATGTGGTTTCAGCAAGCAAATCATAGAAATCATGAATAACACTGGGTAAGTAATGGGGGAAGTTTGGGGTTAAAATTGGAATTTTATATTGAATTTATTGGATATTTATAGAAAATCCAGCAGGAAATAGGAGTGGAATTAATCCCCTAAATGTAAATTTTTATTTTTGAAAGAGGATTTCAAGCAATTGAAAGGTTTAGGGAGAATTTTAATGGGGTTTTTTGAGATTATTTGAGGGAATTTTTTTTTAATTTTTGAAGGTTCTTTGAAGATTTTTAATGGTTTTTTTATTCAGAATTTCGGGGAATTTTTGAGGATTTTTGGTGAAAATTTTGAGGGTTTTTAGTGAGAATTTTGAGGGTTTTTTGAAGAATTTTGAGGTTTTTTTATTTCAAGATTTTGCAGTGTCTGAGATTTTTGAGGGATTTTTGGGAATTTTTAGGGCTTTTAAGAAATTTTGAGGTTTTTTTGGGGGAATTTTTGAGGGATTTTGAAAATTTTTTATTGCTTTTGGTGAGATTTTTTTGAGGGTTTTTCGAAGGATTTTGAGGTTTTTTTTAGATTTTTGGGGGTTGTGAAAATTTGGAGGAGTTTTGAGAATTTTTAGGGTTTTTTAAAAAAATCTTGAGGTTTTAGAACTTTGAGGGATTTTTTTTGAGAAATTTGAGGGATTTTTTGGAGAAATTTGAGGGATTTTTTTGGAGAAATTTGAGGGATTTTTTTGGAGAAATTTGAGGGATTTTTTTGAGAACTTTGAGGATTTTTGGAGAATTTTGAGGATTTTTTTTAGAATTTTGAAGGGTTTTTTTTGAAAACCTTGAGGATTTTTTTTAGAATTCTGAGGATTTTTTGAAAACTTATTTTTTTTGGAGAACATCTTGGCTTTTTTAAAAAAACCTTGATGATTTAGCAATTTTTTTTTGGAGAATTTTTGAGGTTTATCTGAGATTTTCATGGTGTTTCTTTGCAATTTTTTGTGGGGTTTTGTTGTTTTTTCAGCATTTCTTCCCACCTCCAATGTGAATGAATAGAAATAACCCTTCATTTATATGAAATACAGAAATATATAAAATATGTAATTATAATTTATAGCAATAATTAATTTTTTTTCTCTTTTCCCAGCGTGGATTACGAGACTTTTGACATCCTGGAGGACGAGGAGGTAAAAAAACTTTTCCCTGCCTGTGGATTCATTTCCTGCTGAAATTCCCAAAGAATTCCCCAATAATTCCCCAAGAATTCCCCAAGAATTCCCCAAGAATTCCGGAATAATTCCCAAAGAATTCCTGAAGAATTCTTGAATAATTCCCAAAGAATTCCTGAATAATTCCTGAGTATAATTCCCAAAGAATTCCCAAAGAATTCTTGAATAATTCCTGAATAATTCCCCAAGAATTCCCCAGTAATTCCCACATAATTCTTGAATAACTCCCCAAGAATTCCCAAAGAATTCCCTAAGAATTCTCGAATAATTCCCCAGTGACCCCAGTAACCCCAGTGACCCCAGTAATCCCAGTGACCCCAGTAATCCCAGTAACCCCAGTAATTCCCAGTAATCCCAGTGACCCCAGTAATCCCAGTGACCCCAGTAATTCCCAGTAACCCCAGTGACCCCAGTAATCCCAGTGACCCCAGTGACCCCAGTAACCCCAGTGACCCCAGTAACCCCAGTGTCCCCAGTAACCCCAGTAATCCCAGTGACCCCAGTAATTCCCAGTGACCCCAGTAACCCCAGTGACCCCAGTAACCCCAGTAACCCCAGTAACCCCAGTGACCCCAGTAACCCCAGTGACCCCAGTAACCCCAGTAACCCCAGTGACCCCAGTAATCCCCAGTGACCCCAGTAACCCCAGTGACCCCAGTAATCCCAGTAACCCCAGTGACCCCAGTGACCCCAGTAACCCCAGTAACCCCAGTGACCCCAGTAACCCCAGTGACCCCAGTAATCCCAGTGACCCCAGTGACCCCAGTAACCCCAGTAACCCCAGTGACCCCAGTAATCCCAGTGACCCCAGTGACCCCAGTGACCCCAGTGACCCCAGTAACCCCAGTGACCCCAGTGACCCCAGTAACCCCAGTAATCCCAGTGACCCCAGTGACCCCAGTAACCCCAGTAACCCCAGTGACCCCAGTGACCCCAGTGACCCCAGTAACCCCAGTGACCCCAGTGACCCCAGTGACCCCAGTAACCCCAGTGACCCCAGTAACCCCAGTGACCCCAGTAACCCCAGTGACCCCAGTAACCCCAGTAATCCCCAGTGACCCCAGTAACCCCAGTGACCCCAGTAACCCCAGTGACCCCAGTGACCCCAGTAACCCCAGTGACCCCAGTGACCCCAGTAACCCCAGTGACCCCAGTGACCCCAGTAACCCCAGTGACCCCAGTAACCCCAGTGACCCCAGTGACCCCAGTGACCCCAGTAACCCCAGTAACCCCAGTAACCCCAGTGACCCCAGTAACCCCAGTGACCCCAGTAACCCCAGTAACCCCAGTGACCCCAGTAACCCCAGTGACCCCAGTGACCCCAGTAACCCCAGTAACCCCAGTGACCCCAGTGACCCCAGTAACCCCAGTAACCCCAGTGACCCCAGTAACCCCAGTAACCCCAGTGACCCCAGTAACCCCAGTGACCCCAGTGACCCCAGTAACCCCAGTGACCCCAGTAACCCCAGTGACCCCAGTGACCCCAGTAACCCCAGTAACCCCAGTGACCCCAGTAACCCCAGTAATCCCCAGTGACCCCAGTGACCCCAGTAACCCCAGTAACCCCAGTAACCCCAGTGACCCCAGTGACCCCAGTAACCCCAGTAACCCCAGTGACCCCAGTGACCCCAGTGACCCCAGTGACCCCAGTAACCCCAGTGACCCCAGTGACCCCAGTGACCCCAGTGACCCCAGTGACCCCAGTAACCCCAGTAACCCCAGTGACCCCAGTAATCCCAGTAACCCCAGTAACCCCAGTTTGCCGTTCCAGGTGCGCCAGGGGCTGAAATCCTTTTCCAACTGGCCCACGTTCCCCCAGCTCTATGTCAGGGGGGAGCTGGTGGGGGGCCTGGACATTGTCAAGGTAGGACTGGAATGAATTCCTGCAAAATCTCCATTCCTGGGAATCTCCTGCCCCTCTCCCTCCATCCTCTGCATTCCCAGGGAAAAGGAGCTGGAAATCTCCAATCACTGAGTGGGAAAAGCTCCTTTTTCCCCTTTTTTTTTTTTTTTTTTTTTTTTGCATTTTTCTCATCCTGAATTTTGCTCCTGATTTTTTTTTGGTTTTTGTTTTGTTTTTGGCGTTTTTTTTCTATTTCATTCCCAAAAACCATTCCTGGGATAAAGGAAATTTGTTGTATTTTTTAATGATTGCATTTGATTCCCTTGCATTTGATTCCCTTGCATTTTATTTTTTTTAATGATTTGATTTTCTTGCATTTGATTTTTTTTAATCATTTGAGTTCCTTGCATTTGATTTTTTTTAATCATTTGATTTCCTTGCATTTGATTTTTTTTAATGATTTGATTTTCTTGCATTTGATTTTTTTTAAATCATTTGATTTCCTTGCATTTGAGTTTTTTAATCATTTGATTTCCTTGCATTTGATTTTTTTTAAATCATTTGATTTCCTTGCATTTGATTTTTTTAAATCATTTGATTTCCTTGCATTTGATTTTTTTTAATCATTTAATTTCCTTGCATTTGATTTTTTTAATCATTTGATTTCCTTACATTTGATTTTTTTTAATCATTTGATTTCCTTGCATTTGATTTCCTTGCATTTGATTTCCTTGCATTTGATTTTATTTTTTTTTTTAATGATTTGATTTTAATTTATTTTATTTTCTTGTTGGATTTTATGGGTGGGAGCAACAAACTCCATCCATGGGTGGTGTTTTCTCCTTGGGGAAAATTTGCTGGAATGTCCTGGAATGTCCTGGAATATTCTGGAATGTTCTGGAATGTCCTGGAATATTCTGAAATGTTCTGGAATATTCTGGAATTCCACCTGGGGGCAGACCCAGGATCCAAGCAGAGCTTTCAGGCTGGGATTTCCCACTGCAATATTTTGATTATTTTTTTTCCTAAATATGAATATTTATTTACTAAATCCAGAATTGAATTATTTGCTAAATCTCCAGTGAGGCACCAGTGCATTCCCTGCTGGAATCCCCTTGGATAATCCCCCAAAAAATCCATAATTTCTGCATTTTGTGTCTTTCAGGAGCTGAAGGAAAATGGGGAATTGCTGCCTGTGCTGAAAGGGGAGAATTAATGGGAAAGAGAAATCCCTGGAATAAATTCCCAGTTCAAAATTCACCTGGAGAAACAATTTCAGCCCTGGGGAGCATCAGGAGGGAAAGGAGGCGGGAAATAAATCAAAATATTCTGTGTGTGAAAAGAGTTTGAGTGCAGAAAACAAAAAGGTCAATTAAAATTCACTGCTCCTGCATTGGGGGTGTTGGGATTTCTTTATTTCATGATTCCATTATTCCATTATTTCATGATTTCATTAGTTCATGATTTTATGATTCCATTAGTTCATGATTCCCTTATTTAATTATTCCATTATTCCCATATTTAATTTTGCCATTATTCCATTATCCCATTATTTAATTATTCCGTTATTTCATTAGTTCATGGTTTTATGATTCCATTATTCTATTAGTTCATGATTCCATTATTTAATTATTCCATTATTCCCATATTTAATTTTGCCATTATTCCATTATCCCATTATTTAATTATTCCATTATTTCATTAGTTCGTGGTTTTATGATTCCATTATTCTATTATTTCATGATTCCATTATTTAATTATTCCATTATTCCCATATTTAATTTTGCCATTATTCCATTATCCCATTATTTAATTATTCCATTATTTCATTGGTTCATGATTTTATGATTCCATTATTTCATGATTCCCTTATTTAATTATTCCATTATTCCCATATTTAATTTTGCCATTATTCCATTATCCCATTATTTAATTATTCCATTATTCCATTATTTCATGATTTTATGATTCCATTATTCCATTATTCCATTATTTTATGATTCCATTATTCCATTATTTCATGATTCCATGATTCCATTATTAATTATTCCATTATTTAATTATTCCATTATCCCATTATTTAATTATTCAATTATTCCATTATTTCATGATTTCATGATTCCATTATTCCATTATTTAATTATTCAATTATTCCATTATTTCATGATTTCATTATTTCATGATTTTATGATTCCATTAATTCATTATTCCATGATTATTCCATGATTATTTCATGATTCCATGACTTAATGATTTCATTATTCCATGATTCCATTAAGTCATGATTTCATGATCTCATTATCTCATTATTTCCTTATCTCATGATTCCATTATGTCATGATTTCATGATTTAATGATTTTATTATTCCATTATTTCATTATTCCATATTTTCCATCCCAGAATTCCTGAAGGTGAAACTGGCTCTGGGTTGGTTTTTTTGGGGGGCTCAGCTCATTAGGGGAATATTAATGAAGCATCCATCCCCTTCTGCTGCCCCATTAATTGTTCCCAGATTTAATGAGCAAGAAAATCACTTTGGGGTCCCGGCTTTAGGGAATTCCTCCTGAGCTGCTCGTTAAGTGGCAGCACTAATTACTAATTAGGGGTGCTGAGTCCTGAACCTGGGGGTTTGGGGAATGTTTAAGGGGTTTAATTACTAATTAGGGGTGCTCAGACATGAACCTGGGGTTTAATTGGTTTTTGGAACACTAATTATTAATTAGGGGTGCTCAGATATGATCCTGGGGGTTTGGGGAATGTTTAAGGGGTTTAATGACTAATTAGGGGTGCTCAGATATGAACCTGGGGTTTAATTGGTTTTTGGAGCACTAATTATTAATTTGGGGTGCTCAGTCCTGATCCTGGGGGTTTAGGGAATGTTTAATTGGGGTTTTTTGAGCAGTAATTACTAATTTGGTGTGCTCGGTCCTAAACTTGGGCGTTTAAGGAATGTTTAATTGTTTTTTTGACCAGTATTGCTAATTTGGGGTGCTCAGTCCTGAACCTGGGGGGTTTAGGGAATGTTTAAGGGGTTTTAGAGCACTAATTATTAATTTGGGGTGCTCAGTCCTGATCCTGGGGTTTTTGGGGAATGTTTAAGGGGTTTAATGACTAATTAGGGGTGCTCAGTCCTGAACCTGGGGTTTAATTGGTTTTTGGAGCACTAATTATTAATTAGGGGTGCTCAGACATGAACCTGGGGGTTTGGGGAATGTTTAAAGGGTTTTAGAGCACTAATTACTAATTAGGGGTGCTCAGTCCTAAACTTGGGGGTTTTTAGGGAATGTTTAATTGGTTTTTTGGAGCAGTAATTGCTAATTAGGGGTGCTGAGTCCTGAACCTGGGGTTTTTAGGGAATGTTTAAGGGGTTTTGGAGCATTAATTGATAATTTCGGGTGCTCAGACATAAACCTCGGGAGTTTTGGGGAATGTTTAAGGGGTTTAATGACTAATTAGGGGTGCTCAGACATGAACCTGGGGTTTAATTGGTTTTTGGAGCACTAATTATTAATTAGGGGTGCTGAGTCCTGAACCTGGGGTTTTTGGGGGCTGTTTAAGGGGTTTTGGAAGCGTTGCTGAACCCTGGGTTGCTGGGGATGGAATTTGGAATTTCTGTGCCTGAGTCTGGGTCAATTCCAGGTCACAAAATCCTTGGAGAAATCTCTGCTGGTCAGGAGGGACCAGGATTGACTTTCCCAGAGGTGCCTGCAAGACCTTCAGGAGCAGCTTGGGAAGTTTTGGGAGAAAATTTGGGGCTTTTTTTCCCCTAAATTCTAAATATAATCCAAGCCTTAGAACCTAAAACCAAACCTGGTTTTAAGTTAATCCCAACCTGAGAATCCAATTCCTAGAATTTAAACCAAACCTGGTTTTAAAATAATCCCAACCTGATAATCCAATTCCTAGAATTTAAACCAAACCTGGTTTTAAAATAATCCCAACCTGATGATCCAATTCCTAGAATTTAAACCAAACCTGGCTTTAAGCTTATCCCAACCTCATGATCCAAATTTTAGAACCCAAAATCAAACCTGGTTTTAAGTTAATCCCAACCTGATGATCCAATTCCTAGAATTTAAACCAAACCTGGTTTTAAGTTAATCCCAACCTGATGATCCAATTCCTAGAATTTAAACCAAACCTGGTTTTAAACTAATCCCAACCTGATAATCCAATTCCTAGAATTTAAACCAAACCTGGTTTTAAAATAATCCCAACCTGATGATCCAATTCCTAGAATTTAAACCAAACCTGGTTTTAAATTTATCCCAACCTGATAATCCAATTCCTAGAATTTAAACCAAACCTGGTTTTAAATTTATCCCAACCTGGCAAAGTTTGGCTGCAGGGAAGCAATTCCTTCCCTGTGTTAGAGGATTCCTAGGGATGGATATTTAATTTTCTAGGATTAGTTTTAGTAATTGCTATCAAATACATGTTATAAGTTTAAACCTGATTTTAATTGCTCTAAAAGAAAATCCTTGTCGTGAAAACAAGCCTTAATTAATCCTCTTAAGTGAATTGCAAATGCATTCAGGTAGCTGTCAGGAGGAAAAAAAAATAATTTATTACAGCAAAATGTAGCATCCCTGTGGTGAAATAAGGAGTAAGAAGCTTTAATTAAATACTAACTACCAAATGCTATTTAGTTTTCCTTCAGAATTCGGTGCAGTGGAATTTATTTGGGGTTTATGGAGTCCTGTTAATGGATTTATGGACAACAGAGCAGCAGGGAATAGCAGTTGATTCCTGAAAATTTGTATTTTTTATTTATTCCAGTACTGGATATTGGGAAGGAAGGAACATTTTGTGGGTGTCCAGAGAAGCTGTGGCTGCAGTTCCATCCTCGTTTCTATTTTCCTCCTTATTTTGAAATATTTCCCTTGCTTGTCCCAATTTCAGCTGGATTATTTTTTTTCCCTGCACTTTGATATTGGGATATTAGAAAAAAACAAAAACCAAACTATTCCTGAGGATGATGAAGAGAGGAACAGTCAATGATTAAACTCCCTGTGCTAATAAATATATGAAATAATTTCACTTAACAGGTAATTGTCACCTCTGTCACCTCCTCGGTGCTGGGATGAGAAATTCCCTCAAACCCCCATGGAATATTCCAGGTTTTCAAGGGAAATGGCAACACCTGGGATTTAAATTAAAAATTCACCTGGCTGCAAGTGAGCATTGATTGAGGGATTGTGCTGGGCCGAGGAGAAATTGGGGTTAGATAATAATTTTAATTAGGGGGGGTGTTTAATGGAGAAATTTGGGTCAGGTGATGATTTTAATTGGGTATTTCATGGGGAAATTTGGGTTCGGTAATAATTTTAATTAGGGGGTGTTTAATGGGGAAATTGGGTTAGGTGGTGATTTTAATTAGGGGGTGTTTAATGGAGAAATTTGGGTCAGGTGATGATTTTAATTGGGTATTTCATGGGGAGTAATTGGGATTTCATTTCATGGGGCTGAGACAAAAGGGGAGGAAACAGGGGCTTGATTTTCCTTTGAGTTTTCATTCCAGGGAACAGGTTTGGGTGAGATTTGGGGGATTTGAAGGACGGTCAAGGGACATGGGGTTAAAGGAGTTTTTTTGGGTTAAAAGAAGCTTTTCTGGGGGTTAGAGGAGCTTTATTTTGGGTTAAAGGAGTTTTTTGGGGTTAAAAGAGTTTTTTTTTAAAGGGGCTTTTTTGGGTCAAAGTAGCTTTATTTTGGGTTAGAGTTTTTGGGGGTTAATGGAGGTTTTTTTAGATTAAAGGAGTTTTTTTTGGCTCATGCTGTGACTCCCCTCGTCCCCGGGGCTGTCCCAGCGTTGGTGTCACTCGGGGCAGGTCCCTGTTCCCTCCCGAGCCGGGAAAACTGCGGGAATTGAGCTTAAAAAAAAAAAAAAATCAGGAAAGGGAAGACAGAGATGTCAGCACAGGGAAACCTCAACCCAACTGCCCGCCCAGGGTTCCTAAATCCCTGCGCCATCCCAGAATTCCAGCTCTGCCATCACCAGGGGGCTGGGAGGGGTCCCTGCTGAGCCAGAGCCCGGGAATTCCCGGCGGGAGAAGGGGAACGGAGCCGGGAATTCCCGGCGGGAGAAGGGGAACGGAGCCGGGAATTCCCGGCGGGAGAAGGGGAACGGAGCCGGGAATTCCCACCCAGGATTCTCTACAGGAATTCCCACCGAGAGAAGGGGAATGGAACTGGGATTCATATCCAGGATTCTCCGCTGGGAATTCCCAGCGAGAGAACGGGAACGGAGCCGGGATTCACATCCAGGATTCTCTGTAGGGAATTCTGAGCGAGAGAACGGGAATGGAGCTGGGTTCACATCCAGGATTCTCGGGAGGGAATTCCCATAGAGAGAACGGGAATGGAGCTGGATTCACTTCCAGGATTCTCCGCTGGGAATTCCCACAGAGAAAAGGGGAATGGAGCCGGGATTCACTTCCAGGATTCTCTACAGGAATTCCCACCAGAAGAACGGGAATGGAGCTGGATTCACTTCCAGGATTCTCTACAGAAATTCCCACCGGGAGAACGGGAATGGAGCTGGGTTCACATCCAGGATTCTCTACAGGAATTCCCACCGGGAGAACGGGAATGGAGCTGGGTTCACATCCAGGATTCTCACCGGGTGGAGAATCCGGGATTTGAGGGAAAAACTCAACCCCGGGGATTTTCCTGCCGGTGGCAGTACCGGGAATGACCACGGGGCGGCGCTGCACACCGCGGAGCGCGGGATAACGGGGCTGGGAATTCTACCCCGGGATAACGGGATAATGGGACTGGGGTTGTTGTCCCGGGATTACTGGATAGAGGGATAACGGGGCTGGGAACGCTGTCCCGGGATAACGGGATGGAGGGATAATGGGATAACGGGGCTGGCAATGCTGTCCCGGGATAATGGGATGGCGGATAACGGGGCTGGGAATGATGGCCCGGGATAACGGGGCTGGCAATGCTGTCCTGGGATAACGGGATTGAGGGATGGAGGATAACGGGGCTGGGAGTGATGGCCCGGGGTAACGGGATTGAGGCGTAACGAGGTAGAGAATTCTGCCCCAGGATTGTGGGATTGAGGGATAACGGGGTTGGGGATGCAGTCCCGGGATAATGGGATTAACGGGGCTGGCAATGCTGTCCCGGGATAACGGGATGGAGGGATAACGGGGCTGGCAATGCTGTCCCGGGATAACGGGATGGAGGATAACGGGGCTGGCAATGCTGTCCCGGGATAACAGCCGCTGCTCAGTCTGAGTGTTCCCAGGGAGCAGCTCTGAGCCCCCGGGGGTGTCACGGATGCCTCTGAAGGAAGGGCAGGAGTTGAGACTTTGCTGGCCCTGGAAAGGTTTGGGTTAAACTGGGAATGCTCCCACTGGGCAGACTGGAGCTGTCAGGACGATTCAAACCCTCGGGGATTTCGGGTTCCTGTGGGGTGCCAGCCTGGCTGCCCAGCTCTGCCCCCCGAGCTCTGCACGGGTTCCTCTCGGATTTGGCTCCAGGGTTGGTTACAGGGCAGACTTTGGGGGAATTACGGAATTCATGGGTCTGTGTGAGCCATCAGAGAATCCCAGACTGGTTTGGGTTGGGAGGGATCCCAAATCCCCCCCAGTGCCCCCCCTGCCATGGCAGGGACACCTCCCACTGTGCCAATGTCCAACCTGGCCTTGGGCACTGCCAGGGATCCAGGGGCAGCCACGGGAAATCTGGGAATTCCATCCCCACCCTGCCAGGGAACAATTCCTGCCCCCAATCCCATCCAGCCCTGCCCTCTGGCAGTGGGAACCATTCCCTGTGTCCTGTCCCTCCCTTTTCCAAAGCCAGGATGGAAGATCTGCTCTTCACCTGCTTTGAAGTTGCTTTGCAAAGCACGGCAGGAAACTCTTCTTTCTTTCTCTTTTTCTTTTATTTTTTTTTTCCCCAGGGTAGCTAAAACCCCCCTAGCAATTGTTACTAAGTGGCTTTCCCCCGCTTTTCCTCCTTTTTTTCCCCGGGAATATTCCTGTGTGACGCTAGATGGAGCTTTGTGTGCGCGGGAGGAGTTTGGGGAGTCGGGAGCAGCGCGCTCGGGTAAATCCTGTCGCTGTAAATCGCGTCAGTGCCATCCCCGCTGGTGTGGAGCGGGAAAAACACGCCGGGAAAGGATTTCTTACACCTGCAGAGGGCAAAAAAAAATCACCCGGGGTTTCCCTTCTCCGTCTGAACTGAAGAGGTAGCATTGCACACATCGTTTTTAAAGCGGATTTTTAAGGCTCCCTGCCCGCAGCACGAGGTGAGCTGGAAGGTCCTTTCCAAGTGAGAGCAGGGTGGAATTCCATGGCTTTGGAGGATGTGGAGGGGAAGAGTCGTGCCCGTGGTTTTGGCGGCACGCAGGGATGTGCAGAATTCCCTGTGCCCCCAATCCCCGGCCGTTTGTCGCCGTTTCCTCGGGAAAATCAAAGTGCGATGATTTGATAATGCGGCTTTGGGGGCAGTGCTGGGGTGGGAAGCAGCTCCCGGTGTTCCCCTTGCAGCAGCAGAGCGGTGTCACCATTCTGAGCACATCCCCAGGCTCTGAGAGCCCCCAAAAAAAGCAGATTATGGGATGGCAGTGTCAGTTCTGGGATGAGCCGTGGCATCTCCATTATTCTCTGCCAACTTCACACCCCGTGTAAACAACCTGGACGCTTTGCTGGCACCCGGGGTGATGGGAGGATAATGAGAAAATGCAATTATCCGACAAATTTGGGGCAGAATATCTCGGTTTTTACTGAGGATGAGCACTGAGAGGGCAGTTCTGGTAGAAAGCTCCGAGAGAGGAGCAGGGGGCTCATGGGGGGGAATCCTCTGCCCCAAGGGGCTGCCAAGGTTTTCAAACTGCAGAAATGGCTCTGCCCCATCCCTGGGAGTGTCCGCGGCCAGGCTGGAGGGTTTGGAACAACCTGGGATAATGGAAAGTGGGAGAGGGGTGGATTTGATAGAATCACTTCGTTCTGGTCTCTTCAGTGGGAGAACAGGAAATGAATTCAGTCCTTCACACTCCAGCGTGGCAGGACAGATTTCTTAAAATGCTGAAGTTTAGGATTCATTGTTTAGAAGAAGAAAAAAAAATGACATTTTCATATTGAAGCTTTTTCCTGCCCTCCTGTGCTTTGCCTGTGAGCAGTTCAAAGGTGTCACAGTGGAAGGGATGGAGCAGGAGAGGCTGCAGTGGAATGAAATTCTCTTTTTAGTGAGAAACAATCTCTGCCTGCAGCCCCTGCTCCCAAGCAGCCCCAAGCTTTTGCCTGATGGATTCCACTGAAAACGAGCTGGAACCAGCAGGATGCTCCACACGGTAACACTGTGTCCTCTGAATCGCTCGGGGTGCCAGGAGGGTGTTAAACTGTGGGAATGGAAAAGGTAGAAAACTCTCAGAAACTGCGTGAAAGCAAATGTCAGGATGGGGAAATGCAAGGGAGTTAAAGATACAAGGTCAAGAAATAATAATGCTGTGTGCTATATAGAGACTGGCCTTAGAAAATCCCAGAATTCACAGAATTTTGGGTGGGAAGAGACCTCCAAGATCATCGAGTCCAACCCAGCCCCAACCCCTCAACTGGCCCAGGGCACCCAGTGCCACATCCAGGTTTTTATAAACACATCCAGGGATGGTGACTGCACCCCTCCCCAGGCACACCATTCCAATTCTTTATTCTTCTTCCTGTGAAAAAATTCCTCCCAATTCCTGGCCTGTACCTCCCGTGGAATGGGCTGGAGCTCACAGAGAGAGCAGCAGGGAGGGAGCTCCTGCTCCTCCAGGCACCTCCTTTTGGCATTTCTGGGATCTTTTCCTGTGGGCTCTGTATCCCTGGAGTGTCCCGGGAATTCCTGGAGGATTCTGAGTGCTCTGGACAAGGTGGGGATGGGCACAGCCTGCCCTGGATGATCCTGGAGGGCTTTTCCAGCCTCAGGGATTCCAGAATTGTGCTGCCATGACCATCCCCCAAGGAGCAGCAGTCCCTGTCCATGCTGGAACAGCAGGATGTCTGCAGCTTCTGCCACAGATCTTCTGCTGGAATTCATGGCAGAGGGAATTTCCAGACAAGTTCTGTGGAGTGACCCCATTGCTGTGCCTGCCCTGAGAAGCTGCAATGCTCACAATTTCCCCATGGAAAGGGTGGGCAGGGATTGGGAGTGCCCAGGGAGGGTTGGATCCCCATCCCTGGAGTGTCCCGGGAATTCCTGGAGGATTCTGAGTGCTCTGGACAAGGTGGGGATGGGCACAGCCTGCCCTGGATGATCCTGGAGTTGTTTTCCACCCGGAATGATGCTGGGATTTCAGGATTCTGTGGCAGCCGGGTACCTGAGCAGACCTCATTAACTTCAGATCAAACACAACACAATTTCATGCCCCGAAATGGTAATTTTCAAAACATGTTTTGTGTTAAAAGGGGTCTTTTTTCTCCTCACTTCGCTTTCATCCAGAATTCATTTCCAGTCTCCCTGAGAACCAACTCCTGTGTTTCAGGAAATGTTTCCGAATTCCTGAGCTGAAAAACCATTTGAAAACCTCATTTGAATTTTTAAACAGCTTTGCCTGCCCCAAATGGTTTTTGCCAAATGAAAGAGCTGCACCTGAAAAGTTTCTCCCAGCTCCAGGGAAGAACTGGATCTGCATGTGGAAGCAGCCGGAATGCTGAGAGAGAACAGGGAAAGAGAAACAGCACAATGGGAGGGGAGGATGTGGTTTCCTATCAGTGAAACCTCCACCTTCGTTTTTAAAGCAGAAATAAAGCACAAGAGGCCTTTGGGAACAGCAAAATGTGGAATAGGAACACGGGGTTGGAACACAGGGATTGCTGTCGCCAGAATCCTGATTTCCTCTGCTCTGCTCAGGACTGGGATTCAATCAGGATTTATGCCAGAGCTCAAGGTGCATTCCTTGGTTACCCTGAGCCTTCCAGCAAAGGGGAAGGGCTTCAAGCTGAGAGAGTTGAGGTGGGATTTGGGGCAGGAATTGTTCCCTGGCAGGGTGGGGATGGAATTCCCAGGTTTGCTGTGGCTGCCCCTGGATCCCTGGCAGTGCCCAAGGCCAGGTTGGACATTGGGACAGTGGGAGGTGTCCCTGCCATGGCTGGGGTGGCACTTGGGGGATTTGGGGTCCCTCCCAACCCAAACCAGTCTGGAATTCCATGGAATCTGTTGTTTCTGTAGCCTGATATCTCAGGACAAAAGGAGTTAGAATCATGCGATCTTTAAGGCTGGAAAAGACCTTTAAAACAATCCAAATTTTAAAATTTAAAACAAATTTTAAATCATTTTAAATTTCAAACAAATCCAGCTGTTGCTCTGCATTGTTTTTTTTTTCCCCTCCAAGGAATGGGGAGCTGGATGTCACCAACCCAACACCCGTGGGGTGACCCGACCTTGCAGAGCCAGGAGAACTTCCAGGTGAGGCAGAGGCTTTAATTCACATTTTGGATGATTTAAAACGCCTAAAAGAGTTGGGAAGCAATTCCAACGTGGAGCTGCCGTTGGTGCAGGAGCAGGGCCAAGTCCCTGCCTGGGTGGGAGGTGTCAGGGCTTTGGCCAAGCACAGCAAAGAGGAGCAGAAAATGACAAAAATCCCCTCGAGGCCCGTGCTCGGGGGGCTCAGGAAATTACTGGCTGGAATTTCCTCCTGGAATTTCCTCCTGGAATTTCCTTTCTGGGAATTCCTGGAATTTCCTTCCTGGAATTTCCTTCCTGGGAATTCCTGGGAATTTCCTCCTGGAAATACTTTCCAGGGAATTTCCTTCCTGGAATTTCCTTCCAGGGAATTTCCTCCCTGGGAATTTCCTCCTGGAATTTCCTCTTAAACAATTCCTCCTGGGAATTTCTAGAATTTCCTTCCTGGAAATTTCTTTCCTGGGAATTTCCTCCTGGAATTTCCTTTCTGGAAATTCCTGGAATTTCCTTCCTGGGAATTTCCTCCTGGAAATACTTTCCTGGGAATTTCCTTCCTGGGAATTTCCTCTTAAACAATTCCTCCTGGGAATTTCTTCTTGGGAATTCCTGGGAATTTCCTTTCTGGAAATTTCCTTCCTGGGATTTTCCTTCCTGGAAATTCCTTCCTGGGAAAATCTGGAATTTCCTTCCAGGGAATTTCCTCCTGGAATTTCCTCTTAAACAATTCCTCCTGGGAATTTCCTTTCTGGAAATTTCCTTCCTGGGATTTTCCTTCCTGGAAATTCCTTCCTGGGAAAATCTGGAATTTCCTTCCTGGGAATTTCCTTCCAGGGAATTTCCTCCTGGAATTGCCTTCCTGGGAATTTCCTCCTGGAATTTCCTCTCTGGAAATTTCTTTCCTGGAATTTCCTTCCTGGGAATTCCTGGAATTTCCTTCCTGGGAATTTCTTCCTGGAAATACTTTCCTGGGAATTTCCTTCCTGGGAAATTCCTGGAATTTCCTTCCTGGGAATTCCTGGAAATTCCTTCCTGGAATTTCCTCCTAGGAGTTCCTGGAAATTCCTTCCTGGGAATTTCCTCCTAGGAATTCCTGGAAATTCCTTCCTGGGAATTCCTGGAATTTCCTCCTGGGAATTTCCTCCTGGGAATTCCTGGAAATTCCTTCCTGGGAATTTCCTCCTGGGAATTCCTGGGAATTTCCTCCTGGAAAGGCTTTTCCAGCCCTGCCCCAGCTCCCAGGGCACTGCTGGGGTCCCCATCCCTGGGGCATCTCAAACCCTTTGGATGTGGCCCCATTGCACTTGATGATTTTGGAGCTTTTTTCCAACCTCAGCGATTCTGGAATTCCTGAAAATGCCTTTAATGTCTTTGAAATCCTCTCCTCCCTGGCAATTTGCTGGATTTAGCTCCAAACATTACAAAGGAATTGCACCAGTGACTTTAATGAAAATCCTATTTTGGATTGATCTCTTCTTTTTTTTTTTTTTTTTTTTTCCCTGCTGCATCATCATAATGGCAATAAAAATAATATCAGAATTCCTTTGGGGGATAAAGCCACTTCCCAGGGCTGGAGTTTGGGGTCATCACCCTCAGTTTGTGTGGGGGGAACATTCCTCATGCTGAAATCTCAGCCTTTCCCTGCCTCCCCTCGTGATCCTGACGACTCCTGAGCTGCAGCCACTTCACAAAATGTTCCTGTGGAGCCAAATTTCCCCAGGGACACTGAAATCCTGCTCCTCCAAATATTCCAAATATTCCAAATATTCCAAATATTCCATACTCTTAGCAGCCAGCCCCAGGGACAGCAGCTGAGTGGCACAGACCAGAGCATTTGTTCCCTTTTCATTTACTCTCTGAATTTAATGAGTGACTGCTGATGGATTTTTTTTTCCTCCTAAATTTTTAAAGATCTACTTTTCTATTACTTGAATCAAAAGGAAAATACCTTCCTCCCTCTTTTCCTTCCTCCCTCTTTTACTTCCTCCCCTTTTCATTCCTCCCTCTTTTCCTTCCTCCCCTTTTCCTTCTTTCCCCTCTTTTCCCTTTTCCTTCCTCCCCTTTTCCTTCTTTCCCCTCTTTTCCCTTTTCATTCCTCCTTCTTTCCCTCTCCTTCCCCTCTTTATTCCCCCTCTTTATTTCCCCCTTTTCTCCCCTCTTTATTCCCCTTTTCCCCCACCTTCTCCCAGTTCCCCATTCCCCCCTTTTCCCATTTTCTCCCATTTTTCCCAGCTCTCGTGTCCCAGCAGTGACACACAAGTCCCAGCACGGGAAGCTGGGGCTGCTCCACTCATTCCTGTTCCCTTCATCCTTCCCACACATCTGCCAGATGTTTCCAGAGGCAAATCCAGCCTTATCCACACTTTTCCTCAAAAGAACTCCCTGTTCCAAACCCAGGAGCTGTTTATTGCATCCAGTTTTTTATTCCCTTGTTTCCCTCACAAAGCCAAGCTGGGTTTAGGGTGTCTCAAATTTATTTTTTCCCCCCTTTTATGGGCAGCATTTTAAGTTCCAGCATCTCCCAACCTTTTCCTTCGTGAGAACTTTGAAAAATGCCAATTTTGATTTCTGGAATAAGATTTCCAGCTGGAATGGGATGGAGTTGTCAGGCTGGGCTGGCTTTGGTGCTGAGAGGAAAAATCTGAGTTTTCCTTGGGAGGATTTCTCTGTGCTCTCTCCAGAAACTGGAGTTTGCCACAGGATTTTCCAGGTATTTGGGGGTGAATTGGTGCCCAATGCCAGAGGTGGGATTTTTGGATGGAATTATTCCCTGGGAGGGTGGGCAGGCCCTGGCACAGGATTCCCACAAATAAAGGAATTTTTCCTCACGCTCAGGTGGATTTTCCTCTCTCCCCATTGCCTGGTTTGGCCTCCTGGCAGTTCCCTGCCCCTCTCGGGGTGTCCAGCCCAAATTCAATTTGTCATTTTGTGTTCTGTGCCCCAGCAGAGCCTGGCTCCAAGCCTGCACAGCCGCTGGCAAATTTTGGCACCTCCAGCTGTAACCCAGGGATGTTTTTCTGGATTTCATTCCTCACATCACAGGGTGAAGGGAAAATACATTTAAACTGTCATCCCAATTTTTAATTCTTTTTTTTTTTTCCCCCCTCCTGTAGACATCCCACAAAGCTCATTGATGGGAGCAGCCTGGTTTGGGAGAGTCTGCTTTAAATATTTTAGTTTCCATTTTATTACCTGCAGCTCCAATCAGGCTTTGCACGGTGCCGAGTCTGATCACAAATAATTTTGCTACCAGACATCTTTAGCCCCCAAAAAAACGACTTTGAGAAAATGAGCAGCAATGCATTAAAATGCATTTTGCAGAGAAATTATCTCTATTTGCTTTGTCTTCCTTTTTTTTACTTTTTTTTTTTTTTTTTTTTTTTGGCAAAAAAATAAAGTTGCTGTTAAACCACAAAAACACAAAAAGCATCTGCTACACTCGGGGGGAAAAAAAAAGGATTTGCAAAATATCCTCATGAATGTCCTGGAATCATGAATGGATTTTAATAACCACCACATCGATGAGGGCACGCTGCAGATCCTGATTAATTATTAACATGTTTACAACAATTTTGCAAATAACGGGCTAATCACTGCAATTCTGTCTTTTCCAAGCAGGGCTGTGCTCCCTCCCAGGCAATCCTGGAAAACGCCGTGCCCAGGGCTCTGCTTCCCCAGGTGCTGGTTATTTTTGTGGGCTATTGATTTCCTGCCAGGATGGAGTGGATTTAATTGGAACTGATAGTCCAGTGCTTCGTTCCAGCTTTAAATGATTGCTCGTGTTTGCAGCATTCCAGGGCCTGGGAAGGGAGGGGATTCCTTACAAATACCTGGCCAGGTGAGCATGGGAAGTGAATTTTTTTTTTTTTTTTTCCCTGTGGGATTCCTGCAAAGCCTGGACTGCTGCAGGGTAAAGGAAGCCTGGGAAGTAGCTCAAGTGATGGATAAATAGAGATATAAATCCTGCTGTAAATAAGGAAAGAGCACAGGGAGAGGTGGATTTCTCACCTTTTCAACTCCATTTTTCTGGCCCTGCAGGCTCCAGTCGGCACAGAACCCCAGAAGGGTTTGGCTTGGAAGGAACCTCCAAGAAAATCTCATCCCCCCCAGCCCTGGGACACCTTCCAGGAGAATATTCCAGAGAATATTCTACCTCCCACTGGGAATATTCCAGAGGATCTGGACTCAATCCTGTGCCAGCTGGACCCACTGGGGACCCTCCCAACCTGACCCAGGCTGGGATCTGCTGCTTCTGGTCTGGAAATGCTCAGGAAATGGGGATTTTCTGTCCTGGGTATGGAAATGCTCAGGAAATGGGGATTTTCTGTCCTGTCCTGGGTAAGGAAATGCTCAGGGATTGGGGATTTTCTGTCCTGTCCTGGGTATGGAAATGCTCAGGGAATGGGGATTTTCTGTCCTGTCCTGGGTATGGAAATGCTCAGGGATTGGGGATTTTCTGTCCTGTCCTGTCCTGGAAATGGAAGTGCTCAGGGAATGGTGATTTTCTGTCCTGTCCTGTCCTGGATATAGAAATGCTCAAGGAATGGAGATTTTCTGCCCTGTCCTGCCCTGGATATGAAAATTCTCAGGGAATGGGGATTTTCTGTCCTGTCCTGGATATAGAAATGCTCAAGGAATGGAGATTTTCTGCCCTGTCCTACCCTGGATATGAAAATTCTCAGGGAATGGGGATTTTCTGTCCTGTCCTGTCCTGGAAATGGAAGTTTTGGGGGAATGGTGACTTTCTGTCCTCTAGGAATGTGCTGTATGAGGTTTGCTGGGATTTGGGGGGGATTTTTTAGGGGAGGTATTAAATCCTGAGCAGCCTTTTCTATTAGACACCCAATCCTGACCCCAAACCCCTCTCCCCAGCCCTGAAATTTGCTGAAATTTGCTGAAATCCCACAAAGCTCCGACACCAACACCCCTATCCCTTAATAAGAGGATTATTGCCAAGTGCACAAGCAGCATAATGAGCCGAGTGCTGTAATGCCTGATTAGAGGCTGGATTTAGGGCTGGAGCAGCATTAATGCACAGCTCCCATGGAACTGGGTTAATAACAATCAACTGATGAATGCTGAGCATCTCCTGGCAGCCTGGGGAGAGCAGGCTGGGCTGGTGAGCAGGGATGCAAACCTGCAGAGGGGCAGGAGGGAGGGATCAGGGGGCCAAAAAAGAGGAGTTTGGATGGGGGGAGAGGGGAAGGGACTCAGAGACCCTCAGGGTGTTTGTGGCTCTGAGCTCTGTGGCTGCTGAGAGGGAATTTTCACAAGGGAAGGAAGCAGGAGGTGTTGGAATCACAGAGTTAGGGAATTACTGAGGTGGGAAAAGCCCTCCAGGATCACCATGACTGACTGGCACCTTGTCCCCAGCACTGAGTGCCACCTCCAGCACCTCCCTGGCAGCTCCTCCCAGCGTTTAACAATCCTTGCCCTGCAGAAATTCCTCCACCACAGCAGGTTCAGGTTGGATATTAGGGCAAATAGAAATTCCTTCATGGGAAATGCTGGATGTCCCAGTCGCTGGGGGGATTTAGGAGCCGTGTAAATGGGGACACGGGTCAGAGGTGGCCTCGGCAGGAGTGGTTCTGTCACGTCCTGTATTGAATAAACTCTCTGAAATGCAGTTTTCTAAATCATGAGGGAAGAAAAGTTCCCGGCTGCAACGGCACAATCCAAACTTTATGAGATGGAGGAATAAAAGGTGTATGTGACAAGGCTGAACCTGCAATAATAAATGAACAAAGCACAGTGAATAAAAGGACGGAGAGACTTAAAAGAAGCACACAGGTTTTAAAACTCTAAATAGAGCTGCAAAAGTGAAATTGCCACAGCAAACAGAGCTCCCATCACCCGTGGGGAACATGAAAAAAGAGTGAGCTTGTGCCTGGACTGGGGATTGAGGAGGGGAATAATCAGTTTGTGGCTGCAGCCCCAAACTGGAGGTGTTATTCTGAGGAAGGAGTGAGGAGCTGTGCAGCTGAGGCGTGCCAGGAAATATCTCTGTGCTGCTGATTTGTTTGGGGCAATCTCCCTGGTCCCCTCGACCTCCCAGGCCGTGCTTTGGGCACAGCCAGGCTGATTTCTCATTTCTCCTGTCATTTCCTATCTTGGCAGGCATTACAAAAAAAAAAAAAAAAATTCAAGCAAGCTATTTTTAGTCAGGCTTGAAAGCTCCTATTTTTTTTTTCTTTCCAGGCCTGACTCTTGAGGGGCAGCTTTGATTCTGTTTCTCTTTTTGTTTCTGCTCTCAGTTCTGGCTGCCTTCAAGTTTCCTTTGGCCACGAGGTTCCCCTGGGCAGGGACCCTTCCCTAAGCACTGCCCTGCTGCTGTCCCACTTCCAGGCACACCTGGCATCCAAAGGTGAGATCCAGAGGATGGTTTTCACCTTGCAGGAGCAGCCAAAGGCAAGGATTTGGTTTCAGCTGGAGGGAAAACGCTGGAACAAAGGACAAGCTGCATCTGAAAAGGAAAAGTATCAGGAAATAATCCTGATCTCATCAGTTCTGATCCTAACAGGAATGTTGGAATTGCCACTGAGTTGTTTCACCTCTGGCTTTTGGAGGCCTGAGTTCATCTCTGCTTGGGGGTGAATGAATCTGGAATGGCAGTGCCAGCCCTGCTCTGTGCTTGGAACTGGCACCCCTGGTTTGACTGGTTTCACTGGTTTCACTGGTTTGACTGGTTTGACTGGTTTCACTGGTTTCACTGGTTTCACTGGTTTGACTGGTTTGTGCTCCCCATGGGGCAGCTGTGCCCCAGGGCTTGACCCCACCACGTCTGCATTTCAACTCTTTCTCTTTTCCATTCCCTTCCCATCCTTTGCCCTTCGCTGGAAGGGCCCATCCCAAAAGCTCTTTGGGTGTTTCCAATCATTAGAAGGCAGGAAAATTGAATTTAATTTCTCTGAACTCAATGTGTCTTTGTTTCATGGCTAAAACTTCCTCCTCCTACCCACACTCATCAATCCTGAAATCTCTCTGTAATTGCTCCCTAATCAGTGAACTCCTCCATGTGCTCTTTGCTTTCTCATTCCCCATCTCCAGGGCTCCTGGAAGCAGATCCAAGGCAGCATTAGGAGTGATCTGTCTCCTTCCCCCAGAGCAGCAGATCTCATTTTGGAGCAGTTTCTCATTCAGGAGGAAGATGGATGGTGGGCATAAAACAGATTATCCATGGGAGCTGTGATTCAGAGAGCTGATAAAGGTGGAATTTCTCATTTTTTTGGGGGGGTGAATACGTGATTAGGAGTGCAGAAATCCCGGGAGTATTGCACACTGGAGCTCCCCATGTTCTCCCTCTCCTGGTTTGCTGGGAGCAGGAGGGATTCACCTCAGATGTGCAGGGAATGCTGCTGGCTGTGCCAGGCCGGGGGAGCTGCAGCAGGGACACAAATCCCGTTTGTCTAAAGGTCTCAGAGATTCAATTCCAGCTGTTGTTCCAACTATTGATGTTTCATTGCTGCTCAGAAGGACTAAGCCCTCTCCTTTCCAGGGCACACAAACCCCCCTCACGCTCTGCTGTGCCTTCATTGCTAATTGTGAATTGTTAATTCCTAGGGGAGCTGCAGTTCCTGAGATCCTTGCACATCCCTGAGACAAGAATCCTGGGATCTCTGAGGCTGGAAAAGCCCTCCCAGCCCATGGAGTCCCAGCCGTGCCCATCCCCACCTTGTCCCCAGCCCGGAGCACTCAGTGCCTGCTGGAAATGAGAGCTGTTCCCAGTGCTGCCCGAAACCCCCAGTAAAACACAAACTAACAGAGTGTCAGTTTATGCGGTGCTTTATTCGGGGCCCGGGGACCTGCGGACTCGCGTCCAAAGTCAGGATCCCACTGGTTCCCTTTTTCAGAGGGTTTTTATACCCTTTTTACAAACGGTTTTCGTGCAGAGGTACATATTCGTCTAAACAATATAGATACATTCACTTTGTAGATAACATTTTACGTCATAAATCCTTCAAGGTTGCTTATCCTAGGACTATAGTGTTCTCCCCCTTAATCTCTCTCTCTCGCCACTACTCACCACCAGTACTTTATTTATGACTATACTTCAACCTTATCACTAACAGTTCTGCATGCTCTGCTAATTGTTTTCTCAGCACAGCACATTCCTAAGTTGGTTTCCCAGGGCCTACTCTGCAGTCTCCAAGCCTTAGCATTACTACTACTATTATGGTTTATACACTTTATATTCTAATATTCAGGATTTCTAGTCCATACGGTAACACCAGCCCCGCACCTCTGAGCCCTGCAGAGACTCACGAGTGGCATCGAGGCTTGGAGGAGAGGATGGAGCAGCTGCTGCAGCCCCCGCTGTTTCCAGGGGTGCTGGAATTCTGTTTCATTCTTTTTTTAAATTTAATTTCCATTCTTCAGCCACCCCTGAAAGCCTGGAGAGCTGGTCCTCTGCACCACCACTCATCTCATAAGCATTCCAGGAACCTCAGGGAGCTGAGGGAGGAATTGTGAGCATTGCAGCTTCTCAGGGCAGCCACAGCAATGGGGTCACTCCAAAGAACTTGTCTGGAAATTCCCTCTGCCATGAATTCCAGCAGAAGATCTGTGGCAGAAGCTGCAGACATCCTGCTGTTCCAGCATGGACAGGGACTGCTGCTCCTTGGGGGATGGTCATGGCAGCACAATTCTGGAATCCCTGAGGCTGGAAAAGCCCTCCAGGATCATCCAGGGCAGGCTGTGCCCATCCCCACCTTGTCCAGAGCACTCAGAATCCTCCAGGAATTGCTGGGACACTCCAGGGATGGGGATCCAACCCTCCCTGGGCACTCCCAATCCCTGCCCACCCTTTCCATGGGGAAATTCCTGCTGCTGTCCCCGTGGAGTCTCAGGGTAGGTGAGGGAGGTGAGTGGCAGCAATGAATGAAAATCCCGTGGGATGAGTTCAGAGCCTTTTGGTGTCCAACCCCTGCTCCTCTGTTTCTGCTCTGGGGGTCTCCCTGGAGGCTGCTGCAGTTCCCCAGGGATTTTAGGGATAAGGATTTTCTGTTCCTGTGTGGAGAAAGGCAGAGGAACAGAAAAGTCATTGTCACCTACCTGTGCATCCTCCTCCTCCTCCTTGTGGCTTTTATTTTTATATTTTCCCTAACACTACACACAAAGGAGATTAAAACAGAGGAAAACCAGAGCCTTGCACATCATCCCTGGAGCTCTGGAGGAAAAGTGCACCTTGTGCAGGAGCCCTGCTCCAGCAGAACCACATCTGTCCCTGCAGGAGGATCAGCCACCATGGAATGGGACTGACCAACCCTGACTGACTGACCTTGGATTCTCCCTCTGCCCCTGCTCTGCTGGTTTGTATTACTGTATTTTTTCATTTTATTTTTAATTTTCCCGGTAAAGAACTGTTATTCCTATTCCCATCTCTTTGCCCTGAGAACCCCTTCATTTCAAAATGATAATAATTTGGAGGGAGGGGGTTTTCATTCTCCATTTCAAGAGAAGCTCTTGCCTTTTTTGGCAGACACCTTTTTATCTTTCCAAACCAGGACACGCGGCTTTTGTGGGGCTGGTTAACACATTAAAGCACAATTCCTCTGTTTTATCCCTGGCTGCCCTTTCCTGTGGAATATTGAGAGGCTTTCCTCTGGTCAAGCAGTGTATTTTCGATGAATTCCTCTGTTATTTTTCCCAGCTGGGCTGCTGGGGTTGCTGGAGAATGAAAACATTAATTTCCAGGCTAGCAGGGGTTTGCTCCTTATCGACGTCAGAGCGCTGAAAATCTCATTTCTTTCCCTCTGTTTTGGAAGGTTTGGATGCAAATGAAGAAAAATTGAGACTGGAATTTGTAACTGGGATGGCAGCAATGATGTCACTTTATGACCCCGTGCTGAAGGCGTTGCTGGGACTCACCAGGACAATTCAGGATCAATCCCTCCATTCCCACCTGGAATGATTGTGGATGATATTTAATTAGAACAATTATTACTTGGGAAAAGCGAGGGGAAATTGGAGAAATGCATCAATATTCCAACCCACAGATTCTTTAAATGCAAAAGGCAAATTCCCAGATGCAGCATCTGAATCCATTTCCTGTCATGGAATTGTAGCCTGGAAAAAACCTCGGCACCAATTCTGATTTGCATCCTTGATGATGGAATAGAAAATTCGGGGAATGCTTCGGCATCAGGAGGAAATTTGGATTTTTCCTGTCCTCCATTCCTGCTGCTCTGTGCCTGGAAAAGCAACGGAGGTGGGATGGTACCAAACTCTGGGGTGTAACCAAAATTAATTTATTAAAATTAATAATAATAATAATTGGATATTCTTTCATTTTGAAGTGGATAAAAGCTGCAGGGAGAACTTTGAGGACATTTCTGTGCTACAACCAACTGCTCAAGTGTCTGAGATATTCCAGATTTTCCTTTTTAGAGGCAGCTGAGAGCTTTCCTCCTCCCTTCAGTCTGAGTGCCGGGGAGGAGGGAGGAATAAGGGCTGAACTTGCTGTCAACTCTCTTAAAAGCTTTTTATTGAAGCTGGAATGTGTGATAATGGCCCCCAGAACCATCATTACAGTTAATTAAAGGTCTGTTTCTTTTTTCTAATGTGAGGGGTTTATTTTCTGCCGTTGATAACACAGCAATAAAACCTTGCTTTAGGCAAAATCTTGGTAGGCAAGGTCACAATTTAGAAGTAATTTGGAAATTGAAGGGAAAACCAGAAAGCAGCATCTGGTTCCTGTTATTTGTGAGTTGTGGAAGTCCAGAGGGAATGATTTGGAGTTAAAAAGGGAAGGAAAAGAGGAACATCAGAGGCTGTGCACTGAGGGGATGGTCATGGGCAAGAGGGGAAAGGAGGACAGGGAATTTGGGGTAAAGAGCTACTTAAACATGAAAACTTGTCAGATCTGGGTTTAATTTGGGTTGGAAAGGCAGAGCTGCTTCCAGGGACAGGAAGAAGTCAGGATGAAGGCACAGAATCGTCAGGATTTTACCACTTTTGTGCATTTTCTGCAAAGCTGGGGATGTGCATCCTTTGGGAGTGGAGCTGATGTGGGGCTGGGGGGCCCAGGGGAGCTGCCACATCCCAGAATTTGCTGTTGAGGGTGAATCCATTCAGTGCTGGGAACCACCTGGGATTTCTTGAAGGATCTTTGTCTCAGAAATCCAGGGATGGACACCAAGAACTTGTGGGGTCTCCAACCTTGGAGATGCTCCAGCCCCCTGGACCATCCCTGAGCTGTGGGGACCTGGAGAACTCAAACTCTCGTTAAATACTTAACCCAGATTATTGTTTCTAACTTTATGATTCAAACAATATTTTTTGCACTTTCATTCCAGGGCCAGCTGAGAAGCAGCAGGTGCTCAATTGGTCAAAAAAAAAAAGTCATTTCCTGAGATAAGAAATGTAAAATAAGTGCCAGTGGTGGAGATTTAATTGCTGCAAATCTGTTGAGTGGAAGCTGAGCTTTCTGTTCTCCAAAAATAATCACGTCCAGCTTCCAGCCAGCACAGCTGTGCTTTGGATGCCTTCAAGTCTGTAGTAAATTTGTTGTGGATATGTTAATTAAAAGGTTAATTATGGTCGAGACGTTCTGGTACTCAGGTTTGCTGATGTGGGGTGTAAATATTGGAGGAAAATGGGGAGGCCTTGGCAGATTATCCAGGGAAGTTGTGGCTGTCCCTGGATCCCTGGCAGTGCCCAAGGCCAGGTTGGACATTGGGACAGTGGGAGGTGTCCCTGCCATGGCAGGGGTGGCACTGGGTGGGATTTGGGATCCCTCCCAACCCAATTTGGGAATCTGTGATTTGGGGCTGAAGGTGGGAAGGGTTTGCTCTGTGTGTGTTAGAAACTAATCCTGGAAACACACAAGAATTGTATTTTATTTTATTTTATTTTATTTTATTTTATTTTATTTTATTTTATTTTATTTTATTTTATTTTATTTTATTTTATTTTAGCAGGAAAAGGTGTCATCTGGCGATAAGAAATTTCCTACCTGGTGGCAGAAAAACTTGAACAGCCATTAACAGTGAACCGTGGTGAGATTTCAGACGACTTTTGGAATTTCTAAAGCAAGAGGAAACAAAACAGAGTCAAATCCCCAGAACTGAATCCTCAGAACTGCAGCTCTGCATCTCTGAGGTGGTGCCTCAGTGATTTTGGACCCTGGAAAATAAATTCCCAACCCTCCTTTGGCTTCCTTGGTGCCACTAATGAATCTCTGGGGACCCTGCCTGTGTTGCTTGGAATGAAAAACAAAATTAAGCTCTGGAGCTCTTTAAGAAAAGCAGTGTCTACAAACAAGAGGCACTTCTGGGATCCTGACTGATAAAAGTGGATAAAAATCTGAATTCCTGTAGAATCCGAGTGGTGACCTCGCTGCAGGCTGAGATTTTAATGGGAAAAACTCTTTTTAGGGACACAGAGGTGGCCCAAAATCTCTTGAAATCTGCAACATCTGAGCACATTAACCACCATTCCTCCTTCCTTCCAGCAGGGAGCAGGGCAGGAGCCAGGGGTTGGTGGCCCATTCCCGGAGTTGCTGTGGGGTCAGTGCCCATCCTGGGCTGGGCTGGCCCAGGCGCCTTCTCCGGGATGCTGCAGATCCCCACGAACTGCCCCGCCTGTGGAATCGAGTCCCGGGCAGCAGGGAAGGGTCCAAGTGACCCTGGAGTGTCCCAGGACACTGGGACAGTGGGAGGTGTCCCTGCCATGGCAGGGGTGGCACTGGGGGGGATTTGGGATCCGTCCCCACCCAAACCAATCTGGGATTCTGGGATTTTAGGATAAACGTGGAACTACAGCAGGATTCACATGAACAAACCCGATATTCCCTTTCTGCAGCAAACCCCCACCCCTCAGAATTTCCTCTGCAAGGTCTGTTCTGCCAAAATTTGGAGCCTGTGTGGAAGCCACGACATCCCTGACTAGAAAGACTCTTTCTTCTTGAGACAGAGCTTCAGAAGAGAGCAGAAGCTGCAGAGAGAACTGTGCAAGTTCTGGCCTCCGGGGTGCTTTTAAAATGCAGGAGTTCTGGGATGTAGGGCTGGTTTAATGGGATATTTATCTCCCTTGGAGAAGTTTCTGCTGGAAACCTTGAAGTTGTAACAAGCTGCAGTAATAAGACTTCACTGTTCATTAAGAGATAACTTCTTCTTTTTTTTCCCTTTCTTTTTTTTTTTTTTTTAATCAGAGATTTGTTTCCTTATTCCTAGGACAGAGTCTTTTTTATTTTTTTTTTTTTTCTCCTTAATCTCCTAAATGTTCTAATTCAGGGGAATGGATGGAAATGAATTTCCAACAGCAGCAGTTGAAGGCGAATGTCGTGGTGGTGTCCCCTGTGCCAGGCACGCCTGGGACGGGCTGTGGCGCTCAGGGAATGTTGGTGGGCTCAGAGATTCCCGGAGCCTCAGGCATTTGTGTCTGCCCAGAGCTGGAATTCCCTCCCTGGAGGAGCCTCATCCCTGCATGTGCTGAGCAGCACTTTGGAGGCACCAAGGTGGGCTGTGAGTGTTCCAATATCCTCAAAACCAGAGAACTGATTGGTTTCATTTCCTTTTCCTCCCTCTCCTGTAATTATTGATTAATTTTTAACCCAGCTGTCAGTGTGAGGTTTATTTTTATTCACCTCTCCCACACCAGGGGCTGAGCACCAGGATTTCAGAGCTGCTTTACCCAGCCTGGATCTGCAGCAAAATCCACCATCAATCTCCATAATTCTGAGTGTTTGCTGCTCCCTAAGCCATTAAACAGAGAATATCCAGGGAAATCCATCAGTGCGTTCCCACCCGGAGCGTCAGTGCTGCCGGACTCCTCCGTGCTTTTCCTGGGAGCAGGAAATTAATTAATTAATTAATTAGTCCTCATTTTCCAACAGCAGCAGAACTGGCTGAGCATCCACATTCACCTCCCTCAGAAAAGAACCACATAAGGAATCGGTGTTGGGATCACAACAGAGTTTTTCATTTTTTTTTTTAAGAACCCAGGGAAAAAAAAAAAAAAAAAAAAAAAAAAAAAAGAAAAAAGTGGGAGCTGGAGTAGCAGCACCGAGGAAATTCCAGCAGCAGTTTTGTCTCTGTCTTAATCCACTCTGCTCTGGAAATGGCTCCTCCAGGAGTTTCTTGTCCAGATCGAGCCAGAGAAGGAATTATTTGAAATCAGAGACCGTGGAATGAAGCACGGGGGGGAATTCAAGGGGATACAGAGGATAACTGGGGGTGCAAGTGAAAAATCAAATTGCTGGCTGGAAAAGGAGGAGTGGGAGCTTAGGGAAAAGATTTTCTGGTTCAGGATAAGCTGTCGGGGCAGGGATGGGAAGGGAGAAGCACAAAAAAAGCTCCTGGAAGTCAGTGTGGAAAAGAGGGGCAAGAACTCAGTGCAGGCTGAGGTTTTAATGGTAGAAACTCTTTTTAGGGCCCCAGAGGCGCCTCGTGGCCCAAAATCTCTTGAAATCTGCAACATCTGAGCACATTAACCAACATTCCACCTTCTTTCCAGCAGGGAGCAGGGCAGGAGGATGCAGGGAGGCCATGGGGTGGCTGGAAGGGCTGGGCTGCTGCTCATTCCCATTTCCAGTGAGTGGAGGAACCCCCAGGAAAAAGGGAATGAGATCCATGGGCCCCCCCGTGCCAGGAGGGTCAGGGACAGTCCTCATATTTTAGTGCCATTAACAAAGGGATTAAAGGGCTCTCTGTTGTCTCCAGTGTTTGGATAATTAATGAAATGCAGGATTATTTCATGAAGGTGTTTTCAGGGTGCAGGGTTTGATGGGTTTGGGAGTTTATTCAGTGGAAACTTCAGTTCTGAGTGTCAGAATTGGCTCAGTGACCCCCAAAATAGCCCTGCAAACCCGTGCCCTGCTCTGTCTGCCTCTGCAAGTCACTCATCTGCAGAGGAGCTGATTTATCTGGGCAGGGACAAATCCGAGCTGTCACAGCTCCTCTGGACACCACTGGTGCCTCCAGGGTGTTTGATCTGACCCTGCTGCTTTTGGCCTTAGCCCAAAATTCATCCCAAATTCTCCAGGTCTGGGCACTCCTCCCCCGGGAATCTGCTCTGTTGGATGCACAGGTGGAAATAAATTCTGATCCTGGAATCAGGGAATCCTGGAGTGCTTTGGGGTGGAAAAGCCCTTTGTGACCATCATGGTCCCCAGCGTCCCCTCAGCTCCTTTGATCCAAGCACTCGAGTTTCTCCTCTGGAATTTAGCCTTTTCCATGGTCAGTAATAATTTAATTTTGGTTCACAGAGGGCCCGAAATGGGGAGGGGACACATTTGTGTGTAAAACATGAGTGTGTGCCCTTGACCCTGGGGCTCCAGTGGAGCTAAGGAAAGCTCCCCAGAGGAATTAATTCCTTATTAATTAATTAATTAATTAATTAATTCAGGGAGGATTTCTTCCTGGAAGGGCCTTGGCAGGGGCTGCCCAGGGAGGGTTGGAGTGCCCAGCCCTGGAGGTGTCCCAGGAATTCCTGGAGGTGACACTGAGTGCTCCAGGCTGGGGACAAGGTGGGGATCCAAGGCTGGACTCTGCTCCTGGAGGGCTTTTCCAGCCTCAATAATTCAGTGATTCTTAAGGAAAAGCTCATTTTCAGCAGGCAACATTCATCCATCAACCCCTAAAATGCTGTGTGATAGATGAACACCCCCATAAATATTAAATTGTGTAGGTGCCACTGGAAGTGACATCCCCTACCCACAACAATCACTTGTAAATCACAGAGTCCTCGCTGCAGCCACAACTCCACAATAGCAAAATGATTAGAAAGCCATAAAAAAAACAAAGTTGTTTTGTCAGGATCATTTCCTCCCTGATCACAGGGCTGCTGGAAAGTGGCTCTGGGCTTAAGTGATAGATGAGAGCCATTAATAGAGCCAGAGACCTTCCCGGGCTGCTTGGAGCCAAAATTAAAAGGGAACTTGAACAGTCCTGGGTGGTTTGGGAGCCTGGAGAGTGGCTGGGGGTTGTCCTGGGGTTGCTGTAAAATTCAGCCTCTCGCAGCCACGACCTGCATTATTATTCATGGATCATTTCATGATCTTGATTATTTTGATGGTGTAAGCTCAGAAAATCCCCTCTTACTTCTGTGTCCTGTGGCTCCCTAAGACCCTCCTGCCACAAAATTATGGGACCAGGGGGTTGGAAGGGACCTTAAAGTCTCACTGGAAAGGCTTTCTTGTGTCTCACAGATGCTGCTGTTCGACTTCTCTCTCTCTGTATTTATCCCTCCAACGTGAAAACCAACATCTCCAGCTCCAGATGCTCCTTGGGTGACACAGGGAATATTTCTGGCTGCCCTCCACAGCTCCCCTCAGCACCACTGAACACACAGCTCTGTCTCTGTGGGTACAATGAAAAGCAATAATAATTTTGTGTCGTTCAAGGTGTCCTCATGAGGAGGCTGTGGCACTGAAATCTGGGGTTGTAACTTCTGTCCCAGTCACTGCTGACGTGTGGTGTGAGAGCCACAACAGCTCTGCCCTCCCGGGACAAAAATCAATGTTTTTAACGTGGAAATACTGACCCAAACACAGGGACACACCTTAAATGTTACATCCTGTTCGTCCCTCAGGACGAGAAGGGGCTGGAGAGTGTCCAGGGCAGGGAACAGAGATGGGAAAGGGAATGGAGAATCCCTGAGGGAGCTGGGAAGGGAATGGAGAATTCCTGAGGGAGCTGGGAAGGGAATGGAGAATCCCTGAGGGAGCTGGGAAGGGAATGGAGAATTCCTGAGGGAGCTGGGAAGGGAATGGAGAATTCCTGAGGGAGCTGGGAAGGGGCTCAGCCTGGAGAAAAGGAGGCTCAGGGGGGCCCTTGTGGCTCTGCACAACTCCCTGCCAGGAGGGGACAGCCGGGGGGATTTGGGATCTGGGAACAGGGACAGGAGGAGAGGGAACGGCCCCAGGCTGAGCTCAGGGTGGATATTTGGGAATAATTTCCTCATGGAAAGGTTTGTCCAGCCCTGGCACAGCTGCCCAGGGAGGTTTGTAGTGCCCATCCCTGGGGGGATTTAAATTCCACGTGGATTTGGCACTTGGGGATGTGGTTTGGTGCTCCAGTTGCTGGTGGAGTTATTTCAGAGTCATTCTCAGTAATTTCTGGAGATTTCAGTTTGCTGCATCCATCTAAACACCCAGAGGTCTTTTCTTTTTTTCCATTTTCCCTGCTGGATTTGCCCTCAGCTCTGGGAGACCCCTCTGTGTCTGTTTAGTTCCCAAATCCCCCCCATCCCTAAAAACCCAAAACTGTGATTTCCACTCCACATGCCTGTGATTTCCTGAGGTTCTTCTCTAATTTTTTATTTCCCCTTTCCTTCCCATTTCCCTGCAGATGCCTGGGGCTGTCATGATGGCTCAGTCTCCAATTTCCCTGATTCATCATGGAAATCCACTGACAAAATCTGCTGCTCTCAAATCCTGTAATACTGTGGAGAAAATTTTGTTTTCTAGCCAGGATGCATTATGGCTTTTAGGAACTTGGAAACTGCATCCTCAATAGCATTACATTTATATTTCTTTGTTATTGGGTTGGATTGTACTTTTGTTCTATAGGAACATTTTTGTTCTGTAGGAACAAAAGTCCAAGGAATTTTTTATCTATATTTTTTTCCCTTTTTTTCCCCCCCTTCCCCTTTTATTTCCCAGGATTAAGACCTTTCAGTCTCAAAGTCTCTATTTTGGTGAGCAGCATTCCAACCCCATCTGAATCTCCATGATTTTCCCCCACGGGCTTCAGCATCAATCAAATCCTTTTAAATGTCAGTTGTGTTTCTTCCTGGGTTATTATTGTTCTTTTTGCCATTTTAGATGCTACAAACTGACCTTGCATTGTTGAGAGCAGTGCAAAACTGCATCATTATTTCCTTGCTTGGCTGATTTTTTTCCTTGGAAGAGGCTGGGAATGTTTTGGGGGGGGTTGGTGGGAGGGGGGCAGAATTTTGGGGCTGTTCCAGTGTGGCCTTTCTGCTTAGTCTTGGAATTATCTGCTTAGGCTTGGAATTTTCTACTTAGGCTTGGAATTTTCTGCTTAGGCTTGGAATTACCAGACAAACCTGGGGGTGTTTGCTGCCTGCAGCCACAGGGAAATGCTGGTTTTGGGGCTTCTTGGGCTTAGAAAAGGATAAAAAAAAAAATGAAAAACTTGGTAAAAATGGAGAAATTCTTCTCTGAGTGGTCCAAAGGGTGAAATCCTGTTTTTCATCCAAAGCCAAGGGAGGAGTTTCAAGGAAATGACCAGGAAAATGGGGGGATTGCTCAGGCTTTCCCAACCCCCAAACCCTCCCAGGGGATTCCCAAACTGGGGATCAGCTGCTTCCCCCTCCTCACTTTTCCCTCCTAACTGGGCTCCAGCCTCATTTTGCCCTCTCAAACTCTTTTTTGTGGTGTTTTCTCCCAGTGCTTGATCTACATTAATATTGGTTAATTCTCGGAGCAAATCTCATTCCAGGCCCTGCCCCATTTTCACTGTTTAAATGAAAAGTTTAAATTAAGGTCTCAGCTGTTTTCTTAAAGTAAGAATCTGTTAAGATCTAATTCCTAGAGTGGCATTGGAATTTTATTTTTTTTTTAATTATTCTAAAAAAGAGCCACAATGACTGTGAACCTTCTGCCTAACTCCTGATGCTGGGTAAGGAGGGGAAACTGAATCCACTGCTCACTCAGGACGATTTTCACCAAAGGGTTACAGCTTTTAAAGGGCAAAGAAAACAGAGTTATTAAAGACAGTGAAAGAAGCATTTCTTCTGCCTGTGCTGCAAAAATTAGGATGCTGAGGATTCCCTAGGGAGTCTCTGGGTTAATTCCCCCTGTTCTTACTTCCCTAATTCCCTAGAAGGGTGTGGGGGTAAATCTATCACGTTCCATGATAATATCCTGGCCCTGCTGGTGGCGTGGGGCTCCTTTGGATTATCCCGGGCAAGAAATTCGAAACAAATCTTCGCTGCTTTGTTCTCCCTTTGAGCGATGTGAGCAGGGTTGGAACATCCTTTATTTCCTGATATTTCCATGGATAACCACATGATTTACAGCTCCTTGGCTATTGCTCTCTCCAGGAAGCTTTCAAGAAAGGATGAAGCTTTCAGGATCTTTTATAAACAACGTGTCAGCTGTTGAGTTAATAGAGTTTAAGATCTTTTTTGCTTCGCAGGTAGCTCCAAAAACCCCCCCAAGGATTTGACATTCCAAGGCAAAGGAATGTTGCAGGAGGAAGGCTCAGCCAGGCTGCAGCACTGGGATGACCTGCCAGCACTGCCCAGCTTCTTCTCTAATTAACGCCCCTCCAATTAGCAGTTTAATTGATGTGAGGGGATTTTGCCGGTGTGGTTGGTGCCAGGGCTTGTTTCCCATGCACAGGGCTCCCCCAAAGCTCAGGGGGATCATTTGTAGGAGAAGGAGTGGCAGGACAGAGGATTTGTCACCCAGGGCCACCTCCCCTCTTCTCTCCCTCCCTCCCTGCTTTCGTTGCCTCAAAAATGGGGAAAACGGAACCAGAACATTGAAAGGAGGAGCCCAGCCCTGCCTGCAGCCATTCAATCCTGAAAATAATTAATATTCCCTCTTTAGGAGGAGCAGCCCTGAGAACAGCACGGTTGGATTTCCTCATTTCTGGGAGGGGCTGCATCCCTCGTGGAGGGGCCTGACACAAAATTGGGGACCTGGAGATGCTTCAGCAGCTGCCCCAAGTCCAGGCTGCTCTGGTTCCACCTGAGTGCTTTGCTCTGTGACCTTCAGGCCTCAGCAGAGGCTGGGAATATAAAATTCGAGGTTTAGCCTAAAATATTGCTATATATGTTTATATGGGGATAGATTTCTGTAGCTTTAGGAGTTACAGAACCCCCCCATGATTTAATTTAATGGATTTTTGTGGTCATTTTGTACCTGCCTGGGAAGATGTGGTGTGGGAAATTCCTCTTTGGGCAACAGCTGCTTTTGAATTTTGATCAAATCCACATCCAAGCATTTTCTCCTCTTGGATAACAATTTTCTAATGGCTGCTGTGACTTTTCTGGTGCGTGATGCCAAAATTTTGGCTTCTCCTTGCTCCCAATCAATACCAGCTCTTGGCAGGGCTTTAGGAACCTGACAAATCGTTGGCTATAAAACAGATTTGCCCACGGATGAAATATCTTTGTGGCCAAACCCTCCCTCCTATAAATCAGGAGCACCAGTGCTTGTTTTAAGTGACAAATTTTAGAACTCACAGGGGGGAAATGAAGTCACTGACTGATGGCAAGGCACTTGTTCCTCTGCTTTTTATCCCAGGAATTCCGTGTGGGTAACGAGTGCCCCAGAGAGCCCAGCAGCTCCTGATTAATGGGCTTGGAAGGCTCCCCCAGGAGGGAAAAACCTTGGAATAATTTGTGGCTGTTTGTAAGGAGCACTCGAGGTGACAGCAGTGATTACCTTAATGAATCAATTAAGGGCGAGGCAATTTGGGTGGGCTGGGAAAAGAGGTTCCCAAACCAGTAAAGGGGGGTCCCAAACCAGTAAGAGCCTGGCTGGGCTGCTGGGAGAGACATGGAAGAGGAGAAAATTCAACAGCCTGAGTGCTTCTGACCATGGTAATTAGATTTGTTACTCATGTTAATTATCTTTTCTATTTAGGCTGGGCCAGCTCTGGTTCCTGACCCTCTGGAAAGAGCAGAGCTGGAGTTGGAGGAGTAGGAATTTGTGAAAAATAAAGGAGAATGCATTTCCTGTGGCAGCAGCAATGAAATTTTAAAATTAACATTTTTCTAATGGAAATACACTCTACGTGGAGTTTCTTTGTATTTTCCAATGGTATTGAAAGCAAATGAGGAGGAATTTGGGGTTTGTTTGGGGTTGAGGCCCATCCCAGTCAGGATGTGATCAGTGCCCAGCCCTGTGGGATTTCCCTGAGCTAATTCCAGTCCAGCAGCTCTGGCTGAACTGGAGCATTTCGTGTAAAAAACAAAACAAAAAAACCAAAAAAACCCAAACAAACAAAAAAACCAACCAAACAAACAACAACAAAAAAACCAAAAAAAAAAAAAAGAAAAAACCCCAACCTCAGCCTTGTGTTAAAGACCTCTGGCAGTGGAGCAGCCCTGAGAACCTTTGGTAATTTTCTTCAGTCATTAATTATTCACAGCTCTGCTTCAAGAGTCGCTTTTTCCTTTGTGGTTCTGCCACTTTTCCCCTCCAAGCCCTGGAAATGGATCTGTGTTCCTGTCTGGGTGCAGTGCTGCTCCAGCAGGGATTGTTTTTATCCTTTTTGGCTTCTTAATCTGTGATCAAAGTGCCCCTTTCACCCCTCTTTGATAAATCAAGTGTTTTGGCTCCTGAAGATCTTGTTCTGTGGTGCTGCTTTCAAATCCCTTAATCTGTTTTTTGGAGCTTTTCCCTCGGCACTCTGCACTTTGGAATTAGGGAGAGCTGCTCATTGAAATCTTTTAAAGGTTTGGGGTTTCATGCCTGACAACTGTCCAGACCCTTTGCTGTCATGGGAAATGAAGAATTGGTCATTGTGGTTTTCTCTTCTGAGCCTTTTCACCAAAATTTTAAAAAAGGACTTTTCACCAAAATTTTAAAAAAGGACTTTTCACCAAAATGTAAATCCTTCTCGTCCTTTTACAGAGAACAGAGATTTTCTTGTAGATCAGCCCCGTGTTGGGCAAGTCACAGCTAATTTCAGTTTGGGCATCAAAGACTTTTGACACAAATTCATTTCATGTTCAGAAGAAATGTTTTTGTCGTTGTCTCAGCTGAAATCAGTTGCACGTTTTGAATCTGTGGATAATTTACATGGAAGATGGACAAATTCCTGGAAAGGCTCATCCCAGAGTGAGGTGAGTGACTCCAGAGGGTGGGAAGGGACCTCAAAGCCCATCCAGTGCCACCCCTGTTAGGATCCAGGTCACTCCTGGCAGGAATTTTCCAGCTCACCCAGAGTCTGAAGGTGTCCCTGGTCTCCCAAGTACAGCAGGGATTTTATTCACTTGGGAAATGAAGGATGATCCCCTAAGAAAGAGGAATTCCCTTTGGATGTCTGTGCCTTGGCTCTGTATTTTTCTCTTTTTTTGGTGCTGTTTGTGTGACCCTTTTGCAGCTCTTTCCCCTCAGTGTCTTGGGTCAGGTGTCCCAATCCCTCCTTTTTTAATTTTTCATTAAAAGAACTCTGCATCCCCAGCGAGGAAATCCTGGAGTGCTGCAATTAAAGCCTGGCTCCAGCCAAATCCTGGGCTCTGCTGTGCAAAAAAATTGTGCATCTTCTGTAAAACTTAATTTGAGAAACTCGACAAACTGTACAGGAAGGGAAAAAAAAAAAAAAGCAGGATGGATGGGCTGACACTGCTGCTGTGCCTGGGCAATGCTTGATGTGCCACAGAACACACCAAATATTCTGTGCATAAAATTGGGGTAATTTAACAGCCTGGAAGGAGCGAGGTTTAACAACGAAATAAAGGATTCTTTCCTTGCAGCTCATCCTTAAATGAGCAAAGCTGCAAGTGGGCTCAGAGCACTGAAATACAACAAGGAGGAGGCACAGGCAAAAATCGTCTTGTTTGTGTTTCCTGCTCTTACAGTTATGAGGGATGAGCTAGAGGCCACTGGATACAGTCCTGGAAAGCTTCAGATTTCTCCAGAGCTGTTTCTAGGCAGCTTTTCCATGAAGTCAAGCCTCTGTTTGAGCTCTGTGATTTGTTTGGCCTCAATCACTGAAGGTGTCAATTGTCTGAACGTGGACTCGGGGAGTTAATTTTGTGTTTAAGAAGGGAATTCCTATTGAAGATTTATTTGTCATAAGAAGCAGAAATCCTGCGTGCTCAGTGGCTGCAGAAGGATTGATGAGGATCATTCCCACAATGATGCAGAAATGGTGTTTTTGTCACGTTTGAATGGGACTTGCTGCAGTGGCACTCGGATTTCTGGGAGCTGCAGGGACAGATATGAGAGCAATTCACCATTTTTTTGCTTGTTTTTCATTAAATAACTACTAGGAGGCACAGAAGGAGATTTACAGTAGTCAAATGAGATGTGCTGTAACGTAGCATTGAATTAATTTTGCTGTAATGATGCTTTGCTGTGCTATTTACTCTGTGACATTCCCACAAAGCTGCTGCTCTTAACAAGAAATCCGAGTGCCCTACAGCTAATTCCTGCAAATCCTCCCATTTCCTCATTAAGGCTCTTTTTTTAAAATTTTGCTTTCAACGTGACAAATTGATCCAAGGGCTGGAGCAGCTCTGTTGTGAGGGAAAGGTGGGAGATTTGGGATGGAGCTGGAGAGAAGAAGCTCTGGGCGAATTTTGGCCATTCAGCACCTGAAGGAGCCAACAAGGAATGGGGAGAGGGAGTTGGGACAAGGGATGGAGGGACAGGACACAGGGATGGAGGGGATTTGGGGCAGGAATTGTTCCCTGGGAGGGGCTGGGATGGAATTCAAGTGCCACGGTCATTCCTTGGTTACCCTGAGCCTTCCAGGAAAGGGGAAGGGCTTTAAACTGAGGGAGTTGGGATGGGATTTTGGGCAGGAATTGTTCCCTGGCAGGGTGGGGATGGAATTCCCAGATTTGCTGTGGCTGCCCCTGGATCCCTGGCAGTGCCCAAGGCCAGGTTGGACATTGGGGTTTGGAACGAGGTGAATTCCAGGTCTCTCCCCACCCAAAGCAGGTGTGATTCCAGGATAAAAGAGCTGCTGGGGATAACGATGCCATTCCCAGCACATCCCTGCTTCTCTCCCCAGGATGAAAACTCTAAATCCCCTCCAAAGAGCTCCAAGTGAGCAAACAGCCCTGGGGCACAGAGAATCCAACTCCTGTGGAGAGAATCCTGGCACCAGCTGGGCACGGCTGCCTGCAGAGCAGGGGCAATCTCTCATTCCAGCCAGGAGCTGCCTGGGCTCTGCAGAGTTTGTGTTTGCAAACCAGCCTGGGAACTCAGGGGGGTGTCCTGCAGAGTGTGCAGCTCATTTCCACAGCTGGGGATGCACTGGGGGCTCTGGAAGGCCAGGAGAGAACATTGAATACTTCATTGTATTGAGAACATTGAATACTTCATTGTATTGAGAACATTGAATACTTCATTGTATTAATTATATTTAATACTTCATTGTATTATTTCATACTTCATTGTATTAATAATACTTCATACTGCATTGTATTAATAATATTTCATCCTTCATTGTTGCTTAATGGAGCAACACCCTTCTGGTTCACAAAGGTGTTTAGGTTATCAGTACCAGCTCTATCAAACACCATGTGATATTGGAACACAATTTAAATAATCTGGGGCTTTCCCTGGAGGTAAAAGGCCTTTTTAGGTAAAGTGCTATCCAATAGGGTACATGGGCACTAAAATAGAGAGTATATAGATTGTTTCAACATAAAATGTTGTGCATTATGCATCTTCTACATTGATGTCATCTGTGGGAGGTCATTCTCCTGTGACACAGCAAATAATTTTCTAATCATAATAGGGTTAAACTTGTTTCTCTCAAGAAGTATAACTGCTGTTCAGATACTTAAAATTGGCAAATTTTAATGGCAAATGGCATTCTAGCCCAAATTCAGTGTCTGGGCTGGGACAAGGTGGGGCTGGGTCACAGCTTGGACTGGATGGTCCTGGGGGGCTTTTCTGAGCTCGGGGATTCCACACCGAGGTTCTCACGGTGAGGAGCTGCAGGTTCAGGGGTTGGTGCCTCTGTCACTGGTTTGCAGCAGCTCCCTGTCCCCAGCGCCCCTGGGACCCCTGGTGCTCCTGCCTGGCCACTCTCTCGATGCCTTCAGTTTAATTTTTCTATTTCCCAGCCTCTGTCCTGCCCTGGGTGTAACTCTGAGCTCCACACAAAGTGTTCCCAGCTCTCCTCCCAGCTCAGGCACACCAAACAATCCTTTGCCAGCCCCACAGCCAAGGACACGCTGCAGCTCCAGCCCCAAAAAGTGCAAAGAGCAGCGAGTGGAGGAGAGAATGTGGGAGGATGGCACTGCAGAGCCTGGAGCTGGGATTGGACAATGAAGCCAAGGTGGGAATGGACCCAAAGTGATCCAAGTGTGAAACTCGGGACTCTGAGCCAATCTGGGGCTCCTGCACTGCCCAGGGTGGAGCCTTCAAGGTGAAGTCCATGCTCTTATTAAATGAGTTTGTCTTTTCCTAGACAGAGCTATGGTAGAGGATGGAATTCTATTTAATCTCCTTTTTTCAGCTCTCTGGGCAGCATTTTCCACCAATGCCTTAATTGCTACAGCCAATTATGTCCAGCACTCATCACTCAGGGCCCCTCAGAGATACCAGAGTCTTCCTTTTCCTCCTGTGTTTGTCTTCCTAACTCAGCTTTTCCCTCATGGAAAAAGAGTATCTTCAAATTAGAGGAGATAAATGACACACGCACAAAGATATTTATTTATCTGTGCTCAGAATGGGATCATTTCCACCTGCAGTAGGTGTGGGAGGTTTTAGCGTGTGACAGCTCTGCTCACACAGGGAGGGTTGGGAACGTGCCAGGCATGGAATCAAAAAAGGTTGGAAAAAACCTCCAAGAACACCAAGGCACATCCAAGTCCCCTTCCCAGCCCTCATCTCCTTAAAAACCTGCTGGAATTTGACCGTGGATGCTTCGGGATCAAACCCGGGAAAGCTTTTGGCCCCTCGGGGGTTTGTCCCCTGGTGAGGGGCCCTGAGCTGGGGGAAGGAGCACACGGATTCGGGCTGGGAAAAGCGCCCAGCACAACCAGAACTGGTTCTTCTGCCTCCTCTTTCCAGTGCTCGAAGGAAAGGTGGTCAAGACAAAGAATGGAGAAAGCCCAGGGGTAGAACCTCACCCCCTATTTAGAGAAGCAATTAGGCACCTGTCAGACAATTAGCGGGTAATGTGATTTCTGGATAATTGCAGAATAATTGCCCGTGTGCCCACGGTGGGCTGGGTTTCTTGTTGTTGTTCGAGCTATTGTAAGTTAATATGCCGCTGATGTTTGGGCTGTAGCCACAAAACACACTTTAATATCCAATTAAAATGGATAAACAGGCGTTCATCCCAGTTCAGGTGCTCCTGGCAGTTAATGGAAGGTGAGCATAAAATCCAACATTGATTTTGGATACAAATCTGTGACCAGGCAGCGTTTTGAGGAGGGGAACAGGCTGGTGAGGTGCCTGTTGAACCCTCTGCTTTTTGGGAAATTTGGGAGGAGTTAAATGTTATAAAATCATATTTCAGAGCTTAAAATGCTTGGAGGTGTCCCAGGCCGGGTTGGACATTGGGGTTGGATGGTGGGAGGTGACCCTGGCTGGGTTTAAATCCCTTCCCACACGATCCATTTTTGTCCCATATCCACAGATGAGGCACCGATGGGAATGGGGTGTGGGATTGTGCCTCCCTAATTGCTGAGCTGATGGAATTCTGTGCTACCCCCTCGGGGAGGGCTGGAACAAACCCCTGGTACCCCCGGGCTCGTACCCTCCTCTGGCAAATGCCTTTCCCAATCAAGTTAAATCACATCTCAGATTTCCCCTCTGCGTTTTGCATTTTGTCCTGTCAGGTTTTTTTTGCAGCGTTTGCCGTTAAGGGAAGTGTTTGATTTGATTTAAGCACGAGCTAAGATAAGCACGCTGGAAGTGGAGCTATCCATGGCGGGGCTATAATTTACAAAATTGCTGCATTTTCTTTATTGAAGCTCTGAAAAATAAAGCAGCATCACAGCTGGTTGCTTAAGGTAAGTAGGCACAGAGTGATCAACTGAAATCACATAAAGCCAACAGGAATTCTCTCCTGTGCTGAGAGGGAAGAGCTGAACTTTCGTTGCCATTAAGATTATATTTGGTTTGAGCTGAACTCAAATGGTTCCAAATCACCAGAAAAAAAAAAAAAAAAGAATAAAAAAGGGCTCGTGTGTCCTGGTGGCTGTGGTGTGAGCACAGGAGATGTGAAATGAGAACATTTGTGGGGTTTTCTGCTCTGTCTTGCAGGGAATTGTCTGAACTTGGATCCTCTGCCTGCAGGACCTTTGGGATCCTTGCTGTTCATTTTGTGAAGCAGCTCAGGGTGTTTGTGCTTCTCCTTCATCTTCCTCCACCATGGCATGGTCTGGGTGGAAAGGGACCCCAAATCCCCCCCATCCCACCCCAGCCATGGCAGGGACCCCTCCCACTGTCCCAATGTCCAACCTGGCCTTGGGCACTGCCAGGGATCCAGGGGCAGCCACAGCAAAGCTGGGAATTCCATCCCCACCCTGCCAGGGAACAATTCCTGCCCCAAATCCAGCTAAATTCCCTTTGTCCCCATTCTCCTTGTCCCATCAGCTCCTGCTGGAGGTTCCTGTGATTCCCCCAGACCTGGGAGGATCCACAGAACCTTCCCCTGTCCAGGTGAGCTCCCCCAGCTCTCCCAGCCTGGCTCAGAGGGACGACCTTGCACTTCTCTTTCCTTCTTCATGGCCTCTCTGGCCTTGCTCCAGCAATTCCACGTCCTTCTCATCCCATCAGGACAAGATAAAACCATCATCCCCTGGACAGAGCCAGGGCCCATCACCTCCCCTGTCCCCCAAACCATCAGCAAGGCTCAGTTCTGCTCCTTTGGAGGAAGGATTGGCTCAGGATTCTCCAGGGTGGATATTAGGAAGGATTTTTTTCACGGGAGGTGTGGGCAGGGCTGGAGTTCCCAGTGCTGGCCTTGGGAGATTTTTTGCAGCTTTAACAATTCCATGGTTCATAAGGGATCCCCAAACTTGTCCTGTCCCATTTCTGTGGGAAATGCTCAGATTTCCTCACCCAGTCTCCAAACAAAGCCATCAAATCCCTGGCAAAGCAGAAACTCCAGATTTTGACAATCTATTTTTTTCTCCGGGCAGGAAATTATTTTTCAATGAATTTTCGCATAACTCGAAGTAATTGGAGGCTTAATATTTGCAATATTTTTTACATTTGCTTTCTACAAGTATTTAAATATTTGCACATAAAATAAATTCTTTCACCACGCTAATGAAAATCTAAGGACCCAACAGTCACATTCATTATTAGAGGCAGTAAATCACCTCTGGTGAGTTCAGTTTTACTTCCAATATAAATGCAGATTTATGAGCTTTCCTGTTGCATGATTTATTTGTGTGATTTTTTTTTTTTTTTTTTTTCCTTTCCCAGGAAGACTGTTTCCCTCTTCCTAAGCATCCAATATACATGAAAAGGGATTTAAACGCTGAGGAATTATTAAGAAAAAAAAAATAAAAAATAAAAAGCCAAGTTGCTGTTCCTTCCACTGGACAGCTCAGGTAAGAATTGGAAGGTGATGTTTAGATGGGAATTTTGTGTGGGAGAAAATGGTGGCTTGTGGAATAAGATGAGACATTTGTGTGTGTGCTGCTGCTTTTACTGCTGGGTTATTGACTTCAGAGTGTGTTTCGAGCACTATTGAATTTGCAGCAGTAAAACACTTCCCATTGCCCAACATTTGTGTTTAATAAATTGCTTTTTATGGAAGCAGGAGCCTGTATTTACCAATTGCTTTCTGGAACCTGTGGGATTTTTCATCATTCCGCAGAGAACTACCTGAAAACTTTTCGTTTCCGAGTGAGACCAGCCGGCCCCATTTGTTCTGAGGCTGAGGAAAGATGTACAAGGGCAAAAAAAAAAAAAAATCCGTGCCACGGGAGCCTCTTAGGAAATATTAGAGGAGAGAAATACATTTATGGGGATGGAAGGAAGGGGAGAAGAGCGTTAACATCCAGCTGCTAATGGGCTGTGTGGTCTGCACCACTTCCAGGGCTCCTTAATGAACTTTGTGACTGAGAAAAGCAGCCTTCGCTGAGGTTTCATAAATTTTGGAGCTTTCTAAGCGAGGCTGGCAGCTCCAAAGAGGGACATTTTCACCAGCCCATTAATGTCTCCTGCCTCCCAGTTCGTGCCTCTTCATCTGCACTAATTAAGCAGAGTTTCCACCCAGGGGCTCTGGTTTAACACCCCCAGATCTCTCCCCTCCCGTTTTTGGCCCATTTCGTTCCCGAGGCCGCCTATTCCAGGATATAAATTCTTCACCGAGTTCTGCACCTTCATTTTTTAGGGAGGGGAGAGGGAAAAGGGTGCATGAATACAAAATGATTCCTCTATTTTCACTTCAAAGGCTATTTGGGCCGCTTCAAAGGGTTCTTTTGCCAAAGAGAAATCATGGTTTTGGTTTGTTTTTTTTTTTTTAAAAAACACTTCTTAAAAAATGAAAGGCAAAAAAGCAACTTTGCTCTGAAAAAAAAAAAAAAATTCTCCTCGGATGAGTCGAGTGGTGCTGGGCAGTGGTGATTTCAGAGTGCTCCCAGCACTTCAGCATCTCCTGTGAGCTTTGGTTTTGGTGCCTCCAGGCTCCTCACCTCTATTGAAATTAAAAATAAGACCAAACATTTTGCTCCCTGTTTAGCATTCTCCCGTTGTCCCCGGGATTAGCTGAATTTCAACCTGAATTTCAACCTGAATTTCAACCTGAATTTCAACCTGAATTTCAACCTGAATTTATCAGTTTGCCTCTGTGGGATGTGTGGTTAAACAACACCCTGCAGGGGAATTTGAGAGGCCCGATTTGCTGTGATTTCCACCCCCCCCCGGTAATTCTGTTTAATTTTATTTCATTCGTGCAGAGAATTGGGTGAAATGCAGCGTTACCTGCTCGTGGCCCTCACCTGAGCAGCCAGGTGAGACCAGGCTGGGAAAGGAGGGCAGGAGAGCCTCCAAAGGCACTCCCTGAAATGGCTGCTGCCCTGGATTAGGGCAAATCTGGGAGGAAATTGTTGAATTGGGATTTTTAGGAAACAGATTTAAGTTTGTTTTTTTGGTTGTTTGGGGTTTTTTTTACTGGTTAGGGGAAATACTTTTTTGGAGATAATTTGGAAAAAAAAAACCCTGTTTATTTAACAGGCAAAGCACTTCTCACCACAAAAATGAACAATACTGAACAGCAAAATTTTTTGCTGTTTTGATGAGGTGACAAATTTAGAAGAGCTTTTTTTGGTTTTTTGTTTTTTTTGTTTTGTTTGGTTTTTTTTGTGGGTTGTGGTCTGGCTGACTTAGTTTGTTTTTGGGTTTTTTTGGTGCTGGGAAATGTTGCAGCCCAGGCCAAGCCTGGTGCTCTGCTGGGTTTTTAGGTTAGAGTAGGTCTGAAGAATTTTTAAAAAAGGAAAAAAAAGCTACAGCCCAGGGAGCTTTTTTGTTTTAGTTAGCCAGAAACTAATTAAGAGCAAAGGAGAATTTTTTTTTTTTTTTTTTTTGCTGCTCACTGTAGACAATACAGTTTGTGTGAAGGATGTGGGGGAGTAAGTGTAGTTTCTGATAATAAACTCTGTACTTCTTTTTTTCCTTTTCTTTTTCCCTTTTTCCCTTTTTCCCTTTTTCCCTTTTTCCCTTTTTCCCTTTTTCCCTTTTTCCCTTTTTCCCTTTTTCCCTTTTTCCCTTTTTCCCTTTTTCCCTTTTTCCCTTTTTCCCTTTTCCCCTTTTCCCCTTTTTCCCTTTTCCCTTTCCCTTTTCCTTTTTTTTTTCTCTTCTTTTTCTCTTTTATTTGAACTAGTCTTAAAGCTGCAGAATTTAATATTTAACCCTACTAGAACAGATGATTTGGGATATAAGTATTACAAAGTTACTCTAAGACAGTTTAAAATTCCTCGGGATTTAACGAGCTTTGAGTCAAGCAAGGAGGGAATTTTTAACCAGAATCCCATTTTTCTCCTCCTTGCAGTCTCCAGGAGGTCGAGGCAGGAATTCCTGGGAGGAATGAGTTGGGATTCCTGCAGAGAAACCCAGGGGAAAACAGAAAATAAATGGAGGTTTTGCTTGGGAAAAGTTTTGGGGTTTTTAAATTTTTTGCTTTCTTACTTTTTTCCCCCCTCAGGAATTTTGCTTTTCACTCTGAAATGGAATTCTTTTCACACAATAACCAGGTGGGAAGAGACCTCCAAGATCATCGAGTCCAACCCAGCCCCAACCCCTCACCTGGCCCAGGGCACCCAGTGCCACATCCAGGTTTTTATAAACACACCCAGGGATGGTGACTGCACCCCTCCCCAGGCACAGCATTCCAATTCTTTATTCTTCTTCCTGTGAAAAAATTCCTCCCAATTCCCGGCCTGTACTTCCCTGGGGGCAGCTTCAGTTTTCCTCACTGGCAATCCACATTGGCAAAAAAATGGCTTTTAATTAATTTTTTGTGTGTGTGTGTGTGTTTCTAAATGTAATTCTGGATTATTTCAGGAGAGGTGATGGTGCCTAGAAGTGAAATTTTGATCTCCTGGCTTCCAGAACAGGGTGGTTTTCTGGAGGATGGCAAGTCCCTGAAATATGGCTAAACTGAAAAAAGGTGGATTTGGATGGGATTTGGGGCAGGAATTGTTCCCTGGCAGGGTGGGGATGGAATTCCCAGCTTTGCTGTGGCTGCCCCTGGATCCCTGGCAGTGCCCAAGGCCAGGTTGGACATTGGGACAGTGGGAGGTGTCCCTGCCATGGCTGGGGTGGAATGGGTGGGATTTGGGATCCCTTTCCAGCCCAAACCATTCCATGATTCTCTGCTTCAGCAGATCAGACCAGGAAAATGCAAATTATTTATTTTTAATTGCCACTCTCTGGTTGATTTCCAGCTGGATATTCTCTGGGACAGCTGGGTACCCAGAGCTCTAAACCCAAACCAACACTTCTTGGAATAGGAGCCATCCCAGAAATCAGAACAGGAATGAAATTCCTTCAAGGCACATTTATGGCATAAATTCAGCCCTCAAACGTCAAACAACTGGAGATTAGAAATACTGACCTTTGTAACAAGAAGCAGATTTCGCCTTCTGAGGTTTGAGTTTGTGAATAGTCCACAATTAGAAATGAAAATGGGGAAGGTTCATTTGGGAAGAACCTCTTGGATAAATTGTTCAAATTGTTATTGTTGATTGTTGTTGGATATTATTCTTGTTTTCCTCCCATTTACAACTTGAAAAAAATATTTAGAAAAAACTTTTTCTTTTCTTCTTTTGGCTGATATTGACGTTTCCAGGGTAGCCCCCAAGAATTTGATTTGGGGTTGGATAAGATCTGTTCTTATGGAAAAAAGAGCACTTGAACTTGACATTTCTGAATCCTCCTGAGCTGTGGCCCATCCCAGAATAATCTTCCTGAGCTCCTGGCTGTCTGGGAGAGGCACAGCTGAGTTGTTGGAGACAGAGCATTCACCTCCAGCACCTCAAACATTTTCTGCTCCCCTTCTCTCCGTGCCTGTTTTGAGGAGCTGCTCCGTGGAGGGGAAGATTTATTCCTGGCATTCCTGATCCCTCCCCTTAGATCCCAAGGATTCAACAGCTGAGCAATGAGCTGAGCCTTTCTGGGAGGAGAATCCTGGGTTTTGGGGATGCTCCTGGTGCTGGTGAACGATGCTGGCTCTGCTTTCCCAGCCCTTTTCCCAGAGAACCAGCAGCAGCTTGGCTGGAATTGCTCACTGCTCTCCATCAGTGCCTCTCCCTCCTGGCAACTCTTTAATAGTTTGCATCTCTCGGGGTTGGAAATTACTGTTTTAATTAAAACAATTTGTTTCAAATGGAGCTCCCAAATCCCCACATGATGTTTTAGGAGCCTTGGGCAAAGAGCTGGAAATGGAGAGTAGCAATTGTTGGGAGTGAGGCTGGAAGGAAGAATTGGGATTTTTGTATCATTTTTGAGGCCTGGACTGGCAGTGGGGGAGATAAAACTGTGCAGGACTGAGATTTTTGTCTTCCAAACATTAGAATGAATTCACCATGGGGGAGCCTTTGCTGAGTTTGGACAAGGCACAGGGTGGGAGTTTGGGGTGTCCTGTGCAGGGTCAGGAGCTGGACTGGATCATCCCTGTGGGTCCCAGCTCAGGAGTTTCCAGGATTCCATCAGGTTCATTTAAACTTGTGTGGTTTGGGATGGAGAGAAGGTGAAGGAAAGGAGAGAGCCCCAGAAAAGAGACCTTGGGCACCCAAATGGCACAAAAAAGAACTTTGGGATGGGATGATGGGATGGGATGAGATGGGATGGGATGATGGGATAGGATGAGATGGGATAATGGGATGGGATGGAATGATGGGATGGAATGGGATGGGATGGAATGATGGGATGGGATGGGATGAGATGGAATGGGATGATGGGATAGGATGAGATGGGATGATGGGATGGGATGATGGGATGATGGGATAGGATGAGATGGGATGATGGGATGATGGGATGGGATGATGGGATAGGATGATGGGATGATGGGATGATGGGATGGGATGATGGGATAGGATGAGATGGGATGATGGGATGATGGGATGGGATGATGGGATGGGATGATGGGATGATGGGATGAGATGGGATAATGGGATGATGGGATGGGATGAGATGGGATGAGATGGAATGGGATGATTGGATAGGATGAGATGGGATAATGGGATGGGATGATGGGATGATGGGATAGGATGAGATGGGATAATGGGATGATGGGATGGGGAACAGGCACGAGTGGAGTGCACAGGGTGGGAGGTGAAGGTGGCAGTGCCAGGCAGGAGAACTCCTGGAATATTCTGAGGGATATTCATATTCCTGGATTATTCATATTCCCCATGGATCACAGAGTGCAGCTCCTGTGTGGATCTCCCTGAGGATCCTCCCTCTGCACCCAGGGAGAATTTCAAGGCTTTGGAGCTTGGCTTTGCTCTCAGCTGGCAGGAATTTTATTTTTATTTTAAATAATATTTCCAAACATTTTCCTTCAATTTCGCTGCTTTTCCCATGTCCTGTGTCCCTGGCACAGCTGTGGCTGCCCCTGGATCCCTGGCAGTGCCCAGGGGATGTTGGGCAGGGCTTGGAGCACCCTGGAATATTGGGATGGATTTTAATGTCCCTTCCCACCCAAACCATCTGGGATTCTGGGATCTGATCCCCTTGGAGCAATGCCATGGCCAGAGGGCAGAAACCTCACAGGCCACCACACTTCTCCAGTCTGGATAATGAATTTTTTTCCCCCAACAAAAAAATCAGTTTATTCCTTGCATTCCAAGGATCTCAGAGCTCCTGTAGGTGCTGCCCCTGCTTTTCCATGTTTTCCCTGTTCTTCCACCCCCTGCAGCCTTGAACAAATCTCCTTTTCCTTCCACCTGGAGACGGGAGCTCATTATGGGGATTTGTCAGACACTTCCAGCATTTAGAGCAGGAACAAAACAAATGCACAGCATTTACATGGTTTCCTTGTTAGCTCCTTTATTTTTTTTTTTTTTTTTTTATTATTTTCCCCCCTGACAAGCAGATCTCAAATTCCAGTTGTTTTAAATGCAGCCTGGCTTCAGAACATATTGTAAATTATGATTTCCTTCGTGTACTCGTGCTTCATTTTCCTCACAGGTTCCGGAGGCAGCCTGGGAAAACACAACCTGGAGAATGAGTTGTTGGGGGTAGGGAATGGGTTCTGCCAGGATTTATGTTCCCTTTATGGAGACACAAGGAATTCTTCTGACAATTTAAGTCCCTACACTGAAGTAAGTTGGGTTTTTTGGGTTTTTTTGTTTTTATTTTTCCAGGGCTGACAGTAATTTGGACAGAAAACGCAGAGATTTTCAATTCTGCTTCGCTGCACTTGTTGTGTGATGGGTTTTGCATGGATTTTGTGTCAATAGTGAGAATAATATCCAAGGAAAATTGTGGATATTCACTCCTGGCAGTGCCCAAGGCCAGGTTGGACATTGGGACTGGGACAGTGGGAGCTGTCCCTGTCATGGCTGGGGTGGAATGGGTGGGATTTAGGTCCCTTCCAGCCCCAAAATTCCATTTTTTTTTAGGATTCTAAGCACTCAATCCTAGTCCTGAGCAGTTTTATGGAATATTTGTCAAACTATCAACATTTATTTCCCTGAGGATGTTTTAATTGGCTTTGAATTTTTGAGTGCTGATAAAAATTGATACAAAAATCAAATGTCAGAGGTGGAGGAGTTGCTGCAAATAATCAAACCAGGTCAGGGTATTGTTAGAAATTTAGGAAATTTGGCCTGGAAGCCACAAGGACAGATGGAAATTCCTTCAATAATTTTAGATAAGAGTTAATGGATCAGGATCCTTTGGGATGACACAGAGCTTGAGGAAGCACATGGATTTTCTCAGTGGAGCCAGAATAAAAGAAATCATTTTTTTATTATCTTATACAAAGGAGAAAAACCAAAACTTTCTATGCAGCAGGAAATATTTTGTGTTTCTCAGTGCTGGCTGGAAGAAAAACTTACTTTGAAGCTCTTGGAATTGAATTTCCATTGAAAAAAGCTGCTTTCTTCTGAGCAACAATCCAGCAACAAACAAGCAGCAATCCTGTAAAATTAATGGGCTTAATTAAAATGTACATGGATTGGGGAAGGATCCACAAGCATAACAGAGATTTACTCTCTCATACCAGACTGAATAAATTTCCATGAATTTCCTGGGAGATTTTTAAGGCATTTTATGACCTTGTTTATAAACGGAAACTTGGGATTTCCAACTTGATTAGTTTTAAGAAAATACTGGAAAGAGCATCTCCGAGTTTTTGGTAAAGCATTTCTTATTATCTTCGGGAGATTATTATCTTTTTAATAAATATAAAGCAGAACTCAAGGATTTTGCATTTCTAATTCAAAACAGAGATTTTTTTCCAGTAATTTTTAGTAATAATTTGCAATCTACAGTTAATTTGCAATCTAGAGTTAACTGGCTTTGGCTGGGAGCTCTCACTTGTGTCTGGTTGTTTTGAGCAAGGAAAAAAAAAAAAAATTCCTTCTTCGTGGTTCCTTCGTGCTGGTTTTCCCAGCCTGACTGCAAAATGTCCTGGATCCGTGTGGGTGCCAATCCCTGCGGTTGTTGCTGGGAATTTGGTGGTGCCAAACTGGAATTTGTGCATTTGGTTGGGATTGGAAGCTCTGCTCGGATTCCTTGGGGAGAGGAGGCTCGGGGGGAGCTCCAGGGTCTGCACAAGTCCCTGGCAGGAGGGACAGGGACAGGAGAGGGAATGAGCTCAGGGGGGACAGCAGCAGGAATTTCCCCATGGAAAGGGTGGGCAGGGATTGGAAGTGCCCAGGGAGGGTTGGATCCCCATCCCTGGAGTGTCCCAGCAATTCCTGGAGGATTCTGAGTGCTCTGGACAAGGTGGGGATGGGCACAGCCTGCCCTGGATGATCCTGGAGGGCTTTTCCAGCCTCAGGGATTCCAGAATTGTGCTGCCATGACCATCCCCCAAGGAGCAGCAGTCCCTGTCCATGCTGGAACAGCAGGATGTCTGCAGCTTCTGCCACAGATCTTCTGCTGGAATTCATGGCAGAGGGAATTTCCAGACAAGTTCTTTGGAGTGACCCCATTGCTGTGGCTGCCCTGAGAAGCTGCAATGATTATTTGGGAAAGAGCTGCAGTGTTCAGGGATTTGGGGTTTCCTGCCCTCCCAGGGGATCCCAGCCCCTCTCCCTGTGCTGCTCTGCAGCTGGCAGCTCCTGCCTGGCACGGGCTTGGGCACGGGGAGTCATTCCAGTGGGAATCGTTCCATTGGGATTAATTCCATCGGGAATAATTCCATTGAGATTAATTCCATTGGCAATAATTCCAGTGGGATTAATTCCAGTGGGAGTAATTCCATGGGGAATAATTCCATTGGGAATAGTTCCATTGGGAATAATTCCATCGGGAATAATTCCATCGGGAATAATTAATCAGGAATAATTCCATTGATATTAATTCCACTGGCAATAATTCCAGTGGCAATAATTCCAGTGGGATTAATTCCATGGGGAGTAATTCCATGGGGAATAATTCCATTGGGAATAGTTCCATCGGGAATAATTAATCAGGAATAATTCCATTGGGAATAATTCCATTGATATTAATTCCATTGAGATTAATTCCATTGGGAATAATTTCATTGGGTATAATTCCATTGGGAATAATTAATCAGGAATAATTCCACTGAGATTAGTTCCATTGATATTAATTCCATTGGGAATAATTAATCAGGAATAATTCCAGTGATATTAATTCCATTGATATTAATTCCATTGAGAATAATTAATCAGGAATAATTCCATTGATATTACTTCCATTGATATTAATTCCATTGATGTTAATTCCATTGGGAATAATTAATCAGGAATAATTCCATTGATATTACTTCCATTGATATTAATTCCATTGGGAATAATTAATCAGGAATAATTCCATATGGAATAATTCCATTGAGATTAATTCCATTTGGAATAATTAATCAGGAATAATTCCACGGGGAATAATTCCATCGGGATTAATTCCGTGGGGAATAATTTCATTGGGAATGATAATTCCATCGGGATTAATTCCATGGGGAATAATTCCATCGGGATTAATTCCGTGGGGAATCATTCCCTCAGCAATAATTCCACATCCTGGTCCTGGCTTTTCTCAGCCCATGGGAGCAGGAGCAGGGCAGGCCCAGCGCCCTCCTCCCCACAGGCTGCAGGCTGATGCCAAAAACCCTTTTTTGGAGGAGTCAATCCTCACCATTCCTGTGCTGGCTGGAAAATCCCCCTGGCCAGGCTGCTGGAGAAGCTGCAGCTCCTCAGCCATGTTTCAGTTCAACAAGAAAACCAACAAAAACCCCATTCTGGGTAATTTCAAACTATTTACTTTTCCAATTTGGCTACTGAACTGAAAAATCAATTGTTTCTACAGCTCTGCTGGAGATCCTGGGCTCAGTTCTCTGTTTGTCTGCCAGGGTTGGAGTGAAAACATTTCTGAGGCTGTGGAGTAAATCAGCTGCTGTTGTGTTTGCCATGCTGCACTCCCAGGCTTTGGACCAAATTACCTTGTTTAGCTGGCCCTTGCTGGGATCAAATATCCCCAGAAAATGAGATTTGAATTCTGGGAACTGGAGTCCCTTCCAAGCCAACGGTTCTGCCATGGATTTTGCAGCATCCAGGTCCTGCTGAAATGTTTTATTGGAGCCATCAGCCGTAGGGGCTGTCAGGATAAACCACGTCTTATCCATGAGCTGGTTCACAATAATTATTGTAAAGAGCAATTAACTCCCCTGATGGGCATTTCTGAGCCCAGTTCCTCCAGGGGCAGTTCAGTGAGAGCCCCTTCCTGCCAAGGCACAGACAGCAAAGTGTGTGGGATAAAATATCAGCCTGAGAGGGGAGAAATGCCAGGGGGGGATTCTGTGAATGCTGAGGGGTTCTGGAAACCCTCTGAGAAGGAGAGATTGTCACCCCTGTTTTCTTTTTTTCTTTTTTTTTTTTTTTTTCCAGGTGTTGCTGTGTATTTGAATGTGGAAGTGTCGGGTTCTGGGCACTCCAGCATTATTTGCATTTGCAGTTTTCAGAGGCTCTGAAGGTTAAAATAACTTTACCACATTCCCAATGTGGACTCGTGCTTTGTTTCCCCAGCTTCCTGGGATTTTTGGGACCCCTTTTACCACTTTTATCTGGATTGTGCTTGAGGCTGAGTCTGGAATCTGATTTTCCAAGTCAGGAGCGTGATGAGGAAGAAACTTATGGAGAGTAAGGAAAGTCAGAGAACAATATTTCCACAGTATCAGCGGGCCCCGTCTTGGCTGCATTTAAAACAAAGTCACTTCATTTGCAGTTATTTCTGCCTGCTTTCCAACCTGTCTGTTCAGGCTGGGTGAAACATCTGATTTATTGCACCCTCCTCAGAGTGGCTGAGGAGCTCCTGGGCAGTTTGTCAGAGTTCAGGAGCAGTTCTTCATTGCCACTGGTGTTATCTTTAAGGAATAAATTATGGAAAAGGGAAAGGCAGAAAGAAGAAAAGGGGAAAAGCAAAGAAGTGCAGCAGCTTTGTCACGAAAAGCAGCCCCTGGTGCCAGATAAAAGCAGGATAAAAGGGAGGTGTGGGGGAATCAGGGACTTGTCAGGGAAGGGTTTTGCATGAGGATTGTAGAACTGGTCCCAAAACTCGGGGATCGATGGCCACACCTTGTCCTGGGCTGCTCCTCACACTAAGGGTGAGTGAAGGGAAATGGGAGGAGTGTCCTTGGTACCAAACCTTCCCAGGAATGGGGAACTGCGCTGGGTTTTGATGAATGTGTGTTAATTGATGATCCCAGCTGGCATTAGCCCCTGTCAATAACGAAGATGGTGATAAAAGAGAGACAAAATTAGGTGTGTGTACAATGTAGGTGTGTGTAAATGTGTGTAAAATTAGGTGTGTGTAAAATTAGGTGTGTGTAAAATTAGGTGTGTGTAAATGTGTGTAAATATAGGTGTGTGTAAAATTAGGTGTGTGTACAATGAGTGTAAAATTAGGTGTGTAAATGTAGGTGTGTACAATGAGTGTAAAATTAGGTGTGTGTACAATGTGTGTAAAATGTAGGTGTGTAAATGTAGGTGTGTACAATGAGTGTAAAATTAGGTGTGTGTACAATGTGTGTAAAATGTAGGTGTGTAAATGTAGGTGTGTACAATGAGTGTAAAATTAGGTGTGTGTACAATGTGTGTAAAATGTAGGTGTGTGTACAGTGTGTGTAAATGTAGGTGTGTGTAAAATTAGGTGTGTATACAATGTGTGTAAATGTAGGTGTGTGTAAAATTAGGTGTGTGTACAATGTGTGTAAAATGTAGGTGTGTGTACAGTGTGTGTAAATGTAGGTGTGTGTAAAATTAGGTGTGTGTACAATGTGTGTAAATGTAGGTGAGTGTAAAATTAGGTGTGTGCACAATGAGTGTAAAATAAGGTGTGTGTAAAATTAGGTGTGTGCACAATGTGTGTAAATGTAGGTGTGAGTAAAATTAGGTGTGTGTAAATGTAGGTTTATGCACAATGTGTGTAAACTTAGGTGTGTGTAAAATTAGGTGTGTGTGCCGTGTGTGTAAATGTAGGTGTGTGTACAGTGTGTGTAAATGTAGGTTTATGCACAATGTGTGTAAATGTAGGTGTGTACAATGAGTGTAAAATTAGGTGTGTGTACAATGTGTGTAAAATTAGGTGTGTGTACAATGTGTGTAAATGTAGGTGTGTGTACAGTGTGTGTAAATGTAGGTTTATGCACAGTGTGTGTAAATGTAGGTGTGTGCACAATGTGTGTAAAATTAGGTGTGTGTACAATGAGTGTAAATGTAGGTGGGAGGGGGGTGGGGTTGTGTGTGGTCGGGGTGGTGTAGGTGTGTGTGCGGTGTGTATGTGTGCACAGTGTGTAATATGTGTGTGTGTGGTGTGTGTGTGTGTGTGTGTACGTGTGTGTATTGTGGGTGTGTGTACGTGTGTGTATATGTGGGTGTGTATACGTGTGTGTATGTGTAGTGTGTGTCGTGTGTGTATATATATGTGTGTGTCGTGTGTGTATATATGTGTGTGTGTATAGTGTGTGTGTATGTGTGTGTGTGTGTATTGTGTGTCATGTGTGTAAATGTAGGTGTGTGTAAATGTAGGTGTGTACAATGTGTGTAAATGTAGGTGTGTGTAAATGTAGGTGTGTACAATGTGTGTAAATGTAGGTGTGTGTACAATGTGTGTAAATGTAGGTGTGTGTACAATGTGTGTAAATGTAGGTGTGTGTACAATGTCAGAGCCAGAAGAAAGGTTGGATCCAGGGTTTTCCCAGCACTTTTGGTTCCTTTTCCCTTGTTTTTCTGGGGACACGGAGCCCGCGGAGCCCAGGGCTGGCTGCAGGGAGCAGGGCAGGATCTTCACTAGTGCAGAAACAGCCGGAGCTGCCCGGGGCTGCTGGGACCCCTGGCTGAGGGTTTTGGGTGAGGGACAGACCCCTCCGTCACTGTGCTGCTGGCAGGGAATCCCCTCTGCACCCCCGTGGGCATCTGGGGTGGGTTGGCAGGAAATGCCAATAATCCAAGCACAGAGAGAAAATCCCCCCCAAATCACAGCTCTCCCTCTTTTCTCTTGGCCCTGATGTCCAGGAATCAACTCTGGGTGTTCAGAGGCTCTGAGAGGGTTAAAATAATGTTACCACATTGCCAAGCCTTCCCCAGGAGGGATTCCTGCCTTGTTTCCCCGAGGAAACAAGGATTCTTGGGATGATTCTTGGGATCCCTTTTGCCATTTTTATCTGCACTGTGCTTGAGGCTGAGTCTGGAGTGTGATTTTCCCAGTGAAAATCTGGGTCCAGTGACTGGGAATGGGGAGAGAGAGGATGAAGGGAACAACGTTTGTGCAGGGAGAGAAATGGGATGGAACAAAGATTCTCTTTGGAATTTGGGTGGTTAAAAATGTGCATTTATCCTTTTCCTCCCTGCTGGAACTCCCCACGGAGCTTCCTATGCTGGAAAAGGAGCAAACACCATTTTTGCACATCTGGAAAACGCATTCCCAGCACATGGAAGTGAGGCTGGGAAGCTGCAGGTGGGGTTTGAAGGTGTCCCTGCCCCCTCAAATCATCCTCCCCATCCCATCAGGACCGGCCTAATTGCCAGGAAAACAAAGACAAATTTGAACAGGGCAGGCTGCAATGATGCTTCCCACAGCTAAATAATATTAAAACAAAGAAAAAAAAAAAACAAACCAGCAAAGAGAGAAGTGATTCTGCCTGAAGGCACCTCAGAACAATAGACTTGGTAAATGACTTCAGACCTCAAGCTGTCCCATCTTCCCAGCCCACGGGGATTTGCTTCCCTTAAAAGCAATTAAAAGCTCCACAGCAGCTGTGGTCGAGCTCTGATTTGTATTCTGCAAAGTTTGCTCTGGTTTAGTTTTTTTTTTTAAGTCTGCCTTCATTCCCTTTTTCCCTCCTCTCCTGCTCTCCTGGTGCTCAGGAGTGTTTGGGATTGTAGGTGGCAGGTGCAGGCAGTGATGGATTTTCACCTCATTCCTGGATCGAGGCCTTTCACTCACTCAGTGCCTGAATTTTTGTGCAATTCCCAAAGCTGAGGTTCAAAATCGATCCCTGAAGTGGAAACTTTCTGCACAGGCTTGGAAATGGGACACAGGGAGGAAATTTAGGTTTTTCTGTGCAGGTATCTCCTTGGGCAGCAGGGAAGGGGTTGGGATTGTGCCCCCGTGCCCAGGTGAGCCTCACCTGCAGAGCTGCCCCAGCACAGGAGGGACCTGGAGCTGCTGGAGCCAGCCCAGAGCAGGCACCAAATGATCAGAGCTGGAGCAGCTCTGCTGGGAGGGAAGGCTGGGACACCTGGGATTGTTCACCTGGCCAGGAGAGGTTTGGGGTGACCTCACTGTGGCCTCACAGCACCTGAAGGAGCCACAGGAAAAAGATGGAGAGGGGCTGGGGAGAAGATAAAGAACTGGACACTGCAGGGTTTAACATGGATTGAGCAAATGCTGCTTTATTGGTTTGCTTTCTTTTTAACTTTAATATACAGATTTTTTTAAAACTTTACACGTGATCGTGCAACTTATTGGTAAAAGCCTTCTTGCACAAGGCAAACATTTCTATTTTTCATTGGCTTTGGAGTTTCTTGGCTTTCACCCATCACATCCAGCTCTTCCTGTCCCACCCCTTGTTTCCTGGTGAAGCAGCTGCTGCCCTTCTTTCTGTCTTTCCTTTTACCTTTCCTTCAAGGTGACTTCAAGAGCAAAACTACAGCTCGGGCTCATAGGAGTGTTCAGATCTCTTTATTAGATCATTTACTGCACATCCATTTTCCTCTAAAAACATTCCCACAGGCTGGGGACAAGGATGGAGGGACGGGACACAGGGAATGGATTTAAGCTGACAATGGGTAGATTTGGATGGGATTTGGGGCAGGAATTGTTCCCTGGCAGGGTGGGGATGGAATTCCCAGCTTTGCTGTGGCTGCCCCTGGATCCCTGGCAGTGCCCAAGGCCGGGTTGGACATTGGGACAGTGGGAGGTGTCCCTGCCATGACTGGGGTGGCTCTGGGGGGGATTTAAGGATTTATGGTTCCATTCCCACCCAAACCACCTCCACATTCCTCACTCTCCCTGTCCCAAACATTCCCTGGACACCTCCAGGGATGTGACTCCAGCACTGCCCTGGGCAGCCCCTCCAGGCCATGAGGAAACTCCCCCTGATGTCCAATCGAACCCCCCTGTGCAGCCCCGGGATATGATAAATGTCCCTTTTGTCATCATCACACTTTGACACGGATCTGTGAGGAGAAATCCTCTCCTGGCTGCCAGAGCTGTGGTCAAGTGGCTTCGTTAAAATCTGCACCATTATTTCAAGAGGAATCTCCAGTGTTTGCAGAGAGCCAACTAAACCTCGAGGACACTCCTAATTTTTCTGCTGGGGATATATTTGAGCTAATTAAATTCCTGAAAAGGAACATCTTAAGCCTGGTCAAATTAAAGAATGTACAAGCACAGCTTTTCCTTTCTCAGCGTGATAAAGAAAAAGAAAAAAACAAAACCTCTGTAATTTTATTGTTTCTCTTTTTTTTTTTTTTTTTTTTTCAGGTTGAAGGTGTTGGAAGCTGCCAGAGCCACTGATTCCAATTTGCGTTTCTCCATCTGCATGGAAAATCCATCTGCTTGCAGAAATTGTATTTACACAGCCCATAATCCTGAGCAGTCTCAGATATTGGGGATTGAGGCTCTAACGACATTGGAAACCATTTTTATTAAGAGGCAGAAATTGAATTAGGTAATTATATTTATTGATGGGAAATTAAATTTAACAACTGCGAATTGCCTTAAGTCGGTGTAGCCAGATTTTCATTACCCAAATGTGAGGAGTTGCTGCTTTAGTGGATTCTTCTCAGCTCAGGAGGTGAGCCCGGGGTTCCAGCTGGGAAAAAGGGGATTTGGGGTCACAACAGCTCCCAGCACCTGGCACGATTTTCCTTCCTGGATGAAACAAATCTGTTTTCTCCTTTGCTGTGGAACAGAACTGCAAACCTGGTGTCCTGCACTTGTCCCTGAGCTGGGCTGATGCACCATTGCTGCTGAAGTAATGACTTCACATTCCTAAAAAAAAAAAAAAAAATTTTAAAAATCTAAAATCTCGATCTACAATCTAAAAAAAAACCCTAAAAAAAGGATTTTTCCTTTCCCCGCCTTTTTAGCCCCATGTGGCACCATTTGGGTTGGAATTTCGTGGACAATTTGTCTTTCTGGCTCTGATACCAAATTCTGGAAGAATAAAATTCCTGCCTCACTTCCACATGGAGCAGGGTTGGGGTGGAGAAGTGTCAAGGCCACAGCTCGACCTGGAAAATGTAGGCTGGGCTTGGGAGGGAGCTGTGGGATGGAGCTGAGGCTGCCGAGATTCTGTGGGGTGGAAACACCTCGTGAGCAGGGCTGGGACTGTCCAGCTGTGGCTCCAGATGTTGTATGGGGGGAAAAAGGGGAATCCTTGACCCCATGGCTGGAGTTTGACACCTTGGAATTCATGGCAGAGGGAATTTCCAGAGAAGTTCCTTGGAGTGACCCCATTGCTGTGCCTGCCCTGAGAAGCTGCAATGCTCACAATTTCCCCATGGAAAGGGTGGGCAGGGATTGGGAGTGCCCAGGGAGGGTTGGATCCCCATCCCTGGAGTGTCCCAGCAATTCCTGGAGGATTCTGAGTGCTCTGGACAAGGTGGGGATGGGCACAGCCTGCCCTGGATGATCCTGGAGGGCTTTTCCAGCCTCAGGGATTCCAGAATTGTGCTGCCATGACCATCCCCCAAGGAGCAGCAGTCCCTGTCCATGCTGGAACAGCAGGATGTCTGCAGCTTCTGCCACAGATCTTCTGCTGGAATTCATGGCAGAGGGAATTTCCAGACAAGTTCTTTGGAGTGACCCCATTGCTGTGCCTGCCCTGAGAAGCTGCAATGCTCACAATTTCCCCATGGAAAGGGTGGGCAGGGATTGGGAGTGCCCAGGGAGGGTTGGATCCCCATCCCTGGAGTGTCCCAGCAATTCCTGGAGGATTCTGAGTGCTCTGGGGACAAGGTGGGGATGGGCACAGGGTGGACTCGGTGATCCTGGAAACAAATCCTGCTCCAGCCACCAGTGGGGCAGGGAAATCCTTGGAATCTAAAATTCAGGGAGAAAAAGGAAATTCAGAAAACGAGGGAGAGCCAGATTTGCACCAATAAACATCCAACCAACACCCAGGAAGAAAGAATTTCACATCCTTCAATCAAAATCTTCCATTTTTCCTGTCTGTGAGCGTTCTGCCTTATCAGAATTTTACCTTCTACGGATAAACAATTATCCTATTAATTCCCCTTCATTCCCAATCTGACTTTTAACTTCACCTGTCCTTTCCCTCTTCCTCTTCGTGCTCCTTTCCCTGTACAAGTTACCAATATTCCTTTTCAATCCATAATGACATCCTTGTTATTCCACTGGGGGGTTTTTTTGGTTTTTTTTTTTTTTTTCTTTCTTGCACTTTTTGTTCCTTCAGAAGAAAACGACCGAGCTCATTCCCAGCCTGCTCACTTCTCCCCCCTGTAATTACTTCTCCCTGGCGTTGTCTTTATCGAGCTGCCTGTCTTTGGGGTCATTTCAGATTTATCTATTTTAATATTTCAGCCCCTGTTTTTATAGCCTTTGGATTGTTCGGTGATCTTTGATTGCATAATTGAAATGTATTTTTCTGCCTCCTTTAAACTCGTGAATTGGCAGGCAGGCTCGCTTGCCTCTCCTGTTACTCTCTTCAAGGCTTTTTGATTAATTCCAGCCAAGATCCATCTTTTATTTTTCCTGATAGTTCCTTTTATTATCTCAATAAAACCTCCCGTGTCAGCTCAATTGAGCAAACTCTTTTTGTACCTGTGCAAACGGAGGCAGCTTTATGGAAAAGGCCATTTGAACATCATTAACTTCCTCCCTGGATCTGGGTGACAACATCCACCTCTGGCTCCGGGCCTGTCCCGTGCTCAGCTGCTGCCAGGGCTTTGCTTTTCCGTTTTCCAGCTCATTTTCCCTCTGGATAATTATCTGGGGGATAGATTGCCCTTTCTCTCTTTCTCTCTCTCTTTCTCTCTCTCTTTTTCTCTCTCTTTTTCTCTCTCTCTCTCTCTCTCTCTTTCCCCTTTCCTTTGCTCCCTTTCCTTTTCTCCTTTTCTCCTTTTCTCCTTTTCTCCTTTTCTCCTTTTCTCCTTTTCTCCTTTTCTCCTTTTCTCCTTTTCTCCTTTTCTCCTTTTCTCCTTTTCTCCTTTTCTCCTTTTCTCCTTTTCTCCTTTTCTCCTTTTCTCCTTTTCTCCTTTTCTCCTTTTCTCCTTTTCTCCTTTTCTCCCTTTCTCCCTTTCTCCTTTCCTCTATTCCCCCTTTCTCCCTTTGTCCTTTTCCCCTTTCTCCCTTTTCTCCTTTTCTCCTTTTCTCCTTTTCTCCTTTTCTCCTTTTCTCCTTTTCTCCTTTTCTCCTTTTCTCCTTTTCTCCTTTTCTCCTTTTCTCCTTTTCTCCTTTTCTCCCTTTCTCCCTTTCTCCTTTCCTCTATTCCCCCTTTCTCCCTTTGTCCTTTTCCTCTTTCTCCCTTTTCCCCTGTTCACCTTTCTCCTTTTTCCCCTTTCCCCCTTTCCACCTTTCTCCCTTTTCCCCTTTTTTCCCTTTTCCCTTTTTTCCCTTTTCCCCTTTTTCCCCTTTTCCCTTTTCCCCTTTTTTCCCTTTTCCCCTTTTTTCCCTTTTCCCCTTTTTTCCCTTTTCCCCTTTTTTCCCTTTTCCCCCTTTTCCCTTTCCCCTTTTTCCCCCTTTTCCCCTTTCTCACTTTCTCCCTTTCCCCCTTTTTTCTCCCTTTCCCCCTTTCCCTCTCCTGTTTGCTTTACTTCTCTCTCTCCCCCTGCTGAAAAGATATTTTTTAACTGCAACGAGCAAAACTGGGGGAAATTCGATTTTCAGCAGTGACCAGTGAGGCACTAACGGTGCTCAGTGCTGTGACCTCCCTGACACACAATTCTGTGCTCTTTGCTGCTGCCTCCCCAAACCCATTCCCATTTTTCTGCACCAGGAACGACCCTGCCCAAAATAGCTGAAAATTCAGTGTAGAACTCCCAGATGTTTCCCAAAAGGATGAATTCCTGTATCTCAGCCCTGTGAAAGGGCTGCTAATGGAACTCATTTCCCCGAATTTCTCTCTGTGTGGCTGTTCCTTGTTCCTTCCATCCCCGTGTGAGTGCTAAGGGATTTAGAGTTTCAAGGCTTGGTTTGGAATTTATCCCAGGAAATCAGCAGAACAGCCAAGAGATCTGTGAGCAATTTCTGGATGATTTCAGAGAAGCTGATTTGGTTCAGTGGACAAGGTCTGGGTGATCTTGGAGGTGTTTCCTGAGTTTTCATTTCGAGAATTTCAAATGCAATATTTGCTTTGGGATTTCCTTTTCCTTTTTCCTTTTCCTTTTTCCTTTTCCTTTTTCCTTTTTCCTTTCCCTTTTCCTTATTCCTTTTCCCTTTCTCCTTCCTTTTTCCTTTTCCTTTTCCTTTTCCTTTTCCTTTTTCCTTTTCCCTTTTCCCTTTTCCTTTCTCCTTTCCCTTTTCCTTTTTCCTTTTCCTTTTTCCTTTTCCTTTTTCCTTTTCCTTTTCCTTTTTCCTTTTCTTTTTCCTTTTCCTTTTTCCTTTTCTTTTTCCTTTTCCTTTTTCCTTTTATTTTTCCTTTTCCTTTTGCCTTTTCTTTTTCTTTTTCCTTTTCCCTTTTCCTTTTTCCTTTCCCTTTTCCTAATTCCTTTTCCCTTTCTCCTTCCTTTCCCTTTTCCTTTTTCCTTTTCCTTTTCCCTTTTCCTTTTTCCTTTCCCTTTTCCTTATTCCTTTTCCCTTTCTCCTTCCTTTTTCCTTTTCTTTTTCCTTTTTCCTTTTCCTTTTCCTTTTCCTTTTCCTTTTCCTTTTCCTTTTCCTTTTCCTTTTCCTTTTCCTTTTCCTTTTCCTTTTCCTTTTCCTGTTCCTTTTTCCTTTTTCCTTTCCCCAAATCCAGTTAAAAATTGCAGTTTGGAGTCGTGACCAGCGTAACCTCCAGCAGAAATAAAGTCAGGTAGCCAAGTTCATTTTTTAACCAAAGGCTTAAAAAAGAACCAAAAATGAAGATTAAATTTTAATTAGTTATTCATTCCCGTGGTTTAATTATGCAGTGTTCCTGCAGCAATGAATGTTTGAGTGTGGAGTGATTGTTAATTTATGAATGTATTCTGTATTGATTTGGGCACCATCACCTTTCCCTCAGCATTTCCTCCCCTGCAGGCTCCGAGCTGGAATTTCTTGTCTGAATTCCTGCCTCGGGTATTTATTAGAGCAAAGGTCGAGCGGAATGGCATTAAAATATGAAATAATTCGAAATAACACGAAATAAAGTCCAGAACTGCAGTGGAATTGGATAATGCAGCAGATGAAATGGGGGCACGGGGGTGCCTGGGAGGGGCCAGGCCCCCCAAAATCTTCTTCTGGTTTTGAGGAGCAAATTGAGAGCAGGGCCTGGATCAGAAGGGAGGGATGTGGGGAAAGAAAGCTGGGGTTTAACTGATGGGAGAACAAAACGCTTTGGAAATGAGCTGGGGGGCTTTGGTGGGTTTGGAGGTGTTGAAAAATGTTTTAAAGATTTATTATTATTATTTTTAAAAATTATTATTATTTTTTATTTTTATTTTTTTTATTTTTATTATTACTATTATTATTATTACTATTATTATTATTATTACTATTATTATTGCTATTACTATTTTTAATTTATTTTATTTTATTTTATTTTATTTTATTTTATTTTATTTTATTTTATTTTATTTTAGGAATTTCAGCCTCCACAGCTCACCATGCCCCACAGTCTCCCTTAGTCACAGCCATGGAAATATTCTCCAAAAAAATCTCCTGGTTCTTGGTTCTGGGATTTTCCTGCTCTGGAATTGCTCCAGTGTCCAGGTTCTACCAAGAGTGACTTTGGAAACCAGAGGGAAACGAGCAGAGGGAAAAAAAAAAGGAAAGAAAACAGAGGAAAAAAAAAAACACAGGGAAACAAGCAAAGAGAAACAACTAAGGGGAAAAAAAACCAAAATACAGAGGGAAACAACCAGAGGGAAAAAAAACAGAGGGAAAAAAAGAAAAAGGAAAAAAAACAAAACCAGAGGGAAACAAACAGAGAGAAACAACTAAGGGAAAAAAACCAAAAAACAGGGAAACAACCAAAGGGAAACAACCAGAGGGGGAAAAAAATTGGAAAAAACAGAGGGAAACAAGCAGAGAGGGGGAAAAAAAGGAAAAAAAAAAAAAGAGGGGAAAAAACCAGAGAAAAATAAAAGGAAAAAAAATCGGAGAGCAACAACTGAAGGAAAACAAGCAGAGGGAAACAACCAGAAGGGGAAAAAAAGAAAAAAAGGAAAAAAAACCCAAAAAAACAGAGGGAAACAATCAAGGGAAAACAACCAGAGGAGAAAAAAAAAAAAAAAACAGAGAAACAAGCAGAGGAAAAAAAAAAAAAAAACAGAGGAAAAAAGGAAACAACCAAAGAGAAACAACCAGAGGGGAAAAAAAAGAAAAAGGGGGAAAAAGAAACAGAGGGAAACAATCAAAGGAAAACAACCAGAAGAAAAAAAAAAAAAAAGGAAAAAAAAACCAGAGGGAAATAATCAAAGGAAAACAACCAGAGGGAAAAAAACAAAAACCAAAAACCAGAGGTCAACAACCAAAGGAAAAAAAAAAAAAAAAGGAAAAAAATCCAGAGAAAAAAACCGAAAGGAAAACAAGACACCCCGAATTCTTTTTATTTTCCCAGCATGAGGAGGTTCCGTGGCTGGCCGGAATTGCACGCTGGTCCCCAGCCCTTGGAGCAGCGTCTGTCCCTCTGCACTCCGGGGGTATTTGGGGGATATTTCCATTTCCCAAATCCTTGTCGCTGTTTATTTCCTTGGATTTAAGAGGCTGTCTGGAAATCAGCTCGCTCTGATTGCAGGCTGATAATCAGGATAAATAATTAACTCCAGGCAATTTCCTCCACCTTTTATTTGCTGCAGCCATCCCTCCTCTCCAAAGGGGAAAATAAAATAAAATAAAATAAAATAAAATAAAATAAAATAAAATAAAATAAAATAAAAAGTTTTGTTTTCCAGGTCACTTGGAGCACTTTTCTCTCCTCTCCATCCTCTTTTCCCAGCCCCAGCTTTGAGGTGCCCTCATCCACCTTTATTTAACCCTTTGGCTCCTTGTGATTTCGCAGGAATTTGGGATTTATGGAGACCAGCAGCAAAGTCAAAGCTGGCAGATGGCAGAACTCGCTTCATTTTCCAGAGTGGGAATAATTCCAGGGGAAAGTGTTAAAAAAAACCGCTGCAGTCATTTCACTGCCATCACCCTCCCCCTCCTTCCAGGCTGGATTTCATGGCACAAGGCAGAGCAGTGGCCCAGGCTGGGAAGTTTTGTGGGCAGTGCCAACGATGATCCCAGGGAGGAGAGGCTGACTGCTCATTCCAGGGGGATGGGGAAAAAAAGCAGGAATAAAACCCCCAGGAATGGCAGAGACAACGAAATTTCACAGCACAGGAATTCATTGGAATATTTATTTTATATTTTATATTTTATATATTTTATATTTTATATTTTATATATTTTATATTTTATATATTTTATATTTTATATTTTATATTTTATATATTTTATATTTTATATATTTTATATTTTATATTTTATATATTTTATATTCTATATTTTATATTTTATATTTTATATTTTATATATTTTATATTTTATATTTTATATATTTTATATTTTATATTTTATATATTTTATATTTTATATTTTTTATATTTTATATTTTATATATTTTATATTTTTTATATTTTTTATATTTTATATATTTTATATTTTATATTTTATATATTTTATATATTTTATATTTTATATTTTTATATTTTATATATTTTATATTTTATATTTTTTATATTTTATATTTTTTATATTTTATATTTTTTATATTTTATATTTTATATTTTATATATTTTATTTTTTATATATTTTATATTTTATATTTTATATTTTTTATATATTTTATATTTTATATTTTTTATATTTTATATTTTATATTTTATATTTTTATATTTTATATTTTTTATATTTTATATTTTAGAGCAGCTGATGCCATGGGATGCAGGAGCAATGGTGGGATCTGGGATTTTCCAAATTCCCAGAGCTGCTCCATCATTTCCCATCCTGTCACACCTGGTGACTGCACCTTTCCCCAGCTCTGCTGGGTGAGGAATGCTCGGATGGGCTGGGGAAGAATTTTGGGGTCTAAGCTGGGCTTTGCAGCACCCACTCATTAGTGCTTTGGCATCAGTGTCTGTTTTCCCTCAGAGCCAGGATTAATTAATCACGATTGAGGAGATTCTCGTGTTTGGGTTGGATGTTTATTGGATCTGATCAGAAATGACACAAAGTGTGGCAGCACCTCCAGCTCCTGGCTACAAGTGACAAAAATGGCCCAGCTGAGGCTGCTCCAAGGCCTTTTAAAGCCAAATAAACCAAAACCAGTTTAACCCCTCCATTATTGATCCTTCTGACCCAATCATGGATTCCCAGCACCCTCAGAGTGACATTGACTGACCAAAGGTCACGGCCCGAGTTCTGTGAGGAAGAAGATGAACAAAGAAAAAGACACCACCCCAAATTCTCCATCGTGTCCCACACCCACCACAATTCTATAAAAACCTCAAATTTAAACCCCAACATCACCCAGTGACAACACACACACCTGACCCACTGCACGTTGGGGATTTCTCACTCATTATTCCCATTTCCTAACTCAGTATTCACATTTCCTAACTCATTATTCACATTTCCTAACTCAGTATTCACATTTCCTAACTCATTATTCACATTTCCTAACTCATTATTCACATTTCCTAACTCATTATTCACATTTCCAAGCCTTCCCCAAGGTTCCAGCTCCAGAGCAGTGATTTCCAGGGGGTCTGTGCCTGGGAGCACAGAAAGCTCCAAAACTCCAAATTTCTGGGATCCAACAGTGGAAATATTAAATAAAAACATGTTAAATAAATACATGTTAAATAAATACATGTTCAATAAAAACATGCTAATAAATACATGTCAATAAATACATATTAATAAATACATGTCAATAAATACATGTTCAATAAATGCATGTCAATAAATACATATTAATAAATACATGTCAATAAATACATGTTCAATAAATGCATGTTCATAAATACATGTTTAATAAATACATGTTCATAAATGAATGTTCATAAATGCATGTTCATAAATACAGGTTTAATAAATAGATGTTCAATAAATACATGTTAATAAATACATGTTCATAAATAGATGTTCAATAAATACGTGTTAATAAAAACATGTTTAATAAATAGATATTAATAAATACATGTTCAATTAATACATGTTCATAAATACATGTTCAGTAAATGCATGTTCAATAAATACATGTTCATAAATACATGCCAATAAATGTATGTTCAATAAATACATGTTTATAAATACATGTTCATAAATACATGTTTAATAAATAGATGTTCAATAAATACATGTTAATAAACACATGTTCAATAAATGCACGTTCATAAATACATGTCAAAAATACCTGTTCATAAATACATGTTCAATTAATACATGTTCAATAAATGCATGTCAATAAATACATGTTAATAAATACAAATTCCTGGGAATTCTGGCTCTCCATCCCATAGGAATTCTCCCCCAGGAATTCTGGCTCTCCATCCCACAGGATTTTTTTTCCAAGGAATTCTGGCTCTCCATCCCATAGGATTTTTTTTCCTGGGAATTCTGGCTCTCCATCCCACAGGATTTCTTTTCCTGGGAATTCTGGCTCTCCATCCCATAGGAATTCTCCCCCAGGAATTCTGGCTCTCCATCCCACAGGATTTTTTTTCCTGGGAATTCTGGCTCTCCATCCCATAGGAATTCTCCCCCAGGATTTGTCCCCATCCCTGTCCCTCTGTCATTGCTCTGAAATTGGTGATAATTCCTCCAGGCCCCACAATTCCCTTTGTTCTGCTTTCCTGGCCAGTTCAATTTTATCCAAATCCCATTTTTCCATGCTGACCCCTGGCTGGAAGAAGCATTGCTACAAATAAAGCTCCACTGAGCAGATAATGAAGCTGCTCTAAAATTCATTTACAATTCAGATGATGAAAGATCATCTGTTAAGCACTAATCCGTTTCATTTTTGCGTGCTCAATGGAAAAAGTGAATATTTCTGCCACGGAATTCACACCCAGCCACACCTGGAGAGGGGCTGGATGGGGCTGGGAGCACCTGGGACAGTGGGAGGTGTCCCTGTCGTGGCAGGGGTGGCACTGGGTGGGATTTCAGGTCCTTTCCAACCCAAACCAGGCTGGGATTCTCTGAAAGCTGAGTGGTTTAATTTTTATTTTATTTTATTTTATTTTTATTTTATTTTTTTTTTATTTTTATTTTATTTTATTTTATTTTAATTTAATTTAATTTAATTTTATTTTTATTTTATTTTTATTTTATTTTAATTTTATTTTATTTTATTTTATTTTATTTTATTTTAATTTAATTTAATTTTATTTTTATTTTATTTTAATTTTATTTTATTTTATTTTTATTTTATTTTTATTTTATTTTATTTTTATTTTATTTTATTTTATTTTAATTTAATTTAATTTTATTTTAATTTTATTTTATTTTATTTTTATTTTATTTTATTTTATTTTATTTTTATTTCATTTTATTTTATTTTTATTTTATTTTATTTTATTTTTATTTTATTTTATTTTTATTTTATTTTATTTTTATTTTATTTTATTTTATTTTATTTTAATTTAATTTTATTTTATTTTTATTTTATTTTATTTTATTTTAATTTAATTTAATTTTATTTTATTTTTATTTTATTTTATTTTATTTTATTTTATTTTATTTTATTTTATTTTTATTTTATTTTACTTTATTTTTCCAGAGCAGCTGGATGTGCTCACAGCTGAATTATCACCGAAAGGATTTCTCACCTCCTCACACCTGAGATGCTGTTTGAGGGTTACACCCCTTCAATTTAGGTGGGATTCAGTCTTTTCTGCAGTAACTCTTCACTCCTGGTGCTCTTTGCTCCTCCCCTGCAGGACCAGCACAGGGAGGAGAATCCTCATGGATAAATGGCTGGGAAAGCTGCAAGTGCTGACCGTGGTGGCATTGCCAGCCCAGGGGGTTTTTTTATCCTCCTTTTTTTTTTTAAGGACCAGAACCTCTGGAATTCTCTCTGTGGGGACTGAGAACCTTCCTTTCAATCTGGAATGTGGTTTTCCTCAGGTAAAAAGAATTAATCACGGAATTGAATGGCAGGGAGCTGCTCAGGCCCAGCTCCAGGTGGCTTTGGGCACATCCCTCCCACTCCAGCCCTTTCCCAAAACTCAGCTCCTTTTTTTTTGGCTGTTGTTGCTGGAAATTCAACAAAACCACAAAACCTGCAGGTGAGGTGTCCTTTTAGATGGATATTAGGGAATTTCATGGAAAGGACTGGCCAGGGGTGGAGTTCCCATCCCTGGGGGGATTTTAAAGCCCTGGGGATGTGGCATTTCGGGACGTGGGGCAGTGCTGGAGTTCCCAGAGGGATTTTCCAGCTTCTATAATGGAATAAATATGGATTGGAATGGAATAAATAGGATTCCATAATTCCCTGATTCCATGTCCTGCCGAGGAGATGTCCCTGACCCATCCCCTGCAACTCCATCCAGATGTGCCAGCAAAATTCCTGGTCTGAACCTGGGGTTTGGCCTTGAATTCAGGTAAAAAAAAAAAAATGGAAAAGCCCTGGTCTGAACATGGGGTTTGGGGATTCAGGTAAAAAAAAAAAAAAGGAAAATCCATGATCTGAACCTGGAGTTTGGGGATTCAGGTGGGAAAATGGGAAATCCCTGGTTTGAACCTGGGGTTTGGGAATTCAGGTGGGAAAATGGGAAATCCCTGGTTTGAACCTGGGGTTTGGGGATTTAGATTAGAAAATGGCAAATCCCTGGTCTGAACTTGGAGTTTGGGAATTCAGGTGGGAAAATGGGAAATCCCTGGTCTAAACCTGGGGTTTGGGGATTCAGGTAAAAAAATGGAAAATCACTGACTTGAACCTGGGGTTTGGGGATTCAGGCAGGAAAATGGGAAATCCCTGATCTGAACCTGGGGTTTGGGGATTCAGGAGCTTTGTTGCTCCCACCAAGCCCAGAGCTGAAGATAAATCCCAGTTCTCGGTTTCCTGAGAACTTTCTGCCACTTTTTACCTGGAGTTGGACGCTGCCTGAACTGGAATGTTTTATCCTGGGAATGGTGCTGCTCCTGAGCCTTTCCCACAGCTTTTCACCACCTAAACACAAACCCAGGAGCTTCCTGGGGATGAGGAACCTCAGGGAGGGTTGGGGGAGCCAAGCCCACCCCCCTCAGGCTGGCACCAAACCCCCCCAGGGCTTTTTGAGCATTAATGTGATGTGCAGGCTCTTGGCTTCAATTTAAACCCAAGCCCAAACCGAATCAGTCACCTGCAGCAATTGCTTCTCATAATGGTTTTCTGGACTGGTGCTGATATTTCAAAGTGTGACTCTTCTCCTGCTCGATAAATTAATGCAAATATTATCATAAAAACAATTACAAGGAGGGCGGGAGCCTGCAGGTCTCTTTGAGACAGAAAAGGATGAACTGGGGTTTTTTTTGCTCTGGTTCAAACGGTACCAATTCTTTGCATAACCCTGGAAAAGTTTCATTTTCCTCTTTTACTCAAATTTAACTCTTCAGTGAAGCTGCACAGCAATGTTTGCCTTGCCCATGAGCTGAAACATTTGCTTAATGGTTACAAATCGCTTTGAAAATTCAGCATTAAAAGCTTTGATCAGGCAACTTCGTAATTGCTGCTTGCTTTTAAAATGTGTAGCAGGGAGTTCTGCTAGTCCTGAGTCTTCAGGAGTTGCTTTCTCCTTGATTGCTCAGCCATGAGTGCATTTAAAACCCTTATTATTTCTATATTATTGATGAATAAAGTCAAGTCACAGGTTATTTATATGTATTTTTAAGAGTGGCTGGATCGGTTTGGTATTTTATCTAAAAATATATTTTTTTAGGTTCTCGGCACACCTTTGATTCTCAGGGTTCCTTGCTTAATTTGTTTGCATTTTTAATGACCCCTGTTTGAATGAACTATTTATGTTGGGGGTTTTTCAGGTTAGGAAATGAATCCTCATATTTAGATGTCAAAAATCCATCATTTCCAAGTGACATCAACAAGGCCACCCCCACATTCTGACCTTGCTGCTTAAGCAAAATTTGGGAAATATTGTTCTGTTTGCTTTGGGGGAGTTTTGGTTCACCCTGGGATTAATTTGTTTGTGAAGTTCATTAAGTTACACAGGATAAGGAAATAATTCAGGGTTTTTTACAGCTTGGAGGAACCTGGAGCAGTGGAAGGTGCTGCTGTCCATGGGAGGGTGCAATGGGATGGGATTTATGGTCCCTCTCAACCATTCTGAGATTCTGGGATTAAAAAAAATGCAGATTTAAGAGAATATGAACCCCCTGTTTCAGGATTTTTTTGCCTGTTTTTTCAGCCTCACTGCTGTCGTTGGGTGTCCCTGGCAGGAGATCTCCCCTCACATGAGGCCAAGGAACAAAGATCAAAGAGCTCCAAGCAAAAATCTCTTCCTGACTTTTAATTTTTTCTCAGAGATGGATGAGGAGCTGCTTTGTGCCAGGCTGGGTGTGCAGGGCTGCTGCTGCTCACAGAATTAAAACCATGCCACGTTTCATTTCCTTTTAAGCCCTGCCTAAGTAGGCAGGAACCCGGGCTTAGTTTTGCTGTGAAGCACGGAGTGGATGTGAGAAGGCTCTGAGCCCTCCGGTAATTAATTTAATTATCTCTCAGGTTCTGTGCACTGCTAATTAATGGGCTGAGCTCCTCTGCAGTGCCTGGGATGCTCCCCTGGCTCTGCCATCCATCCTGGGAGCACAAATCCCCCCAAAAAACCACGGGGAAGGTGAGGCAGGGTGGGAATTGCAGCCCTGGAGGTCGCTGTGCTCGCTCCAGGTGAGCTCACCTGGGCAGAGGCTGCTGGGGACACCCCCCTGAAATGGTGCAAGGGATTACAGCTCCAAGGGGTTCCCTGGGGATTTGGCCATTGGAAAAGGCCCTGGGAAGGTTTAATTGGGTGTTAGAGACAATTCCTTCATGGAAAGGTTTGTAAAGGATTGGAAGTGCCCAGGGAGGGTTGGATCCCCATCCCTGGAGTGTCCCAGCAATTCCTGGAGGATTCTGAGCGCTCTGGACAAGGTGGGGATGGGCACAGCCTGCCCTGGATGATCCTGGAGGGCTTTTCCAGCCTCAGGGCTTCTGGGATTTCTCCAACACCCCCTGCCTTGCATGAATATTCGGTAGCAGAGGGCAGGGAGCTGCCAGGGGCTGTGTGTGACACCCGGGGCTGTGTCACCCGGGGCTGGCTCTGAGTGTGACATCTGCCCCAGCCGGAGCTGGCATTGTGCAGCAGCCCCGCTCCCGGAGCCCTGTTCAGTCGGGAATCATCAGCCCCGCGGTTTGAGCGATGTCCTTTGGCTGCTCCAATCCCAGGAAAAGCTGCTCCAGCAGCTCCTGCCTCCCTGAGCTCCCCCCGCACATCCCACACGTCCTGCTGGTGCAGAAATCCCAGTGCGGGGTCCCTGCCCATGGGACTGGGTGGGATTTGTGGCTCCTGCCCACCCAGCCCACCCTGGATCTCTCTGTTCTCTCTGTCCTGAGCTGAAAACTCACAGCAAAACTGTGGTCACTGTGCTGCAAAGAGAGAGAAAGGACAGCGACACACACGGAGCTCTTTGGGGAAAAAAAGGCCAATTTATTGTACAGCCAGCCCGGATTTAAAGTGTGTCAGTGCAGCCAGGACAGGACAGGAGCTCATTGGACAATTGGGAAAAACATCCTTGGGACAGCACCTCAGGGTGTGTCCCACGGCAAAGACACCAGGGGTTAATGTTGGTGATGAATTCCACTCTGTTTGTCACCGTGTTGTCACCCTGGGAGACTCCTCCCTAACTGAAGCTGCAGTCAGCTTGGCAGCCTGGGAATGGAGCTGAGAGTCAGGAGAAATCCAGGCCTGGAGAGAATTCCCAAGCTGGAATTGCCCAGCTCTATAAACGTGTGTGTGCACACAAAACCATCTCGAACATCAGAGGAAAGTTCCTCATCCCCGTGTCCCACAGTTGGGGGAATTTCCTTTGATGCTCATTTTAATTTGGCAGAACACCATCACGTGCTGCCCGTGCACCTCTGCTCCTGAGCTCCAGGATTGTTTTTCTCTCCTGGGTTTTGTCTGGAATTGCTCTGAAGTGCATTTCCCACGCTGGATGCTCCAGCCCTGCCTCCCTCGTGCCCAGTTTGGGCTGAGCCATTCCAGCCTGTCCTGTTCTGGTCCAGGTTTCTTTTCTGGAGCAATCCCACTCAATTAGGGCCGTTTAGGGTCTTTCCTGTCGTTCCTCCCTGTGGGAAAAGAGCTTGGCTCTGCAGGAACCTCCTGAATCTGAATTTAATACAGAAATTCCTCAGGTCATTAATAAAACTTCATAAGGATTCAATTCAGCATTAAAGCCACTTAAATGGCTTTTTATTTCCCATTTATTACTCAGTGTTTCCTCTTATAACTCTGGCATTTTGTGGGTCTTTTCCTCACCTCCCTTCATACAATTTTAATATTCATATTCTCTCAGGTCAAGTGTGGATGAATTCCAAAGGAGCTGAAAACCAACACAAGTGCTCTCTTTGCCCTCCTTTTTTTTTTTTTTTCCTCCTCTTCTTCAGCTGTGCCATCCTCCAGTTTATCTGGGAGATTTCTCTGCATTGGTATGAAGGGATCACATCCCGTGTTAGTTTAACAGATGGGAGAACCCTTCATTATTCCACTGGTGGCAAATGAAAATACCTGACATTGCAGGAGTGCATTTCGAACAGCCCGATTTTTACCCTCACTTTTAAAACATTTGTTCCACCAGAGAGCTTTGAATGAAGTTGTTGCACAGTGGAAATGAAGATGGGGTTTGTTGCTTTGATATTTATTTTGATATTTAATTTTGACATTTAATTTCTGTATTTTTTTTTAATTAAAAGAGGTATCATCAATCTCAACAAACCCAATTGTTGTGTAGAGCCGACATTGCACTTGGCATTTTGAAACTTCTTTAGAAGCCTCGTGTTAGAACACAGGGATCAAACAGACTTTTACCTTTTATTCCATTATATAACTGGAATAACATCCTTCTATAAATTCAACAGGGCCCTGTTTGCCTCCCAAAGCTTTGAGGGAAATTTATGGGGTAATGAAAATGTGTTCAGAAAGATAAATTTCTGTTTCATTCTCTGGATTTTTGTCACAGTTTCCAATTCCTGTATTGAATAATCTGTTTTCTTTTAAAGGGGGTTGTAGAACGTCAGGGCTGACAGCTGAGCTTGCAGGATGCTGTAATTAAAGTGAATCGTAAATAACTGCACCAAAGGGCTGCTGGAAACACCAATCTCAGACCTGAATAAGCCCCTAATTCATTAAAAATACAAAAGATATTCCACAGGTGGCATCAAGGCCGTGTTCTTGAAACGACTTCATTAAAATGATACCAAATAATTGAATCATTACATTTTTAGCCACGGCCCTGAGAGTCCCTTTCAGCAGAGAGATTCTTTCAGGAGGGATCAGTGCTCGAGCTGGAGATGGTTTGAGGCAGCTCATGGCAGTTTAAGGGGCTGTTTTAGCTGGAAAAGCTTTCAGGACGTTGGGAAATGTTGGGGTTTGGATAATGTGGAGCCGAATTGCCCTCCCTCCCTTCAAATGAACATTTCTGTTGCCTTGATTAATGCTGCAGAGATTTGCCAAGGAAGGGAATTTTTGGTTGTTTTTGCAGGTCAACGTTTGCTCTTTTCCCACCTAAACTCGCTGGCAGAGAGGTCGGAGAGGTCCTTGCAGAGCCGGCTTAGTCAGGACTAAATTCAAGCTCGGCTTTGTTATTCCAGGCTGTGCCATGCCCTGATTACAGCCCGGCTGCATTTTTAGGAGCTGTTCTGAGGAATAGAGATGAGCTGAACTCCTTCCTCGCAGGCTCCCGTAATGACTCCAATTTCCAGAGGGAAGGTAAAGTGCTCTAATTACCATCCTGAGAGGGGAAGGGGAGGGGAACCAGCGAAAAACAGCCGGCACAATTCCAGCCTGATCTCCCATTCCCTTTAATGCTCAAAGCCTTTTAGAAACCTTTAGACACTTCTGAGGAAAATCCATCCCATCATTAAATCTCTGCCTGAGTTACAAACGAGCAGCTTTGCGGCCCCCGAAGCAATGGGAGCGTTTAGGGAGTTCTCTGGGAGCTGCAGTGCTCGGCTGTCCCCCCAGGGGTGGGTGGGGGGTCTCAGGCAGGGTGAGCCCAGCTCCTGTCCCTGCCTGTGACACAGCAAATCCCCCGGGCAGTGACATCCTTGGGGGTTTTCCTGCCTTTCCCAGTGGCTGCCTGAGGGATTTGGGGAACTCTGCCTCTGTTTTCCAGCATCTGCTTCGACAGATTTTGTTCCTCCATCCGTGCTTTTGGAAGGGAACGGATGATTAATATTCTTTATCCTGGAGCTTGGGGATGCTCTCCAGTGTGAGGGACCAGCCTGGTGCTGCAAACCCAGCTGTTGGGAGCCAGAGGGGTGGGATGGATGGGATTTGGGAAAGGGATGGATGGGATTTGGGGCAGGAATTGTTCCCTGGCACGGTGGGAAAGGGATGGATGGGATTTTGGGGCAGGAATTGTTCCCCAGCAGGGTGGGCAGGGCTGGGTGGGATTTTGGGCAGGAATTGTTCCCTGGCAGGGTGGGGATGGAATTCCCAGCTTTGCTGTGGCTGCCCCTGGATCCCTGGCAGTGCCCAAGGCCAGGTTGGACATTGGGACAGTGGGAGGTGTCCCTGCCATGGGGTGGCACTGGGGGGGATTTCAGGTCCTTCCTGCCCATCCCAAAGTCCATCAGTGACTTCAAACCAAGGCACCCTGAGAGGACATCATGGAAATTTTTGAAATCCAGAGCAGTGGTACAAACCCAGCTTGTAGCAAAATTCCCAACCTGTGCCCCAGAACATCCCCTAGAACCGAGCCTGGGCTGCTGCTTTCCTCCTGGATGGAGCAGAATGGGTGCAAGAAAAGGAGAATCAGGGGCAGGGAAGGGCTGTGAGGATGGAGCCAGGGGGGTCAGGCTCTGCTGATGGGAACAGGAGAGGGGGAATGGGCTCAGGCTGGGCCAGGGGAGGTGCAGGTTGGATTTTGGGAATGTTCCTTGCTGGGAATGGCTGGCACAGGTGGAGTCCCCATCCCTGGAGGGATTTCAGACGTGGATGTGGCACTTGGGGACACAGGGCAGTGCTGGAAATGTTGGAACTAATGAGCTCCCAGGGTTTTCCAAGCCTTCATGCCTGGGATTCCTCCTGCACATCAAACACCAGGAAACTACAGGGTGGTTCCAGTTCCTGGGGAGTTTCCCCTGGGGTTTATTTCTCTTTTCCTTTCCCCAGTGGATCATTGCAGGAGCCAAGCCCTGCCCTCCCTGGAGCTGTGCCAGCAGCAGCAGCACACGGATCCTCAGCCTTGCTGTGCCTTTCCTTGGTTTCTGCTTCCTTTGGGATGCAGCTGAGGGGCAGAGGGGAGTTCCCAGCTCCCAGCCTGTGGCTGAGCAGGGTGTGGAGCCCCAGCTCCAGATGTCACCCCTGTCACTTGGCCACATCTCCTCTGTCTGTGCACAGTGAAGCCGCCAGGAGCACAAAATCCAGTGGGTGTTCCCTCAGATGAGTAATTCCAGCCCATTTCCTTCTAACACGGTAAAAATGTGGAATACCTGCAGCACAGGGACGCGGCAGGCTCCTTGACCCTCATCCCACCTTTCCCCCCTTCCCTTTCCAGCCTGCCCAGATCCCAGGGCAGAGATCCTGAGCATCCCCTGCTGCTCGGTGTGCTGGTCACCAGGAGGGAAAAAAACCACGAGATTAGCCCTGGAGGATGGGGGAGAAAAAAAAAACAAAACACGAGGTTGCCCCTGGAGGATGGGGGAGAAAAAAACAAAAACCACGAGGTTGCCCCTGGAGGATGGGGAGTTAAAAAAAAAAAAAAAAAAGAGGTTGCCTCTGGAGGATGGGGGAGGAAAAAAACCCACGGGGTTGCCCTTGGAGGATGGGAGAGAAAAAAAAAATAATTTTATTTGCCCCTGGCATTTTTGGAGTGCCAGGAGCAGGACAGAGCTCTTGGCTCCCCGAGCTCCAAGGCTGGCTCCCATTTCCTGACAAAGCAAAGGAGCTGATTTTCCTGGGGGCACTGCGAGCAGATGGCTCTTCCTGGAGAGCTCCTTTGCTGGGAGGTTTTATTTTTTTATTTATTCTTTTTTTTTTTTTTTCTCTCCTGCCTGCACTTCACATGTTTGAATGGGCACGAGGCAAATGCTTTTTATTCCTGTGCTGCTCCAAGGAGTGATCCTGCAATCCTGCAGCTTTTTTTTTTTTTTTTTTTTTTTTTTTGAGCAGAGAGGGCTTTAATTAAACTCTTCAGGGGGAATTTGCTTGATTGTATTACAATGGCAGAAGTGAAGAGGAAGATGTGCTGAGACACTGGAAACACGAGGTTTTGTGAGTGATTTTCTTGTAGCTATTTGATAAATGGGACTCTGGGATGTGCTCAGGCTCCTGGTCAAGGCTGGATGAAATGCTGGGGGAAGGATTTGATGCAGAAATGGATTTTCAAGGCCACTCCTGTGTTTGAATGGCTAAGAAGGACCAGCAGGAACACTCCTGTCACTCCTGTCACTCCAGCTCTAGAGGGAGGGCACATCCCACTCTGAGCCAGGAGCTGGGTGATTTAAAAAGATCATTTCATGGGAGCTGGCCTGGGCTGCCTCTGCTGTTTTCATTCTTGGAGTTCCCTTAAGACTTGAATTGAGGAATATTCAGAATTTAGAAAACGACCCTGCTGAGCTCTAAATTCTCTGCCTACACAGCTTTGCTCCTCACGTTAAAATTCCCTCTTTAAACGGGAAGAGTTTAAGCCTCAGGGGAATAAATCAAAGAGGAAAAATTATCCCGAACCATCCTTTTCCATGGAAAAGACAGCTGCAAATCTGGTTTTGTTTGCAGCTTGGGAAGGGTGCAGAGCTTGCTCTGGAAGCTCTGCAGTGCTTGCTGTTGTGTGATTTATTTGGGAAAGTGGGAATAGCTGTGGATTTTGGGAAGCTTATCAGTCGCACGGATATTTGGGATGCTGTGGCCTCAAGGATGTGTGTCTGTGTCGTGGTGCATTAAACAAATCCAATAATGGATTTTATCCTGCATCTGAGAACAGCTGGACTGAGATCTGGGGAAGATGCTGTTCACTGAAATGAAATCTGAGTGAAAAGAAACAAATGGAGAAGTAATTTCTCACTTATCTAAGAAAAATGCTCTGATAGTGAAACAAATGTGAGAAAACCCAAACTACTTGAATTTGTTTTATATGAAGTACTATTACATATAGAATTAATTAATCAAATTAAAGAGGATTTGGTGCAGGAAATGCCACCAAATTCCCATGTCTGAACCCTGCAGGTGTTGTGCAAACCTGCCTGGCTGCACATGGACACCAAAGCTGGGATTTCCCTGGGGCTGGTGATGCCCAAAGAGGCTCCCTGGAACAGAGTTAAAGGAATAAAACAGGGATGGATTAAATGAATAAAGCAGGGATTTATTAAAGGAATAAAGCAGGGATTTATTAAAAGCCCTTCCAAGGCTCCACCCTGGGCAGTGCAGGAGCCCCAGATGGGCTCAGAGTCCCGAGTTTCACACTTGGATCACTTTGGGTCCATTCCCACCTTGGCTTCATTGTCCAATCCCAGCTCCAGGCTCTGCAGTGCCATCCTCCCACATTCTCTCCTCCACTCGCTGCTCTTTGCACTTTTTGGGGCTGGAGCTGCAGCGTGTCCTTGGCTGTGGGGCTGGCAAAGGATTGTTTGGTGTGCCTGAGCTGGGAGGAGAGCTGGGAACACTTTGTGTGGAGCTCAGAGTTATATCCTAGTGAAGGACAGAATAAATAAAGATAAAAGCTGAAATTTAAGGCATCACTGGAGCAGTGCCGGTGTCAGGCTGAGCCACCCTGTCCCTGCTCCCCCCCAGCTCTGTGAGCATCCCTCTCATCTACAGAACCGCCTGCAGCTCTGCTAATTAATAATTAACAGCCACTTTTGTCCTGGTGTGTTCTGTGGGCTGGGGCAGAGCCAGGAGGGGCAGGGCTGTCACTGCTCACTGGGGATGCTCTCCTGGGCCACCTCTGGTACCTTCAGATTGATTTCAACATTCACACTGTGATCCTGCTTGCATTAGATTTAAATATTCACAGTGTGATTCTGTGATCCTTTTTACATTAGATTCATTTAGTGTGATTCTGTGATCCTGTTTTCAGGAAGATTTCAATATTTACAATTTGAATCTGATCCTGTTTGCAGCCAGATTTAAACATTCACACTATGATCCTGTTTGCACTGATTTGAACATTTACAGTGTGATTCTGTGATCTTGATTGCAGGAAGATTTAAATATTTACAATTTGAACCTATGATCCTGTTTGCAGCCAGATTTAAACATTTACAGTGTGGTTCTCTGATCCTGTTTGCATTAGATTTAAATATTTACAGTGTGATTCTGTGATCCTGTTTGTATTGGATTTAAATATTCACAGTGTGATTCTGTGATCCTGTTTGCATTAGACTTAAATATTCAGTGTGATTCTGTGATCTTGATTGCAGGGAGATTTAAATATTTACAATTTGCATCTGTGATCCTGTTTGCAGCCAGATTTAAACATTTACAGTGTGGTTCTCTGATCCTGTTTGCATTAGATTTGAATATTCACAGTGTGGTTCTGTGATCCTCTTTGCATTAGATTTAAACATTTACAATTTGCATCTGTGATCCTGTTTGCAGCCAGATTTAAACATTTATAGAATGATTCTGTGATCCTGTTTGCATTAGATTTAAACATTTACAGTGTGATTCTGTGATCCTGTTTGCATTAGATTTAAACATTTACAGTGTGGTTCTGTGATCCTGTTTGCATTAGATTTAAACATTTACAGTGTGGTTCTGTGATACTGTTTGCATTAGATTTAAACATTTACAGTGTGGTTCTCTGATCCTGTTTGCATTAGATTTAAATATTTACAATTGTGAATCTGAGATCCCGTTTGCAGCCAGATTTAAACACTCACAGCCTGTAAAAGCTTTCCATGTCCCATTTCAGCGAGGGAAGCTCATCCTGCCTCAGAAGGCTGCAGGTTTTATTTTGGGGGACATTCTGGGAGCCTTTCCAAACCAACACCTATGGAAGGAAACTTTGTCTTTCCACAAGTGACTCTGATGCTCAGGCTGCAGTGAAAATGATCAAAGACAGACACAGAGTGGGCCATAAATAGCAGTAAAAGCTGGGATTTGAGGTGTTTGAGTGAGTCAGAGCACTGCTTTTGACAAGAAGGATGGTGATGAGCAGGATCCTCTGCACTCAGCTCCTTCCCATCCTCAGATTTGGGGTGATCCAGCTGCTGCATATCCCTAAAAACCAGACTGAATTGTTTTCCTGAAACGGGCATTCAAGGTTTTAAATTATAATAGTCTGTAAAAGAGCTGAACGTGGCTCAGGGTTTAACAGCCACTGGTCCCTGCATTCAGTCATTCCAGGACTGAGATTCCTGAACCTCCTGCTGCAGAATTCGGGGTGGATTTAGGGGAAACTCAGTTTCTCAGTGGAAACGTCTCTGCATGGGCTGGAAGGTTCGTTTTGGCTGGGAAGGGGTCAGGGATTGTGCCCTGCCCAGGGCAGCTCCGGGAGGGATCCCAGCCTCTGGAATATTGCAGAGCCCTCAAACCACTGCAGGCTCAGCCTTTGGGAGAGGAAATCCTGGAGCTCTGGAGATGGGGATGGCCCCGAGGAGCAGCTGAGGTCACTGAGTGTGCCCAGCCTGGCAGGGGACACTCCCTGGTCCATCCCTGACCTCTGCGATGTGCAGGAGCCACAGGGTCACCACCACTGAAAGAATTTATAACCGTTTATTTACAATTTTATTGATATCTTCTGGCACAGCCCAGTTCCCAGGTGTTTCTCTAACACTGCACTCCCCAAAAAAATCCATTTCAGGGCTCGCTCCTGCCTGGAAATTACAGGTTTGTAGGAAGAGACAACAATTCCCTGTCACAGGAGGTGGAGTTTGGGTGGTGAGAAGGGTTTGGAGTGAAATAAACTGGAAACAGGAGGAGGAGAAATGAGATCCTAGAGGAGAGGAAAAGTGGCTGTCCTGCTTTTAACCCCCCTGTCCTGCTTTTAACCCCCCTGTCCTGTTTTTAACCCCTGTGTCCTTTTTTTCAACCCCCCTGTCCTGTTTTTAACCCCTGAAGGGCTGAGTGTCGTGGGATCAGCAGGGAAGCAAAGGTCTCATGTGAGGCTCAGGCTCAAGGTGGGTGACTGCAGCATTTTGCCTTTTTCTGACCCAGATGGGGCAACTGAGAGGTGTTTGAGAAAACTTTTATTCCATTTTCAGTCTCATACAGTACAGATGTTATAATCCACGCCATCACCATTTCCTAATTACAATACACTATAAGCATTGCTTATTGCTTATTTCTTATACTATTATCCTGTCAGCTTTTGTCACCTCCTACTGTAAAATGCCTGAAAGCCAATTATCTAAAATCACCCCTCCTGGATTAATTACAGTGCATCTTTCATAGTTTGATTTCTCCAAAGTATCCAGTCTTTTTTTGCAGGGCCATCCTTTGAAACTTTTTTCCAGCTGCCCTTTCTCTCTCAGCAATATCTGTCCCGTTCCGTGGCATTTCGAAGTCAGCATTTCTCGTCTCCAGGTTTGCACACAGATGTGTGAGCGTTGTGGCAGGCCCTGAGAACTCCACAAATCCGTTTCCCCCGGGGGATGGAGGGGCTGGCACACGGGTTTGGTGCTGTGGAGGCTGAACATTCCCTGGGAGCCTGCAGAAATCCTTGCACAGCTTTTCTCTGAGAGAGGATCTCGGTGCGTTGTGCTGCACATCCATAACAGCAAAGTGTCGTTTAGCTGATGTTTTTTAAATTAATTATAGATTTTATAGTTATGAGCAACTTTTCAGCCCTGCTGTCTCCCAGACATTAACAGTTTATCTGCACTTTGAAATAGTTTCCTGGGCACCTTCTCCAAAGGCTTGGATGAGACTCGGAGCTGAAATAAATGTGCAAGAGCCACGTGGGCTCTCTGCAACCCCACCTAATTTGGAGCATATTTCGTGATTGAATTACACCCGAATATCTCATCTTTTCCTGCCTTGTCACTAAAGGTCATGCGGAGCTGTAAACAATCAATGGTTTTCATGTCTGAGAGGGGAAGCTGGAGCAGTTTTTCATGAGCTGTGAAGGTTAAACGAGGCACTTGCCAAGATCTATTGAGCGCCATCCAGGCTTTACATATTTTATGGAATGTTTAGTGCATGCTCATTACCACTGCTGTTAACAGCTTGGGATGAATCAAAAGGATTTGGGTTGGATCCCACCCGTGGAAGTCACACCATTTATCTCTTCTGCTGGGGATTATCCTGAAAATCTCTGGTGGGAGGGGTCGTTGTGGTGTGTGAGGGGCTGTGCCCGACCCTGCAGGCTGAGCAGGAAAAAGATGCTTTTTGTGGACAAAATCCCCAGGATTCCAAGGGTTGGGACAATTTTCGGCTCTTGTGACAGCCCTGAGCTGGCTTCTCCCAGGGAACAAGGGGCAGGACAGCAGGGAATGGCCTCAGTGCCACCATGAGAGGTTCAGATGGGACATTAAGGAAAAATTAAGGAAAATTTCCCCATGGAAAAGGTTGTCAGGCGTTGGAACAGGGCAGTGGTGGAGTCACCTGGACTGTTCAGAACCTGCACACGTGGCACTTGGGGACAGGGATGGGGTGGCCACGGGGCTGCTGAATGTTGGCTGATGGTCTCAAAGGTTTTTCCCAACCTTAATAATTCCACAGTTCAGAGGACTCCACTTTAGCCCCTTTGGCCAAATTCAGGACCCTGGGGTGGGGGGGAGCAGAGTCAGGGTTCTGGGAAAGGCAAAGACACTGGAATTCTGAAAGGGCTGGAACAGGGAATTCTGCCAGTCCCATATGGGAGGTACTGGGGGTGTCTGGAATGCCACAGTCCTGGACTGCAGCCCTGGGTCACTGGGAACACAGTCTGGGAATGTCCTGAGTGGGAAGGGAGCACAAGGATCAGGCCAGGACCCCCCAACAATCCCACCCTGGGCATCCCTGGTGTCCTGGAGCTCATTCCCTGGGGAGCCTGGGCAGTGCCAGCACCCTCTGGGGATGAACTTTCCCTAAGGACTGGATCATTCCCACCCTTTTCCCTAAGGACTGGATCATTCCCATTCTTTTCTCTAAGGACTGGATCATTCCCACTCCTTTCCCTAAGGACTGGATCATTCCCACCCTTTTCCCTAAGGACTGGATCATTCCCATTCTTTTCCCTAAGGACTGGATCATTCCCACCCTTTTCTCTAAGGACTGGATAATTCCCATTCTTTCTTTTCCCTAAGGACTGGATCATTCCCACTCCTTTCCCTAAGGACTGGATCATTCCCACCCTTTTCCCTAAGGACTGGATCATTCCCATTCTTTTCCCTAAGGACTGGATCATTCCCATTCCTTTCCCTAAGGATCATTCCCACCCTTTTCTCTAAGGACTGGATCATTCCCACTCTTTCTTTTCCCTAAGGACTGGATCGTTACCACTCCTTTCCCTAAGGATCATCCCCACTCCTTTCCCTCAGGATCATTCCCAGTCTTTCTTTTCCCTAGGGATCATTCCCACTCCTTTCCCTAGGGATCATTCCCACTCTTTATTTTCCCTAAGGACTGGATCATTCCCACTCTTTTCCCTAAGGATCATTCCCATTCCTTTCCCTCAGGATCATTCCCACTCTTTATTTTCCCTAGGGGTCATTCCCACCCTTTTCCCTCGGGATCATTCCCACTCTTTCTTTTCCCTCGGGATCATTCCCACTCTTTCTTTTCCCTAAGGATCATTCCCACTCTTTCTTTTCCCTCGGGATCATTCCCACTCTTTCTTTTCCCTCGGGATCATTCCCACTCTTTATTTTCCCTCGGGATCATTCCCACTCTTTCTTTTCCCTAAGGATCATTCCCACTCTTTCTTTTCCCTCGGGATCGTTCCCACTCTTTCTTTTCCCTCGGGATCATTCCCACTCTTTCTTTTCCCTCGGGATCGTTCCCACCCTTGCTGTTGGGAGGAGAAGTCCCAGCCTGCCGCGGTGACAGCAATAACTGTCCCAGCTCGGTGCCCGCCTCTCGGAGCCTTGGCAGTGCTGTCAGAGTTAATCTCGGGGCAGAGATGAGCTGGGATTAGCGGCTAAACCCGGGCTCTGACCCTGCCCGTCTCACCTGCCCAGATGAAGGGACCAGGAGCTCTTTGCAGATCTCCTGGGGCTCTGGGGATCGATCCCTCCATGTCCCCAGGCGCTGTGTGAGCGCTGAGAGCCCGGGGATGGCAAAGTCACATCCGTGCCCTCGGCTTCTCCCGGGGTTCACAGGATGGGAGCGGATAAAGTCGATCCGAGGATTTATTGGACCAAGCAGCAGCGCGGGGCTGGGGATTATCAAAGCTCAGGGTCACGCTGGGTGTGCCACAGGGGCTGCACGGGATTTTTTGGGAGAAATCCTGCCCTGGGAGGGGCTGGGATGGAATTCCCAGCTTTGCTGTGGCTGCCCCTGGATTCCTGGCAGTGCCCAAGGCCAGGTTGGACATTGGGACAGTGGGAGGTGTCCCTGCCATGGCAGGGCTGGACTCCACCTCGATGTCACCAAAATTCTTGGACTGAGACCCAGCTCAGATTTGTCTCCCTGCAGTTATCCCTCACTTGAGGTTGTCGAGGCATCGATGTGCTTCCCCTGACAATTCTTGCAGGAATTATTCATGCTGTGTGCTTGGAAGGATCCTCAGAGGTTTCCTTGGGAAGCTGCTGCTCCTCAGGGACTCGGCTGCTTGATATTCACAGGGTTTCTTTTTCAGAAATATCCAATTTTCCAGCTATTCTTTAAAGAAAATGAAGTTTTCTTCCCTCACCCGAGCTAGGAACACATTTCTCATGCAGCAAACATGTTTCCTTTTGTCTTTAGGCAGTTGCAGTGTGGAGCAGAGCAGCAGCATTCCAGGACACTGTTCCTGGGCTGTCCTTGTTCCCTGGAGGCAGGGACACATTGCAGGGAAGTTGTGGGGTTTGCACAGGCTGGAAACCCCATCCCAAAACCTGCCCACACTGCAGGGGCTCCTTGGTGTGTGGGGATGTTCCTCATGAGGGTTCCTGTGGAGTTTCCATGACTGGAAGGGTTAAAATCAGGAATTTTTGGGGTGCTCTGCAGTGAAGTTTAGTGGGGTTCAGATGGGTTGATGATCTTGGAAATCTTTTCCCCTAAAAATCCTCGGGGTAGGGGAGAGGACATCCTCAACTGCTCTGGGGTTTTAATATTCAGAGCTGCACCAAGAAAATGGAGAGAAAATCTCACCAAGAGAAATCCTCTTTGCTTTTTGTTTTGGTGACTGCCATGCTGCTGGAGACACTTTGGGAATTGGGAATTAGGAAAATTCAAAGGGTGCAGGCAGTGAACAGCCCCCACATTATCCCAGAGTCACCCTGAGGGCTGGGAGCTCTGCAAGGGAAGGGGATTTGAGAATCCCACAATGTCCTGGCCTGGAAGGGCCCCACAGGGATGAACCTTTCCTAAAATCCATCCCAAACCCCCCTGGCCCAGCTCCAGCTGCTCTCTGGGGTCACAGTGCCAGAGCAGGGATGGGAGCCGCCCCTGCCCTCCCACATTCCCCAATTAGGCTCTAATTAATGAGTGAAATTGCTGTCAGTCCTTTGCTGGGTGTTCCTTCATTTACAGGTGGTTTTTCCTGGACACAGCCACGCCCTGATGCATGGGGATGTGCTCGGTTTAATGAGGAGGGATTAATTAACTGCGAGTTTTCCTACAGATCCATGGGGTTTAACTCTCAGCTGTGCCTCTGTGGGATGCAAACCGTGTTTGTTTTGTCCCCTTCACACGCAGAAGGGGCTGCACAGGAGGGATGGTGCTGCAATAATGCACAGGACTCAGTTCCTTCATGCAGGAAAAGCCAATTCTTTATTCACATAACTCGTTTTTATACAGATTTTACAGACCTCGTGCTGAACTCCAGTTGGTTTGTAGTTCTCTTGCCACTCAATTCATTGGTCAGTAACTGGCATTTTACTTTTCTATCAAATCTCTCTTTTCTGGGATTATTTACATATTTTGTTCTCTGCTTCTCATGGGACAGACCTCTTGCTTCTGCAGGTGCAAAGGGTTCTCTTACTAAAATAGCTTATTGTGCTAACTCATTTTTGTGTTTTCTCATTCCTCTAAGTCCTCCTTATGGGAACTTACAAGTTAGTTGCTAGCTTGGTTAGAGCAGCAGGGCCTAAACCGTATTTTAGAAAGTTTTTTTATAAGATCTTTTCTTTTATATTATCTTTTCTTTTATAAGATCTTTTCTTTTATAAGATCTTTTCTTTTATAGGATCTTTTCTTTTATAATATCTTTTATTTTATAATATCTTTACCTGTCTGCAGCAGGATGATACAAACCAGGCTGGATTTCAGGAGCTGCTTCATGGAGCTGTGTGCTGGGATATTTGGGAGAAATCCTTGCACTGCCCAAGGTGAATCCTTGGAAGGGCTTTTGATAAATGGGGAATCTTCCACTCAGGGATTCGTGGAGTCAGCCTGGGAAGGAGCCTGGCCAGAGCTGAGCAGGGCAGGTCTCTGTGAGTCAATCCAGTGACAATCTGCCACCCCAGTCACACCGAGGCCGGGTGTGACACAGTGTGGAGGGGGAGGACAGAGCTGGCACCCCGAGCCCTGCCGTGTGTCGCCTCCAGTGCTGCTGTTTTCCTGTCTCCTGGAGCAGATGGCAGCGCTGATGTGGCTCTGGAGCTGTGAAATGTCAGAACGTTCAGCGCGTTGGTCCCGGCGAGGGGAGCAGGGCTGGGCCAGCCTGGGGCTGCAGCTGCTGCCAGAAGTGCAGAGCCAAGGAAAAGGAAAAGCAGATTCCTCAGCCCCCAGTGCTGCACGTGGAGCTGCTGGATCGGGGTGTCCTGCCCTGATGTGACTGCAGGTGGCACAGCCCAGCACAGCTGCCCACATCTGTCTCCAGGAGAGGTGATGCCTCAGGTTTGAGCTTTTCTATTTCCCACATTCTACCCTGCCCTGGGATATAACTCTGAACTCCAAAGTGTTCCCAGCTCTCCTCCCAGCTCAGGCACACCAAACAATCCTTTGCCAGCCCCACAGCCAAGGACACGCTGCAGCTCCAGCCCCAAAAAGTGCAAAGAGCAGCGAGTGGAGGAGAGAATGTGGGAGGATGGCACTGCAGAGCCTGGAGCTGGGATTGGACAATGAAGCCAAGGTGGGAATGGACCCAAAGTGATCCAAGTGTGAAACTCGGGACTCTGAGCCCACCTGGGGCTCTGCACTGCCCAGGGTGGAGCCTTGGAAGGGCTTTTAATAAATCCCTGCTTTGTTCCTTTAATCAATCCCTGTTTTATTCCTTTAATAACTCCCTGTTTTATTCCTTTAGCTCTGCCCACCTCTGCTCCAGCTCAGCCTCTCAAGCCATCAGAGGGATGGAGCTGCTGAAGGAAGAGTTTTTAGCTCTGGAGCCACTTCCCAGGGGCTCTGCAGGTGCTTTCCTGGGTCCTCCCTGGCTGAGCTGTGGGCTGTGCTCACCTGGCCCAGGTGCTGTCTGTCTATGGGCTGTGCTCACCTGGCCCAGGTGCTGTCTGTCTATGGGATGTGCTCACCTGGCCCAGGTGCTGTCTATGGGCTGTGCTCACCTGGCCCAGGTGCTGTCTGTCTGTGGGCTGTGCTCACCTGGCCCAGGTGCTGTCTGTCTATGGGATGTGCTCACCTGGCCCAGGTGCTGTCTGTCTGTGGGCTGTGCTCACCTGGCCCAGGTGCTGTCTGTCTATGGGATGTGCTCACCTGGCCCAGGTGCTGTCTGTCTATGGGATGTGCTCACCTGGCCCAGGTGCTGTCTGTCTATGGGCTGTGCTCACCTGGCCCAGGTGCTGTCTGTCTATGGGATGTGCTCACCTGGCCCAGGTGCTGTCTGTCTATGGGCTGTGCTCACCTAGCCCAGGTGCTGTCTGTCTGTGGGATGTGCTCACCTGGCCCAGGTGCTGTCTGTGGGCTGTGCTCACCTGGCCCAGGTGCTGTCTGTCTATGGGATGTGCTCACCTGGCCCAGGTGCTGTCTGTCTATGGGATGTGCTCACCTGGCCCAGGTGCTCTGAGCCTGCCTTGTCCCCAGCTCTCAGGTCCCTGCTCCCCTCCCTGGCCCTTTGCTGGTGCTCTCTGTTTTGGGGAGCTCTGCAGGTGTGAGCCCCAGGTGCTGTTCCTGGATGAACTCACCTGGCAGGTGCTTTCCAGAGCGTGAGGAGCCCTGCAGGGAGGCTGCTCCTGCTGCCCCAGGGCCTGTCCCACACGTCCTGGTGCTGCTGAGTGCTGCCAGTCCTGTCAGTGATGCACTTGGCTGAGTTGATCCCGGGAATGCTGATGTGGCAGGATGTGTTCGTGCTGCTGTGCTGGCCTTGTCTGCCCCGTGCCTTAAGTTTAAAGTTTTTCTGCTCTGCTTGGCTCTGCTTTTCTGATGTGCTGGGGTGGTGGAGACAAACCAGTTCTATTCCAGTTGAGAACTCAAGGACAGTTTCTTCAAACTTCAGGCCCCAAGCATAAACAACGTGGAAAGAGGAGGGCGGGTTCATGCAAATGAACCAAAACCTATAAAAATGTGAGATTTTGTGACCCAGCTCTCCTTTGCTTCCATCTTGGAGCCACCCAGGCACTGGCACTGCCAGGGTGTGGCCTTTGAAGGCCTCTCAATAAATAAATACCCAATTTTATTCCCCTTAACTCTGTGTGTAGCCTCTGTTCCAGCTGCTCTGGGCATCATGCCCACAGGAATGTCCCCTCCTGATGCCTGGGGTGGCCCAGGGACAGCTGGGCTGGGCTTTGCAAGGCGAGACAGGGAGAAATCCCAGCCCAAAAGGGTTGGGACAAAGCCCTGAGGCGCGGGGGGGATTGTTGGGGTGGATGATCCATGGGGTTCCTGCAGCTCAGGAGATTCTGTGGTTCCATGATCTCTCACCTTCTGCTGTGTGAGCCTTTTGATGTGCATCCTCACCACATTAAATGCTAATTAAATGGCTTTAATTGTACTTGAACGAGAGATCAAGTGCTTGGATTTTGATTTTCTTAGAGCAGAGTGTGACAGACTGGTTTGGGGTGGAGGGGACATTCAAGGTCCGTGATTCCCACCCCTGTCATGATGCTAAAATAGATCATGTGCTAATTACTGTGCATATATTAAATAAATACCCCATGATTTATCTTTTTTAGGTAAAAGAGGAGTAAACTAAAAGTCAGCCTGGAGAACACTCAGTGGTATTCCATGGATGTGAGGTAAACAAATTCCAGTTCACCCTTTCCAGCACAGATCTGCCTTGCAATGAAATCCCAACTCCTTAAAACCCTGCTCCTCTTCCTCCTCCCCTACACGATTTAATGGCTTTGCATTGTGGCTGAGATTTCCAGGAGGTCCCAGAAGGGGCTAAGGAGGAGCAGGGGGTGCCTGAGGGGGCTGCAGCCACCCCTGTCCCAGCTCCTGTCCCCATGTCCCAGCTCCTGTCCCCCTGTCCCAGCTCCTGTCCCCCTGTCCCAGCTCCTGTCCCCCTGTCCCAGCTCCTGTCCCCCTGGCCCAGCTCCTGTCCCCCTGTCCCAGCTCCTGTCCCCATGTCCCAGCTCCTGTCCCCCTGGCCCAGCTCCTGTCCCCCTGGCCCAGCTCCTGTCCCCATGTCCCAGCTCCTGTCCCCATGTCCCAGCTCCTGTCCCCCTGTCCCAGCTCCTGTCCCCTCTCCCAGCTCCTGTCCCCCTGTCCCAGCTCCTGTCCCCATGTCCCAGCTCCTGTCCCCATGTCCCAGCTCCTGTCCCCTGTCCCAGCTCCTGTCCCCATGTCACAGCTCCTGTCCCCATGTCACAGCTCCTGTCCCCATGTCCCAGCTCCTGTCCCCATGTCACAGCTCCTGTCCCCATGTCCCAGCTCCTGTCCCCTGTCCCAGCTCCTGTCCCCATGTCCCAGCTCCTGTCCCCATGTCCCAGCTCCTGTCCCCCTGTCCCAGCTCCTGTCCCCATGTCCCCCTCTCCCAGCTCCTGTCCCCATGTCCCCCTCTCCCAGCTCCTGTCCCCATGTCCCAGCTCCTGTCCCCCTGTCCCAGCTCCTGTCCCCTGTCCCAGCTCCTGTCCCCATGTCCCAGCTCCTGTCCCCATGTCCCAGCTCCTGTCCCCCTGTCCCAGCTCCTGTCCCCCTGTCCCAGCTCCTGTCCCCATGTCCCAGCTCCTGTCCCCCTGTCCCAGCTCCTGTCCCCTGTCCCAGCTCCTGTCCCCTGTCCCAGCTCCTGTCCCCTCTCCCAGCTCCTGTCCCCCTGTCCCAGCTCCTGTCCCCATGTCCCAGCTCCTGTCCCCCTGTCCCAGCTCCTGTCCCCTGGCCCAGCTCCTGTCCCCATGTCCCCCTGTCCCAGCTCCTGTCCCCATGTCCCAGCTCCTGTCCCCATGTCCCCCTGTCCCAGCTCCTGTCCCCATGTCCCAGCTCCTGTCCCCATGTCCCAGCTCCTGTCCCCTGTCCCAGCTCCTGTCCCCATGTCCCAGCTCCTGTCCCCCTGTCCCAGCTCCTGTCCCCCTGGCCCAGCTCCTGTCCCCCTGGCCCAGCTCCTGTCCCCATGTCCCCCTGTCCCAGCTCCTGTCCCCTCTCCCAGCTCCTGTCCCCATGTCCCAGCTCCTGTCCCCATGTCCCAGCTCCTGTCCCCTCTCCCAGCTCCTGTCCCCATGTCACAGCTCCTGTCCCCTGGCAATCCTGGCCATGGAAAAGCAGGATGGGCAGTGCAGAATGCTGACTCAGCTCCCTGCTGTCCCACTTGTGTCACCGAGGATCACACCCTGCCAGGGGTGACAATGTCTGCAGGAAACTCTTTCTCTTTCCCCTTGGGCCATCCCCACGTGTCCCTGTTCCGTGGCCAGGCCAGGGATCAGAGCTGTGGAAAATGGGAAAATGTGTCCTCAAGCCCCAGCCTCTGCCCCCAGAGAGGTTTTTGGTTGAATAAACACAATTTAGAATTTATTTCCTGCCCAGTTCACGAATTTCAGGCCCAGAGGCTGGTGCAGTTTGCTGAGCAGGGGTGGTATTTTAGGATTAGGATTTAATGAAGGTGGAATTGCATGGTTTGGGTGGAAAGGACTTAAAGCTCATCCCATTCCACCCCCTGCCACGTTCAGGGACACTTCCACTGTCCCTGGGTGCTCCAAGCCCATCCAGCCTGGCCTTGGGATGAGGAATCCACAATTCTCTGGGCACCAAGACTGGAGGGAGATTTTTGGAACAGCAGGGTCTGACCTGCTCCAGTGGAATTTAACAGGAAGAAATAATTGCATTTGGCCCCTGCTGAGTGTTGCACTTCACCCCCTGTTTCTCCAGACCTGCTCTGAGGAATTAAAATAATCACATTCTGGTTTACAATATTTTTTTATGTATTATTGATGGCCCCTTATAAAATGAAACTGCATCCCATTGCCAGCCACACAATTGAAAAGTTTCAGTCTATTAAGGTTTTATTGCTGGAGGGGACAGAGCTGCACAATCCATCCCAAAGGCACAAGAACTTGCTGAAAATAGGGGAAATTTCGCTTTCAATAATGAATTCAATTGTTACAAGTTGTTTGTGATAGTGCTGCGCTGGCACCGTGATGTTATTTCCTGGTTTTTTTGGATGCTGTGGTGCCTCCTGTGGTTCTCCCCCTGCTCAGAGATCCCAACAAGAGCAATCATTGATTTCAGCTTCTCGAGGCTCCTTGAGAGGAGGAGCTGCTCTTTAATCCCTGTTAAAACACAGGATGGGGAGGATTCACCTCCTGGGAGCTCTCTGGGAGCCCATCCCAGCCAAACACAGAAATTTAACTTTTTAACCAGATTTTCTGTTTTCCCTGCTGGTTTTGGGGGATTTTCCAGGCGCAGCCATGTGGTGTTCCTGTGGGACAGGAGGGGGGCAGGAGCAGGTTCTCATGGCTGTTTGTCCCCTCTCCCTGCAGCAACAAAACTCTGCCTGACCCCCAGCAGGAACTGGGATGGGATGGGATAATGGGATGATGGGATGGAAGGATGGAATGGGATAATGGAATGATGGAATGGGATAATGGAATGATGGAATGGGATGATGGGATGGGATAATGGGATGATGGGAGAATGGAATGGAATGGGATGGGATGATGGAATGGGATGGGATAATGGGATGGGATGATGGGATGGAATGGAATGGGATGATGGGATGGGATGGGATGGGATGATGGGATGGGATGATGGGATGGGATGGGATGGAATGGAATGGGATGGGATGGGATGGGATGATGGAATGGAATGGGATGGGATAATGGGATGATGGGATGGAATGGGATGGGATGGGATGGGATGGGATGGGATGATGGGATGATGGGATGGGATAATGGGATGATGGGATGGGATGATGGGATGATGGGATGGGATGATGGGATGGGACTGAGCATCTGCAGAGAGTTGAGGGATCCACAGGGAAAATCCTGCTCTGAGATTGGATGGAATCCCAGAATCCCAAATGGTTTGGGTGGGAAGGGACCTGAAATTCATCCTGTTCCAACCCTGGCACCTTCCAAGGCTGCTCCAAGCCCAGTGCCCTGGGACACTGCCAGGGATCCAGGGGCAGCCTCAGCTTCTCTGGGAATTCCATCCCAGCCAGGAATTCCTTCCCAAGATCCCATCCAATCCCAGGGATGGGGAAAGGGCTGTTGAATGGAGAAGCAAGGCTTGAACCCAGCCTTGCTGCCAATGCAGCTCCTTCCTCATTCCCAGAATTGCTGCTGCTTAAAACCTCTGTCATCTAAAATCAACACAATTTGGTTTCAGCTAAATGGGAATTTTCCAGTTCAAATGAAAGAAAAAAAAATTAAATCAAGTAAATGTTGTTAAAAGAGGAATTTTCTCTTCCCAAATCACTGGGAAGCCACAGCAGAAACTTTAATTTCTCTAGCAGGAGAATGGGTTAATATTAAAATAATGCTGCTCCACTACAAAATATGACCAGAAAAAATCTTTATTTGTATGAATATAAATAAGAAAGGACTCAGGGAAGGGCAATTCCTGGGCAGGCTGGACACAGCAGAGGTGGGGGATGTGCTGTGGGCCAGCACTGCCCAAATCCTTCATCATCCCGGGCCTGTCACAAGCCTCTGATTCCTGAATGAGTCAGAAAATCCAAACTGGGGATAAAACAACCACTGACCTCAGTGACAAATATTTCTGTTATTCCTCCTGATGGAGCATCTTTAAAGCTGTCAGACAGCTGGGACAAGCTGCTGTTGTTGATGGAGCAGATTTTAGGGCCATATTTCAGATTCTATTCTCTCTTCTTGGTCTTGTGAACTCCACTGTCTCTTTTCTGTGTGTTATAAAATCCTGACGAGCTCAACCCCCACCATTTCTGCTGCTCCTGAACATTTCTCCTCTCCCTGGTTGTTCCTCAGCCAGGACTGGAGTTATCTTGCTTAAGTGAAGATTTAGGTGTGAAATGGAAAGGGGGATTTTCACATCTTTAATAAATAAAATCATTTCTCAGCTAAAGGCTCGCCAGGCATTGATTTACAGAGTGATTTCTCTCCACTCTCTGTTTTTTATCCTCTTTTCCAAGCAAACAAAGCAACAGAGAGCTCCAGAGTGAGAATGCCACGAGGAATCACAAATCAAGATTACTGACTTGAACTCAGCCTAAAATGAAGCTTCAAAAGACCTGGAGGGGAGTGCAGATTACGAAGGAATCCCACCAGATCTGGGGGTTCAAAGGAGAAGTTTTCCCCTGCTGCTGCCTGAGCTGCAGTGCTGCATGAGAGCCTGGACGTTTCCCAGTTCAATTATTCCTGAATTTGTGCAGGGCTGGGTTTAGTCCTGGCCTCCAACAGGAGCCAGTTTGCCTTGGTGAGTTTTCCTGCTGCAAGTAAAAACGAGCTGTGATTTCTCATGGAATGGTTTGGGTGGGGAGGGACCCCAAATCCCCCCCAGTGCCACCCCTGCCACGGCAGGGACACCTCCCACTGTGCCAATGTCCAACCTGGCCTTGGGCACTGCCAGGGATCCAGGGGCAGCCACAGCAAATCTGGGAATTCCATCCCCACCCTGCCAAGTGTCAGGAAAATGAATCCACAACCACCAGAGGTTCATGTCCAAAAAGGAGCCAGAGGAGTCCTTTTCCTTTATGGAATAAAGGCAGAGCCCATGGGACATTCCCCTGGGCTCTCTCCCATTTTTGGAGGACTCCCCTCCCTTTTTATCCCAATTTCCCTCTCTCTTTCCCCATTGCTGAGGGACTGGAGAGGCCCAGACTGCCCAAACCCTGATCCCTGAGATTCCCCTCCAATGTACAACCCTCCCTTGGCATTTTTAATTCTTACACAATTCATGGTTTTTCCCCGTTGCTTCTTTCATCTTTCAATATCCAATTTCATTTCTCAGCAAACCTGCAGTTTGTTTGTAAAGGCAAATCCCTTTTTCCATTCATCAATCAGTGGGATCCATCCCATTGTTTCTTTTATCTCTCAGTGCTGGATTTATCTACCAGCAGATCCACAGCTCGTTTGGAAAGACAAATTCAACATTCCTCTCCCAGGGAACAATTCCTGCCCAAAATCCAACCAAAGCTCCTCTCTGTCCCTTTAAATCCATCCCCCCTTGTCCTCACCTGACACCTTCCTGCCCAAAATCCAACCAAACTTGATTTATGGCACTGCCAAACATGAAACCGTGGCTCCTCTTTTTCTTTTTCCTTTTCAGTGAAAAATCCAGTCCCATTTGCTTCTCTTTCTGCTTTTTCCGGCTGGTTTGCTGCCCGTGCCCTGGAGTGCCCTGAGAGATTTCCCTCATGGAAAGGAGCCCGTGCTGGAGGGATCCCCAGCCCCACAGGTAACTGCTCCCAGGGCATCATTCCATCAGCTTCGCTCCCAGATAATTCATTAATCAATCATTCTCCTGGAAAATCCTCCCATCCCAATTATGTGTCTCAGGATGTCTTTAGGAAGTTTAATGTCTGTGTTTAAGAGCACAAGAAAAATCTTTCAGGATTGAAAAATCTGAGTGTATCCATCCTTTATTCCCATTCCTGCCAAATTCCTCTCAACTTCTGAGGCCATTCCTGCAAAATGCAAAGTGCCTGGTTGTTATTGAAATGGATTCTGAAACAAAAGCCACAAGATGAGTTCTGGGTGTTACTCACACACACAAGTTCCTTCTAAAACTTTAAATGTGATGAAGATGTATTTTAAATCTATGCAGATTTAAATCTCTGCTTTCAATCTATTCAGGAGCAGTTTAGGAGTTTGAGAATGAATTCCATTTGCAGCCAGAGCCTTGGCTTTCCCCCCAGAGCACCTGAGTCACCAGCAGCAAAGGCTGGCAGAAACCAGGGAGTTTCTTTATTCTGCCCTAAAGTCATAAAGATTTCAAAAGAAAACACAAAGCAAACCAGAAAAGCAGCTGGGAACAAAAGCTGCTGCAAAGGGGGTGAAATCCAGCAAAGAACTTCAATTTGTGGTTTTAATATTTAAGAGTTGATTAATTGATGGGGTGGCATAGGATTTGAGAGAGTTCTGTCCCTGTGGGAGGGGGACTGGGGCACTCTGGGTGTGGGGCTGGGATCCCCATCCTGCTGGGCTTGGCTTGGCCAGAAATCTGCTGGGAATCCTGCACAGAACCTTGGAATCCTGGAATGGCTTGGGAGGGATCCTAAACCCCACCCATCCCACCCCAGCCATGGCAGGGACACCTCCCACTGTCCCAATGTCCAACCTGGCCTTGGGCACTGCCAGGGATCCAGGGGCAGCCACAGCAAAGCTGGGAATTCCATCCCCACCCTGCCAGGGAACAATTCCTGCCCCAAATCCCACCCAAATCTACCCATTGTCAGCTTAAAGCCATTCCCTGTGTCCTGTCCCTCCATCCCTTGTCCCCAGTCCCTCTCCAGCTCTCCTGGAGCCCCTTTAGGCTCTGGCAGGGCTCTGAGCTCTCCCTGGATCCTTCTCCTCTCCAGTCCCAGCTCTCCAGGCTGTTCCTGCCTTTGGCTTTTCCTGTTCCTCACCTGCAGCCCCCCCTGACCAGAGAAACACACCCAGAAAATCCTCCCAGAAAATGAGCCGAGTGTCCAGCTCCCAGGGACAGAGAGATTCTCTCTGGAGCAACAACAGATCCATAAACTGGGAGAGGATGATTTGAGCACCTTGAGCAGCTCAGGAGGAATTCTGTGATGGGTGGAAGCTCAGGCCAGCTCTTGCTCAGGCAGTTCCTCCCTGCCTTTGCCATCCCGAGCTGCAGCACAGATGCCCACGGGAGCTGGAGGGTGTCAGCACCCGGTGTGGTCACTGAGCTGCACAGAGAGAGAAAGGACAGCGACACACGCGGATTTTTTGGGGACAAAAGGCCAATTTATTGTACAGCCAGCCCGGATTTAAAGTGTGTTAGTGCAGCCAGGACAGGACAGGAGCTCATTGGACAATTGGGAAAAACATCCTTGGGACAGCACCTCAGGATGTGTCCCACGGCAAAGACACCAGGGGTTAATGTTGGTGATGAATTCCACTCTGTTTGTCACCGTGTTGTCACCCTGGGAGACTCCTCCCTAACTGAAGCTGCAGTCAGCTTGGCAGCCTGGGAATGGAGCTGAGAGTCAGGAGAAACCCAGGCCTGGAGAGAATTCCCAAGCTGGAATTCCCCAGCTCTGTGAATGTGTGTGTCCACAACCTGGCAGGGATTAAATTCCAGCTCCAGTCGGGGCTGGAAAGCCTCAGCCCCGGAGAGAATTCCCAGAGCACTCAGCCAGTGGAAATCAGGGCAGTTCCACAAGGTTTAGCAAAGCTGGATTATGGCACGGGGATGTGGCATCTGCTCCTCGGATGCTGCTGAGAAAACAGCCCGAGGGCTTTTGTGGCGTTTCCCTCTTTGTTTGCTTTGTTTATTTTCTGTGTGTTTGAGCTTCTGAGCTTTTTGAACTCCCAGCAAAACTGGCTGACCACAGAGAAAAATGCAGAACGATCCAGACGCCGAAGGAGAGGAGATTTAGATGGGATTTGGGGCAGGAATTGTTCCCTGGCAGGGTGGGGATGGAATTCCCAGATTTGCTGTGGCTGCCCCTGGATCCCTGGCAGTGCCCAAGGCCAGGTTGGACATGGGCACAGTGGGAGGTGTCCCTGCCATGGCAGGGGTGGCACTGATTTAAGATTTAAGGTCCCTTCCAGCCCAAACCATTTGGGATTTTATGAAAATCTCTCCAGTTCTTTCTGTTGAACCTCAGATCCCAACACCATTGTAATTAAACACATTTCCTCATTGCCACGAGATTTCACTTGGCTTCACTCCTCACACTTCAGGGGTGCCTGGAAATATTCCTGGTGTGGATTTTTTCCAAGAACCGAAGCTAAAGCACTGTGGGGTTGTGTTTGGAGGGGAAGCTCTCCCAGCCTGATCCCTAAAGCTGCTGCCAATGTCCCACTGCAGTGGGAATGGCCCTGGCTCCTCCTTCCTGAAGCTTCAGCCTCTCCCAGCTCAGAGTTTGGGGCTGCAGGAAGGAGAAATAAAATTTAATCCATCAATGAGAGCCAAGTGGAGAGCTTGCAGTGCCATAAATAGAGATATTTTTTTAGAGATAGAGATAGATATTTATTCCCCCCTGGGGCTGCCTGGGTGTGTTAAGGGAGATTCCCTGCTGATTCCTCCCGGATGTTTCCAATCCCATCCCGATTTGGTGGCAATGGAAGCTGTTGCAGGGAATTTTTCACCTGACTCAGGTGTGAAATACCTGGCAGTGCTCAGGTGGGAGCAGGAACTCTCTGCCCTGGGCACTGGTAGCTGCAGGAAGCCAGACTTGTGAAATGTTCTCCTCTTTATTTCCCCTCGAATATTTCACATTTCAGTCGGTATCAAAGCTGCTCTGTCGGCTCCGGGATCTTTGGGGGTTTTTGGCTCTTTGAAGGGGCGGGGGTTGCATTGGTAGCTCAGTTTCTTTTCTCAGGGAGCCGTGCTCCAGCAAACCACGTGTCCTAAAAAACCTCAATAATTCCTTTTGTAGCTGCCAGGCCCGTGGTATCCGAACAAAGAGCTCATTGCTCTCCTGGAAGGCTCTTTAGGAACTCGTTCTGATGGGTTATCCAACAAAGTGCTGTTATTACTGAGGGTGATGCTTCATCCTTTGCTCAGCGAGGCTTCCTGGAAAACAAAATAAATGACCTGCTCAAGGTGTGGGGTTTCTTCAGAGGAAAAATAAAACAGCAGCAGCTGGGGGAAAAAAAAAAACAAAAAACAACCAAACAAAAAACAAACGTAAAAACAACGGAAAGGTTGTGCTGCAGCAGAAGAGACAGAGGCTGATCACTCATCCTAAATATTTGTGTGCATCGGAGGTGGCACCGTCTGGCTCTGGGATCCAGATGTGGCAGAGTTTGGCTCAGGGATCCAGATGTGGCACGGTTTGGCTCAGGGATCCAGATGTGGCACGGTTGGGCTCGGGGATCCAGATGTGGCACGGTTGGGCTCAGGGATCCAGATGTGGCAATCTCGGGATCCAGATGTGGCACGGTTGGGCTCAGGGATCCAGATGTGGCACGGTTGGGCTCGGGGATCCAGATGTGGCACGGTTGGGCTCAGGGATCCAGATGTGGCACGGTTGGGCTCAGGGATCCAGATGTGGCAGAGTTTGGCTCTGGGATCCAGATGTGGCACGGTTGGGCTCAGGGATCCAGATGTGGCACGGTTGGGCTCAGGGATCCAGGGAGGGTGAGGGGTGGGCGAGGGGCAGCCCGGCCCCTGCAGGAAAGAGGCAAAAACGAGGAGTAGATTGATTTTTCCAGAGCTGGGGTTGGGTTCGTGGCTCCTGTTGTGGCCGGAGGGAGGAGCAGATGGTTGGGGAAGGCGAGGGGAGTCCCGGGCTCTCCGCAGGGCTTGGCAGCGCTGCCGGGAGGGTTTGTCAGGGATTCATCGCTGCGGGGACGAGGAACGAGGCAGATTCAGCAGGGCAGGGCAGGGCAGGGCAGGGCAGGACGGGCCGATGTTCCCCTGAAACATCAGGTTTGTGTCTGCCAGCCAGCAGGGGTGAGTGATTGCTGCCCTGACAAGTTCAATAAATGTAAAAGATCCGCTCGCTCTCCTTTGGACAGACACTCAGAGACTGCCTTCAGACAAACCAGAGCAGGGAACGTCTTTTCAGAGAGACAGAGGTATTAAATGTCTGTGCCGAGTGACAAAGGCTTTGTGATGGCTGTGATTGCACTTGCAGGGCTCCCGACAGTGCCTGTGCTGCAGGGAATTCATTCTGAGAGCCGTGCGGGGTGAGAGCCCTGATTCCACCCAGCGATTGCTGGGCTTGGCCGGGGGGAATCCAGGGCAGTTCCCGGGGAGAACATCCCGGCTCCCCCCACAGCCCCGAGAGGCTGTGCTCACCCTCCTGCTGCTCCCGCGGCACTGATCCCCAGGAAAATCTGATTATTTCATCCTTTGGGGAATCCATTTGATCCTTTTTGTGAGAATCCATTTGATCCTTTTGGGGAAATCCACTTGATCTTTTGAGGGGAATCCATTTGATCCTTTGAGGGAATCCATTTGATCTTTATGGGGGAATCCATTTGATCCATTTTTGTGGAATCCATTTGATCCTTTTGGGGAAATCCACTTGATCTTTTTGACGGGAATCCATTTGATCCTTTTGGGGGAACCCACTTGATCCTTTGAGGGAATCAATTTGATCTTTATGGGGGAATCAGTTTGATCCATTTTTGTGGAATCAATTTGATCCCTTTTTGGGGAATCAATTTGATCCTTTTGGGGAAATCAATTTGATCCTTTTGGGGGAATCCATTTTATCTTTATGGGGGAATCAATTCGATCCTTTTGGGGGAATCAATTCGATCTTTATGGGGGAATCAATTTAATCCTTTTGTGAGAATCCATTTGATCATTTTTGGGGAATCCATTTGATCCTTTTGGGGAAATAAATTTGATCCTTTTGGGGGAGAATCCATTTGATCATTTTTGGGGAATCCATTTGATCCTTTTGGGGAAATAAATTTGATCCTTTTGGGGGGGAATCCATTTGATTCTTTTGTGGAATCAATTTGATCCTTTTGGGGGGGAATCCATTTGATCATTTTTGGGGAATCCATTTGATCCTTTTGGGGAAATAAATTTGATCCTTTTGGGGGAGAATCCATTTGATTCTTTTGGGGAAATCAATTTGATCCTTTTGGGGGAGAGTCCATTTGATTCTTTTGTGGAATCAATTTGATCCTTTAGGGGGGGAATCCATTTGATCATTTTTGGGGAATCCATTCGATCCTTTTGGGGGGAATTGTGCTGCTCCCTTTGGTTCAGTGGCAGACCAACCTCCTTGCTGCATCCCTCCAGCCCTGGCTGCTCTCCCAGCCCAGCCCCACTTGGAAGTGGCTCCAAAGATCTCTTGGATCCCTCAGGTGATGTCTGGGGGCTTTGCTCTCTGCTGGGTCACTTCAACACCCTCCAGGAAAATCTTATTTTTACCCTGTTCAACACAACTCCTTCAGATACTGACACATCCCTGGCGTGCAGCAGAGCACAGCTTACCCATGGTTGATAAAAAAGTGCCTTCCCTGGGAGAGAAATGTCCAATTTGTCTTTCCAAACGAGCTGTGGATCTGCTGGGAGATAAAGACTAGTAATGGGAGATAAAAGGAACAATGGGATGGATCCCACTGATTGATGAATGGAAAAAAAAAGAGATTTGTCTTTACAAACAAACTGCAGGTTTGCTGAGAAATGAAATTGGATACTGAAATATAAAAGAAGCAATGGGGAAAAACCATGAATTGTGTAAGAATTAAAAATGCCAAGGGAGGGTTGTACATTGGAGGGGAATCTCAGGGATCAGGGTTTGGGCAGTCTGGGCCTCTCCAGTCCCTCAGCAATGGGGAAAGAGAGAGGGAAATTGGGATAAAAAGGGAGGGGAGTCCTCCAAAAATGGGAGAGAGCCCAGGGGAATGTCCCATGGCCTCTGCCTTTATTCCATAAAGGAAAATGGCTCCTCTGGCTCCTTTTTGGACATGAACCTCTGGTGGTTGTGGATTCATTTTCCTGACACTCTGCTGCCTCCAATTCCCTTAAACATTGAGGGAAGGGATTGGAAAGGGATGCTTTGAGAATATTTCCTGGGTGATAAGAGTGGGACAATGTTTGTACCACGTTCTCTGGGTTTTAGTAAGAGTGGAAGGTGAATCAAAAATCACAACGGAGCCTCAGGACTGGGTGTGAAACCCAGATCATGATGAGATCTACAGACACACAGATTTTGTGGAGCTGGGTGATTTCTCTTTTTAGAGCCATTTTTAAAAGAGAATTTAAATTTTTTAATTATTCTGCCACCTGAGCCCAGCCCAGCTCAAGGTGCAGGGAGCCCAGAGCTCACCTGGGCTGCAGCTGGAGAAAACCATGGAAAACCAGCGTGGTTTGGGTGGAAGGGACCTTAAATCCCAACACCTCCCCCTCTCCAGCTGCTCCAACCCGGCCTGGCATCCAGGGGCAGCCACAGCCAATCTGGGAATTCCATCCCCACCCTCTCAGGGAATAATTCCTGCCCAAAATCCCACCTAAATCCTTCCTCTTCCAGCTAAAAACAACCCCCCCTTGTCCCATTGCCTGCCTGGGCAGCACGTGCTCTGTTTGTGCAGCTGGATTTGGGATTTGTTGTCATTTAGGGTAATCCTCCTCCAGGATGGTGTTTCTGGATTGGTTCTCGTGTTTTATGGGAAGATTTTCCCCCCTGCAGCGTTCTGGTACCCGAGGAGCAGTTCTGTGCTCTGGAGCCTGGGGTTAATTGTGCTGCAGAATTTGCTCTGTGGATGCACAAGCCTTGGGAACGTGAGGGCTGGGGAGGTGGGCACGGGGATTCCAGAGTGATGTGGGATCCAGGGGGGCAGGAGAAGCTCTTGGGAAATGTTAGAAATGACAAAGTCTGAGTTCCTGGAATTCTGGGGTGCTCCAGGGTGTGGGAGCAGTGACTTCCCTCTCTAATGAAAATGGTTCCCATTAGGATCAAACCTTTCTGCAGATGATGGAGCCTCTCCCTGCTCAAACTTTATCTCCCAGGATATGTGGCTGCAGAGAATTCCAGGCACTTCCATATCAAGGTAAGAGAAAAATAATAAAATAATTCAAAAAAATAATAATAAAAACATCCCAATCTCCTTTCTAGCCCAGCCCTGAGTAACCAGGGAACACTAAAGCTAAAATGACTTTTTGCCAATAATTGTCTTTGGGTTCTTTAGAGCAATATCATCAAAGCTCTGTAGACTTAATACCACTGGTTATGGGATTTGGAGCTCAGCTAAATGCAAAACTTAATTCAATGTTCAGTTGTTTAAAATTTAAAATCCAAACTTGAGTGTGTCATAAAAAATCGGGCTGCTTCTCCTGCTTATTAGGGGAGGAAAAAAATCAGCCTAATTCCATAGAATTCACAGGCACTGAGCCTACATTGGGGTTTATTATGGGAAAAAACGTTCCTTTAATATAGAAATCAGGAAAAGGCTGGAGCACCGAGCAAATGATGCAGATTCAATTGTGTAACAAAAGGGATTGAATTGACATTCGGGGAGAATTTCCAGTTTGTCCTTTCCCAGGCTCTGCCTGTGAAGGTCACTGGGGCTTGTGCAGTGTCAGGGGAATGTCAGAGGCACTTCCCTGCCTTCTCCTGGACAGAAATCTGGGAATTCTGTCACAGAACCACAAAATCTTGGATGGGTTTGGGTTGGGAGGGACCCCAAATCCCCCCCATTCCACCCCAGCCATGGCAGGGACACCTCCCACTGTCCCAATGTCCAACCTGGCCTGGGGCACTGCCAGGGATCCAGGGGCAGCCACAGCAAAGCTGGGAATTCCATCCCCACCCTGCCAGGGAACAATTCCTGCCCCAAATCCCATCCAAACCTACCCATTGTCAGCTTAAAGCCATTCCCTGTGTCCTGTCCCTCCATCCCTTGTCCCTCTCCAGCTCTCCTGGAGCCCTTTAAGCCCTGGAAACCTCAAACAGAGTTTTTTGGGTTTTTTTTTTTTTTTGTGGTCTGGAATATTAGATCCCAAATTTAATAGAAGTTCCCTTAAAAAAATTACTGAACCTTGAAAATTGTCTCTCTACATTTAATGCACTCAAATAGCACTGACATGTTTCAAGAGACTACCAGAGATTTCCATGAAAATATTCATAAAGGATTGAAGGAAGAATTTTTAAAAGTGCCCATAATTCCAGGAAAAGGCCAGTAATAAGAACATCCTCCTGACAGCATCATGCAGGAGAAAAAAAAAAAAGACTTTTATTTATCATCTTACTGTGTTTCAAACAAGGCATTAAAACAGCTGGGAAGTGAAAATAAAATCTGAGAAAAGCATGAGAGTAAACTTCACTCACCTAAGGAAAGCCCCATTAAAAATGCAGTTTCTGAACTTCAAACCATGGAGTGAAAACTTCCATTTTTGTGCCACTCCATAAAACCGAGCCTGGAATATTTCACTCCTGCCTGCAGAAAACCTCCCTGAAATCCTAATGAAGAGCTCATAAAAGATTCATGGCCAACGTGCAGAGCAGTGGAAAGGGCAGGAATTGCAGGCTGGAGTGGAAACGTCTCTTCTTTGGGAGAACAAAGATCCCATTTGGGATTGTCTGGATGTGTCTGGCTCACGGCCTTGTCCCTTTTCCCTGCCCCATTCCATGAGATTGGATTTTGGAGCCTGGGGCAGAGGGAGGTGTCCCTGTCCCTGTCCCAGGGGTGACACTTTGAGCTCCTTCCTACCCAAAGCATCCCAGGCTTCGAGGATCCCGTGGGATCACAGAGCCCATCCCAGCTCAGCCCATCACCTCCTTCTGCCTTTAACTACGGAGGGAACGCTGCAAAACCAGGGCACGACGCTGGGAAACTTTTCCCACTTCAATTCAAAGTCAGCTCTGCTCTGTGCAGGTGCAGCTCAATCCCAGAGAGCAGAATTTGGGATTTTTCTCATGGAGTTAAACGGGCACAATGGGAAAAGTCCCTGAACCCGGCACCTCCTCGGCTACATCACCCTCAGCCTCTGCTCAAAGGTCAGAGAATTTCTTTATTTTTTTACATTTTTTTTGTTTTTCTCTCTCTCAGCCCAGGGAATTCCAGAGCTGTGTTAATCCCCTGAACATGGGCTTGGAATCATTTGCTCTCTGGGAAAAGTGGTGGAGAATTCCCTGGCTGCACTTCCTGGCTTTGTTGGATGTGGAAGCTCTTCAGGATTTCTGCTGAGGTCTGCACTGGGAATCACAAGGAATAGTGAGACTTTTTAACCTTGAAACTGATCCTAAAGCTGAGCCTAAAGGATCTGCACAAATCCCTGCCTGCAGCTTAACATGTCCTTAGGAAGAGCAGGGATAATCCTAACACTTTCTCCTTGCACATTTAAAGATTCTCCCTTTCTCCCTAAAGTTCCTCAGGGATTCCTGGGTGTGGAGCTGCCCTGATTATGGAGGTGTTTGGGGTTTTATTGGTTCCCATTTTCAGCGGTTTTTTCCCATGTAAATGTTGGATTTACAGGCTCCTGTCAGACTCAGCGTCAAGGGAATCATAATCACGGGCTAACATTTTTCTGCTTTACAGCTTCAAGTAAATCTTTATTAGAGGTTGCAAGGAGTGAAATAACCTTTGGCACGGGGCACTTAGGAGGTGATGGAAAACCCTCCTGGACTCAGCAGAGGCTCAGGCAGGCTCTTCTCCATCCCCAAACTCCCTCCTTGCACACCGTGCTCGTCCCTCACTTTATTTAAATCCCTTTCTCTCTTTATGGACTCGCTGCTGCTTCATCCTTTTCATTCAGATTTAAAAAAAAAAAAAAAAAAAAAAGGAGGAAAGAGAAACTGGGGAAATTCCTGAGGGAGAGGTAAAGCTGGAAAATTGTCCTTTAGCATGAAGAGCACGAGATAAATGCAGTTCCAGATGCCTGCCTTTAATAAACAGGGTTTATCCCAGAATTCCAGACTGGGTTGGGTGGGAAGGGACCCCAAATCCCCCCCAGAGCCACCCCAGCCATGGCAGGGACACCTCCCACTGTGCCAATGTCCAACCTGGCCCTGGGCACTGCCAGGGATCCAGGGGCAGCCACAGCAAATCTGGGAATTCCATCCCCACCCTGCCAGGGAACAATTCCTGCCCCAAATCCCATCCAAATCTACCCATTGTCAGCTTAAAGCCATTCCCTGTGTCCTGGCCCTCCGTCCCTTGGGAATTGTCTCTCTCCAGGTTTCCTCTCAGCTCCTTCAGGCCCTGGGAGGGAAGGCTGGGACACCTGGGATTGTTCACCTGGCCAGGAGAGGTTTGGGGTGACCTCACTGTGGCCTCACAGCACCTGAAGGAGCCACAGGAAAAAGATGGAGAGGGGCTGGGGACAAGGGATGGAGGGACAGGACACAGGGAATGGCTTTAAGCTGACAATGGGTAGATTTGGATGGGATTTGGGGCAGGAATTGTTCCCTGGCAGGGTGGGGATGGAATTCCCAGCTTTGCTGTGGCTGCCCCTGGATCCCTGGCAGTGCCCAAGGCCAGGTTGGACATTGGCACAGTGGGAGGTGTCCCTGCCATGGCTGGGGTGGCACTGGGGGGGATTTGGGTCCTTTCCAACCCAAACCCATCCCTGATTCTGTGTCACATCCCTGGTGCTGGCTCTGAACATCCCCAGAATTCCCAAAGCCCCCAGGATTCCCACTGGCTGTGAGTGGCTCGTTCCTATTTGAAATTTTGAAAGGTGGATTTTTTTTAAAAGGGGGTGGGGGAACATCAAGAACTGCTTTTAACAACATCGTCGGGGCAAAGGGAGCAAAAAGACACGAACACAACATGAGATTCAGCCCCGTTTTCACAGTCCTTGTATGCAGAGCTAAAGGTGTTTGACTCCTGCTCAAGTCCACCTTTCAAAATGCTTTTAACCTGTAACTTGTAACTTTGACAGGGTTCTTGTTCAAAAGATCTATTTTATGCTGAAATTCTCAAAATAATGAAGGTACAAAACATTTTATATTAGATTTGAATAGATACAACCTATATTTCACGATTTGTTACAACTCAAGTATTAGTGGACACTTACTCAGATCTCAACATTAAGTTTTAATTTCCCTATTGTTGTTTTCTACACTGATACCTCGGATTATGTTCTTCAGCTCTTACTGAGAGTTGTTTTTCTGTCTCTGAGGAGCTCTGTTTTTCAGACTCCAACATTTCTAAAACCCCCTTTCTGCTGGGACGTCCCCCTGGTGCTTTGCTGTGACAGTGACAAGGCTGGAAGTGACACCTGCAGGTGTTTGCTGCCTGGCAAAGCCCCAGCCTGGCTGCCTTGGACTGGACTCACATCCATTTATCACAAACACCCCCAGGGCCAGGGCTGCACTGCAAAGGTGGAGATTCCACCCTCAGGAAATGGAGTTTCCTGGAAAAGGGGGAATTGGGAGGGCAGGGAGGCAGCAAACACCCCAGGCAAAGCTGTGCCCGTGTGGAATCAGATTAACTTTAAAGCTCTGCTTCATTGGAGAGCTGCTCTCGTTCTGGGGAGAGAGCAAAAATGGGATAAACACATCAAATGTGTTCATCAAACACATAACAAATGGCCAAGGATAACTGGAAACAGTCCTTGAGCTCATTAGCAGACACTTTTCCTGTTGGAAAATAAGGTAATTAGTGGGATATTGAACTTAGCCCCTGTTCTGTGGTAGTTATTAAACTCGGTGACATTTCAGCTCGATGAAGTTTTTACCAGCTCTGACTCGAGGCTGTCCCGGGCAGCCTCTGGGGGTGCAGGGGAGACCTGACGAGCCACCCCAGCCACAGCCCCAATTACCCAAACTGGGAAAACCTCATTAACGGCCCCGAGAGTGGCACAGCCACTGCCTGCTGCGATCCTGGCTGGGAAAAGGGATGGGATGGAGAGAAAAGATCAGCCAGAGCTGCCCCGAGCCCCGGGACACTCAGGATACCCCGACATCAGGAGGGAATTAGGATTTCTGGAGTCAAAGGACACAGGGTTCCCACTGGCAGAGGGTGGGGACAGGCGGGATATTGGGATGGAATAAAGGATTTGGAATGCTGTGCCTGGGGAGGGGTGCAGTCACCATCCCTGGGTGTGTTTATAAAAACCTGGATGTGGCACTGGGTGCCCTGGGCCACTTGAGGGGTTGGGGCTGGGTTGGACTCGATGATCTTGGAGGTCTCTTCCCACCCAAAATTCTGTGAATTCTGTGAATTCTGTGATTCTGTGAATTCTGTGAGTTCTGTGGATTCTGTGAGTTCTGTGAGTTCTGAGTTCTGTGAATTCTGTGGATTCTGTGAGTTCTGTGAGTTCTGTGAGTTCTGTGAGTTCTGTGAATTCTGTGAGTTCTGTGAATTCTGAGTTCTGTGGATTCTGTGGATTCTGTGAGTTCTGTGAGTTCTGTGAGTTCTGTGAATTCTGTGAGTTCTGAGTTCTGTGAATTCTGTGGATTCTGTGAATTCTGAGTTCTGTGAATTCTGTGAGTTCTGTGGATTCTGTGATTTCTGTGAGTTCTGTGGATTCTGTGAGTTCTGTGAATTCTGTGATTCTGTGAATTCTGTGAGTTCTGTGATTTCTGTGAGTTCTGTGAATTCTGTGATTCTGTGAATTCTGTGGATTCTGTGGATTCTGTGATTCTGTGAGTTCTGTGAATTCTGTGAGTTCTGAGTTCTGTGAATTCTGTGATTTTGTGATTCTGTGATTTTGTGATTCTGTGATTCTGTGGATTCTGTGAGTTCTGTGAGTTCTGTGAATTCTGTGAATTCTGAGTTCTGTGAATTCTGTGGATTCTGTGATTCTGTGAATTCTGTGAATTCTGTGAATTCTGTGGATTCTGTGAATTCTGTGAGTTCTGTGGATTCTGTGAATTCTGTGAGTTCTGTGGATTGTGTGAGTTCTGTGATTCTGTGATTCTGTGAATTCTGTGAGTTCTGTGATTCTGTGAATTCTGTGAGTTCTGTGGATTGTGTGAGTTCTGTGATTCTGTGATTCTGTGAATTCTGTGAGTTCTGTGGATTCTGTGAATTCTGTGAGTTCTGTGGATTGTGTGAGTTCTGTGATTCTGTGATTCTGTGAATTCTGTGAGTTCTGTGATTCTGTGATTCTGTGAATTCTGTGAATTCTGTGAGTTCTGTGATTTCTGTGATTCTGTGAATTCCCAGATTTGCTGTGGCTGTGATCCCTGTCCAGGTTGGACATTGGCCTTGGAGCACCTGGCACAGTGGGAGTTGTCCCTGGATGATCTTTAGGGTCCCTTCCCACCCCACCCCCCTGTGATCCCATGGATTTCTGGATTTATTGGATTATTTATTATTTATTGTCCCCCCTTGGTGCCACTGTCACCTCCCTGCCACCTTTGGCTCCCAGCTCCAAAACTGCCAACTTCCAGGGATTCCTCCATTCCCAAGGCTTCATGGAAATAAAAGAAGGAAAACAACCACAACCAGGGGATTTTCCTGGAAAACATCTGGAAATCTCGATATTTATATCCAATATCTGGGGGATGTGTGTGCCATTCCCTCTGGGGGATGCTGTCCCTTGGTCCTTCTGGAATTTTCTGTGTAAGAGCACAAAAAAAAAAAAAAAAAAAAAAAAAATCTGCTGCTGAAATCATTGGCTTTGCAATGGGTTGAGTAGGGAAAAGTGAAATAATTTGGGTTAAAAGATTAATTTAGAAAAATATAACAGAGTAGATACCAACAAAAGCGTTGTGTAGGATTTTTAATTTTACAAAATACTGAACCCTAACCTGGAACAAATCCCAAAAAAATGAAACTCCAAGTCCAGGTGGGGCTGGCTGAGTCAGGGAGGTGACAGAATTCACGGCAGTGAATTAATTTAATTTAATTAATGGAATTTGCTTTTGTCTCTCTGTAAAGAAGGAAAAAAAAAAAGCTCCTTAAATCAGTTTAAATGGCTGGGGACAGGTGAGGCAATCCAGGCCAGTGTGCTCGTTAGGGTGATTTAATTAATTGAGATGTGGCTGTGAGGGGCTGCCTGGATAAACAACCCCCGGGAAGAGGGAAAAAATCTGGGAATAAATGGGTGGGAAATGCAGGGCAGGAAAGAGGGAATGGGGATTTGAAAAAATCTGTGAGAAAATCCCTTTTTTTTTTTTATAATATCCCAATTCTTGCTGGGGGCTGAGAGGATTCTGACTCAGCCCAGAGGGAAATTTCAGGAATTTCCTGCAGTTCCTTTTTCTTCCAAGAGGGAAATCTGCACAGCCCTATCACCAACACCTGGAGGGAATAGAAAATGTGAAATAGAAATTATAGCATGTTAAATGTAAAATAGAAATTATAAAATGTAAAATGTGAAATAGAAATTATAACATGTAAAATAGAAATTATAAAATGTAAAATGTAAAATAGAAATTATAAAATGTAAAACGTAAAATAGAAATTACAGCATGTAAAACGTAAAATAGAAATTACAGCATGTAAAATGTAAAATAGAAATTACAGCATGTAAAATAGAAATTATAAAATGTAAAATGTAAAATAGAAATTATAACATGTAAAATGTAAAATAGAAATTGTAAAATGTAAAATAGAAATTATAACATGTAAAATGTAAAATAGAAATTGTAAAATGTAAAATGTAAAATAGAAATTATAGCATGTAAAATGTACAAGTAAAATATAAAATATAAAGGTAAAATACAAAATATGACAAAATAAAATATAATATTATGTAGAAAATATAAAAATATTTAAAATATCACAATATAAAAATATTTAGAATATCAAAATATAAAAAAGTAAAAATATTAAAAAATTAAAACCTGAAAAATCTAAAAATTTTAAAATAAAAATATAAAAATTAAAAAAGTATAAAATTATAAAAATATAAAAATTATTAAAAATATAAAAATTATTAAAAATATAAAAATTATTAAAAATATAAAAATATAAAAAGTATAAAAATATAAAAATTATAAAAATAAAAATTATAAAAATATAAAAATATCAAAAGTTAAAATTATAAAAATATAAAAAATAAAATTGATTAAAATATAAAAAATAAAAATATTAAAATATTTTTAAAATCTAAAAAATTTTAAAATAAAAATCTAAAAATCTAAAAAATCTAAAAATCATAAAAATCTAAAAATCATAAAAATCTAAAAATCCTAAAAATCTAAAAATCTAAAAAATCTAAAAATCTAAAAAATCTAAAAATCTAAAAAATCTAAAAATCTAAAAAATCTAAAAATCTAAAAAATAAAAATCTAAAAATATTAAAAAATAAAAAAATAAAAATATAAAAAATATAAAAATAAAATATAAAAATATATAAACCTAGAAATTGCTGTTCTTTAGAGCAGAGCCCGTGGAATGTGAGGTGTCCCAGCCTCTCCCATGGCTCAGGGCTGGGTTGGGTTGGGAGGGTCCCTGCAGCCCCCCGGGACAGGGACATTTCCTGGCCTGGACATTCCTTTTCCCACTTGGGTCCATTTGCTTTGCTCCAATCGTGGCATTTTTTTAATGTTGATTTTCTCCCCTAAGAAAAGAATCACGGAATTTAAAATATTCTCTCCCAGCACCCATTTTCTCCCATTGAAATCCTCCTTTCTCCTCAATCCATGCCCTAATTAGTGTCTCAGAGCCAGGCAGAGGAGCTGGAAGATAATTAATATTTCACCAATTAAACTTGTTGCGAGTTCATGAATTCCCCTCTTCGATTTTTTTTTTTTTTCAGAGCCAACCCAGCAATATCAAATCATTTTCTGGGGCCGGCAGAGGAGCTGCTCCAGGAGTTGTTGGGGTTTGGAAGGTTTTTGTGACAGCAGCTCCAGGATTTCACCTCTCCCTCCTGCCTCACCCCCCTGATTTCTCATTAGAGCCGTTTAATTAAGGTCGTTAGATCCCGGCTCTGCCCCCGGCTGACCCCACGGCGTTTGTTTCCATCTTGAATGTCCAAAACAGCGCAAACACCAGGCTGGCACTTTGGACGATCAGGGTGGTTTCCTTCCCTTTTTCCAGCTGTTCCCAGAGGTGTTCTCCGGGTGAGCAACCCCAGCAGAGCTGCTCCATCCCTGATCGTTTGTTCCCTCTGGATTCTCCATTTTTCCCTCTGGATTAATTTTTTCCTCTCTGGATTCTCCATTTGGTCCCTCTGGATTCCCCATTTGGTCCCTCTGGATTCTCCATTTTTCTCCTCTGGATTCATTTGTTCCCCTCTGGATTCTCCATTTGTCCCCTCTGGATTCTCCATTTTTCCCTCTGGATTCTCCATTTGTTCCCTCTGGATTCTCCATTTGGTCCCTCTGGATTCTCCATTTGTTCCTTCTGGATTCTCCATTTGGTCCCTCTGGATTCTCCATTTGTCCCCTCTGGATTCTCCATTTGGTCCCTCTGGATTCTCCATTTGTCCCCTCTGGATTCTCCATTTGGTCCCTCTGGATTAATTTTTTCCTCTCTGGATTCTCCATTTGTTCCCTCTGGATTCTCCATTATTTCCCTCTGGATTCCCCATTTTTCCCCTCTGGATTAATTTTTCCCCTCTGGATTAATTTTCCCCCTCTGTTTTTCCCCATTTTCCCCCTCTGGATTCATTTTCCCCCTCTGGATTCATTTTTCTCCTCTGGATTCTCCATTTTTCTCCTCTGGATTCTCCATTTGTTCCCTCTGGATTCTCCATTTGTTCCCTCTGGATTAATTTGTTCCCCTCTGGATTCTCCATTTTTCCCCTCTGGATTCCCCATTTTTCCCCTCTGGATTCCCCATTTTTCCCCTCTGGATTCTCCATTTGGTCCCTCTGGATTCCCCATTTTTCCCCTCTGGATTCTCCATTTGGTCCCTCTGGATTAATTTTTTCCTCTCTGGATTCTCCATTTGTTCCCCTCTGGATTCCCCATTTTTCCCCTCTGGATTAATTTTTCCCCTCTGGATTAATTTTCCCCCTCTGGATTCATTTTTCCCTCTGGATTCTCCATTTGTCCCCTCTGGATTCTCCATTTTTCTCCTCTGGATTCTCCATTTGTTCCCTCTGGATTCTCCATTTGTTCCCTCTGGATTAATTTGTTCCCCTCTGGATTCTCCATTTGTCCCCTCTGGATTCTCCATTTTTTTTTCCCTCTGGATTCCCCATTTTTCCCCTCTGGATTCCCCATTTTTCCCCTCTGGATTCTCCATTTGGTCCCTCTGGATTCTCCATTTGGTCCCTCTGGATTCTCCATTTGCTCCCTCTGGATTCTCCATTTGCTCCCTCTGGATTCTCCATTTGTTCCTTCTGGATTCTCCATTTGTTCCCTCTGGATTCTCCATTTGGTCCCTCTGGATTCTCCATTCGTTCCCTCTGGATTCATTTTTCCCCTCTGAATTCACCATTTTTCCCTCCGGATTCTCTGTTTTTTCCCCACTGGATTCTCCATTTGTTCTCTCAGGATTCTCCATTATTTCCTTCTGGATTCCCCATTTTTCCCCTATGGATTCATTTTTCCCCTCTGGATTCTCCATTTGTTCCCTCTGGATTCTCCATTTGTTCCCCTCTGGATTCTCCATTTTCCCCCTCTGGATAGATTTTTTTCCCTCTGGATTCCCCATTTTGGAGAATTCTGATTTTATTTCCCCATCACTCCAAACTTAGACTGAGCACAAAATGTAATTTTTTCCTTTGCTGGAATGTGCCAGAGCCACCCAGAACAGTCTCCTCCAAGGTTGTGGATATTTCAGCCTCGTTTCCAAAGGACACCAGCTTGGATCCTGGCACCTCTCATCCCTGCCCTCCCTCATCCCTGCCCTCCCGCGGCTGCTGAGCACAGACACATCCCCGAGATGCTCAGTGGAGATTTTATAAATCCAGGAGGCAGGAAAGGAAACGCCCCAAAGCCGTGCCCTCATTCCTTGGAAAAGCCAGGATCTCATCCCCGAAGGTTCATCACAAAAATTTTCCTTTCTGGGCTCCTTGAGTTTTGCCACAGAACTTTGTTCTTTTCTTTTCTCGCCTTCTCTTTGTCTGAGAGCTGGAAAATTGGAAATTTTCCAACCTGGCTCAGCATCACTTGAAGTGATGTCAGCAAAGCAGGAGTGTCCAGAGGTGCCCAAAGCCCTGGTGGTTCCTAAATCCCCTGGGAGAGCAGGGCTGGCTCCTGCAGGAGAGCTCCTGATGCTGGAGCTGCAAACAAAGTCCCCGAGGTGCTGAAAACCACCCAGGCACAGAAAGGGGCTCTGATTATTGACTTTCCCTCCCGTTTTCAATGGAAAAAAAAAAAAAACCTCCCCAAATTGAAATTCTGATTCCATCCATGGACACCTGCTGCTGGTAATGATGGAATTAAGCAAATGATCCTTTTATTGCTTTGTTCCTGAGCCTTTATAAGAATTCTCCTCATATTTTTCTTGTCACTGCAGTCTCTGAAGCCCTTCCACTGAAGCAGGGATGATTCCTCCTGGAGGGAGATCTTTCCTGCTTTTTAGAGGGACACACAGAAGCTGTAATTGCTTTGCCAGCTTGATGATTCCAGGGTTTATTTTCCCTTTTTTCCTGGGCTGGCTCAGGCATTGATGATCCTGGGGGTCCCTTCCAGCTCAGGATCTTCTGTGATTCCATAATTCTAATTCTATAATTCTAATTCTATAATTCTAATTCTATAATTCTAATTCCATAATTCTAATTCCATAATTCTAATTCCATAATTCTAATTCCATAATTCTAATTCCATAATTCTAATTCTACAATTCTAATTCTATAATTCTAATTCTATAATTCTAATTCCATAATTCTAATTCCATAATTCTAATTCCATAATTCTAATTCTATAATTCTAATTCTATAATTCTAATTCTATAATTCTAATTCTATAATTCTAATTCTACAATTCTAATTCTATAATTCTAATTCCATAATTCTAATTCCATAATTCTAATTCCATAATTCTAATTCTATAATTCTAATTCTATAATTCTAATTCTATAATTCTAATTCTATAATTCTAATTCTATAATTCTAATTCTACAATTCTAATTCTATAATTCTAATTCCATAATTCTAATTCCATCATTCTAATTCCATAATTCTAATTCCATAATTCTAATTCTATAATTCTAATTCTATAATTCTATCATTCTAATTCCATCATTCTAATTCTATAATTCTAATTATTGCCACTTGCACTCAGTTCCTCAGCTTGGGTTGCTTGTTGTCCAAATTTGTGTTTTTGCTTCAGCTCAGTGTTGATTTTCTTGGTGAGTGACAGAAATCCCAGATTATGGAGGCATTTTTTTTCCTCCTCCAAAAATGACAATCCCTTAGGCTTCCTTTAATGGCTTTCAGAAGAAGAGACTGCAAAAAAAAAAAAAAAAACAAACCACAACTGAATGATTTATAAATCAAATATTTGCATGTTTTTGCAGTTTCCTGAATTCCCAGGGACCTGGCAATGATGTGCAAGGAAAGCTTTGTCCCTGGAGCCATCACTTGTTGGAAATCTGGCTGTCAGAAGAGATTCTTGTGCTCTGAAATGGTTTTGGGAAAAATTCAGGTGAGGAGCTCTGGGGTTGTGGATCCCTGATCCAGAGATCCTGAGGGCCCAAAATATCCTGAGATATTTGGAGAGCCCAGAATATCCTGAGATATTGGAGATATAGGGAGAGCCCAGAATATCCTGAGATATTGGAGATATTGGGAGAGCCCAGAATATCCTGAGATATTGGAGATATTGGGAGAGCCCAGAATATCCTGAGATATTGGAGATATTGGGAGAGCCCAGAATATCCTGAGACATTGGAGATATTGGGAGAGCCCAGAATATCCTGAGATATTGGAGATATTTGGAGAGCCCAGAATATCCTGAGATATTGGAGATATTGGGAGAGCCCAGAATATCCTGAGATATTGGAGATATTGGGAGAGCCCAGAATATCCTGAGATATTGGAGATATTGGGAGAGCCCAGAATATCCTGAGGGCTCTGCCAGTGCAAAGCCCTTTTTGTGGCTCTGTCCCAGAGGCTGAATCTGTGTTCACATGCACTGACCAGGTTCAAAAAGTGTTTTTTGATTACAGGAAAATCGCCCCCAAACTCCAAAATAACGATGCAAAAGGGGCAAAGCTCTTGATAAAAAAGTCTGGGAGTTCGTTTCGATTTGGTTTGGGGTTTTTTTGTTTGGTTTGGTTTTTTTTTTTTGTTTGTTTGTTTTTTATGTTGTTTGTTGTTCTGCTTTCCCCCCCCTCCTGCTTTTTCCATATTCCATGTAAGAATTCCTGCTCCAGGTGATGCTCACCCCCAGGACTGAGCTGCAGCTGCCTCGGGAAGATGGGAGAGGGAAGGCAGGAAATAATAATCGTGAGCTTGTGCTGCCTCTCCCTCTGCACACTCCCCTCTCCCAGAGAGAAAGCAGGGAGGGCTTGAAAGGGAAACAGTGACTGCAGCAACCTGCAGAGCCAGGGAGAGAACAGAGAAAACTGAGAGAAAATAGAGAGAAAATAGAGAGAAACCAGAGAGAAGCCAGCCCCTGCTCCGTGTCTGTGCCATTCCCAGAGGGATTCCCTCTGCTCTGTGCCTGGGATCCAGGGACCCCAAATCCCACCCAGTGCCACCCCAGCCATGGCAGGGACACCTCCCACTGTCCCAATGTCCAACCTGGCCTTGGGCACTGCCAGGGATCCAGGGGCAGCCACAGCAAAGCTGGGAATTCCATCCCCACCCTGCCAGGGAACAATTCCTGCCCCAAATCCCATCCAAATCTCCCCTTTGTCAGCTTAAATCCATTCCCTGTGTCCTGTCCCTCCATCCCTTGTCCCCAGTCCCTCTCCAGCTCTCCTGGAGCCCCTTTAGGCTCTGCCAGGGGCTCTGAGCTCTCCCTGGATCCTTCTCCTGTCCAGGTGAGCACCCCCAGGTGTCCCAACCTCAGCCCAGCTCCTGCTCCCCTGCAGGTTGGGGTTGGTCCAAGGATGCTCCAGGGTCAGAGCTGACCCATGGGAGGGCTGGGAAGTGGGGCCAGCCACCCCTGGAGCTGCTCTGGGGAGTGTGGATGGGGTTTGTGGGTGTGTGGATGGGGGTTTGGGGTGTGTGGATGGGGTTTGGGGTGTGTGGATGGGGTTTGGGGTGTGTGGATGGGGTTTGGGGTGTGTGGATGGGGTTTGGGGTGTGTGGATGGGGTTTGGGGTGTGTGGATGGGGTTTGTGGGTGTGTGGATGGGGTTTGGGGTGTGTGGATGGGGTTTGTGGATCCTGAAAAGGTGTTAGAGTTCCTGCAGCAGGCAGCTTTCAGTGTTGAGAAGGTTTCAGGCTTTCAGCAGCCCCAGCCCTGCACAGCTCAGAGGCTGCCAGGGACATTGACAGGAGGGGAGGAGGGATGGGGCAGGTGGAAACTGGAAGGAAGGAGAGCTCCAAAAAATGCTTGATTTCTTAACAAACTCCTTGAAAAGCACAGGAAGGGGCTAAAAGACCACAAAAAAATGGAAAGGAAAGGAAAGGAAAGGAAAGGAAAGGAAAGGAAAGGAAAGGAAAGGAAAGGAAAGGAAAGGAAAGGAAAGGAAAGGAAAGGAAAGGAAAGGAAAGGAAAGGAAAGGAAAGGAAAGGAAAGGAAAGGAAAGGAAAGGAAAGGAAAGGAAAGGAAAGGAAAGGAAAGGAAAGGAAAGGAAAGGAAAGGAATGGAAAGGAGAGGAAAGGAAAGGAGAGGAAAGGAAAGGAAAGGAAAGGAAAGGAAAGGAAAGGAAAGGAAAGGAAAGGAAAGGAAAGGAAAGGAAAGGAAAGGAAAGGAAAGGAAAGGAAAGGAAAGGAAAGGAAAGGAAAGGAAAGGAAAGGAAAGGAAAGGAAAGGAAAGGAAAGGAAAGGAAAGGAACGGAACGGAACGGAACTGGAGTCAGGTGAGGATTTGGGCAGCTCAGGCTCCCACTGGGGCACTGCTGACATCACCTGCCCACACAAAGACTTTTGATTCCCACTTAGGAGACTCTGCCTTGGCTGCCAAAAGGAAAAATGGGGCTTTTAGGAAAAAGATTCTGAAGAATCTTGAGGCAAATCTCAGATTTATCTGAAGGAGTCTCTGCTGAGACCCTGATTCTGCTCTAGGCCCTCTTCTCCATGTATCCCTTGGGATACAATCAGAAATTCCAGCACTAATCAGTGCCTCGGTTCTCCAGCTAAAAGGAACAAATGGAACTGCCCAGGATGGATTAACTTCTGCTGGATTCTTCAGGAGTCACTGTGAGCATGAACTCCAGTTCAGCACCGCTGTCAGAGACATAATTTATTATCTAATTGATAAGAAATATTGCAGGGAGAGCCCAGACAATGAAAGCAACTTCTACAGGAAATATTTTACCAAGAAGAAGCTACTTGGGGATGGAGCGGGGGCAGAAAATTGAGTTGCAAATTAAAAAGGATAAAAAATATGGAGTCGTATATAACAAAATTCTACTTTTTAAAATGCAACTGGCGAGGGCCATAATTCATCAGTGGAAGGGAAAAAGCAGGGCAGAGGCTTGAGCAGAGAGGATGGGAAGGGAGGATGGGAAGGGAGGTGGGAGCTAAAGGGGAAGGGAGAGGAGCTGGGAGGGGGTGAAATGGTGGAAAGGGGGAGAGTGGTTTGGGAAAGGGGGAGCACGAGGCATTCCTGAGCTCCGGGGGGATGGAAAATTGGGGACACCTCGTGTGGGTTCAGAGAGACCCCAGGGATGCCCTGGGGGAGCTTTGCTGAGGGGATTGTTTGGATTTCACTGCTTTGCATCTTGGCAGGAGTTTGGGATCCTCTCCTGCTGGGAGCTCGATGGGTTCTCACTCCCCTCTGCCCTGCTGCTCAAAGACCAGCCAGAGCCTGAATTTCCCAGCTGCCTTTTGCAATCTGTCCTTTCCCCTGGGGACAACAGCACTTCCCCTCCCCGCCCTCCTCCCACTGGGAAAAGTGCTGGGAAAACACTCCGGAGAAAGGTGAGCAGAGCAAGCACGAGATGGAAGAACTCAAATATTCCCTGATTTTACAGAGGGAGCTCCCAGCTCTGTTCCCTCCTCCTCTGGCTCTTCCCAATGAATCAGCCCCACCCTTCACCCCCCAGCTCCAATATCCACATCTGGCTCCCAGAAACGCAGGGGGAGCCTGACCCGAGGGGAAGGGAAGGGGAAAAGGGGGGACCCATCCAGCCAAGTTGCCAAGGCAACCCCAGGCAGCCGATGTTGGGTTGGGTTGGCAATTCAGGAATTCTGCGGCAGAGCCAGCCCGAGCTCCTCCAGCTCCCAGCTCACCCGAAGGAGCTGCAAACCAAAGGAAAACAGGGAATTTGGAATGTTTGCTACCCCGAGGGGGTTTTGTAGGATCCCAGAATGGTTCAGGCTGGGAAAGGCGTTTGAGATGATCCAGTGTGAGCATGAAGCAGCAGCACAGTCACCTTTACAGCCTTTAAACCAGGAGCCACTTCCAGCCGGGTTTCACAGCTCCCAGTTCCAAGGATGCTTCCCAGAATTTTCTTTTCCCCCTCGGACACTCCTTTCCTCTATTCCTAATGCTGTAAAACATGACAGTGTTAACCTTAATGAAGTTTTTAGCTCTGTCCTGAACCTCTTTTCAGGGATGAGAGGATGGAAATCACTTGATGGGGGTTGATCAAACACTGTCATTAAAGGCTTTTTTATCAGCCCCAAAATTCTGCAGTAGGTGAGATCTGAATGCTCCTTCTATCAAACACTGCTCCAAAACAGAGCTGGGTTTGATGATCCTTATGGATTTCATTCAGCTCCAGATGTTTCTGTGATTATTTCTAACTATGAGCAACGAAAAGGTTGGAGAAATACAGACCCCAAACCTTGATTCTCCAATATTTATTACAACAACCTGGCCCAGCAGCAGGCTGGGATTCACAGGGTGCAATGAAATCCTTGCTAAATCATCAGCACATGGAGAAAATTGCTTTTTTAATTTAATGTTTCTCCTTCAGCTGGTTCTGCAGAGACATGCTAATTTAGCAGCTTAATTTGTTATCAGCAAGAACATTATCCCAGACACGAGTTCTCCCCAAGTCACTTCCGAGTGAGACTGAAGGCTCAGGCAGGCACAGATTGGCTCCTCCACCGGGGAGTGGTGGGCAATCACAGCCCAGCCCAGCCGCGATGAGAACTATGCCCCTGGCTGCTGCTTCGGGCAGAAAATCCTGAGAGCCCAGGGGAAAAATCGGCAGCTTTTTGCTGGAGATGGAGCAGGGCAGAGGGGCAACAAAAACGGGGTTTTCTCCAGGTCATGTTGGTCGTTCTGGATGGAGACAGGAACGTTCCTGTGTGGGTGGGTGAGTAAAAACTGCTGAGATCGGGTCTGAGATGGGATAAGAGCTGCAAGGAGCTCCAGAGATTCCCTGGGGCTTTTGTAACTGGGAGTTCTGCAAGGCTTGAGATTGGAAACCTGAGTGTCCCAAATAATTCCTGAGTGTTCCAAATAATTCCTGAGTGTTCCAAACCAAACCTGAGCGTCCCAAATCATTCCTGAGTGTCCCAAATCATTCCTGAGTGTCCCAAATCATTCCTGAGTGTTCCAAACCAAACCTGAGCGTTCCAAATCATTCCTGAGTGTCCCAAACCAAACCTGAGTGTCCCAAATCATTCCTGAGTGTCCCAAACCAAATCTGAGTGTCTCAAATCATTCCTGAGTGTCCCAAATCATTCCTGAGTGTTCCAAACCAAATCTGAGTGTTCCAAATTATTCCTGAGTGTTCCCAGCCCAGCCTGAGTGTCCCAAATTATTCCTGAGTGTTCCCAACCAAATCTGAGTGTTCCAAATTATTCCTGAGTGTTCCCAACCAAATCTGAATTTTCCCAAACGAAACCTGATTGTCCCAAACCAAACCTGAGTGTCCCCAAACCCAACCTGAGTGTCCCCAAACCCAACCTGAGTGTTCCCAGCCCACCTTGCTGATCCTGATCCTTTAGGACACAGACTGGGAGCAAAGCTGAGCCCAGAGGGAGCAGGAGCAGCTGCCAATCCTCTGTAATGGCCCATTTGTTATTTAGATGCTGCTCTGGCATGTTTAGGCTCTGGATTTATTAGTGACAAATCCCGTCCTAACGTCCCCCAGCCCCTCCGTGCCCCACCTGCCCAGCCCAGCCCTGCTCTGGGGGTTTGAGGGTCCCCCCAGGTTCTCCCTGTCCCCCACCCTGCCCCTCAGACACCCCCCAGCTCCCAGGGGAGCAGCGATCCTGCAGAGGGTGAGCAGTGGGATCCACTGATGAGGATGAAGGAGAGGAAGGCTCCGTGATCCCAGCACAGCCTGAATTCCCACGGCTGCCTGGGGAAGGATCAAAAGGAGCGCTTGGAGCTTTGGGAAGCTTCTTCTGTGACCTCACTGAGCTCTTTCCAGAAGAACTTTCTCCCTCCCATGCGCAGCAGAGCTGGGCTGAGCTTTAATTCCAGCCTCAGGAGCTGGTTTGAGGCTCGTGCTGTGCACAGGAATCCCGTCCCTGGCTGTGGGTATTAACAAACCATCCCCATTTCATCAACCCGCAACAAAGGGACGCTAATTCGGCTCTGATCACACCCACATCTCCCCATCAAGGAACTGCCAGCCCCTGGCCAGCTTCGTTGAGTTACAGAAATGAGAGAGCCCTTTGTGTTCTTCAGATGGGATTTATGCAGAGCATGAACCTCACAACAGAATGCACATTAAAGAGAAGCCAGAAAAGGAATGTTCTGCTGGATCCGGGCAGGGAAATCTCTGTAAGCTTGGCAACATCAATGGGAATCTCATCTCCGGAGCTGGGCAGCAGCTCCTGTCCCACTGCACCTCCAGGGATGGGGATCCAACCCTGCCTGGGCACTTCTAATCCCTGGTCACCCTTTCCATGGGGAAATTATTCCCAAATATCCACCCTGATCCAGCCTGGGGCCGTTCCCTCTCCTCCTGTCCCTGTTCCCAGACCCCAAATCCCCCCGGCTGTCCCCTCCTGTCAGGGAGTTGTGCAGAGCCACAAGGGCCCCCCTGAGCCTCCTTTTCTCCAGCCTGAGCCCCTTCCCAGCTCCCTCAGGAATTCTCCATTCCCTTCCCAGCTCCCTCAGGGATTCTCCATTCCCTTCCCAGCTCCCTCAGGAATTCTCCATTCCCTTCCCAGCTCCCTCAGGAATTCTCCATTCCCTTCCCAGCTCCCTCAGGGATTCTCCATTCCCTTCCCAGCTCCCTCAGGGATTCTCCATTCCCTTCCCAGCTCCCTCAGGGATTCTCCATTCCCCTCCCAGCTCCCTCAGGGATTCTCCATTCCCTTCCCAGTCCCCTCAGGAATTCTCCATTCCCTTCCCAGCTCCCTCAGGGATTCTCCATTCCCTTCCCAGCTCCCTCAGGAATTCTCCATTCCCTTCAGGAATTCTCCATTCCCTTCCCAGCTCCCTCAGGAATTCTCCATTCCCTTCCCATCTCCTTCAGGAATTCTCCAGCCCCTTCCCAGCTCCCTCAGGAATTCTTCATTCCCTTCAGGAATTCTCCATTCCCTTCCCAGCTCCCTCAGGAATTCTTCATTCCCTTCCCAGCTCCCTCGGGAATTCTCCATTCCCTTTCCCAGCTCCCTCGGGAATTCCCACAGGATTTTTTCCTCTCCAGGAGTGGAGCTGGGGGTGCCCCAGGCGGTGCCGGGCTCTGGTGGTGTCTGAGCTCCGGTCACGCCCGTGTTTGTTGAAATTCAGAAATGAAATCATAGAAGGGATAAAATGAGATTTTGTGCCGGATGTTGGAAGGGATCGTGTCCCTGTGCAGGGGCACTGCTGGCGTTGGATTGTTTGTGTCTCCCTGTGTCACCCCTGGATGTCCCCTCGGTGCCACCACTGCCAGCCCACGGTGGGCACAACAGTCCTGGGATGAAAAACTTTCGGGATTAATAACTAACTTCTGGGATTAATAACTAACTTCTGGGATAACTAACTTCTGAGAGAACTAACTTTTGGGATAAATAACTACTGGGATAAATAACTAGCTTCTGGGATAAATAACTTTTGGGATAACTAACTTCTGGGATAACTAACTTCTGGGATAACCAACTTTTGGGATAAATAACTTTTGGGGTAACTAAATTCTGGGATAAATAACTTTTGGGATAACTAATTTCTGGGATAACTAACTTTTGGGATAACTAACTTCTGGGATAACCAACTTTTGGGATAAATAACTTTTGGGGTAACTAAATTCTGGGATAACTAACTTTTGGGATAACCAACTTCTGGGATAACCAACTTTTGGGATAACTAACTTTTGGGATAAATAACTAACTTTTGGGATAACTAACTTTTGGGATAACTAACTTTTGGGATAACTAACTTCTGGGATAACTAACTTTTGGGATAACTAATTTCTGGGATAACTAACTTTTGGGATAAATAACTAACTTTCGGGATAACTAACTTTTGGGATAACCAACTTTTGGGATAACCAACTTCTGGGATAACTAACTTCTGGGATAACCAACTTTTGGGATAACTAACTTTTGGGATAACTAACTATTGGGATAACTAACTATTGGGATAACTAACTTCTGGGATAACTAACTTTTGGGATAAATAACTTTTGGGGTAACTAATTTCTGGGATAACTAACTTTTGGGATAAATAACTTTTGGGATAACTAACTTTTGGGATAACTAACTTTTGGGATAACTAACTTCTGGAATAACTAACTTTTGGGATAACTAATTTCTGGGATAAATAACTTTTGGGATAAATAACTAACTTTTGGGATAACTAACTTCTGGGATAACTAACTTCTGAGATAACCAACTTTTGGGATAACTAACTTTTGGGATAACTAACTATTGGGATAACTAACTTCTGGGATAACCAACTTTTTGGATAAATAACTTTTGGGGTAACTAAATTCTGGGATAACTAACTTTTGGGATGAATAATTTCTGGGATGAATAATTTCTGGGATAACTGATTTCTGGGATAAACAGCTTTTGGGATAACAGCCATTTCCCTGGAAAGGCTGCTCATGCATTCGGATTTCTTCAGGGTCTCCCATTGGGGTTGGAGCACTGGGACAGTGGGAGGTGTCCCTGCCATGGCTGGGGTGGCTCTGGGTGGGATTTAGGGTCCGTTTCTATCCCAAACCATCCCGGAATTCTCTGATCCCGTGAGATAAAAGGAGTTTTTAATCAAAGCTGGGAAGGCAAACAACATTCAGCTTTTGTAATTAGGAGCTTTCCCTTCTGTGTGTGAGATGTGAGATACCACGGCCATAAAATGAAGAACTTTGGGAAAGCAGCTGCCTTTTGATAAAAACAAAATCATCATTCCGAACCATAAATAAATCAAAAATCGTGTCCACGGCTCCTGCGACTTTGAAATCGCAGCTGACAGAGGAAATAAAAGCTTGATGGTGACAGATAAGTGTGAGAGAAAGCTCTTTGCACTTGGTCTGCTGCAGCAGTCATTAAACAGGGACGTGCTGACAGCTCAGGAAAAACAAGCACCAGCCTTTTATTCACTCTGAGCAGGATCAGGGCCAGGACGGGCATTTAATACAAATATTCTGTCCCAAATCCTTCATTAATATCCCTCCTATTGCAATATTTGGGTTTTGTTGGCCAGTTCACAAAATCTAAACCCTCCCCGTCCATCTCCTCCCTTCACTGCCAATTTCCTTCCTAATGAAAATCAATCCAATTTAATTTAAATCAGGATCAAACCCCCACGGGTCTGATGACTTTTCATGTCCAGGTGCTCTTTTCCAGCCCGAGGATTCCATGATGATGATTTTATTTTTTTTGAGAAGTTGGGTTTTTCCAGCTCAGAGGGATGAGCCAAACCCAATCTGTCCTCTCCACCTCATGGGAATCCTTCTGCCATCATCACTTGTGCTCCTCCTTTGTTGGGATTTAGAATTATTGTTAAATATGGTAAAATTATGTCAGGAAATACGGACCAGTCAGCAACAAAGAAAAGCAGTTTGCTTCATTAAATGTGGGATTTTTCTGGTTTTTTTAAGATAGAATTTAAATATATTTGTGTACTTTGATGGTGTTTCTTTTATTAGGAGAGAAAGAAGAGGCTTAAAATGTCCAGGTTATTCCAGCTATTAAAAAAAAAAAAAAATAAAATTAAGGATTTGTCTCTCTGCCTGCCCAGGGTCAGTGAAGTGATCTCTGAGCTTTTATTGAGGATATGGTAATTCCTGGCTGCTTAATTGTCCCAGGGGAATTGTTGATGGAAATTGTGCAATCCAGGGAAATCCTGAATGCAACCTGTGCAATCCAGGGAATATTTTAAATGGAACCTGTGGAATTGTGAATGGAATCTGTACAATCCAGGGAATTTTAAATGGAGCCTGTGCAATCCAGGGAAATTTTAAATGGAACCTGCAATCCAGGGAATATTTTAAATGGAACCTTTGCAATTGTGAATGGAATCTGTACAATACAAGAAATTTTAAATGGAACTTGTGGAGTCCAGGGAATTTTAAATGGAACCTGTGCAATCCAAGGAAATTTTAAAAGGAATCTGTGCAATCCAGTGAAATTGTGAATGCAACCTGTGCAATCCAGGGAAAATTTAGATGGAACCTGTGCAATCCTGGGAAATTTTAAATGGAGCCTGTACAATTGAGAATGGAATCTGTATAATCCAGGGAATTGTGAATGGAGCCTGTACAATCCAGGGAATATTTTCAATGGAGCCTGTGCAATCCAAGGAAATTTAAAATGGAATCTGTGCAATCCAGGGAAATTGTGAATGCAACCTGGGGAATCTGGGGAATTTTAAATGGAGTCTGCAATCCAGAATATTTTGAATGGAACCTGCAATCCAGGAAACTGGAAATGGAACCTGTGCAATCCAGGGAATTTCAAATGGAACCTGTGCAATTGTGAATGGAAGCTGTACAATCCAGGGAATCTTTAAAATGGAATCTGTGTAATCCAGGAAACTGGAAATGGAACCTGCTATCCAGGGAATTGCGAATGGAACCTGTGAAATCCAGGGAAATTTTACATGGAACCTGTGAAATCCAGGGAATATTTTCAATGGAGCCTGTGCAATCCAGGGAATTTCAATTGAATCTGTACAATCCAGGGAATATTTTCAATGGAACTTGTGCAATTGTGAATGGAAGCTGTACAATCCTACAGTCCAGGGAATATTTTAAATGGAGCCTGTGCAGTTGTGAATGGAATCTCTACAATCCAGGGAATATTTTCAATGGAGCCTGTGCAATCAGGGAATTTCAAATTGAATCTGTACAATCCAGGGAATATTTTCAATGGAGCCTGTAAAATCCAGGGAATATTTTCAATGGAGCCTGTGCAATCCAGGGAATATTTTCAATGGAGCCTGTGCAATCAGGGAATTTCAAATTGAATCTGTACAATCCAGGGAATATTTTCAATGGAGCCTGTGCAATTGTGAATGGAATCTCTACAATCCAGGGAATATTTTCAATGGAGCCTGTACAATCCAGGGAATATTTTCAATGGAGCCTGTACAATCCAGGGAATATTTTCAATGGAGCCTGTGCAATCAGGGAATTTCAAATTGAATCTGTACAATCCAGGGAATATTTTCAATGGAGCCTGTGCAATCAGGGAATTTCAAATTGAATCTGTACAATCCAGGGAATATTTTCAATGGAGCCTGTGCAATCAGGGAATATTTTCAATGGAGCCTGTACAATCCAGGGAATATTTTCAATGGAGCCTGTACAGTCCAGGGAATATTTTAAATGGAGCCTGTGCAATTGTGAATGGAATCTCTACAATCCAGGGAATATTTTCAATGGAGCCTGTGCAATCCAGGGAATATTTTCAATGGAGCCTGTGCAATTGTGAATGGAATCTGTACAATCCAGGGAATATTTTCAATGGAGCCTGTGCAATCAGGGAATTTCAAATTGAATCTGTACAATCCAGGGAATATTTTCAATGGAGCCTGTGCAATCAGGGAATTTCAAATTGAATCTGTACAATCCAGGGAATATTTTCAATGGAGCCTGTGCAATCAGGGAATTTCAAATTGAATCTGTACAATCCAGGGAATATTTTCAATGGAGCCTGTGCAATTCAGCATTTTTGGCATCTCCAGGGGCTGGGGGATCTTTGTGCTTTGACCCCAAACCAGTGAAGCCTCAGTTCCCTTCAGAAACACAATTCCAGCAATGAGCTGCTCCTGTTCCATGCTGAAATGTTTCCATGGATTCACAGGAGATGAAAGGATACCCAGAGCCTCTCAAGGGACATTTTAGAGCATTTATGGAAACAATTCATGAAATTAAATCCCATTAGTTCCGAATTGGCCCTTGACATTTGTCACACGGGGAGCTGCCCTGAGCTGGGGGGGACACGCTGAATTTGGAGATGTTGGATGGATTTTCCCTCTGTGTTATTCCTCCTCTAACGAGTGGCACTGACCTGGCAGGGCTGTGTTTTTATCTGGGATGCAATCTTTGCTCCGGGATGCAATTTGGAGTCTGCCTTTCCCGGCCATCTCTCCCCATCATCACCATTTTCGTGTGCTCAAAGACAGCAATCGACCCCCTTGAACAGCAGCAGAAGCCCAGATTGGGATTTCAGTGCTGACACGTGGAGGGGAGGCTGCCCTGCATCCCAAAATTCCTGAGCTGTCTGCTCACACCCCCAGCACCACGGACACTTTTTATGGAGATTTCTTTTAAGGAGATCTTATTTCTCCAGGCAAACATAATTCAGGTAATAATAAAATAATAACACATAATAATAACAAAATAATAATAACAAAAGTGCACTGGGCAGGGGGTTTTCCCAGCTGATGGAATTTGGGAACAGAGCAAGATCCCCACTGAGCAGGTGAGAGACACCTGGGGGAGGTTTGAGGGTGTGGGATCAGTGTGAGATTTTCTCAAAATGACACCAAGATTTATTAGAGAGCTGGGAATGAGGATTGGAGAAGGGTCTCAGTACCCAGACCTGGCACAGAATTCCCAGCTTTGCTGTGGCTGCCCCTGGATCCCTGGCAGTGCCCAAGGCCAGGTTGGACATTGGGACATGGGGAGGTGTCCCTGCCATGGCTGGGGTGGCACTGGAGGGGATTTGGGGATTTAGAATTTATCACAAATGGGATTTAACCCAACCCATTCCATGGGGTTTTTTATGGGATTTAACCCAGCCCATTCCATGGGGTTTTTTGTGGGATTTAACCCAATCCATTCCATGGGGTTTTTTATGGGATTTAACCCAATCCATTCCATGGGTTTTTTATGGGATTTAACCCAGCCCATTCCATGGGGTTTTTAATGGGATTTAACCCAGCCCATTCCATGGGGTTTTTAATGGGATTTAACCCAGCCCATTCCACGATTCCCTGATTCTCTGTCCCTCCCTGCTGAGGTCAGGTCTGTCATTCCCTGGATCCCCCTCCCAGCCTTCCTGGCAGAGTTTGTCCCCTTGGCCACCCTCCAGTCCCTGCTGGGAATTGATGGATTGAAGATTATTGCAGACAACATAAAAGTCTGATTTTTCTTGAAGAATCAAACCAGAAAATGTGTCTTATCTCCCACTTCTGCAGCCTCCTCCGGGTCAGGGCTCAGCCCAGAGCTTTTTGTGCACATTTCCCTGTGATCCCAGGATCCTTTTTTATTTTTTAGGTTTTTTTGTTTGTTTTTTTTTTTTTTGCCTGTCTCCAACTTCAAACCCAGCAGCTTGCACATGTCCTTTCCACATGCCTTTTGTTTTTTGGGGCAAGTCTGTTTATCTCCAGACTGGAAAACATGATTAGCACCACTGCCCTGCTCCATAATGGAGCAGAATGAATCAAAGCCACTGATTTAAGGGCGAGACAATGAGAATTTCTAGGAGGAGGAAGTTTTTCAGTAGGTTAGGAGGCTGGGAAAGAATAAAGAGGATAAATCGCGGTAGATAAATTAAAATGAAAAAGATCAGCTATTATGCAAAACTCTCCTGGTGTACATCATAAACGTTTGCTTTTTTATAGAGTCCCCACCACTGCAAATGCACTGCTGGCTACGAGAACATTTTAATAAAGGCCATTAAAACTCATTTCTCTGATATATATTCTAAAAGGGAAAAAAATCCAGAAATCATTTATAATGCTTATTACCGCTGCTGGAACAATCCTTAAAGGTCTCTGGCAGGGAATTCTTCTTTGGGAGGCTTTTATTGGGAAAAAAACCCCCAACATTCCCTGGAGCCTTTTGTGGGGATCTGAGCTGGCCTGGGGGGGTCAAACGGGCTGGGAGTCACTGGAATATTCGCCCTCAGGAATGTTCAGGATGTCCTGGCTCTGCAAAGCCCCAGGAGGACCCAGTGGGACACAGAGAGGAGGAAAAGTGGGATAACCTGGAGAATAGCCCCTAATCTCCTGCAGGACTCTGGGATGTCAGTGGAGAGCGTTTCACCCACAGCTTCCTGGCTATCAGTGTTAATTACTGCTAATTAATGGAGGGGCAGCTCTGCCTTCCCGAGCAAACAGTCCCGGAGGAGCCGAGGAATCCCCCGGGAGCTCCCGTGGAGGGCACGGCTCGTTCCCTCGCCCTGCTGCCGTCCCTGCCACACCAATTCTATCCCAAATCTTCCCCCTGCCGGGGTGGGAGTGCCGGGATTTCCTGTGCCACAGAGCCCTGGAGAGGAGCAGCAGGATGGGATGGGCTTGGAGCTAATTAGGGTGAGCCAAAGAGCAATTTAATCCCAGATCCTGAGCATCCCTGAGCCCCCCTCCTTCCCCCAGGCTCTTGCTGTGCATCCCAGAGATGTTTGAGGATCAGCTGCTTTAGGAACACACCCTGGGCTCTTCATTCCAGGTACCCTGAGACTTCCAGGTACCCTGAGACGTTCCAGGTACCCTGAACCATTCCAGGTACCCTGAGACGTTCCAGGTACCCTGAACCATTCCAGGTACCCTGAGACTTCCAGGTACCCTGAGACATTCCAGGTACCCTGAACCATTCCAGGCACCCTGAAACATTCCAGGCACCCTGAAACATTCCAGGCACCCTGAACCATTCCAGGCACCCTGAACCATTCCAGGTACCCTGAGCCCTTCCAGGTACCCTGAACCATTCCAGGCACCCTGAACCATTCCAGGCACCCTGAACCATTCCAGGTACCCTGAACCATTCCATGTACCCCATATCTGTTCCAGGCACCCTGAGCTGTTCCAGACACCCCAAACCCTTCCAAGCACCCCTGAACCGTTCCAGACATCCTGAGCTCTTCCAGGTACCCTGAGACATTCCAAACCCCCTGAACCATTCCAGGCACCCTTGGGCTGTTCCAGGCACCTCTGAGCCCTTCCAGGCACCCCTGAACGCTTCCAGACACCCCTAAACCATTCCAGGCACCTTGAACCTTTCCAGACACCCCTGAACCCTTCCAGGCACCCCATAGCCCTTCCAAACCCCCTGAACCATTCCAGGCACCCTTAAACCCTTCCAGGCACCCCTAAACCATTCCAGGCACCCCTAAACCATTCCAGGCACCCCTGAACCATTCCAGGCACCCCAAGCTGTTCCAGGCTGGCCCCTCAGCCCTTTCCTGCCTTTCCTGCCCACCCCCTTGTTTGCCTGAGCTGAGAACGGTGGATTTGGGGGTTTGGTGCAGGGCTGGGGGGCAGCAGCAGCACCAAGGCTCTGGTGAGGGGTGAGGCTGCCCCATCTCATCCCTGCTGAGCTGCTCAGGACTCAGGGATGGAAGTGAAAAACCAGGGAACGACGTTGTTGGAGCTCGTGGTGCTGAAATCCTGTTTTAAACTCCTTTATCTTTGGTTTTACTGCTCCAAGATTATCACAGCCAGTCTCAGATTTTAACAGCCAGGTGAGAAAATAAACGGTGGGAACAAAAGCAGGGAGGGAATGTTGAACAGGGCTGTGGAAGGACGGGCTTGGGCAGCTCTGGTCCCACTGCTCTGTGCAGGAGCCATAAATCACAGCCCAGATTCCCCCCAAAAAAACCCTTTTAAATGTGGCACAAATAAGGCCAGGCTGGGGTTTATGAGATTTGTTATGCTGAGGGAGGAAGGAATGAAACCACGCTCTGAAAACTCTTAATGAGCTTCAGAATTAGCAGCAGTTAACGAGGCTGGGTTTCTCCTCCTGGCCAGCAGGTGCTGAGCAGCAGCAGGACCCCACTGCCAGGAATTGCAGGGAATTTTTGCCTTGCCTGGAGACTCCAGCGCCCAGGTTTTATCCATGGCAATAACAAGGGATTCACCTGGAAGCTTCTGTGGGACTGAGAAAAAAAAAAAATAAAGCAGAGTTTGTGCAAAGAAAATGCTCCTCTGCTGCAGGGAGGGGCTCAGGAGTTTGATCCCTGCTGGTCTCTCCTGCACTTCTCCATTGGGATGTTCCTGGGAATTTTGTAAAGCTTCACAAGCAAGAAGTCTTCAATGAAAATTACTTTTTTTTTTAATGTTCCACATTTAAAATTTCTTCCTGTTGCACCAAGGGGTGATGGGTTATGTAATTTGGGACTGATTTAGGACTCATTTCTGGGCTGACCAGGGTTAGTTTAGGACTAACTAGTCTTAGGATTTCTATTTTAGGACCACCTTCAGGTCTTTGTTTCGGAATACCTTTGGAGGAGACTGAGTTTCATCTGATGGAAGTTTCAGGATGATCTTGGAGCCTTTCCAGCCTTCCTGACTCCGTGACTGCAGACCAAAGGACACAGTGACCTTTTAACAAGAGTGGCTTTCAGTTTAAGACTTGGAGCTCTTTGGGATTTTTACAGGGATTTTTTTTCCCCTCCTCCTTAGAGCTGTCCATTTGAGAGTTTATGGGATGTTTTCCCCCAGTTTTCCTGTTCCAGCCAAGGCTAGAAACTTTAATTCCATTTGGGTTATCTCCTGCTCTGAGTTCCTGGCACAGCTTCCAGAGCCCAGGGCTGCACCTGCTTTTTCTTTATTTAATTTGTTTATTTGGTTTATTTCTTTTATTTCTTTTATTTCTTTTATTTTGTTTATTTCTTTTATTTCTTTTATTTCTTTTATTTCTTTTATTTCTTTTATTTCTATTTATTTCTTTTATTTCTATTTATTTCTTTTATTTCTATTTATTTCTTTTATTTCTATTTATTTTAATTTCTTTTATTTCTTTTATTTTTATTTATTTTAATTTCTTTTATTTCTTTTATTTCTTTTATTTCTTTTATTTCTTTTATTTCTTTTATTTCTTTTATTTCTTTTATTTTTATTTATTTTAATTTATTTTATTTAGTTTATTTAGTTTATTTAGTTTATTTTTATTTAGTTTATTTAGTTTATTTTTATTTAGTTTATTTAGTTTATTTAGTTTATTTTATGTCTTTTTATTTATTACTGCCCGTGATGGAGCCCCAGTGCAGAATTTCCATCATTCCAAACAGGGAGCTCAGCCATGCAGGGAAATATCAACAGATACTGGATATCACATCCAGGGATGGAATGGGCTGGAAAAAAGCCACGGATTGCCCAGGCAGAGGCTGTTAGAGGGAAAATGGATCAGCTCTGCCTCCTGCCCCTCCCTGGGCATTTCCTGCTGGAGGCATCAGAGCAGACCCCGTGCCCGCGGGAGAGGCTTCCCTGAGGGTTATTGCAGCCCCTGGAAAAGAATTTATCTGTGAGAGCAGGAGCACCACAAACTCCTGCAGCTCTGCTCCTGCAGGCCCTGAGCAGGAATGGTTTTATTCTTCTTCAATTCTGCTTTTTGCCTTGACAGCCCCAGCCAGGAGGGAATCCATCCCAGATGGATTTGTGGAAGAGCTCAGCCAAGAGAAACACGGCTGAAAAATCTGATTTATAGAGCAGCTTGAATTCCACCGAGGTGGCAGCAAAAAACCACAGCATTTCCCCCTCCTGATCCTTCAGGGGTTGAAGGAAGGTACTGCAAGCCTTGGTTTGAACAATTTCTAATTTATTTTATTTTCCTCCTAGACAAGACTACCTGTGTTTAAAAAAATCAAACAGCATTGGGCAAATCATCCACTGTGCAAATCATCCACTGGATAAAGCATCCCTTGGGCAAATCATCCACTGGAAAAATCATCCCCTGGGCAAGTAATCCATTGGGAAAATCATCCACTGGAAAAATCATCCATTGGGCAAATCATCCACTGGATAAATCATCCATTGAAGAAATTATTCATTGGGCAAATCATCCCCTGGGCAAATCATCCACTGGGAAATCATCCCCTGGGCAAATAATCTATTGGAAAAATCATCCCTTGGGCAAATCATCCCCTGGAAAAATCATCCATTGGGCAAATAATCCATTGGAAAAATCATCTACTGGAAAAATCATCCCCTGGGCAAATAATCCATTGGGCAAATCATCCATTGGAAAAATCATCCCCTGGAAAAATCATCCACTGGGAAAATCATCCATTGGGCAATAAATCATCCACTGGATACATCATCCACTGGGCAAATCATCCACTGGAAAAATCATCTACTGGGCAAATCACCCCAGGTGGGTGGGACTTGCTCTGTCCCTCCTGGGACTCTGGGATTCCCTTCTGGCCATCCCTGGCTGTGCTCCCAACACCTCCTGGCCATGGAACCCCCTCGTGCTGGGAAGATTCCTCCACCCCCAGGGAATTTTTGTTTTGGAGGGTTATAAGCACAGCACTGGGATGAATCCAAATCTTTTAGGGACACGTGGGAAAGGGCTGCAAAGAGAGGCACCAAAGAAGGAATTGCTGCACGTTCCCTCTGTTGGAAATGTTGCTCTGCCCTGCCTTCCCTGCCTGCTGTGCCCATGAATTTCCTGACACTCTGTGCTGGTCCCTGGCTCTGCACCAGAGCAGGAATTTTGCTGTTCAGTGTCACCTGCAGATCAGGGCCCTGCAGAATGAGGAAGGAATGTTTGGAATTGCAAAGGCAAGCCCTTGAAGGTCACAGCCCTGTTTGTCCCTGCACCCTTGCTGCTCGCCCATCCATTTCCATCCTGGGCACTGAGTGGAAAAGATCCCCTGTGAGCTGTAATTACAGAGGATTATGGCACAATAACTCCCCTGCCAGACAGCTAAAGACAGGCCCAGGGCTAATCCATCCCAAAGCAATATCCCAGCACAGCCTGGAGCTGGGCCAGCCTGGGAGGCAGCAGCACTGTGGCACTGGGTGATGGAGGGATGGAGGGATGGATGATGGATGGAGGGAGGGATGGATGATGGATGGATGGATGGATGATGGATGGAGGGAGGGATGGATGATGGATGGATGGATGGATGGAGGGATGGATGGATGGAGGGATGGATGGAGGGAGGGATGGATGGAGGGATGGATGGATGGATGGATGATGGATGGAGGGAGGGATGGATGATGGATGGATGGATGGATGGAGGGATGGATGGATGGAGGGATGGATGGATGGAGGGATGGATGGAGGGAGGGATGGAGGGATGGATGGAGGGAGGGATGGAGGGATGGATGGAGGGAGGGATGGAGGGATGGATGGATGGAGGGATGGATGGATGATGGATGGATGGATGGATGATGGATGGAGGGAGGGATGGAGGGATGGATGGATGGATGGATGGAGGGATGGATGGATGATGGAGGGATGGATGGATGGAGGGATGGAGGGATGGATGGAGGGAGGGATGGAGGGAGGGATGGATGGATGATGGATGGATGGATGGATGATGGATGGAGGGATGGATGGATGGAGGGATGGATGGATGATGGATGGATGGATGGATGAGGGATGGATGGATGGATGGAGGGATGGATGGATGATGGAGGGATGGATGGATGGAGGGATGGATGGAGGGATGGAGGGATGGATGGAGGGAGGGATGGAGGGAGGGATGGATGGATGGATGGATGATGGATGGATGGATGGATGGATGATGGATGGAGGGATGGATGGATGGATGGAGGGATGGATGGATGATGGATGGATGGATGGATGATGGATGGAGGGAGGGATGGAGGGATGGATGGATGGATGGAGAGCAGCACTGCTCCATCCTCCCAGCCTGGGCAGGCACAGCTGGGAAGGGACACCCCAGCACCTCTGCGGGTTGTTCCCCAAGAGGTGGTGACAGAAAATTGAGTTTCTGTGGTTAAAGCTGAGCCTGGAGCTCAGCAGGACTGAGCTCAGCCCGGGCTGGAGGCTGAGCTTGGAATTCCCATGTGCCAAATTCACACTGGGCAGGGCTAAAACTGTGGGGACAGGGGGAGGACAGCAGGGAACAGGCTCAGGTGGCACCAGGGGAGGGCAGGGTGGATTTTGGGGAATTTCCCCATGGAAAGGGTGGGCAGGGATTGGAAGTGCCCAGGGAGGGTTGGATCCCCATCCCTGGAGTGTCCCAGCAATTCCTGGAGGATTCTGAGTGCTCTGGACAAGGTGGGGATGGGCACAGCCTGCCCTGGGAGAGTTTTTCCAGCCTCAGTTCTGGGATTCCCTGTGTCCCAGGGGAGGATCAGCCCCAGCCCCATGGACATCACCGGGGTCAGGCACCACCTAAGGACACACTGGGAAGAGTTCTGCATGGATAAGAATTAAGAATAAGAATTAAGAATAAGAATTAAGAATAAGAATTAAAAGAATAAGAATTAAGAATAAGAATTAAAAGAATAAGAAATAAGAATAAGAAATAAGAATAAGAAATAAGAATAAGAAATAAGAATAAGAAATAAGAATAAGAAATAAGAATAAGAAATAAGAATAAGAAATAAGAATAAGAAATAAGAATAAGAAATAAGAATAAGAAATAAGAAAAAGAATAAGAAATAAGAATAAGAATAAGAATCATACCTGTGTTGGACATGCACAACATCCCTGTCCTGCTGCTGTCCCCCAGCTCATCACGGGACACCACTGAGAGGACAAACTGCAGCGATTTGGGGCAATTGGCAGCTCAGGCAGAGCTGCAGGGGTGGGAGGGGACAGGGGACAGGGGACAGGGACACCCCAACTTCCCAACTTTCTTCTCTTTATTTGAACCCCCACGCTCAGCAATGGCTTTAGTGGCTTTGTCACCTCCACCCAGCCCCGAGAATTCTCCTCATGGAAAGGAGGAAGGAGTGGAAAAAGAAACGATCCTGCTGCAATTCCCAGAGTCCCAGAGCATCCAAGCCCATCCAGAGCCACGCTGGGATTGCTCAGGTACTCTCACAATAAGTGGATATTGCTGTTATATTTTTGTCTGCTGGATCAGCCGAAGTGACAGGCAAACAGAAAATCCATCAGGAAATTTATCTGTGTACTGCTGTTGGGAAGGGGGAAGAAAAGATATTTTGATGTTTAGATACAAGGAGGGCGATGTTCAGGAAAATCCCCCAGGACACGGCTCCTGCTCTGTCCATCATCCAAGGACAGGCTCTGCTCTCCTTTCCTGGGCAGCTCCCAGCTCGTGTTTGCTGTGCAGACAAAAGGGAATTTTCACCGTGCACAACCAGGGAGTATTTATGTCACAAAGGGAAGGGTTTCTCAATAACTGACAGGACACAAATCCAAGCACGGGAGAGGCTGGAGCAAATATTGAAAGGGAAGGTCCAAGCAGGCAGGGCTTGGTTGTAATTCCCAATTAGGAAGGAGGGCAGAAAATGAGGATTACAGCCATGGCTCATGATATGGAGATGGAAGAGGAGGGGTTTGAGACACGGATTTCAAAGGATTCCCACCCAACACTGTGGCTGTAAATCAGATCTGCCACTGCCACAGCGGCCACGGAGCTGCTGCAGGGCTGGAGTCAGGCTGGGAGAGCTGGGAATGTTCACCTGGAGAGGAGAAGGATCCAGGGAGAGCCCAGAGCCCCTGGCAGGACCTAAAGGGGCTCCAGGAGAGCTGGAGAGGGACTGGGGACAAGGATGGAGGGACAGGACACAGGGAATGGCTTTAAGCTGACAATGGGTAGATTTGGGTGGGATTTGGGGCAGGAATTGTTCCCTGGCAGGGTGGGGATGGAATTCCCAGCTTTGCTGTGGCTGCCCCTGGATCCCTGGCAGTGCCCAAGGCCAGGCTGGGACAGGGCTGGGAGCAGCCTGGCAGTTCCTCCCTCCTCTCCATTCCACACCTGCAGCTTTTCCACTGGAAAAATGAATTGATTGTGGGGCAGAATAACATTCTAAATCACGCTGTATTTCTGTTCCAGTGACAAAGGGAGAGCACGCTTTCTATATGCTAAATATATTCATGGCTTGTATTATAGTAACATTCCTTAAATTGATGATATTTATCAGTGGGGGAAAACAAATTGTTATATACAGGAGAAAATAATTAAAGGGGAGGGAAGAGTGATGGTGGCATCCCAGCAGTGGGGTCTGGGATGTCAGAACAGAAATATTGATGTGCTTTTGGGTGCGTGTCAAGGAGAAACAGAGAGAGAGAAAGAGAGGGGCAATTTCTGCTCCAGTTATAACTCCAAACTCTCTTTAACCACAGTCACACGCAGGCAGGATGAAATTCCATCTCCAGCTGCCTTTGCTGCCTCTGACTGGGACAAGAAAAATCGCTCACAGGAGAATTTCTGTTGCTTTCTCCCTGCAAACTGCGAGTGCCAGGCACGCTGAGCTGCAGCTCCTGTGGCCCAGGGAAAAGGGGGAAAACAGCCTGGAACTTGTAGGGATCGCTGCAGTGAGACCCAGGGGGGTTCCATCAGCTTTTCCAGCTTTTCCAGCTCCTTTTCCCGGCTCACAGAAGCTGTCTGGGCTCGCCCAGGGTGAGAATTCCTGTGGAAATGTTCAGGTCAGGGGCTGCCTGCTCCCATGGGAATGGGTGGGGTTCCATCCCACGTTCCTCCAGCCTGGGGGTTTCAAGGCAAGGAGAGCACATGTGGCAACATCTGGAGTGCAGGAGGTGTTGCAGCATCCCTGTAAGAGTCCAGAAGGTGAAACACGGAATGGTTTGGGTGGGAAGGGACCTTAAATCCCAGCCCTTAAATCCCAGCCCTTAAATCCCAGCCCTTAAATCCCAACCCTTAAATCCCAGCCCTTAAATCCCAGCCCTTAAATCCTGACCCATTTCCACCCCTGCCACGGCAGGGACACTTCCCATGTCCCACAGTGCTCCAACCCCAATGTCCAGCCTGGCCTTGGGCACTTCCAGGGATCCCAGCTTCTCTGGGAAATCTGCACCCTCTGAGAAAAAACTTTCTTCCTAATTGACACCTACACCCCAAAATGGGAATGTTTAGAAAATATCTCTCCAGCTTTTCCAAACTCTCCGTGCTTATTTTTCACTCAGGTTCCTTTACAGATGTTGTTCTGAACAGCAAACAGCTTGTAAACAGGGGAAAAATGGAAATTTCCTCAGTGCAATAGAAATGGGAGTGATCTACAGCCCTGGATATAAAATATTCCGTGTAAAACTCCACTATTTGCAAAAAGAGATGTGGCTCCGTGTTCTACATGGAACTCACACATTCCATTAAGGAATATAAAATGTTGGCATCAATTGCAGGGGAAGAAGGGTTTGCTTGAGTTAATAGAGCTGGGGAAAGAGGTGAATGGGATTTTGCACTTGATGGAGCTGCTCTGGAGGAGAATAATTCCTGGGCACGCCGTGCAATCCATCAGCAGCTCGGGGAGAGAATGGGAAGTGGGGGAAACTTCCATCCCCCAGGATGTTTTTTGTTGGAGCTCAGCACAGATGGCTTTGCTGGCCCGTGACAGCAGCACAGGGGCAGCCCTGGGCAGGCACTGGGAGCACAGGAATGTGGGAATCCCTCCCTTGTCCCAATGGTTTGTGTGTGCAACTGAAGTATTCGGGATTGGGAACTAAATCTGTGTTTAGAGTGCCTGGGAGAAAAATGGAGAGGGATGGGGACAAGGGATGGAGGGACAGGACACAGGGGTTGGATTTAAACTGACAATGATTTGGATAGGATTTGGGGCAGGAATTGTTCCCTGGCAGGGTGGGGATGGAATTCCCAGATTTCCCGTGGCTGCCCCTGGATCCCTGGCAGTGCCCAAGGCCAGGTTGGACATTGGCACAGTGGGAGGTGTCCCTGCCATGGCTGGGGTGGGATAGGGGGGATTTAAGGTCCCTCCCAATCCAAACCATCTGGAATTCTCTGATTCTCCAGGTCCACGCTTTCTCTTTTTGGCAAAATCACATTTTAATTGTCCTTCTGCTGCCCAGGCCCAGCTCAGACAGAAACCTCCCACTCACCAAATGCTGAGCTGCTCTTATCAAACAGGAAGTCGTTATCAGGATCCCAAATTTAAGGCAAGGATAATGGCTTGGAAAGGAGGATATTTATGAACTCGAATGTTTCTAGTGCAGCACTTTGCACACAATTGAGAAATGATCAGCCTGACATTAAAACAAGCCTGGTATTAAGGCAAGGAAGGCAATAATTTTGTACTAATGGATTGTTCCATTTCATTTACATATCTTTTCCCAACAATTTTATGCTTAAAAAATCATTGCCCTTTTGAATTATGTGAGGCTCTTTCGACTGTGAGGCTCCAGCAATTTGCCAGCCTCATGTGTGTAATTAGTTTAATTAGCACTAGAGCTTTAATGAGAAGATCAGTGTCTGCTGTGTGCTCTGTTCTTTCCTGGACAAAGTGAAAAATTGGGTTTCTTAATCACTTGCATCTGAAGAACTCTGGGCCTCACAAGTCTCCCCACAGTGCCTGGAGACAGGGAATATGTTTTGGGTTTTCTCCAAGTCCTTTGCTTTCAGTGCTGTCTGATTCCTTCAGTTCTGATCAATTCCTTCAGTTCTGTCCAATTCCTTCAATTCTGCTCAATTCCTTCTGTTCTATCCAGTTCCTTCAGTTCTGTCCAATTCCTTCAATTCTGTCAAATTCCTTCAATTCTGTCCAGTTCCTTCAATTCTGCTCAATTCCTTCTGTTCTATCCAGTTCCTTCAGTTCTGTCCAGTTCCTTCAATTCTGCTCAATTCCTTCAGTTCTATCCAGTTCCTTCAGTTCTATCCAGTTCCTTCAATTCTGTCCAATTCCTTCAATTCTGTCCAGTTCTTTCAGTTCTGTCAAATTCCTTCAATTCTGTCCAGTTCTTTCAGTTCTGTCAAATTCCTTCAATTCTGTCCAGTTCTTTCAGTTCTGTCAAATTCCTTCAGTTCTGCTCCATTCCTTCAGTTCTGTTAAATTCCTTCAGTTCTGTCCAATTCCTTCAATTCTGCTCAATTCTTTCAGTTCTATCCAGTTCTTTCAGTTCTGTTCGATTCCTTCAGTTCTGCTCAATTCCTTTTGCTCAGTTCCTCCAGTTCTGTCCAATTCCTTCAGTTCTGTTCGATTCCTTCAGTTCTGCTCCATTCCTTTTGCTCTGCTCAGTTCCTCCAGCCCTGTCCATGCCATTCTCCCTGACCTGGGCTCCAGGGCAGCCTGGGTGGCTCTGGGGGTGCTTCCAGGGGGATGTGGCTCTGCCCAGGGCAGGGAATTCTGCAGGGTGTCTGCATCCATGGGCTCAGGGTCACCTGCTCCTGTCCCACCTGGCCTGGAGATTCCTTTTCCCAGTTCGGTTGATGATGGGAAGTTTTCAATGGGATCAAATCCGTGCCCAGGTGAGTTTTCAGCTGCTCTGGGTCCTTTTCCAGGTGAGAATTCCCGACTGGGCAAGGCTGTGAAGCTCTGGCAGGGGCGGCCAGGGAGGGTTGGAGTGTCCCAGGAATTCCTGGAGTGCTCTGGGACAAGGTTGGGATGGGCACAGGGTGGATTTGGTGATCCTGGAGGGCTTTTCCAGCCTCGGCGACCCCGGAATTGTGTGACACCATCCCAGCGCAGGCTCTGGCTCAGGTACCTCCATCCACCCGGGCTGTGCTCAGGGAATGTTCACTGAACTGAACCTCGGAGCCGTTTAACTCCTTTCCCCCAGGCCATTCCAACCTTTCCCCTAATTATGAATTGTCCTTCCCACAAAGAGTGTTCATTGCTGCCCGAGCAGGGGCGGATAAGGGACGTGGGGAAGGAGCTGCCGTGAATTCCCTGCGGGCCGGGAGGATATTCCAGCAGCACTGCCAACGAGTGCTGGGGAGCCGGCAGGGCCGCCAGGGCACGGCATTAATTAGGGTGTCATTAGCCCCGCTCATTAGCCTGTGCATCACTGTCCTGTCCCACAGCAGTGGCAGGGGAGGTGGCAGTGGTAGGGGAGGTGGCAGTGGCAGGGGAGGTGGCAGTGGCAGGGGAGGTGGCAGTGGCAGGGGAGGTGGCAGTGGCAGTGGCAGGGGAGGTGGCGGTGGCAGTGGCAGTGACAGTGGCAGGGGAGGTGGCGGTGGCAGTGGCAGGGGCAGTGACAGTGGCAGGGGAGGTGGCGGTGGCAGTGGCAGGGAGGTGGCAGTGGCAGGGGCAGGGGAGGTGGCAGGGGCAGTGGCGGTGGCAGTGGCAGAGGAGGTGGCAGTGGCGGTGGCAGTGACAGTGACAGGGGAGGTGGCAGTGGCAGTGGCAGGGGAGGTGGCAGTGGCGGTGGCAGTGACAGTGGCAGGGGAGGTGGCAGTGGCAGTGGCAGTGACAGTGACAGTGGCAGTGGCGGTGGCACCTCCAGGCTCCCCTGAAGCAGCTTTGAGGAACAAAGGTCACTGTGTAAAAGCGAGGAAACCGCGCTGTTGTTTGGGTTCCTTTGTTCCCGTGTCACTCCCAGCAGCGCCGGGACAGCTCAGACAGAGGCGGCGCCCCAAGAGAACTCGGTCATTTCGACACTGAATTGTCCTTTCAGCGCCAAACTCCTTTCCTTGGGGGGCTGAGACACCACCAGAAGGAATATTGTCATTTCTACGGTGATTTTTTGCCTTTCCTTGTGCACCAAACTCATTTCCTGGGGTCTCAGGCACCCCCAGAAGGAATATTGTCATTTTTAAAGGGAATTTTGCCCTTTTTTTTGATCACCAAACTCCTTTCCGGGGGACTGAGGCACCCCCAGAAGGAATATTGTAATTTCTACAGTGAATTTTGCCTTTCTTTGAGCACCAGACTCATTTCCTGGGGGCTGAGGCACCCCCAGAATGAATATCGTCATTTTTAAAGGGAATTTTGCCTTTTTTTTGTACACCAAACTCATTTCCTGGGGGCTGAGGCACCCCCAGAATTAATATTGTCATTTTTAAAGTGAATTTTGCCTTTTTTTTGTACACCAAACTCATTTCCTGGGGGCTGAGGCACCCCCAGAATTAATATTGCTACTTTTTAAGTGAATTGTGCCTTTTTTTGATCACCAAACTCCTTTCCGGGAGGCTGAGGCACCCCCAGAAGGAATATTGTAATTTCTACAGTGAATTTTGCCTTTCTTTGTGCATCAAATTCCTTTCCTGGGGGCTGAGACACCCCTAGAAGGAATATTGTCATTTTTAAAGGGAATTTTGCCTTTTTTTTTGTACACCAAACTCATTTCCTGGGGGCTGAGGCACCCCTAGAAGGAATATTGCGATTTTTAAAGTGAATTTTGCCTTTCTTTGAGCACCAAAGTCATTTCCTGGGGGGGCTGAGGCACCCCCAGAATGAATATTGTCATTTTAAAGGGAATTTTGCCTTTCTTTGTGCACCAAACTCATTTCCTGGGGGCTGAGACACCCCTAGAAGGAATATTGTCATTTTTAAAGGGAATTTTGCCTTTTTTTTTGTACACCAAACTCATTTCCTGGGGGCTGAGGCACCCCCAGAATGAATACTGTCATTTTTAAAGTGAATTTTGCCTTTCTTTGTGCACCAAACTCATTTCCTGGAGTCTCAGGCTCCCCCAGAATGAATATCGTCATTTTTAAAGTGAATTTTGCCCTTTTTTTGAGCACCAAACTCCTTTCCCGGGGGACACCTTTGAATTCAGGCTCACCTTTACAACAAGAACTATTTCATATTTTTCATATCCTCGAGGTGTTTCACCAGGAACAATCTGAAGCCATCACAACACGCACACACCGGTTGGAAAAAAAAAAAAAAATCAGCATTTTTCTCCGATTTTTCGAAGGAAACTTTCAGGAAGGAAATGGCCCAGCTGGGACATCGGGCTCGGACAGGGACAGTCGAGGTGGCCCTGCCACGGCTGGGGGGGATTTAAGGTCCCCTCCAACCCAAAGCAGGCTGGGATTAATTTCAGGGTTTTTTAAAATTATAATTATTACAATTATTCCGTTTCTTTCCAAATTAAATCATTTTTCAGTTGATTTCCAAGTTTAAGAATTATTCAATTGATTTCCAAATTAAATAACTTTTCAGTTAATTTCCAAGATTAAGAATTGTTCAGTTGATTTCCAAATTAAGTAACTTTTCAATTTATTTCCAAATTAAATTTTTTTCAGTTGATTTTCAAGTTGAAGGATTGTTCAGTTGATTTCCAAATTAAATAACTTTTCAGTTAATTTTCAAGTTAAGGAATTATTCAGTTGGTTTCCAAATTAAATAATTTTTCCATTAATATCCGAATTTAAGAATTGTTCAATTGATTTCCAAATTAAATAATTTTTCAATTAATATCCAAGTTAAAGAATTGTTCAGTTGATTTCCAAATGAAATAACTTCTCAGTTAACTTCCAAATTAAATAACTTTTCAATTAATATCCAAGTTAAAGAATTGTTCAGTTGATTTCCAAATGAAATAAGTTTTCAGTTAACTTCCAAATTGAATTTTTTTCAGTTAATATCCAAGTTAAATAATTATTCAGTTTATTTCCCAATTAAATAATTTTTCAGTTAATTTGCAAGTTTAAGAATTGTTCAGTTGATTTCCAAATTAAATAACTTTTCAGTTAATATCCAAATTAAATATTTTTCAGTTGATTTCCAAGTTAAAGAATTATTCAATTGATTTCCAAATTAAATAACTTTCCAGTTAATTTCCAAGTTTAAGAATTGTTCAGTTGATTTCCAAATTAAAGAATTTTTCAATTATTATCTAAATTGAAGAATTATTCCGTTTATTTCCAAATTAAATAAATTTTCAGTTAATTTTCAAGTTTAAGAATTGATCAGTTGATTTCCAAATTAAATAAGTTTTCAGTTAATCTCCAAATTTAAGAATTGTTCAGTTGATTTCCAAATTAAAGAATTTTTCCATTAATATCCAAATTTAAGAATTGTTCAATTGATTTCCAAATTAAATAATTTTTCAGTTAATTTTCAAGTTAAGGAATTGTTCAATTGATTTCCAACTGAAATAAATTTTCAGTTAACTTCCAAATTGAATTTTTTTCAGTTAATTTCCAAGTTTAAGAATTGTTCCATTGATTTCCAAATGAAATAACTTTTCAATTAATATCCAAATAAAATTTTTTCAGTTGATTTCCAAGTTTAAGGATTGTTCAGTTGATTTCCAAATTCAATAAGTTTTCAGTTAATATCCAAATTAATTTTTTTCAGTTAATATCCAAGTTAAAGAATCATTCCGTTTATTTCCAAATTAAATAACTTTTCAGCTGATTTCCAAGTTAAGGAATTGTTCAGCCGATTTCCAAATTATTTAATTTTCAGCTATTTAATCATTCAGCTGATTTCCCAATTGAAGATTGGTTCTTTTTTTTTTTTTTTTTTTTTTTCCCTTCAGGGATGCCGTGGCAGGGCAGGACACTGAGGAATTTCAGATATTTTATGCATGGTCAAACAGCACAAACCCATTTTCATCAAACATCTGGAACTGCTGGAGCATCTCCGTGCTGGGAGCAGCCCGGGCTGTAAATCATTGGAGCATTAAAGGAGAATTTCCACCCCTTGGGGCCAACCCTGGAGGATTAAAAACCTCCTGGAACCATTCACCTTGAGAAAATAATCCAATTTCCCAGGGCTGATGGTTCCTTGAGAGCAGATTGGCAGCAGAGGCTGCACTTGGTGTGTCCTTTTCCAGTATCAATTCCTCCAAATTTCCTTCCATTATTTTGATATCCCTGCCCTTGGAAAACGGGAATTAATTTAATTAACGAGGCAGAGGATGCTGACCTTTGCCAGGTTGTTATTCTAGCCCTGGTTTGCTTTAGGGGGAGGGGAAATATTTCTTTCTTTCCTGTATAAATATGAAACAACAAAGAAATAACCGATTGATTTGTGGTTTGGGGAGAAAAAAAAAAGACAAAAAAGAAGAAGGAGGAGAGGGCAGAGTGAGGTGGTGGAGCTCAGACACTGCACTGGCCCAGTGGCTTCCAGAGCCTGCTCCAAGCTGCCGTTTGTCACCATGAGAGACGTGCTGGAGGATTTCTGGAGCGATTTTTCCAGGGAATTGCTTGAGCCCCGTGGCTTTGCTGAATGTGGCCTTGGCTTCCTGCAGGGACAGGAGTTAACGGCAGTGACAAACCCGCCTGTGCCACTGGCTGGGGAGGCAGGATGGGATCTGGGAGCAGGAAGGGCTGGGGGGGATCCCTGGGGTTGGGGGGATCCCTGGGGTTGGGGGGATCCCTGGGGCTGGGGGGATCCCTGGGGCTGGGGGGATCCCTGGGGCTGGGGGGGATCCCTGGGGCTGGGGGGATCCCTGGGGCTGGGGGGATCCCTGGGGCTGGGGGATCCCTGGGGCTGGGGGGATCCCTGGGGCTGGGGGATCCCTGGGGCTGGGGGGGATCCCTGGGGCTGGGGGATCCCTGGGGCTGGGGGGATCCCTGGGGCTGGGGGGGGATCCCTGGGGCTGGGGGATCCCTGGGGCTGGGGGGTCCCTGGGGCTGGGGGGGATTGCCTGGGGCTGGGGGGGTCCCTGGGGCTGGGGGGGATTCCCTGGGGCTGGGGGGGATCCCTGGGGCTGGGGGGATCCCTGGGGCTGGGGGATCCCTGGGGCCGGGGGGATCCCTGTCTTCCGGGGATCCCTGGGGCCGGGGGGATCCCTGGGGCCGGGGGGATCCCTGGGGCTGGGGGGATCCCTGGGGCTGGGGGGATTCCCTGGGGCTGGGGGGATCCCTGGGGCTGGGGGATCCCTGGGGCTGGGGGGATCCCTGGGGCTGGGGGGGATCCCTGGGGCTGGGGGGGATCCCTGGGGCTGGGGGGATCCCTGGGGCTGGGGGGATCCCTGGGGCTGGGGGGATCCCTGGGGCTGGGGGGATCCCTGGGGCTGGGGGGATCCCTGGGGCTGGGGGGATCCCTGGGGCTGGGGGGATCCCTGGGGCTGGGGGGGATCCCTGGGGCTGGGGGGATCCCTGGGGCTGGGGGATCCCTGGGGCTGGGGGGGATCCCTGGGGCTGGGGGGGATCCCTGGGGCTGGGCACAGCCTGGGCTCCTGTCCCAGCTCAGATTCCTGTCCTGGGCTCCTATCCCCATCCTGGACTCCTGTCCCATCCTGGGCTCCTGTCCCTGTCCCCAGCCTGGTCTCCTGTCCTAAACTGAGCTCCTGTCCCCAATCCAGGCTCCTGTCCCAGCCCAGATTCCTGTCCTGGGCTCCTGTCCCCAGCCCAGGGTCCTGTTTTGGGCTCTATCCTGGTCTCCTGTTCCTGTCCCCATCCTGGGCTCCTGTCTTGCCCTCCTGTTCCTTCCCCTCCTGTCTCCTTCCCCTCCTGTTCCTGTCCCATCCTGGTCTCCTGTCCCATCCTGGGCTCCTGTCCCATCCTGGGCTCCTGTCCCCATCCCAGGCTCCTGTCCTGAGCTCTATCCTGGGCTCCTGTCCCATCCTGGGCTCCTGTCCCATCCTGGGCTCCTGTCCCAATCCTGGGCTCCTGTTCCTGTCCCCAGCCCAGGCTCCTGTTTTGGGCTCTATCCTGGGCTCCTGTCCCCAGCCCAGGACCCCTCTGGGGTCATTTCCAGCCTTCCCCGTGTGCCAGCACAGGGATGCTGAGATGATTTCCTCAATTCCTGCTCCGTGTTTGCCTCCCCGGCTCGGGGATGGTTCCCATCGCTGTCCCCGGGCTCTCCAAACCCAGAGCAGGGAGTTGGGATTGATGGGAATTACAGACAGAGATAATAACAACCCCGTGTGTTATTTATAGAGCACAGAGCCCGGGCTCAGAAAACAAACAATAAAGCACAATAACGCAGTTTTGGATTGCCCAGCTCGGACAGGCAGGCTGTAACCCTTGCAGGTTACATCCCACATCCCCCTGAGGCACCGCAGCGCTTCCCGAAGCTGCGTGTCCTGATGGATGGAAACCGCAGATGTGACAATCCACGGCAGCACTGTTCATTTTCTCCAGCTTTGTCATTTACTTGCAGAACCTTTAATCTGTTTCTTGCATGGCTTTATGGTTCCTCCTTCCATCAGAGACTGCGATATTCCGCTCAGTGAGCTGAAATATCTGAGGATGGAAAAGCAGCTCCTCATCAAAGCCCCGGGAGCTGCTCTGGGCTCCTTGTGTACTCTGGGATTACCTGAGGAAACATTGAATGGGCTGAAAATAATAGTTGTTCTTTTTTTTTTTTTTGTTCAGAGAGACCAGAAATCAAAACTTCTAAATTAAAAATACGGTTTTTCTCGCTTTAATTCAATAAGGTGTTTTACCCTCTCATAAAACTCATCTGCGAGGGGGGAAGGAATAATCCCTTAATGAGAAACAAAGAAGATTAAATGCTTTATTTGAGCTCTCTGGCTGCAGGACTGGTGCCTCATCCCCTCTCCTTTAGTGTTTCCAGTCCCTGGACCCCACCCAGCGACCCCAGACATCCCAGCCAGCTCTGTGTCCTTTTTCCCCCCTCTAAACCCCCAGGTTTTAGGACAAAGAGATTTTTGTTCTCTTTGGGATCCCCCATTTTTATTGGGGGAGGCTTGGAGCACCCTGGGCTGGTGGGAGATGTCCGTGCCCATGGCAGGGGTGGGGATGGGGGAGCTTTGGGGTCCTTCCCAGGCAGGCTTTTCCCTCCTGGCACATGCCAGGGACAGAACCCACAGGATTGTCGCTGCTCTCTGTTAAACACAAATTGTACTTGGAGAGAATCACAGAATAAAGGGAGCAGGGAGGGATCCCAGGCTGCTCCAACCCGGCCTTGGACACTCCAGGGATCCGGGGCAGCCACATCTGCTCTGGGCAACTGCGATCCCAAATTCGGAGCTGTCATTAACCCCTGTCGTGCCCCACAGGGGAACATCCCAGCCCTGCGTCCCTCATTTCCCACAAACTCCTGGTTCCCAGGGACTGCTGGCACCAATTCCTTTCTCCTCTTATCTCTGCGTTTCTATTGAAGGCTCATTATTGGCTTTAATCAGTGAAATGAATTTGTTAATGAACTGCTTGATAAGCTTGCCACGGCTAATGTTGGGAAGGTTTTATCTCTTTTTTTTTTTTTTTTTTTTTTTGTTATTGTTTCTTCCATATCAAATAACTAAATAAATACATTAAAAAGTTGCTGCAGCTGCTGGCAGCCTGGGCTTTTGCTTCAGGCAACTCAGGGGAATAAATTCAGTTCCAATTCTTTGATGGGAAGAGCAGTCCCTGGCTCTGGGCTGAGTGGCAGTGGCACTGCCAGCCCCCAGCGTGGCACGGGGACAGCAGTTTGGGGACAGCTCCCAGGGGTTCATTTCAAATCATTTCAGCCACTTCCCAAGCCTGGGGAGTGTCCAGGGACAAGCTGGTGCCTGGAGTGGGTAAAAGCTGGGCTTGGGCTGGGAGGGTTTTCCAGCCCAAATCCCATGGGGATCATTTTGGGGTGCAGCAATAGGAGCTGTGTGATCCTATTAATGTTCATTTTGGGGTGCAGCAATAGGAGATGTGTGATCCTATCCAGGATCATTTTGGGGTGCAGCAATAGGAGATGTGTGATCCCAGAGGGATCATTTTGGGGTGCAGCAATAGGAGCTGTGTGATCCTATTAATGTTCATTTTGGGGTGCAGCAATAGGAGCTGTGATCCTATTCCTGTTTATTTTGGGGTGCAGCAATAGGAGCTGTGTGATCCTATTAATGTTCATTTTGGGGTGCAGCAATAGATGTGTGATCCTATTAATGTTTATTTTGGGGTGCAGCAATAGATGTGTGATCCTATTAATGTTTATTTTGGGGTGCAGCAATAGGAGCTGTGTGATCCTATTCCTGTTTATTTTGGGGTGCAGCAATAGGAGATGTGTGATCCCAGAGGGATCATTTTGGGGTGCAGATGTAGGAGCTGTGATCCTATTCCTGTTTATTTTGGGGTGCAGATGTAGGAGCTGTGACCCTATTCCTGTTTATTTTGGGTGCAGCAATAGGAGATGTGTGATCCTATTAATGTTCATTTTGGGGTGCAGCAATAGGAGCTGTGTGATCCTATTAATGTTCATTTTGGGGTGCAGCAATAGGTGCTATGTAATCCTATTAATGTTCATTTCGGGGTTCAAGAATAGATTTTCACCCCGAGTGTCCTGGGAGCGAACCTGTCTCAGCACCTTTTTGGTGACATTTCTGCTTCAGCCGAGCACGGGGACGTTGGAGGTGACACCAGGGCCTCCTTGGAGACCCCATTCCAGGCCAGGTGTCCCTGGTTTTTTGAGGTTTTACAGGTTAAAAACGGATCCCATGAATGTGTTCGGTGTAGAAGTGCGGGGAAAAGGGAAATGTTTGTGACAGGAACAAAGCTCCGGGAGCGGGGGGACAGCAGCCTGCACCTTGCCGGGAGGAGGTGAATGTGGGAGCAGAGGAGGAGATGGGTTGGGAGCTGCTTTTTGAAGGTTAGCACAGTTTTCCCTTTCCTTTTGTTTCCCCCCCATTCATCTCCGAGAGGATCGCCCAGAATAACAATCCCCTTGTTTTGTCTGGCCGATAATTGCGCTGATAATTGCGAACAATTTGAATAATGACATTGCAGGGGCTGGGTGCCCGCTGGGATCTGCGTGTTCCTGGTGTCCTTAGAGACGGAGCAGGGCAGCTCCCGGCCCCACCGGCTGCTGCAAGCACAAAAAAGCAAATTCCAAACAGGACGGGATGGATTTGTGCCCCCGGAGCTCCCTCCTGTCCCTTTGGATCCCCAGCCCATCCCAGGCTTTGTGTCTGCCCAGCAAATCCCTGCCCCGGTGCCTCCCTCCCATCTCCAGCCGGGTTTGGTGGAGCCGTGGAATGGGGTTTTAACCCTTTAAGGGCAGCAGAAATAAGATGCTCAGCTCCATGGGCGTCTGTCACGACAGGAAGAAAGAGCCGAGTTTATCCAGGAACACACTTGGTTTTATGGCAGGACTGCAACTCCCAGAGCAGAGAAAAGGGGATTGGTTCAGAGAGAAGACACCCCATGGCCAGGGCCTGGGCACACACCACTACAGGGGTTTGGTTTTGTTATTAATTCCTTTTTATTGTGACCAAATGATCACCCTGGCAGAAATTCTCCCTGGCCTTGGGCTGGGAACAGAGCCGAGAAGCTCCAGCCTGGAAGATTTTTCAGGCTGTGATTTTCTTACTTTCTCAATGTGTGTCCCACAGTTTGGCTTTTCCTGCTGCAGCAGAATGTGCTGAGTGTCCCTGCCCTGCTGCTGGGCTGGGAATTCTCCTGGAACTGGGACAAACCCGGGAGCTGTGGCTGCCCCTGGATCCCTGGCAGTGTCCCTGGGACAGTGGGAGGGGTCCCTGCCATGGCAGTGGGATGGGATTTCACATTCCATGATCTGGGATGTCCCACAGCCAGCCTTGGTTTCCCCTGCAGCTTCCCGGGTGCCTCTGCTGCTGTTCCCAGGCTCCCATGGCACAGGGCTCTGCTTTGATTCAATGAGGACTTGGGAGCTTTGGTTGTGTCCAAAAAGGAGACAGAGGAGTCCTTTTCCTTTATGGAATAAAGGCAGAGCCCATGGGACATTCCCCTGGGCTCTCTCCCATTTTTGGAGGATTCCCCTCCCTTTTTATCCCAATTTCCCTCTCTCTTTCCCCATTGCTGAGGGACTGGAGAGGCCCAGACTGCCCAAACCCTGATCCCTGAGATTCCCCTCCAATGTACAACCCTCCCTTGGCATTTTTAATTCTTACACAATTCATGGTTTTTCCCCATTGCTTCTTTTATATTTCAGTATCCAATTCCATTTCTCAGCAAACCTGCAGTTTGTTTGTAAAGACAAATCTCTTTTTCCATTCATCAATCAGTGGGATCCTTCCCATTGTTCCTTTTCTCTCTCAGTGCTGCTTTTATCTACCCACAGTTGTTTGGAAAGACAAATCCCTCATTCCTCTCAGGTGCAACACCTGAACAGGTAAAGACAAGGAACCCATGATAAGAATCCCCTCAGATCTTTGGGACACTATTTTTATATTGGATTAGAGCATTTCCTGCATCAATTTTTAACTAATTTATTGCAAAGATAAGGAAAGCCCCCCCCTTAAGAAACATCTTTATGGAACAGCCTTTGCTTTGGAAAGATGTTTAAAATGAAATGTTTAAAAAGAAATTACTCCAGAAATATGAATATTGACCCCCCCCAGGTCACACACCTGGAGTTTTGCAGAGTTTGGAATGAAATCTGTTACAATTTTTTTTTTCTGATTGATTGATTGATTGATTGATTGATTTTGGCACTTTGGGATAAGGTTCAGTGGACACAGAGGTTATTCAAAGGTTGGAGTTGTTGGTCTTGGAGGTCTCTTCCAACCTTAAAGATTCTGTGATTTGGAAATGTTTGGGGTTTTTTATGTGGTTTTTTTTTTTAGGAAAAGCAGCCACAGGAAATCTCCTGATTCCATTGGTGAGAGGGAATTTATCAACAACAACCCCTGAATTCCCTGGGCTGGGGAATTGTCACTTTGAAATCCACAACGCGGGGTAGGGAAAATGGGAAAATAAAATTCCCTATGAAAACTGGCTGATCTTTGTGTAGGAAAACATTGCACTGAAATCATCTGAACAATCTGCAGACCGAAGTGATGCAGGAGCAGGGTGCATCATTTCATGGCAATTCCTAAATTATCTTTTTTTTTTTTTTTTTTTAATTCTTTTGTTCCCAAAATTATCTTGAAACAGCACGGGGATTTTCCCAACTGGTTTTATTGCCAGTGGGTGTGAAATTTGGCAGCTCCTTTTCCTCCCATCCACTGGCAGGATGGAAAAGGGGAGATTTCTGCATGGGCTCTCCAAACGTGTTCCCCATTGTTGCTATTTAACGTTTGCACACAGCAGAGCTCGCAGGAATTGGATGGGGATTCCAAGCAAAAGAGACAGAATTAAAAGATATTTTCCCAGGAATAGGTAATTTCTGCCTTGTGCAGGGGTAACAGCAGGAAGGAGGTGGATAAAATAATTGTTCTCCATGCACATATTGATATTTTTTATATAAGTTACTGAGCTCAGTGTGGGAAACATGAACAATTTCCCTTGTGCCTTTCTCCTGCTCGTTTTTATTTCCTTCCTTTCTGTATTTTCCCCCTTCCCCTCTCCCTGCAAAGCCCCAGCAGAGCAGAGAACACCAAATTTGTTGTGTGAAGCAAAGTCTGCCTTGTACCTGTGGCCAAAAGCTCTCTTGTTCTGGATTTATACTTAAGCTGAGGTTTAATCCCTGCAGGATTCCCTCTGTTTGTTCCCAAGGCTGAGCTCAAACCAACAATTCCTAAGGGGGCAATTCAGGGAAGGGTTTTAACTTCATTTAATTCTTCATGGGGAAACGCTTCCAAAAACTGCTGCTGGTTGAAATGGAGAGAATTGGAATTTTTTTCTTCCATTCTGTCTGAGGCAATTAATTGTTTGATTACTGAACACAGCTTTTTTCAGGATGAGGTGCAATATTTCTGTTTGTTCAGACTCGGCCATTAAAGATTTTACTTCTTGCTTTGAACAGGGAAACAAAATCCTCCGAGGGGGAAATACCTTCCAGGGATGAAATTAAATGATTGTGTGTATTTAAAAGTCTTGAAGGCACATTTAAATTAAATTTAAAAAAAGTAGGCAAACTATTTAAGTTAGGTCATGGCATCCACTGATACGACTAAATCATTATTAAAGGAATCCCCTAAGTTGATTATTTCTTACAACTAATTTTGAGATCTCTCAGTTTGTCCCAGGAGCTAAATTTTGCCTGATTCAGGGGAAGCTTGGGAGAAAATTGGAATTAATCCATTAATTTTTAATCTATTACATGTGTAAGAACATGAGGGTGGAGTGAGTGAGAGGAAGAAAATCTCCTGGATGGGAGGGGAAAGCTGCATTAAAGCCCAGCTGAAGGGCAGGGATTTTTTATTTGTTCCTGTGAATTCCCAGGCAGCTGCAAAAGCTGGGCTGATCTGAGCCACTTTAGGGGAAAAACCAATTAATTCCCAGAGATTTCTCTTGTTCTCAAAGCCTTGTTCTCTCAGCAAGTCCAGTGAAGCTCAGACAAGCTCAGCTTCATCCTTTGCTTAAAATTCCCTGGTAAAAATGAGAATTATTCCTAAAGGAAAATCTTTATGGGGAGGGAAAGGTCGATGTGCTGGGATCTGTCAGCAGGACCACAGATACCCATTGGCTTTCCATGGATGGCAGAGTAAATACTAATCACCTTTAATTAATTAATTATGGATTCAGGACTGGGGGCTTCCATTCCATTCATTGAGCCAGGGTTTGTTTTTGTGGCACGTTCAGAGCTCTGAATTCTGTGTTCTGCAGATTTCCTGGTTTGGAGCAAGGAGAGCCAAGCCTGCTGCTGTTAGGTGATATCTGATATATCCTGATATCTGTCACCCCTGGGTGGTGATATCCTAAAATCTGTCACCCCTGGGTGGTGATATCTGGATAAATCCTGATATCTGTCACCCCTGGGTGGTGATATCTGATAAATCCTGATATCTGTCACCCCTGGGTGGTGATATCTGATAAATCCTGATATCTGTCACCCCAGGGTGGTGATATCTGATAAATCCTGATATCTGTCACCCCTGGGTGGTGATATCTGAATATAATCTGATATCTGTCACCCCTGGGTGGTGATATCTGACAAATCCTGATATCTGTCACCCCTGGGTGGTGATATCTGGATAAATCCTGATATCTGTCACCCCTGGGTGGTGATATCTGATAAATCCTGATATCTGTCACCCCTGGGTGGTGATATCTGATAAATCCTGATATCTGTCACCCCTGGGTGGTGATATCTGAATATAATCTGATATCTGTCACCCCTGGGTGGGGATATCTGTACAAACCCTGATATCTGTCACCCCTGGGTGATGATATCCTAATATCTGTCACCCCCAGGGTGGTGATATCTGGATAAATCCTGATATCTGTAACCCCTGGGTGATGATATCTGGATAAATCCTGATATCTGTCACCCCCAGGGTGGTGATATCCTGATATCTGTAACCCCTGGGTGATGATATCTGGATAAATCCTGATATCTGTCACCCCTGGGTGATGATATCTGGATAAATCCTGATATCTGTACATATCCTGATATCTGTCACCCCCAGGGTTTCACCCAGACTGCTCATGGGACACAGGGGAAGGGGGAAATTCCTGTTTTAGGCAAGGGGAGACAGACACCCAGAGGGGAAAGCAGTGGTGGGGCTTGGCTGTCCCAGCCTCACTGATTGTGTCATTCTGTGATTTCTGTATTCAACATCAGTAACTCCAGGATGGGCTGATTTCCCCATTTTGAGATGTTTGCCATTCCCTAACAAAGCAGCTTGCACCAAAAACCCTGGAAGTCTTAAAACATGATCCATCTTCTCAATGTATTGCAGGAGAAAGTCTCTCTCTGGGAATATTAGTGACTCCACAACTGGAGCAAATAAATTCTGCTTTCCCTAAGTAATGCAGCTTATGGCTCAGATCTAATTTTAGATTCCCTCTGCTGCCCCTAAATCTTGGCTCCATGTCTTTCCCAGCTTGATGGAAGGGCATATTTAATTATCAGGAGTCACATTTGTATGGACAGATCTTTCATCACCAAAGCATATGTCTTTGGGGTTTGGAATTGCAGAAATCCCATTATTCCTCAGCTTTGAGCAACCGAGCACCCAAAGCACACCTGCAGGGGCAGCTGCTGATCCCGAGCAGCCCAGACCATTCCAGGAGTCCATGAGAAAGAGGATTCATAACCCACAGGCTGGGCCAAGCTTCTGCCTGGCATTTCCAGTCTCCATGGTTGTCCCAGTTTCATTCCCGTGCTGGTCCCAGTTTCATTCCCATTGATGTCCCAGTTTCATTCCCATTGATGTCCCAGTTTCATTCCCGTGCTGGTCCCAGTTTCATTCCCATTGATGTCCCAGTTTCATTCCCATTGATGTCCCAGTTTCATTCCCATGCTGGTCCCAGTTTCATTCCCATTGATGTCCCAGTTTCATTCCCGTGCTGGTCCCAGTTTCATTCCCATGCTGGTTCCAGTTTCATTCCCATTGATGTCCCAGTTTCATTCCCATGCTGGTCCCAGTTTCATTCCCATGCTGGTTCCAGTTTCATTCCCATGCTGGTCCCAGTTTCATTCCCATGCTGGTTACAGTTTTATTCCCATGCTGGTCCCAGTTTCATTCCCATTGATGTCCCAGTTTCATTCCCATGGTGGTCCCAGTTTCATTCCCGTGCTGGTCCCAGTTTCATTCCCATGCTGGTCCCAGTTTCATTCCCATGCTGGTTCCAGTTTCATTCCCATGGTGGTCCCAGTTTCATTCCCATGCTGGTCCCAGTTTCATTCCCATGGTGGTCCCAGTTTCATTCCTGTGCTGGTCCCAGTTTCATTCCCATTGATGTCCCAGTTTCATTCCCATGCTGGTCCCAGTTTCATTCCCATTGATGTCCCAGTTTCATTCCCATTGATGTCCCAGTTTCATTCCCATGATGGTCCCAGTTTCATTCCCTCACTTCCCCCTGTGTTGTCACCTCCAGGGACAGGCCCTGCCATGGCAAAGTCTCCATGAAATGTGAAGCAATTCCTGCAGACCCAGAACAATCCAGTCCTTGTGTTTCTAATGCTCACCTGGAAGGTTTCCCCACTTCAGTTCTCGTGGTGTGTTTCTTACAGGCAGGTATGTTTTGATAATTACTCAAATAACATTATGAAAATCAATAAAAGCAATCAAAATCCATTAAAAAGTCACAGATTGGATGTTTAGCCCCAAGTCCTGCTCACTGCCTGGTCAGTGTTCAAACCTTGTTCAGTCAGGTCCTGATTATGCTGCAAACACTCTGTGCCAAGAACTTCTGCCTCAGCTCCATTGCTCTTCCATTAAAAAGCTGTTCTTGAGTCCATAAATTTATTTTACTCCGACTGCTACATGAAAAGTCATAAACCAATTTATGAGCTGAGAAATGCTCCTCTCAGTGCCACGGCAATTTGACATCTGCCAGCTTTAATCCTGGCTCTCCTAAAGCCTGTGGGTGGTCTGGGGGAGGAAGGGGAGCCAGAGAGGAGAGGAACCTCATCCCAAAGCTGAGAGGAATCCCTGGCTGATCCAGCTGTGGAATGATGTGCAGGGAGGAGAGGAATCTCATCCCAAACCTGAGAGGAATCCCTGGCTGATCCAGCTGTGGACTGATGTGTCAGAGAGGAGAGGAATCTCATCCCAAAGCTGAGAGGGATCCCTGGCTCATCCAGCTGTGCAATGATGTGTCAGAGAGGAGAGGAATCTCATCCCAAACCTGAGAGGAATCCCTGGCTGATCCAGCTGTGGACTGATGTGCAGGGAGGAGAGGAACCTCATCCCAAACCTGAGAGGAATCCCTGGCTCATCCAGCTGTGGACTGATGTGCAGGGAGGAGAGGAACCTCATCCCAAACCTGGGAGGAATCCCTGGCTCATCCAGCTGTGCAATGATGTGTCAGAGAGGAGAGGAATCTCATCCCAAACCTGAGAGGAATCCCTGGCTCATCCAGCTGTGGACTGATGTGCAGGGAGGAGAGGAATCTCATCCTAAACCTGAGAGGAATCCCTGGCTGATCCAGCTGTGCAATGAGTGTCAGAGAGGAGAGGAACCTCATCCCAAAGCTGGGAGGAATCCCTGGCTGATCCAGCTGTGCAATGATGTGCAGGGAGGAGAGGAACTCCATCCCAAACCTGGGAGGAATCCCTGGCTGATCCAGCTGTGCAATGATGTGTCAGGGAGGAGAGGAACTCTCATCCCAAAGCTGAGAGGAATCCCTGGCTGATCCAGCTGTGCAATGATGTGTCAGGGAGAAGAGGAACTCCATCCCAAAGCTGGGAGGAATCCCTGGCTGATCCAGCTGTGCAATGAGTGTCAGAGAGGAGAGGAACCTCATCCCAAACCTGGGAGGAATCCCTGGCTGATCCAGCTGTGCCAGGGGCACTCCAGGGGTACCTGCTCAGAGAGGAGAGGGCTCAGGGTGGTACAAAGTGCTGCAGACAGGTAAAATTAAAAAAGAAAGGCCTCATAAAAGCAGGCCTTGTTCTGCTGAATTCCCAGCTGGGAATTCCTTGTTCCTAGTGCAGCTCACCAGGCTCCCATGCAGAACAGCCCTGGGAATGAAAAGTCAGTTAACACAACAACCTGTTCCAGCAAGGAAAGTAAATCTGCACCTGCACAAACCATCGATGTGTGCCAGGAGAATCCCCAAAGGAAGAATGTAAACACTGGAGTGAAAGAGGGAGTCTTAGCACGTGCACACAAAACACCTTTCAACCAATGGACTGAGTGGCAAGAACACTAGCAGCCAATTCGAGTCTGTAAAATCTGTATAAAATTGAGTTCTGTGAATAAAGAACTGGCTTTTCCTGCATGGAGAAATGGAATCCTGTCCTGTCTGCTTTACTGCAGCACAGAGGACACGAGCCCATCGCCAGGGGTGAGCCTGCCCTGTCCCCAGCTCAGAGGGCACAGCAGTTTCATCTGCTGATGTCGGTACCAGCCTGGCTCCGTGCTGATGCCAGCAGCCTCCTTGGGGCCCTGGCAGCTTCAAAGGGCTGTGCCACAAGCACTGGGACATCCTCCTCAACTCCTGAACTACCCCTGCATGGCTGAGAAGGAGCAAAAAGCAAAAGATGGGTTTGGATGTGAGATCCCAGTTCTGGTGTCTTTTCATCTCTGCTGAACTGTGAATTATTTATGCTCAGTTTGCACGTCCTGCAGGAGCTCGTGCTGCTGTTTATGAACCATCCTTCACTGGCTCCAGAGCCCTCCCAGCCCTGCTCCACCCCCAGCCTGTGCCGTGCTCAGTTCCTCCCCTCTGAAAACCTTTAGGATTTTCCAGCTGTGGGATTGGAACCCCCTTTAAACCCCATTTACCTCCCCAAAATCCTCTCCCAGACCCTGGGCACCCCCACACTGAGCTGCTCTTTGACTCATCAGTGTTTCCCTTCTCTGACCCCTTTTCCTCCTCCAGCAGCCTGTGCTTGGCATTCACCCTGATCTCACCCATCACCCAGAGCTTTGCCCTCAGGTCAGTCACATTTTATTCTTTTTCTGCTGTTTTGGTCTTTTCAGCATCTCTGTGCACAAATGTGAGGAGAGCTCAGGCAGGGTCATCACCTCTGAGCCACGGTGGAAATGCTGATGTCCTGTTCACTGTGAGCCCAGGGTGGAAATGCTGATGTCCTGTTCACTGTGAGCCCAGGGTGGAAATGCTGATGTCCTGTTCAGTGTGAGCCCAGGGTGGAAATGCTGATGTCCTGTTCAGTGTGAGCCCAGGGTGGAAATGCTGATGTTCTGTTCAGTTTTAACCCAGGGTGGAAATGCTGATGTCCTGTTCAGTCTGAGCCCAGGGTGGAAATGCTGATGTCCTGTTCAGTGTGAGCCCAGGGTGGAAATGCTGATGTCCTGTTCAGTTTGAGCCCAGGGTGGAAATGCTGATGTCCTGTTCAGTTTTAACCCAGGGTGGAAATGCTGATGTCCTGTTCAGTTTTAACCCAGGGTGGAAATGCTGATGTCCTGTTCAGTCTGAACCCAGGGTGGAAATGCTGATGTCCTGTTCAGTGTGAGCCCAGGGTGGAAATGCTGATGTCCTGTTCAGTGTGAGCCCAGGGTGGAAATGCTGATGTCCTGTTCACCTTTCAGCCAGGGTGGAAATGCTGATGTTCTGTTCAGTTTTAACCCAGGGTGGAAATGCTGATGTCCTGCTCAGCCCCACAGCCAGGGCAGGGCAGGCTGCACCTTCCCAGAGTCCTCCTCTGCAGAACTCAAGCTCCATTTCCAGCAGTCCCCTAAATAAAATACAAATGGCAAGCACGGAAAACATCACAGCCAGGTTTGGGGGATGATGGGAGGAAGAGGAAGCAGAGTTTCAAAAGAATCATGGCATGGTTTGGGTGGGAAGGGACCCCAAATCCCCCCCATCCCACCCCAGCCATGGCAGGGACACCTCCCACTGTCCCAATGTCCAACCTGGCCTTGGGCACTGCCAGGGATCCAGGGGCAGCCACAGCAAATCTGGGAATTCCATCCCCACCCTGCCAGGGAACAATTCCTGCCCCAAATCCCATCCAAATCTACCCATTGTCAGCTTAAAGCCATTCCCTGTGTCCTGTCCCTCCATCCCTTGTCCCCAGTCCCTCTCCTGGAGCCCCTTTAGGTCCTGGCAGGGGCTCTGAGCTCTCCCTGGATCCTTTTCCTCTCCATCTCTGCTCCCTGGCACCAGGACAGCCCCAGCCCCTCCCCAAGGAAATCCCAACCCAGCTGAAATTCCTTCCCTGGGATCCCAGCATTGGCTCTGAGCTGTTTGGACACAACTTTCTGTCACAGTGGTGTAAAAAACAGGCAAAGCCAGGGAACCACCATTCCTCACGGTGTAATTTTCTGTCTGTGGTGTTCTCTCATTTCCGTGGCTCCTCTTTGCATGTACCTCATTTGTCTTTATTACCAGAGCAAAGCAAGGCTGATATTTACACTTCCAGCAATGCATGCAAGAGACAAAAAACAAATGCTGGGTTTTGACTCATAAATAAACCTTTTTTCTGTAGTCAGTGCAACAAGACATTGGCATTTTCTTGGTAACATCCCCACATGTAACATTGCCAATCATCAATGGAGCTGAGTGCCTTCAAAAACATGCTGAAAATAAATTTAACTTCTAATGATAAGATACAAGCTTAAATTTAATTTAAATTAGTTGCAATCCACAGCCAGTGCTGCAGGGACATGAGTGTTCTCCTTTGCTTAGGTCACATCCTATCTTAGGGAATAAATACAGGGTTTAAAGGTACTGGAGTGCTTGGTTCTTCTTTATTTCACCTGGAATCAGGAGAATAAATCCCTTAAAGGCTTTAATGTACTTTCTGATTTATTGTCATCACCACAATTCAGTAATCTGTGAAAAGATTATAAAATTCTCCCATTACAAGTCCAGGTTGTTTGCAGGGAACCTTTTCCTCAGGGCAGAGTCACCTCTGGCTGCACTGGGCTGTAAATCTGAGCTCAGTGTGGAGCGTGAAGGGTTTTACACAGATCTCACACAAATCTCACTCCAAGTGCCCCAAATTCCTGCCAGGGGCTGGGGCTGGGTGGCTGCTTGTAAAAACTCAGGGAGCACAGCCTGGCCCTGCTCCCAGCTTGCTGGGGAATTTGTGGAATTATAAATTTAAAGTAATTGAATAAATTACCAAATAATAAATTAATAAATTAAACAAATAAAGTAAATTATTTGTGATATTATGAAATGAAGGTCAGCTCACAGGAAAGCACACTTGGAGGGAAGTCCTGGGGTGAAATCCCCCAACACCAAGTGAGCAACCCTGGAAAAGATGGAAAACATGGAAAACATGGAAAAGATGGAAAATATGGAAAAGATGGAAAACATGGAAAAGATGGAAAAGCTGGAAAAGATGGAAAAGCTGGAAAAGATGGAAAAGATGGAAAAGCTGGAAAAGATGGAAAACATGGAAAAGATGGAAAAGCTGGAAAAGATGGAAAAGGTCCCTTCAGGGCAGTGACAGCAGCACCTGCAGAGAACAAAGAGCTCACAGCTCTGAACTCCAGAATTAAGAATGAATTCAGAATTTTCTGAGAGTTGTGGTCCTGCTCCACAGCATTCCCAGTTTCACTTCCAAATCCTTGAGTAACTCTAGAAAAAGACCTGAAGACACCCAGAACTTTCCCCCAGAGTGATCCCTCCTGGCTTGGTGATGTCCAGAGGCTGTGGCCAGGGGGGGGTCAGTGTCCTGACCCAGGTGACAAGGGGGAGGAGCAGAGGAAAGAGGACCAGAGGAAAGAAACAGCCAGGGGAAGTTCAGGTGGATATTCAGAAAAATTCCTTCCTGGAAAGGGTTCCCAGCCCTGGCACAGCCCCCAGGGCAGGGCTGGAGGCCCCATCCCTGGAGGGATGTGAAATCCATGTGGATGTGGCACTTGGGGACACGGGGTGGCCTTGGCCCCGCTGGGAATGGTCGCACTCCATCATCCTAAAGGTCTTTTCCTACCTAAATAATTCTGTATTTCAGTGGGTCCTGCCCTAGGGTGTGACTGTCCCTGAATGTCACCTTTAAATTGAAACTCTCCCTGGTGCTCCCCCACTGCTGAGGTGTCTGAAATGTCAGAAATCTCTCAAATATTCATTGCAGTGCTGTTGCTTTTCCTCCCCTTTTATTAGAACCCAAAGAAAAGGTGACATCTGCTCCACAGTGCCTGTATTTTAATCACCTGTGAAAGGCAGAATTAACCCCCAGCTAATGAGACTTGACAGTTTTACTAATATTAGAAATGGGATTGAAGGAGGAACAATTCCCACATACATTCTATAGATCTGTGAAATACATTCTGGAAATATGTTCTGGAAAATATGTCTGCAGCTGTCAAACCGTGCCCATCATCTCCTTGATAACACACATAAAGTTCTCATTTTCTTGACAGCAATTAATCAGCAGCCTCAGATAACTGGGTGTGCTGGAAAAGGGGAATTCAGAGCAGGCAGGTGACACACAGAGACCAAAACACACACAGTTGTGGGGAGTTCAGGAGTGAAGAATTCCTTTATGGCCTTCAGCTGAAGGGCTGGGTGGGATCTTGGGCAGGAATTGTTCCCTGGCAGGGTGGGGATGGAATTCCCAGCTTTGCTGTGGCTGCCCCTGGATCCCTGGCAGTGCCCAAGGCCAGGTTGGACATTGGCACAGTGGGAGGTGTCCCTGTCTGTCTGTGTGAGAGCTGGCACTTGGGGAAGTGGCATCATTGCTTTGATTCACCATTTTTGGGGCCTGGAATAGGGGAAAAAAAAACAACTTTAAATCAAAATCATCTCTCTGATAAAACCCCTGTTAATGTGGGAATGCTGTTGTTGAGCAATGTGGGGTTTGTGCTATTTGGTACCAAGAGGGGGCTGTGAAATCTGATTGCTGGGCTGGAAGGGACCCCCAGGGATGGTGCAGGGCAAGCCCAGACCCCCCAGCAATGCCCCCCGAGCCCGAGAGCCTGGTACAAACACTGCTCCAGCTGCCCCCAGGGAGGTACAGGCCGGGAATTGGGAGGAATTTTTTCACAGGAAGAAGAATAAAGAATTGGAATGCTGTGCCTGGGGAGGGGTGCAGTCACCATCCCTGGATGTGTTTATAAAAACCTGGATGTGGCACTGGGTGCCCTGGGCCAGTTGAGGGGTTGGGGCTGGGTTGGACTCGATGATCTTGGAGGTCTCTTCCCACCCAAAATTCTGTGAATTCAGTGATTTTTTTTCAGAGAAAGAAGAATAAAGAATTGGAATGCCGTGCCTGGGTTAATCCCCATGACTGGTCCCCGTGGTCCTGCAGTCCTGGCTCAGCTCATCTCCACATCTGCCAGCACCAAGGCAGCTCGGCACTGTCCCCTCTCAGCAGAGACACCAGAGCCTCCCCCAGCCACGAATTCGGGGGCTTTGAAGCCAACGTGAACTTTATGAACAACAGGAACGTGAATTTTCAAAGTCCTCCCTGCATTATTGTGAGTAACTCTGAGCACCTCCCAACAAACCCACCCAAAACACCCTGGAGCTGTTTCCAGCCAAACAGGGGCAGTTTCCCCCCCAACCCGGGGCCGTTTCCCACCCAAGGGCTGGGATGTCTCCCATGGTTTCTCTGGGAGCTGGGAATGCTGCCAGCCCTGGCACAGTATGGTTAGGGAAGTGCTGCTCGACTCCATTTGCTGTAATTGCAGGGGTAATTGAGAAGAAAGACTAAACAGACAGGTCAGATCTCCTTCTCCAAGTAATTATGTGTGATTTATACACAGGGTGCAGCAGCACAGGCACAGAAGAGTATGTAAATTCTGGAATGACTTCCTAGAGAAAACGATTATAAGGTTAACAGTAGCGTGGCATCCTAAAATAAGAAATTATTTAAAAGCCCGTGCGTTTGGGGAATTACCTCTCCCATGGAAACGGGAATCCATCTCGTTAGAGGCAATGGAGGCAGCAGGGAGGATTTTAGATTGCTGGGAATGGCTCTGGGAGAGAAGCTGCTGTGGGTGACAGGCTGGCCGGGGCAGGACGTGGAGCCACTTCCCTCTGTCCCACCCCTCAGTAAAATATCCCAAAAGGGAATTTCCCAAGGAAAGCTCTCCTGCAGGGAGCTGCAGGCACTTCACCCTCTCAGCACTGCAAGCAGAAATTCCTGGCACACGTTAAAGCAGGAATTTTTACCCCTGAGCCAGCACAGCTCCCCTGGTCACTGATGTTCTCCTCTCACACCCCTGGACTGAAGGAACCTGGGCCAGGATGGCACGAGAAGGCTCAGGAAACATCGGTGAGCACCTGGGAGGGGTTGGATGGGCCAGGAAAATGAATCCACAACCACCAGAGGTTCATGTCCAAAAAGGAGCCAGAGGAGTCCTTTTCCTTTATGGAATAAAGGCAGAGCCCATGGGACATTCCCCTGGGCTCTCTCCCATTTTTGGAGGACTCCCCTCCCTTTTTATCCCAATTTCCCTCTCTCTTTCCCCATTGCTGAGGGACTGGAGAGGCCCAGACTGCCCAAACCCTGATCCCTGAGATTCCCCTCCAATGTACAACCCTCCCTTGGCATTTTTAATTCTTACACAATTCATGGTTTTCCCCCATTGCTTCTTTCATCTTTCAATATCCAATTTCATTTCTCAGCAAACCTGCAGTTTGTTTGTAAAGACAAATCTCTTTTTCCATTCATCAATCAGTGGGATCCTTCCCATTGTTCCTTTTCTCTCTCAGTGCTGGTTTTATCTACCCACAGTTGTTTGGAAAGACAAATCCCTCGTTCCTCTCAGGTGGGCCAGGGAAGCAGAGGGAGCTGGGGGAGAACATCCATGGGATGGGCAGGGCACGGGACACCCCAAAATCCCCACTCTGCCCACGTGAGATCCTCCCAGCTGCAGCCAAAGGGAAAACCTGAAGAGCTCCAGAAGATTTGCAGAAACTTTTAATTCCCCCAGAGCTCTGGGTCAAGGGATGCTGCTCAGAGGGGTGGAGAGGGAAAAACGTTGTTTATGAACTGTAAGGTTTGTTTTGCCTTAGAAAAAGGATCAGTGAGAAGGAAAAAGTCCTCTGAGGATATTCCTGTGCTCCCAGGAGGGGTTTCTGTAAGGACCTGCCTGGAATCAAAGCACACTGGCCTTGGAGCAATGTGTGCACCCAGAGCTGGGATTTGCTGTGACCCAGAGAACGGGGGAACCTCAAAACAAAACCCCTCAAATTCCCTCTGTGGGTTTTCCCTTTCTGCCAGAACCCCTTCAGTGCTTGCTGAAGGCTGTGCCCAGGGTGGAGAGTGGGGTTGGAATTTATTGCAGAATCCTGGAATGGTTTGGGTTGGAAGGACCTTAAAAATCACCCACTGAACTTGAGGATCTTCCACTGTCCCAGAGTGCTCCAACCTGGCCTTCCAATTTAACTTTTACACTTTTTAAAAAGCTGAAAGCAAATTTAGGAAGAGAACTGAGAGCCAGACTTGTCAAATCCTGTAGTTTTGTAGCCTCATGGGAAAATGGGAATAACATTTCCCATCCAAGGGCTGCAATGGACTCAATATGAAGATGTTCCCTTTTCCTCTCTCACTTTAGAAGGAACACTCTGCTTTGGGGGAAGTTTTTATTATTATTGAATTCTCCAGTTTAGGAATGCTCAGCTCCAAGATTTTTTTTTTTTTTTTTTTTTTTATTAAACTCATCTGTCAAAGTAGAAATCTTTCTGGGCTGTAAAGGACGTACTGGATGGATGTGTGAATATTATGTCCATAAATGTTTGTTAGGAAGATTATTCCCAGCTGATATGACAAAGAGATGAGAAATTAGATCACAAATCTCATTAACGACCCAGACACTGAAGGAGAAATGAAGCCAATTAACGTTGATGGGACTTGTCAGGAGAATGTCACAGCTCTGCTCTTCATGCCAGTCACACACCCCGAGCTGAGCAACCCCAGCAGTGCTTCCCTGGCCTTGGGAGCAGGAGGGGAGCGTGGCTGGGACATGGTGGAGTTATGAGTGGACAATGATGGAATCTTGGGTGGGTAATGCAGGAATTTTGGGTGGATAATGATGGAATTATGAGTGGGTAATGATGGAATCCTCAGTGGATCATAGAGGAATCTTGGGTGGATAATGATGGAATCATTAGTGGATAATGCAGGAATCTTGGGTAGATAACAGGAATTATGAGTGGATAATGATGGAATTATGAGTGGGTAATGCAGGAATCTTGATGGATAATACAGGAATCTTGGGTGGGTAATGATGGAATCTTGGGTGGGTAATGATGGAATCTTGGGTGGGTAATGATGGAATTGTGAGTGGACAATGCAGGAATCTTGGGTAGATAACACAGGAATTATGAGTGGATAATGATGGAATTATGAGTGGGTAATGATGGAATCGTGAGTGGACAATGCAGGAATCTTGGGTGGATCATGATGGAATCTTGGGTAGATAACACAGGAATTATGAGTGGATAATGATGGAATTATGAGTGGGTAATGCAGGAATCTTGGATGGATAATGCAGGAATTATGAGTGGATCATGCAGGAATCTTGGGTGGGTAATGCAGGAATCATGAGTGGACAATGATGGAAAAATGGGTGTGTAATGCAGGAATCTTGGGTGGGTAATGATGGAATTATGAGTGGATAATGATGGAATCCTCAGTGGATCATAGAGGAATCTTGGGTGGATAATGATGGAATTGTGAGTGGAAAATGCAGGAATCTTGGGTGGACAACGCAGGAATCTTGGGTAGATAACAGGAATTATGAGTGGATAATGATGGACTTATGAGTGGATCGTGCAGGAATCTTGGATGGGTAATGATGGAATCATGAGTGGATAATGATGGAATCATGAGTGGATAACTCCTGCTTTTCTCTGCTTCCATGGAATCCCCCCCAACTCCAGCAAGGATGTTGTTATCCCGAAATTCTCTCCAGGCTGTAGGTTGGATGTTGTTATCCCAGTGTTCTCTCCAGGTTGTAGGTTGGATGTTGTTATCCCAGTGTTCTCTCCAGGTTGGATGTTTGTTTGCTGTTATCCCAGTGTTCTCTCCAGGTTGGATGTTTGTTTGTTGTTATCCCAGTGTTCTCTCCAGGTTGTAGGTTGGATGTTGTTATCCCAGTGTTCTCTCCAGGCTGGATGTTTGTTTGCTGTTATCCCAGTGTTGTCTCCAGGTTGGATGTTTGTTTGCTGTTATCCCAGTGTTCTCTCCAGGTTGGATGTTTGTTTGCTGTTATCCCAGTGTTCTCTCCAGGTTGGATGTTTGTTTGCTGTTATCCCAGTGTTCTCTCCAGGTTGGATGTTTGTTTGCTGTTATCCTAGTGTTGTCTCCAGGTTGGATGTTTGTTTGCTGTTATCCCAGTGTTGTCTCCAGGTTGGATGTTTGTTTGCTGTTATCCCAGTGTTCTCTCCAGGTTGGATGTTTGTTTGCTGTTATCCCAGTGTTCTCTCCAGGTTGGATGTTTGTTTGTTGTTATCCCAATGTTGTCTCCAGGTTGGATGTTTGTTTGTTGTTATCCCAGTGTTCTCTCCAGGTTGGATGTTTGTTTGTTGTTATCCCAGTGTTCTCTCCAGGTTGGATGTTTGTTTGTTGTTATCCCAGTGTTCTCTCCAGGTTGGATGTGTGTTTGTTGTTATCCCAGTGTTCTCTCCAGGTTGGATGTGTGTTTGTTGTTATCCCAGTGTTCTCTCCAGGTTGGATGTTTGTTTGCTGTTATCCCAGTGTTCTCTCCAGCAGGGATGTTTGTTTGCTGTTATCCCAGTGTTCTCTCCAGGTTGGATGTTTGTTTGCTGTTATCCCAGTGTTCTCTCCAGGTTGGATGTTTGTTTGCTGTTATCCCAGTGTTCTCTCCAGGTTGGATGTTTGTTTGTTGTTATCCCAGTGTTCTCTCCAGGTTGGATGTTTGTTTGCTGTTATCCCAGTGTTCTCTCCAGCAGGGATGTTTGTTTGCTGTTATCCCAGTGTTCTCTCCAGGTTGGATGTTTGCTGTTATCCCAGTGTTCTCTCCAGGTTGGATGTTTGTTTGCTGTTATCCCAGTGTTCTCTCCAGGTTGGATGTTGTTATCCCAGTGTTCTCTCCAGGCTGGATGTTTGTTTGCTGTTATCCCAGTGTTGTCTCCAGCAGGGATGTTTGTTTGCTGTTATCCCAGTGTTCTCTCCAGGTTGTAGGTTGGATGTTGTTATCCCAGTGTTCTCTCCAGGTTGGATGTTTGTTTGCTGTTATCCCAGTGTTCTCTCCAGGTTGGATGTTTGTTTGCTGTTATCCCAGTGTTCTCTCCAGGTTGGATGTTTGTTTGCTGTTATCCCAGTGTTCTCTCCAGGTTGGATGTTTGTTTGCTGTTATCCCAGTGTTCTCTCCAGCAGGGATGTTTGTTTGTTGTTATCCCGAAGTTCTGAGCAGAGGAGCAGCAGGGCCGGCTCTCCCTGACCTGGCAGAGCCCTCTCCATCCCGGCAGCTCCTTCAGGGAATCCCAGCTCCTCTGCTTTGTTTCCATGACAACTTTCCCTGCCGTGAGCACAGCCCTGCCATTCCTGCACTCCCTGGATGTGCCCATCCAATGTGGACACACACTTGAGAGAGTTAGAAAATCACAGCCTGAAAAATATTCCAGGCTGGAGCTTCTCAGCTCTGCTCCCAGCCTGATCAGCTGGTTGTAGCTCCAGCTGAGGAGGAACTCTCCCAGGATGATAATCTGGTCAAGGTAAAATAAAATCTGGTCAAAATAGAGAGGAATTGATAACGAAGATAGAACCCCTGTTGTGGTGTGTGCCCAGGCCCTGGCAATGGGGGGTCTTCTCTCTGAACCAATCACCTTTGTTCTGCCCTTGGAGTTGGGAGTTATTCTATTTAAACAAGTGCGTTTCTGAATACAACTTGTCTCCTTCCTGTGCTGAGGGGTGACCGTGTGGCTGTGTCTTATTTCTGCCGCATCTAAAGGGTTAATACCCCTGTCCACGGCTCCAGTCAAACATCATCCACTGCGGGCAAACAGGGAAAAGCAGTCTGGATGAAAAGGGACTCTTCCAGCTGAGCAGCAGCAAGGAAAACCGGTGGGAATGGTTGAAATTATCGGGCTCGAAACCTTGTTTCCAGCTGGAGATCCAAAGGGGATTTACAGAATTATTCCTGCGGCCCCAGGGGCTGGAGCTGGGCAGGGTTGGGGTCTCAGGACATCCCTGTGGGGTGATCCAAGCTGGGAGGGAACAAACCTGGAGCCGTGGGAAGGGCTTTTAACCCTTTAAGGGCAGCAGAAATAAGATGCTCAGCTCCATGGGCGTCTGTCACGACAGGAAGAAAGAGCCAAGTTTATTCAGGAACACTCTTGGTTTTATAGCAGGACTGCAACTGCCAGAGCAGAGAAAAGGGGATTGGTTCAGAGAGAAGACACCCCATGGCCAGGGCCTGGGCACACACCACAACAGGGGTTTGGTTTTGGTATTAATTCCTTTTTATTGTGACCAAATCATCACCCTGGCAGAAATTCTCCCTGGCCTTGGGCTGGGAACAGAGCTGAGAAGATCCAGCCTGGAAGATTTTTCAGGCTGGAATTTTCTTACTTTCTCAATGTGTGTCCCACACAAACCCAGCACAGGAAAGGCATCAACTTGTTTTTAACCTTTGGAAAAAAATCCCCTTTGGTTGGAAGGGACCTTCAGGCCCATCCAGTGCCACATTCCCCATGTCCTGTCCCTCCATCCCTTGTCCCAAATCCCTCTCCATCTTTCCTGGCCACACTGAGGTCACCCTAAACCTCTCCTGCCCAGGTGAACAATCCCAGCTCTCCCAGCAGAGCTGCTCCATCCCTGGGATCACCTCAGGTGATCCTCACCTGCCTAATGCAAATATTTGCTCTTTAATACAGAATAATTCATTGCTTCAGGCAGCAAAATCACCTCTCCAGTGGCTGCAGAACTGAATGTGACTCTATAGAAGTTATTTTTCAAAAGCAGAATAAAATACAGCATTTATATTTCTATATACTGAATACAGGCGATTTCACAATCCACTCTAAACATAATTCCAAATAGGTGAGAATTACACGAACGTTCTATGCACTGTGCTATGGAGTGATGTTATTTATTTCCCTGTGGTGTTTCAAGGTGTGGATTGAATATTTGGGGCCGTTCCCTCCCCAGAAGGGCTCTCGGGGCTGTCCCTGCCCTCCCCACCGGGCTGGGCTGGCTCCCCAGGAGCAAACATCTCCCCGCATCTGGGAGCTTTGCCAAGCCAATTCCCACCCCCGGCTCAGCACCAGGGCAGCAGTTCTGTAAATATCGGTGTCCTGGCTCCCAGGGCAGTGATTCCCTGCTCGTTGGACAAGAGGCTGCCTGGAAAGGGGCTGGAAATGAAGGAAAACCGTGCAGGGAGTGGAGATCAGTGCAGGGACACCATTTGTTTGAGGTCCTTCATGTGGAATTAGGGTCATTACTGTGATTGAGCAAGAACCGTGGGCAAGTACACACGGCAACGAGAGAAAATAACATTTTCAAGGGTTGTTCAGCAGTGGGTTGCAGAATACAGATGTGGGATGTGATGTATTTGCACTAAATTGGATTGTGGGTAAGTAAAGGACTTGATCTTAAATTCGGGGTTGGAGCTCTGCTCTGAGCTCAATGGGAAACCCACAGGCTCTGTTTCACTTCTGCAACTCATTCAATAAATGTTTTGGCATCCCAGTTCTGTGCTGCTGCCTTCATCTTCCCTTCCAGGGAGCAGAAATTAGCATTTGCAATTTATTCAGCAGGGGAAACAAAAAGCAGGGACTGGAAAGGCCCAGAGATCAGCCAGGTGCTGAGTCAGCAGCAGGAGCATTAAATAATGAACTCTCCTGAGCAGAATTTAATGGCAGAGATGGCAAAGAGTGGGAAAAGCTTTTCTCTGTAGGGCAGGACAGCATTCCTGCACCATTCTGCTGCCCCTAAAAATGCAGCAGCAGCAGGGATGGAAAATAGAATATTTTGGGTACCTGCTGCCACCCAGAGCAGTTTTCTCTCTGCTTTTGCCTTCCCTGGGGCAGGGCAGGACTTGCTGGGTGCTGGAGTAACATCCAAGCTGCCAAAATTTATTTTCCCTCTTCAGAGAAGGATTCCTCCCTCTCTTAACTTGAGCAAATTTCTCCCTGGACTCACTCCAGAATTCTCCCGTTGTGGTGCAGGTTAAAAGTAAAAATAATTTCGGTGTCATTTCTTAATTGGACAGTTTATCCTTCAAAGGCCTTGCAGAGAGAGATCCATCTCCAGTTTTAGTTTGGTAGCTTGAAGTGCTGTAGAACTCGGGGTTTGTGGGACTGTAATGTAGATGTGAACTAATAAACATCTGAGTCCCAACAAGAAATTCCTTCTCACTCATTTAATCCCAACCCTGGCAGAAAGAAAATAAGACACAGCAGAGCAGGGCATGGAAAAATCCATAAAGTCCAATCAGAAAATGAAAAAAAAAAAAAAAATCATGAAAAAAAAAATGGCTCTGGCCATGAATGCCCCGTGCAAAGTGCTCATTATCTCAGCTGAGGGGCAGAAATGGATCCCACAAACCACCCAGAACCCACAGCCCCCACCCAGGAAAATGACATTAATGCAGGTTTAAAGGCACTGATGGGGGCCACTATCCCCCAGGCAGCAGTACAGCCCCAAAATTCCTTCTGTGGAAAAGGAAGGTTCTTGAAATGATGAATTTAGATTAATCTTGAAACGATGGATTTTAGAAAGTGAGATCATTTTAAAGCTGAATATTCCTAATTTCTAAAGGAGGTCAGGGGGCTCCCAGGTTCCCAAACTGCCCAGGTTTGGTTGGGAGCCCAGATTCCCAAAGTTCCCCTGGAAAGAGGAATCCAGGCCATTCCTGAGCCTGGCAGTGAATTGTTCAGAGGTAACACAAAGGGACACGGGGTGAGTGGCAGAGCTGGAGCTGCCCAGCCTGGGGGAGAAGCTGAGGCTGATGAGAATTCCCAGGATTGGAGCTTTTAGCAATTCCAGCAATTCCACACACACAGACAGCTCCTCTTTCCCTAAAAATCCCCTTTAAGGACTGCACTTGGCCGTTTCCCTGCACGTGGTTGGGACGAGAGGCTGTAAAGCATCTCCAGCTCATAAAAAGACACACAACTCTTCCCAGGAGTGAGAAATGACGAGCCAGCAGTGGAAGTGCTGCTCAGTCCCGGGGATCTGGGCACAGGGAGTTTGGTTTCTTTGTTTTCAGGTAATTTGTTTAAACCTGCACGGGGCTGGAGCAGGGAGGGAATGAATCTAATTAGAGACCCTCGTTATGTTTCTCTGTATCAGAAGTTTGTAAAGTCGTCAGAGGACAGAAAAGTTCTGTCTGAGCACAAGGGGGATGGTTCCCACTGCCAGGGCCGGGGATAAATGGGATTTTGGGAGGGTGGGCAGGGCTGGCACAGGTGCCCAGCTTTGCTGTGCCAGTGCCCAAGGCCAGGTTGGATGGAGCCCATCCCATGCCAGCCCTGCCATGGATCCCGCTGATCCACGTTCTCTCTTCTATAAAATATTTCTATTCTATAAGATTTGGTACTTACAACATTTTGCAATATTTTAAGGTATATTTGTAACCCTGCAGTCCTTTGGTGTGTCACCCCAAACTCCACAGCCAGTGGGAGCTGCTGGTCCCCAGTTTGGGCCACACAACGATCCCTCTCCGGGCTGGGAGTGCAGGACCCCCCAGTGCCCCAGAGATGGAAACCAAAGGGACTGGGGGCAGCAAGGCGGGGCTCAATGACGTCATTAGCCGCAGCTCTGATTGGAACATTGAGCCCCAATATGCAAATGAAGCAAACTGATTAAAATCCGCAAAGCCGCCGTTCGTTAGGGGTGTGTCTGCCCTAAGGGCACCCGGAGGGTCTTCAATACATAGAACAGCGTTTGTTCCTTTAGTTTGGTCAGGACTGTGCGAACACAGACCCCGACGGCACCGCCAGGGACAGGGACACGCGCAGTGTCCCAGCGGGATTTATTTGGGATTTTTATTTGGGATATTCATTTGGGATATTTATTTGGGATATTTATTTGGGATTTTTATTTGGGAGATTTATTTGGGATATTTATTTGGGATATTTATTTGGGATTTTTATTTGGGATTTTTATTTGGGAGATTTATTTGGGATATTTATTTGGGATATTTATTTGGGATATTTGGGATATTTAGGTTATTTATTTGAGATATTTATTTGGGATATTTATTTGGGATATTTATTTGGGATATTTATTTGGGATATTTATTTGGGATATTTATTTGGGATATTTAATTGGGATTTTTATTTGGGATTTTTATTTGGGATATTTATTTGGGATTTTTATTTGGGATTTTTATTTGGGATTTTTATTTGGGATATTTATTTGGGATATTTATTTGGGATATTTAGGATATTTATTTGGGATATTCATTTGGGATATTTAATTGGGATATTTAATTGGGATATTTAATTGGGATTTTTATTTGGGATTTTTATTTGGGATTTTTATTTGGGATTTTTATTTGGGATATTTATTTGGGATTTTTATTTGGGATTTTTATTTGGGATATTTATTTGGGATATTTGGGATATTTATTTGGGATATTTATTTGGGATATTTATTTGGGATATTAATTTGGGATATTTATTTGGGATTTTTATTTGGGATTTTTATTTGGGATTTTTATTTGGGATTTTTATTTGGGATTTTTATTTGGGATATTTATTTGGGATTTTTATTTGGGATTTTTATTTGGGATATTTATTTGGGATATTTAATTGGGATATCTATTTGGGATATTAATTTGTGATAATTATTTGGGATATTTATTTGGGATTTTTATTTGGGATATTTATTTGGGATTTTTATTTGGGATTTTTATTTGGGATATTTATTTGGGATATTTGGGATATTTATTTGGGATATTTATTTGGGATATTTATTTGGGATTTTTATTTGGGATTTTTATTTGGGATTTTTATTTGGGATTTTTATTTGGGATTTTTATTTGGGATATTTATTTGGGATTTTTATTTGGGATATTTATTTGGGATATTCATTTGGGATATTTAATTGGGATATTTAATTGGGATATTTATTTGGGATATTTATTTGGGATATTTAATTGGGATATTTAATTGGGATATCTATTTGGGATATTAACTTGTGATAATTATTTGGGATATTTATTTGGGATTTTTATTTGGGATATTTATTTGGGATTTTTATTTGGGATTTTTATTTGGGATATTTATTTGGGATTTTTATTTGGGATATTTATTTGGGATTTTTATTTGGGATTTTTATTTGGGATATTTATTTGGGATTTTTATTTGGGATTTTTACTTGGGATATTTAATTGGGATATTTAATTGGGATATTTGGGATATTTATTTGGGATTTTTATTTGGGATTTTTATTTGGGATATTTATTTGGGATTTTTATTTGGGATATTTATTTGGGATATTTATTTGGGATATTTATTTGGGATTTTTATTTGGGATTTTTATTTGGGATATTTATTTGGGATATTTATTTGGGATATTTATTTGGGATTTTTATTTGGGATTTTTATTTGGGATATTTGGGATATTTAATTGGGATATTTATTTGGGATATTTATTTGGGGGATTTATGTGGGATATTGATTTGGGATTTTTATTTGGGATATTTATTTGGGATATTTAATTGGGATATCTATTTGGGATATTAATTTGTGATAATTATTTGGGATATTTATTTGGGATATTTATTTGGGATTTTTATTTGGGATTTTTATTTGGGATTTTTATTTGGGATTTTTATTTGGGGTATTTATTTGGGATATTTATTTGGGATTTTTATTTGGGATTTTTATTTGGGATATTTATTTGGGATATTTATTTGGGATTTTTATTTGGGATATTCATTTGGGATATTTATTTGGGATATTTATTTGGGATATTTGGGATATTTATTTGGGATATTTATTTGGGATATTTATTTGGGATATTTATTTGGGATATTTATTTGGGATTTTTATTTGGGATTTTTATTTGGGATTTTTATTTGGGATTTTTATTTGGGATATTTATTTGGGATTTTTATTTGGGATTTTTATTTGGGATATTTATTTGGGATTTTTATTTGGGATATTTATTTGGGATTTTTATTTGGGATTTTTATTTGGGATTTTTATTTGGGATTTTTATTTGGGATTTTTATTTAGGATATTTGGGATATTTATTTGGGATTTTTATTTGGGATTTTTATTTGGGATATTTATTTGGGATATTTATTTGGGATATTTATTTGGGATATTTATTTGGGATATTTATTTGGGATTTTTATTTGGGATATTTATTTGGGATTTTTATTTGGGATTTTTATTTGGGATATTTATTTGGGATATTTGGGATATTTATTTGGGATATTTATTTGGGATATTTATTTGGGATTTTTATTTGGGATATTTAATTGGGATATTCATTTGGGATATTTATTTGGGCTATTTATTTGGGATATTTATTTGGGATTTTTATTTGGGATTTTTATTTGGGATTTTTATTTGGGATTTTTATTTGGGATTTTTATTTGGGATATTTATTTGGGATATTTATTTGGGATTTTTATTTGGGATTTTTATTTGGGATATTTATTTGGGATATTCATTTGGGATATTTAATTGGGATATTTAATTGGGATATTTATTTGGGATATTTATTTGGGATATTTAATTGGGATATTTAATTGGGATATTTATTTGGGATTTTTATTTGGGATTTTTATTTGGGATATTTATTTGGGATATTTATTTGGGATATTTATTTGGGATATTTATTTGGGGGATTTATGTGGGATATTGATTTGGGATTTTTATTTGGGATATTTATTTGGGATATTTATTTGGGATATTTATTTGGGATATTTATTTGGGGTATTTATTTGGGATTTTTATTTGGGATATTTATTTGGGATATTTGGGATATTTAATTGGGATTTTTATTTGGGATATTTATTTGGGATATTTAATTGGGATATCTATTTGGGATATTAATTTGTGATAATTATTTGGGATATTTATTTGGGATATTTATTTGGGATTTTTATTTGGGATTTTTATTTGGGATTTTTATTTGGGATTTTTATTTGGGATATTTATTTGGGATATTTAATTGGGATATTTGGGATATTTATTTGGGATATTTATTTGGGATATTTATTTGGGATATTTATTTGGGATATTTATTTGGGATATTCATTTGGGATATTTAATTGGGATATTTGGGATATTTATTTGGGATTTTTATTTGGGATTTTTATTTGGGATATTTATTTGGGATTTTTATTTGGGATATTTATTTGGGATTTTTATTTGGGATTTTTATTTGGGATTTTTATTTGGGATATTTATTTGGGATTTTTATTTGGGATATTTATTTGGGATATTTATTTGGGATTTTTACTTGGGATATTTAATTGGGGTATTTAATTGGGATATTTGGGATATTTATTTGGGATTTTTATTTGGGATTTTTATTTAGGATATTTGGGATATTTAATTGGGATTTTTATTTCGGATATTTATTTGGGATATTTATTTGGGATATTTATTTGGGATTTTTATTTGGGATTTTTATTTGGGATATTTATTTGGGATATTTATTTGGGATTTTTATTTGGGATTTTTATTTGGGATATTTATTTGGGATATTTATTTGGGATTTTTATTTGGGATTTTTATTTGGGATATTTATTTGGGGGATTTATGTGGGATATTGATTTGGGATTTTTATTTGGGATATTTATTTGGGATATTTATTTGGGATTTTTATTTGGGATATTTATTTGGGATATTTGGGATATTTATTTGGGATTTTTATTTGGGATTTTTATTTGGGATATTTATTTGGGATTTTTATTTGGGATATTTATTTGGGATATTTATTTGGGATATTTATTTGGGATATTTATTTGGGATATTTATTTGGGATTTTTATTTGGGATATTTATTTGGGATATTTATTTGGGATATTTATTTGGGATATTTATTTGGGATTTTTATTTGGGATTTTTATTTGGGATTTTTATTTGGGATTTTTATTTGTGCTATTTGGGATATTTATTTGGGATTTTTATTTGGGATATTTATTTGGGATATTTATTTGGGATTTTTACTTGGGATATTTAATTGGGATATTTAATTGGGATATTTGGGATATTTATTTGGGATTTTTATTTGGGATTTTTATTTAGGATATTTGGGATATTTAATTGGGATTTTTATTTGGGATATTTATTTGGGATATTTATTTGGGATATTTATTTGGGGGATTTATGTGGGATATTGATTTGGGATTTTTATTTGGGATATTTATTTGGGATATTTATTTGGGATTTTTATTTGGGATATTTATTTGGGATATTTGGGATATTTATTTGGGATTTTTATTTGGGATTTTTATTTGGGATATTTATTTGGGATTTTTATTTGGGATTTTTATTTGGGATATTTATTTGGGATATTTATTTGGGATATTTATTTGGGATATTTATTTGGGATTTTTATTTGGGATATTTATTTGGGATATTTATTTGGGATATTTATTTGGGATATTTATTTGGGATTTTTATTTGGGATATTTATTTGGGATTTTTATTTGGGATTTTTATTTGGGATTTTTATTTGTGCTATTTGGGATATTTATTTGGGATTTTTATTTGGGATATTTATTTGGGATATTAATTTGGGATATTTATTTGGGATATTTATTTGTGATATTTGGGATATTTATTTCATAATTAAAATATAGTACCATGAATACAGTCATATTATTATTTACGCTGGGCTATAAGTAACAGAAAAAGCATTAATTGCTATTAATAGAAATTAATTATTAATATTATATTTAATATAAAAGTATATTGTGACCAGACTTCAGAGAAACCTGAGGTGACAGGGCCGGGCTCTTGTCACCCACAGCCCCTCAACTGCTGAATCATTTCAATACAATAAACAATATTTCAAATAATAAATAACTAAATAAATAAATAAATAAATAAATAAATAAATTGTTGTATCCTCTGGATCCAATAAATCGCATTTTAAAATAATAAATTGCTGTATCATCTGGATACAATAAACAGCATTTAAAATAATAAATAAATTGCTGTATCATCTGGATCCAATAAATAGCACTTTAAAATAATAAATAAATTGCTGTATCGTCTGGACACAATAAATACCACTTTAATAAATAAATTTCTATATCATCTGGATACAATAAATAGCATTTTAAAATAATAAATAAATTGCTGTATCATTTGGACACAATAAACAGCATTTAAAATAATAAATAAATTTCTATATCATCTGGATACAATAAACAGCATTTAAAATAATAAATAAATTTCTATATCATCTGGATACAATAAATAGCATTTAAAATAATAAATAAATTGCTGTATCATCTGGATACAATAAATAGCATTTTAAAATAATACATTTCTATATCACCTGGATACAATAAATAGAATTTTAAAATAATAAATAAATTGCTGTATCATCTGGACACAATAAATAGCATTTAAAATAATACATTTCTATATCATCTGGATACAACAAATAGCATTTAAAATAATAAATTTCTATATCATCTGGATACAATAAATAGCATTTAAAATAATAAATTTCTATATCATCTGGATGCAATAAATCGATTTAAAGAGCCGCCTGCAGTCCCACACGGCAGCTGGGGCTCTGCAGTTCCCTGCCTGAGCTCCCCATTCCCCTGGGCTGATTTTTCACTTTTTCTGGCTCTTAGTGACAGCCATAAAACCTGACAACGCCTTGGGGGAACGCTTTCAAAAAAGCTTTTTAATAAACTGTGAAAACTGTTGTTTCAGCAATTGGAAAATAATTAAGGAGCAATTATGAGAGCAAAGAGAAATCCTGAGCATGGAGGCAAGCTACGGAAATGTGTTCTTTAAGAAATGATTGCAGCCACACTGGAATGAAAAGAGGCTTTTAAATAAAGTTATGGTTTCAGAGACTGAAAGGAGGGGGGAAATGAAAGGAAATGGAAATATTCGCTGTCCTCCAGCACAATTCACCTGGCAACTGTCCTTCCTCAGTTTCCTGTGCAGGAACCAAATTGCGTTTTTCCTTGGGAGTGCCCCAGGCCAGGCTGGAGAGGGACCCCAAATCCCAAATCCCAAATCCCAAATCCCACCCCAGCCATGGCAGGGACACCTCCCACTGTGCCAATGTCCAACCTGGCCTTGGGCACTGCCAGGGATCCAGGGGCAGCCACAGCAAAGCTGGGAATTCCATCCCCACCCTGCCAGGGAACAATTCCTGCCCCAAATCCCATCCAGCCCTGTTTGGGGACAATTCCCACAGCTCCTCAGTGGGGCTGGGATGGGGGAAAGGGGCTCCCCAACCCCCCATCACCTGGAGGGAGCTCTGGGCAAAGCTGGGGCAGGATCCTGGCATGGTTTGGGTTAAAAGGGACCCCAAATCCCAAATCCCACCCCAGCCATGGCAGGGACACCTCCCACTGTGCCAATGTCCAACCCGGCCCTGGGCACTGCCAGGGATCCAGGGCATTTCCACTTCCACAGAATAAATAAACATTCAGCCCTTCCCTGATCCGCTCTATTGAATGCTCAGGTGTCACCTGACAAGCCACGGTGCAGTTTTCCTGCTTTTCCCTTTTCCCTGCCATGGGACAACTGCAGCCACTCCTCCTGCAGCCCAGGAAGTTCGAGCCCAGCTCAAAGTTGTTATTTCTGCATCAGCTGATTCTGCAAACAGCAGCACAAGTGAGGGAGCTCTCAGGGCATCAGCTCCCTGTCAAAGCAACAAATGCCTTATTTACCCAGCGAGCACAGCAGGAAAAAACTGGGATTTCACCCAGGAATTCACTCCTGACAGTGATGGTAGTTAAAGGCTATCACATGAAACATCGAATTACCAGCTCAGGCTGCAGAACTGCAGCGAGATAACAGAGAATTCTGAATTATAATTGATAAGTCCGTGCTGAAATCAATGCGATTAGACTGCACTGATGTAGAGACTTCTTTTATCCATAAAGCACAATTAAAAATTGAACAGAGCTTTAATGTTGGGTTCTCTGTCAGGTGTGTGGCTGTCAGCACCTGAACTGACAAACGTGAGAATGCAAAATGCCCGCTCAGAGTCCTGTGCAAAGCCACTTTGGGACTGGCAAAGCCCAGCTGGGGGGTGAGATCACAAACCTGGCTCAACCAGGCTTTGCCAGCCCAGCCTGGCTGTGGGGCACGGGCAGGGCAAGGCCAGGTCCCTGCAGTCCCTTCCATGGATCACCCTGCCCGGGCTCCTCTCACTGTCCCACATGTCCCTTAATTCTCCATCATCTCTGGGGCTCCTCTCACTGTCCCACATTTCCCTTTCTCTCTCCATCATCTCTGGGGCTCCTCTCACTCTCCCACATTTCCCTTTCTCCATTTCTCGGGCTCATCTCATTATCCCACATTTCCCTTTCTCTCTCCATCATCTCTGGGGCTCCTCTCACTCTCCCACATTTCCCTTTCTCCATTTCTCGGGCTCATCTCACTCTCCCACATTTCCCTTTCTTCCTCCATCATCTCTCGGGCTCATCTCATTATCCCACATTTCCCTTTCTCTCTCCATCATCTCTGGGGCTCCTCTCACTGTCCCACATTTCCCTTTCTCCATTTCTCGGGCTCCTCTCACTGTCCCTCATTTCCCTTTTCCATCTCTCTGGGTGCCCGTGCTGCTGGGGCAGGAGCCAGAGCTGCCTGGGAGCTGCTCCTGCTCCAGCTGGAAGCTTTGCTGCTCCCCAGCACTGAGCATCCCCTTCCCGAGCGGAATCGCCTGGAATTCCTTCAGAATTCAGTGTTTCACCGAATCACAGAACTCACAGAATTCACAGAATTTTGGGTGGGAAGAGACCTCCAAGATCATCGAGTCCAACCCAGCCCCAACCCCTCAACTGGCCCAGGGCACCCAGTGCCACATCCAGGTTTTTATAAACACACCCAGGGATGGTGACTGCACCCCTCCCCAGGCACAGCATTCCAATTCTTTATTCTTCTTCCTGTGAAAAAATTCCTCCCAATTCCCGGCCTGTACCTCCCTGGGGGCAGCTGGAGCAGTGTTTGTACCAGGCTCTCGGGCTCGGGGGGCATTGCTGGGGGCTCTGGGCTTGCCCTGCACCATCCCTGGGGGTCCCTTCCAGCCCAGCAATCAGATTTCACAGCCCCCTCTTGGTACCAAATAGCACAAACCCCACATTGCTCAACAACAGCATTCCCACATTAACAGGGGTTTTATCAGAGAGATGATTTTGATTTAAAGTTTTTTTTTTCCCTATTCCAGGCCCCAAAAATGGTGAATCAAAGCAATGATGCCACTTCCCCAAGTGCCAGCTCTCACACAGACAGACAGGGACACCTCCCACTGTGCCAATGTCCAACCTGGCCTTGGGCACTGCCAGGGATCCAGGGGCAGCCACAGCAAAGCTGGGAATTCCATCCCCACCCTGCCAGGGAACAATTCCTGCCCCAAATCCCATCCAAATCTACCCATTGTCAGCTTAAAGCCATTCCCTGTGTCCTGTCCCTCCATCTCTTCTCCCCAGCCCCTCTCCATCTTTTTCCTGTGGCTCCTTCAGGTGCTGTGAGGCCACAGTGAGGTCACCCCAAACCTCTCCTGTTCAGGTGAACAATCCCAGGTGTCCCAGCCTTCCCTCCCAGCAGAGCTGCTCCAGCTCTGATCATTTGGTGCCTGCTCTGGGCTGGCTCCAGCAGCTCCAGGTCCCTCCTGTGCTGGGGCAGCTCTGCAGGTGAGGCTCACCTGGGCACGGGGGCAGGATTCCCTAAATCACGTGGAAGGATGGTATTCCCTCCCAGCTGCTTCTGGCTGTCAAACCCGAGCCCCAGGAAGGTGACTGAAGCCCAGGTTGTCCCCAGAGCTGCTCCAGTCACTTCCCAAGGCTCAGCATCCATTTCCAAGCGTGGAACTGAAGGCAATAAATCCCCCCCAGCCCAGCCCAGCCCAGCCCAGCCCAGCCCAGCCCGGAGCCATCAGGAGGGGATTTGTGCTCCAGCTCTGATCTAATGAAGAGCAAAGCCCCATCGTGGAGAGAGCTGCAGTCCCTGCTGTGCCTAAAGGTGACAGAGGAGCCCGTGTCACCGAGCTCAGAGCTGTGATCGATGGCAGCCCCACGCTGCTTTTATTGGAACAAATGCTCCAACACGGCCTGTAATGTGATTGTATCTCTGTTTGCTCCGTGTTCTACAGCTGCACATCACCCCCAGCCTCCTGCAGGAGATGGGCAATCATTTCCTGCCGCAAATAAAATAATTCCCTGTTACTCTTTGTTATGAAAATGCCATTTGTTTTTATTTGATAAAGTGACTCCTGTTTAGCATCTTCACAAAGCAGAAGGGTTGATGGGTTTGATGGATTTCCCTCTCGTTTTTGCAGCTCTTGTCACACCTGTTAAACACACACACTCGTAATTTTCAGATATTGGTGGTTTGGGGATTGGGGGTGCCACAATTACCTCCCCCATTAATTCCCGAATGGTTCTGGGAAGGGATGAGAGGGATCTCCCTGAATCACATTCCTTCGAACAAACGATCTCTGGGCGTGCAAAGGCAATTTAAAGGAAATACAATTTTGTTATTCAGCGTTTCACAACAAATGCCAACCACAATTCCACAGAATAAACTCGCAGGAAGGAAAGATCAGCCGTGCTGCAAGAATAAATTGTTCAAAACGCTTCAAAGGCTAAAAAACCACGCTAAAACTTTTTAGGGGAAGTAACACATCCTCAGCACCGAGGGCTGGGCCATTCCTACGCTCACTTTGCCCCTGCCCTGGCAGAGCTCTGCCCGTGCTGTTGCCTCCTGTACAACTCCAGAAATGATTCCCAAGGATTTTCCCCTTCCCAGGCAGTTGTGGGGGATCCCCGCAGCCCCACAGCAGAGCCTGGGGAGCTGGGGCAGGGAGCAGGGAGCTGGCAGCTGCTGCAGAGGTGCCAGGGGTGAGCAGGGAGCTCCCAGATGTGCAGCTGCTGCTGGCAGGAGCCGGCGGGACACGCTGCCTCATTACACGGGATAATTAACGGCAGCTGCCTCCGTAGTTAATTAGTGCCACAATTAAAGCTGGAGACACCTTGCAGTGAGAGCTGAGCTGGGGATTGGCCTCGCCTGGGCAAGGGCACAGAGCCCGAATTCCTCCCCAGGACTTACAAAAGGTTGGATTTCTTTCCCAGGACATTGTTTGTGTTATTTTGTGGAATCCCTGAGGTTGGAAAACAACTCCAGGATCATCGAGTCCACCCTGTGCCCATCCCCACCTTGTCCCCAGAGCACTCAGAATCCTCCAGGAATTGCTGGGACACTCCAGGGATGGGGATCCAACCCTCCCTGGGCACTCCCAATCCCTGCCCACCCTTTCCATGGGGAAATTGTGAGCATTGCAGCTTCTCAGGGCAGGCACAGCAATGGGGTCACTCCAAAGAACTTGTCTGGAAATTCCCTCTGCCATGAATTCCAGCAGAAGATCTGTGGCAGAAGCTGCAGACATCCTGCTGTTCCAGCATGGACAGGGACTGCTGCTCCTTGGGGGATGGTCATGGCAGCACAATTCTGGAATCCCTGAGGCTGGAAAAGCCCTCCAGGATCATCCAGGGCAGGCTGTGCCCATCCCCACCTTGTCCAGAGCACTCAGAATCCTCCAGGAATTGCTGGGACACTCCAGGGATGGGGATCCAACCCTCCCTGGGCACTCCCAATCCCTGCCCACCCTTTCCATGGGGAAATTATTCCCAAATATCCACCCTGAGCTCCCCTGGCCCAGCCTGGGGCCGTTCCCTCTCCTCCTGTTCCCTGTCAATGGAATCATTGAGGTTGGAAAACTCCCTCAAGCCCAGCCATCCCCAGCACTGATCCTGCCCTCAGGTTCATCCCCAGGGATGGAACCTCCACCCCTTCCCCGGGATCCTGCTCCAACAGAAACCTCAGCCTGCAGAGAACTCCGTGCACAGATGGTGCCAAGGCAGCCGTGGGGCTGGGAGCTGCAATCCATTCATCACACACACACTGAAATATTTCACATTACAGCTTTGGTACAGGAGGAAACAAGAAATGTGCTCTCTCCCTCAGGAGAGGGGAAACAAAAGAAATGTAATATTAATTTTAATATTATTTGTTGCCCACAACAGCTTGCAAAATACAAAGAGACCTCAGCGGGGTTTGAACACTCTGGTTTAGGAAGCTGCACCCAGGGTAGAGTTTATGAAAAATTAAAATTACACCACCAGGATTTTCTGATAAAAATCCCTTAAAGTTTCATCATAATCAACGGGAACATTTGTCATCTTTATAATGTTTTAGGTTGTGTTTGCCCGAGTTTTATCATCCTTAAGATTCCCTTGGGAAGGGCAGAGCACGTTCAGGAGAGCTCCAACTTACAGCCAAATAATCCCATTAAATACAATCGAATATATTCTGATATTATACATGATAATAGAATATATGCTATACAATAGATAAATAAAATCAAATCGAATAAATGAGCAGCACATTTTGTGGAGATCCATCCCCCTGAGCTCTCCAGGCCCCTTCCCCAGCATCCATCCACCTTCAAACCCACCCAGGGATCCCAGCCTGGAATTCCAGCAGATTTATTTCCAGGTTCCTCTGCTCCTTTCCTGCCCAATCTGAGCCCTGCAAAAGTCCCAGGGCCACAAAAGCCACTCGGAGTTAAAGAAGGGAGGCCGTGCTCAATGAGCACAATTGGGTGTCAGCCTTTTAATTCCCCCAGTTAAGCCCCGGCTGCTTTTTAAAACGAGAGGCACAGAAACAGCTCCAAGGCCCATTAATGTCCGTCAGCAGCACTGGGGGAAGGAAGAAAAACGAGCCTGTTCTCCGTAGGCAGCGTCCTCAAAGCACTCAGCAGTCTGGATAAAACTGAAATATGGGCCCTGGAGGGGCTGCCAGGAGCTGGAGCAGGGCTAGCACCTCCCCATGGCCACCCATGGCCACCCCATGGCCACCCACGGCCACCCCATGGCCATCCATGGCCACCCCATGGCCACCCCTGGCTACCCATGGCCACCCCATGGCCACCCATGGCCAGCCACGGCCACCCCATGGCCATCCATGGCCACCCATGGCCACCCCACGGCCACCCCTGGCCACCCACGTCCACCCCATGGCCACCCATGGCCACCCATGGCCACCCCACGGCCACCCATGGCCACCCCATGGCCACCCACGGCCACCCCATGGCCACCCCATGGCCACCCATGGCCACCCACGGCCACCCACGGCCACCCCATGGCCACCCATGGCCACCACTGCTACTCCTGCCCCATCCAGCCAGGGGAAGGGTCCCTGCCATGGCAGGGCTGGCACTGGGTGGGATTTGGGATCCCTCCCAACCCAAACCATCCCATAGTGCTGGGGGGAAGGAAGGAGGGGAAGGGTCCCTGCTGTTGGATCCCAGGAATTTGGAGTTTTGGAGCTTTCTGTGCTCCCAGGCACAGACCCCCTGGAAATCACTGCTCTGGAGCTGGAACCTTGGAGAAGGCTTGGAAATGTGAATAATGAGTTAGGAAATGTGAATAATGAGTTAGGAAATGTGAATAATGAGTGAGAAATCCCCAACGTGCAGTGGGCCAGGTGTGTGTGTTGTCACTGGGTGTTGGGGTTTAAATTTGAGGTTTTTATAGAATTGTGGTGGGTGTGGGACACGATGGAGAATTTGGGGTGGTGTCTTTTTCTTTGTTCATCTTCTTCCTCACAGAACTCGGGCCGTGACCTTTGGTCAGTCAATGTCACTCTGAGGGTGCTGGGAATCCATTATTGGGTCAGAAGGATCAATAATGGAGGGGTTAAACTGTTTTTGGTTTATTTGGCTTTAAAAGGCCTTGGAGCAGCCTCAGCTGGGCCATTTTTGTCACTTGTAGCCAGGAGCTGGAGGTGCTGCCACACTTTGTGTAATTTCTGATCAGATCCAATAAACATCCAACCCAAACACGAGAATCTCCTCAATCGTGATTAATTAATCCTGGCTCTGAGGGAAAACAGCCACTGATGACAAAGCACTGATGAGTGAGTGCTGCAAAGCCCAGCTTAGACCCCCACACCTGCCAGGACCTGGAACCCCCCTGGACACGAGCCCAGGGCTGGGTCTCTCCAGACACCTTTTCCTGCAGGGAGGAGAGGAAAAAAAATCCCCAATTATTCCCTGCTTGGGGTTTTTTTGGTTTTTTTTGGTCCCTGTGTCACCTGGAGGCTGCCGTGGTGGGAAGTTTTGGTCCAGCGATGCAAGGAATGAAGATTTGCCTGCCCTGCAAACTGACAGCTTGCTCCAGGAATAAACAGAGCTTACAGAAACTCTGATTTGTCTTTTCAACACACATTTCCACTGGGATAGTCTCTGGAAATATAAATCTTGAAATATGCACGCTGTCCCGAATGTTTGTGTGGATGGAAGAAGAGAGAAGCCTTGCCCCATTTCACTCCCACTCTGATGACTGATGCCAGCTTTTATTCCCTTTAGCACTGCAAGAAATCACCCAAGGAGTCACAAATAATCGGGAAACATCAGGCCCAAGGAGTTATCTCACTTATCCCATCTGAGAAATCCCTTTCCTTTGTGCACTGCTTTATCTGCTCCCCCAACAATTGCCTTGAAATGAGACAGGAAAACCAAGTGGCTCCGGGCTTGTCTGAAAGTGCATTATTGATAATTACAGGGTTTCTGTTCCAGCCCGAGCTGTCCTGGCTGAGGATGAATTTGTCGTGAAGGGAAAAAGAGCTGGAAGTCCCCCCTGCTCCGTGCTGGCAGAGCAGCACAAAATTTCCTGGGATGTGTTTGGAATTCCAACAGCAGCAGGGAGGGAGCAGTAAAAGTGATTTATCCGTGGATTTATCCATCCACGATGCAGTTTGACATCTTAACCCACGAGCTGGGGAAGCTGCAGTTGGAATAAATGGAAATGAGAATAAATAAATAGTGTTTTACAGGGGAAGCAAATGGACAGTGGGGAAGTACCTCGTGCTTTTAAACCCTGCCTGCAGGAATTTCACTCCCACCTCCCACTGCTCTTACAGGCTTTCTGTGCCAAATCGAGCAAGATTTTTGTCACCTTAGGAGAACGATGTTGAGAATGCCCAGGGGCTCTGTACCTGCCAGCTCTGAACAGCCCTGCTCCTCCAATGGTAACCGGCACAGCTCCTGAAAAACAACAACAACAACAACAACAAAACCCAGCTGGTTTACCCAAATCGTTCCAAATCCAGGCATTACTGGATCCCCACCAATTCCCAAATTGTCACTGTCACTCCCCATGCTGTCAGCTCACTTCAAAAACCAAAGTCAATAAAGATGAAACTACTTAAGGAGCAGGAGATTTTTTTTTTTCCCTTTGCTAATATGCTCTGCCTTTAAAGCAAACATAATTTTACAGCACCTTTAAATATTAACACGTTTGGAGTGTTTGTTGTCCCTGCTGACTGTGCTCAGCATGCAGGAGGAGAGGATTTATTTGGGGGCTTTTTCTGCACCAGAGGTTTCTTCCCTCTGCCCCACCAGACACTGAGAGCACTCCAAGGAACCCGGTGGTTATTGTGGATTTTATGGAGATCCTGGGTGAGGCAGCACAGCTCTCAGCTCTGGGGAAATTCCAATGTGCACAGCCAGGAGCCTTCACCTGGATGGGGATTTTCCTACCAAAAAAAAAAAAAAAAATTCAGATAAACAGGATTTAAATAGGGTTTTATAAAGGAAAATTACATTCAGTGTTATTGCATTGTAATAACTAATGGGGAATATATTTTATTGGATGAATATGCAATTTCTGGTCAATACAAGTCACACATTTTTTGCTGCAGCTGCTCTTTCTAAGGCACCCCGAGGGCAGGGATAGGTGGGATTTGGGGAGATCCTGGATCCCATGGAAGATCCGGAGTTTCCATGGAAAACACGGACATGGAGCATTGACTGTGCCCAGGGACAACTGGACGTGGTGCTCAGGCTGGTGCCAAAATGGGGACCAGCTCGGATTTGAGGACCTTGGAGGGATTTTCCAGCTCTGGGATAAAATTGACCCTCCCTGGATCCAAACTCCTCCCCGAAACCCGAGTGAAAGGAGTGCAGGACCAGCGAGCACCCCCTCACCTTCCCCCCGTGCTCCCTCCTGGCTCCCTGTGCCTCTTTCCTGGCCTTTTAATGAAGATGAGGATGATGAAGGCCCCACCTGCAGCCCAGGAGCCCCCCCAGCCCCCTGCTGATGAATTAACAGAGTTAATTAGTGCTGGGAGGGTGGGGGCAGGATGCCAACACTTGTTTGATTCCCTCCTCGCACTCACCCAGCCCACACAAACCCACAGCGAGAGGGAAACGTGCCCAAAGTGCAGAAATCAGCTCCAGCCCAGTGGCACTGACTGATGGCTGATAACTCGATAAAGATCCCACTTTTTTTTTTTTTTTTTTTTTTTTTTTTTTTGTAAACTAACGGGATTCATTAGGCTAAGAGGCATCATTCATGCCAGGTAATTTATACTGCACAGGTAATTTAGGTAATTACCTCAACAACGAGGTAATTTATATTACACAGCAAACTTGCTGCACTTCCCCCCTCCCCGATGGATTTGCTGTTGTTATCCTTTGTTAAACGACACTGAACCTTCCCATAAAAGCTGGAACAGAGGCTTTGATGGGCTTTGTGTGTTTTCTCATGGAAAACAGCTCCTGGGCAGGAGCTGAAGCCTTGCACTGCTATTCTACTGGGTCTTATTATTTCCAGGAGAGGATTTATGGGGTTGCTTGTAGCAGGTAAAAGCTGCTCTATTCAAACAGTCCCTGCAGCTTTCCGAGGAGCAATCTCCTCCTTTTCCTAAGGTCAGCTGCTCCCGACTTTGGAGCTTGGGACAGGCACCTCCTCCACTCCCAAAATCCCAGTGCTGCTTTGGGTTCCATGATCCTGGAGCTCTTTGCTCATTAACACTCCCGATTTTTGCTGCAGCTGGAGCGTTTTGGTATCTATCAAAATGTCCTTGCCTGACAAAAGAAAGCCAAAAAATCCTCCCAGGCCTCCTTAACGAGCCCAAAAGATTGGGGAGAAGGGATGGGGAAGAGCCAAAGTCGAAATATAAATAGGATTGCTGGTTTGGAAGGAAGTCCTTCAATGCCACTGAGCTGGCTGTGAGCCACCAGGTGCCACAGACCCTGCCCATGGATCAGATCCCATGGATCAGACCTTTCCCATGGATCAGACCCTGCCCATGGATCAGACCTTTCCCAGGGATCAGACCCTGCCCATGGATCAGATCCCATGGATCAAACCTTTCCCATGGATCAGATCCCATGGATCAAACCTTTCCCATGGATCAGATCCCATGGATCAGACCTTTCCCATGGATCAGACCCTTCCCATGGATCAGATCCCATGGATCAAACCTTTCCCATGGATCAGACCCTTCCCATGGATCAGATCCCATGGATCAAACCTTTCCCATGGATCAGATCCCAGGGATCAAACCCTGCCCATGGATCAGATCCTTTCCCATGGATCAGATCCCAGGGATCAAACCCTTCCCATGGATCAGATCCCATGGATCAAACCTTTCCCATGGATCAGATCCCATGGATCAGACCCTGCCCATGGATCAAACCTTTCCCATGGATCAGATCCCAGGGATCAAACCCTGCCCATGGATCAGATCCTTTCCCATGGATCAGACCTTTCCCATGGATCAGACTCTGCCCAGGGATCAAACCCTTCCCATGGATCAGATCCCATGGATCAGACCTTTCCCATGGATCAGATCCCATGGATCAGACCTTTCCCAGGGATCAGATCCCAGGGATCAGACCCATCCCATAGATCAGACCTTTCCCAGGGATCAGATCCCAGGGATCAGACCTTTCCCATGGATCAGATCCCATGGATCAGACCTTTCCCAGGGGTCCCAGCCCAGCACGGAGCTGTGTGTGACCCCAGCTCAGGACAGGTCTGCCCACACCCAGGGCACATTTGGGACACAGAGTTGGTGACTCTGCAGCCAGAAAAGGAAGTCCAAAAGGACGCTGCCCCTCGTGCCAAGCTGCCAGTTTGAGTGTGCTGAGCGCTGAGGAGCTCAGCCCTGCTCCCTGACAGCTCCCAAATCAAACTGTGGGCTGCTCACGGGGCTGCCACTCAATCAATCCAAGTGCTTTAGAGGTCCAAGGCTGTTTCTCCTGCCTGTTTAGACAGGATGGATGATTTGGTCTGTGGGAATCTGGAAGCACCAACCCCTTTGGCTTTCCCTGCTTCTGGCTCATGTTTATGAGGCTGCCGAGGGAGATTTTGTGCTTTAAAAGAACTCGGGAGCTGTTTTTCGCTTGGGCTGCAATAACTCTGATTTCTGCCCGCACCCACTGGTGAGAACAGGGCAGGAATTCACAGGAGATGAATTTCCCCTCTTACCTGTGGTGCCTTAAAGCCCATTAGGACAAATCAGCACAGTTTTGCAGAGAAAGGGCTCATTTTTACCTCCCAGTGTGCTGTCACATCTCTCCCTCCCCCACGTTCCACCCAGCAGCTCCTCCCAGGCCACCTTTGAATCCCAGTGGGTTCCAACAACTCCCCTGAGTTTTCCTGCTGTGAATCCCTGGAGCCTTGAGCTCCTCCAGAGCTCAGCCCCCGTTCCCAGCTGCTCCCCTTTGGGACCGAGCCCATCCCAACCCCTGGATGCAAACCCCACGCTCCCTTCTCCTTGGGAATTCCTGGGAAATTCAGCAGATTCCTGGGGCAGAGCTCCAGCCTCAACGAAAGGACCCCAAAATCCCCCCCAGAGCAGCACGTTTGGCACAGCAGGACAGAATATCCCAGGCTGGGGATGTGCCAGGAACACCCTGACTGGCACAGCTGGCACAGCTGGCACAGCTCAGCTGCCTCCTGCATATTTGCTGCAGCAACAATTAGACAGGACTCCGTTTCTTCATGCAGAAAAGGCAGTCTTTAATCTACAGCCCATTTTTAGTACAGCTTTCCAAACCTCGTGTATAACTCAATCTTTAATGTCACAGCCCATTTTGACAGAATTTTCAAAACCTTGTGTATAACTTTAACTGGTTCATAACTTTCTTGCTATTCAGTTATTGGTTAGGAAATGGTATTTTATATATTTATCAAATCTTTCTGTCCTTGGATAATTCACATATTTGTTCACTGATTGCCATGGGACAGAATTCTTGGTTTTTACAGGTGCAAATGGTTCTTTCAGCAGAACAGTTTGTTGTGCTAACTGCTTTCATTCTTATCATTTTTCACACGGGGACTTACAAACTAACTGCTAGCTTGGCTGGAGTAGCAGGGCCCAAACCACATTTTATAAGGCCTTTGATAATATCTCAATAATAATTAACATGTTAATGAGCTAGAGAAGGCATCAAGAGCTGCCTCAGGGCAGGAACCCAAACAGGGCCTGGGCATCTGCCCCAATATCCACAGGGATCTTTGGGAATGAGATCCCTGAACTTCTCCCAGAACAGGGAGAAACACCAAAACTGAGATTTAGAGACCACTCAAGCAGGTCAGAAACCCAGGGCTCACATCCCTGGGGGTTCAGCTCTGAAGGGCTTTTTCAAAGGGTTATTTTTCATTTCTAGAACATTAATTGATTTCACCCATGGAAAGGGTGCCCAGGGAGGTGTGGAATGCCCATCCCTGGAGGTGGCACCTGGATGTGGCACCTGGGGACATTTGGAGCCCAAACCTTGGAGGGTTTTTATTTCCAGCCAAAGGGATTCTGTGGCTCCCTGAGATCAGAGCCCTCTCCTTCCTGGATTCCCTCAGCCTGAACAGACTAATGAAGACATTGTGGAAATCAGGCCTGAGACAAATGACAAGAAAACTCCCCAAATTAGGTTTAATCAAAAGGTCTGAGCTGTAAATGAGGACTTTGGGGGATTCCACGTGCCAGCTGCAGGGCTCTTCCCAAAGATTATTTCATCAGGCACTTCCATGGGGCTCTGTGAAACTCCTCCTCACCCAAGCTGAGACACCTGTGATGGGAAGTGACCTGGGCTTCCAATTGGAATAAATAAATAAATGGGATAAAGGCACTTCAGCAATAAATCCCAGGTTTTTCTGATCTGGAATATCCTCACTCCCAGCAAATGCCTGGGAAGAGTCCTTGGCATCCCTGGCAGCTCTGCTGATTTTCCAGAGCAGCTCTGGCTGCCTGCACTCATCCCTCAGCTCACACCCCACTTCTGCAAATGGGATAATGGGGCCCCAATTCCCTGGGATTGATGGGGAAATTCAGGCTCTGAGATAATTCTGCCATATTTGATAAGGCTAATTGACATCTCAGAGCAGGACTTAACTAAGCCTGAAGTCAAAGCTTTGGGAAGTGATAGAAGCTGTTTAAAATGTGGTTTAGGGAAAAAAAAGAATCAGTGATATTCAATAAGTTCCACAGCAAACTGGGGTGTTTAGACCTGTTACTTTATATGAAAGATATTAAAAAATAGATACAGAAAATATGAGATGTTCTTTTGCAAAATGATTTACCTGTTTTCTTCTGGTCTCCTGTGTGTCAGATTAATCATTTTCTTCCTGTAAGGATGTTCCCAGAGACAAAGGTGGGACGAGCTCTAAGGGACTTGGAGTGAAATAAAAAATATTTTATATCAATTTCAATATAAATAAATACAATTCTACATGCTAAAATATATAGAAATAAAAATATGTATTGCTTCATCCCTACATTCATTCCATGAAATTCTCCTTTTCCAATCACTCAGCTCTTACAAGCAAAGTGACTTTGAATTTGGGACACTTTCCACTGTCCCAGGCTGCTCCAAGCTCATCCAGGCTGGCCTTGGACACTCCCAGGGATCCAGGGTCTCCCCACCCTCCCAGGGAACAATTCCCTCCCCAAATCCCTCCTATCCCTGCCCTCGGGGTGCCTTAGAAAGAGCAGCTGCAGCAAAAAATGTGTGACTTGCGTCGACCAGAAATTGCATATTCATCCAATAAAATATATTCCCCATTAGTTATTACAATGCAATAACACTGGATGTAATTTTCCTTTATAAAATCCTATTTAAATCCTGTTTATCTGATTTTTGTTTTTGGTAGGGAAATCCCCAGCCAGGTGAAGGCTCCTGGCTGTGCACATGGGAATTTCCCCAGAGCTGAGAGCTGTGCTGCCTCACCCAGGATCTCCATAAAATCCTCTGGGTTCCATAAAATCCACTGGGTCCCACAATAACCATTGGATTCCTTGGAGGATGCCACAGATCTGAGCAGACAGATTTTCAGAAATTCAGAAATCCAGAGGGATTGAACCTCCTCATTTTAACCTTCAGAAGGAAAATCACCACGTGCAACCCTCCTGGAAACAAACCCAAAAGGTTTTCCCTTTTCCCTTTTCCCTTTTTCCTTTCCTTTCCTTTCCTTTCCTTTCCTTTCCTTTCCTTTCCTTTCCTTTCCTTTCCTTTCCTTTCCTTTCCTTTCCTTTCCTTTCCTTTCCTTTCCTTTCCTTTCCTTTCCTTTCCTTTCCTTTCCTTTCCTTTCCTTTCCTTTCCTTTCCTTTCCTTTCCTTTTCCCAGCAGAGGAATCCCTCACTTTGCTCATTACAGATTTTATCACCCTGCAGGAAGTGAAAGCGCCTCAAAGAGCATCGTGGTGGCAGATGAGGAAGGGCATGGTGTGTGTCAATATTCCTTAAAAATCCTTCACTCCAAAGTGGTGCAAATCCAGAGTTCTGAGGAGCCCTGACTACATCAACAGCTGAGGAAGAAAAAAAAAAAAAAAAGATCTGGATTTATCAGATGTGAATTTTGGGAGCTGCAAGAGTCAGTCAGGCTCACAAAAAATGGATGAAGCTTTGGAATGAAATGTTAACGCGGGGATTTCTGTTTGCACACCTCCCCTCCCATTTCCCTGGTACCTGCTGCCTTTGTTCCTGCTCTGCTGGGGCTTTCCCAGCTCATCCCCAGCTCCCCGCGCTGCTTTTTGATGTGGGGCTCCAGCAGCGTCCAGAGCTGCCAGCATCTTGAAAAAGAAAAAATTCTGCTGTGTGAAAGGCGCTGGCAGCTCCAGTGGCTGTGGGATGTGCTGAGCGCTCCCAAAAGGACAATTCATCCACTGATGAAAACATTCCAGGGTCTGTGTTCCCTCCTTTCCCTGCTCCCAGGGCTGGGCTGGCTCCTCCTGGCACACCCCAATAACCCCAGTTTTATACAGAATTTATGTTCTGTTTCTATGGAAAGGTGAGTTCACAGCTCCACACTCACCCACTGCAGGGATTTCCCGAGGATTCCAAGCAGCTTCCAGGCAGGAGCTGGGGAGCAGAGCCAGGCCAGGGGGATGGAGGGGATGGAGGGGGGAAAGAACAATAAAAAACAGCAAAGGAACAATAAAATATAGCCAAGGAACAATAAAAATAGCAATAAAAAATAGCAATAAAAACCAGGGCGTGGGTAAGAGAATCACTGGTTACTGCTGAGCACTGCAGTGTCATTGAGGTGTCACTGTGATGTCACTGTGATGTCACCGTGGTGTTATTGTGGTGTCACTGTGATGTCATTGTGGTGTCACTGTGATGTCATTGTAGTGTCATTGTGTTGTCACTGTGAGATGTCACTGTGATGTCACTGTGCTGTTATTGTGGTGTCATTGAGGTGTCACTGTGGTGTCATTGCTGTGTCATTGAGGTGTCACTGTGATGTCACTGTGGTGTCACCGTGATGTCATTGTAGTGTCATTATGGTATCAATGTGATGTCACTGCATTGTCATTGAGGTGTCATTGACGTGTCACTGTGATGTCATTGTGGTGTCACTATGATGTCATTGCAGTGTCATTGAGGTGTCACTGTGATGTCACTGTGGTGTTATTGTGGTGTCATTGAGGTGTCACTGTGATGTCACTGTGGTGTCACTGTGGTGTCACCGTGATGTCATTGCTGTGTCATTGAGGTGTCACTGTGATGTCATTGAGAGATGTCATTGTGGTGTCACTGTGATGTCATTGCAGTGTCATTGAGGTGTCACTGTGAGATGTCACTGTGGTGTCACCATGGTGTCACTGTGATGTCACTGTGGTGTTATTGTGGTGTCACTGTAGTGTCATTATGGTATCAGTGTGATGTCACTGCATTGTCACTGAGGTGTCATTGTGGTGTTATTGTGGTGTCACTGTGGTGTCATTATAGTATCAATTGTGGTGTCACTGCATTGTCATTGTGGTGTCACTGTGATGTCATTGAGGTGCCACTGTGATGTCACTGTGGAGTCACCATGATGTCATTGCAGTGTCACTGTGGTGTCACCACGGTGCCATCGTGGTGCCATTGTCATGTCATTGTGGTGTCACTGTGAGGTGCCATTGTGGTGTCACTGTGGTGTCACTGAGGTGTCGCTGTGTGGTCTCCATGGTGTCACTGAGGTGTCACCGAGGTGTCACCGTGGTGTCACTGTGGTGTCACCGTGGTGTCACTGAGATGTCACCGTGGTGTCACTGTGGTGTCACCATGATGTCACCGTGGTGTCACCGTGGTTCCATTGTGGTGTCACGATGGTGTCACTGTGGTGTCACTGTGAGATGTCACCATGGTGTCACCGTGGTGTCACCATGATGTCACCGTGGTGTCACTGTGGTGTCCCCGTGCTGTCACTCCCCCCTGGTTCCCGGATGTCGGCAGGAGCAGGAGCTCTGTGGGACAGGAGGGGTTAAACCTGCCAGGGTGGGAACTGCCCTGAGGGGGGTGGCCCTGCCTGGGAGGGGCTTCGGGCCACTCTGGGATTCTGGGATTCTGGGATTTGGGATTTTTGGATTTTGGGATTCTGGGATTCCGGGATTCTGGGATTTGGGATTCTGGGATTCCGGGATTTGGGGATTTGGGATTCTGGGATTCTGGGATTTTGGGATTGTGGGATTCCGGGACTTGGGATTCTGAGATTCTGGGATTTTGGGATTCTGGGATTTGGGATTCTGAGATTCTGGGATTTTGGGATTCTGGGATTTTGGGATTCCAGGATTCTGGGGTTCTGGGATTTGGGATTCTGGGATTCGGGATTTTGGGATTCTGGGATTTTGGGATTCTGGGATTCTGGGATTCTGGGATTCTGGGATTTTGGGATTCTGGGATTTGGGATTCCAGGATTTTGGGATTCTGGGATTTTGGGATTCTGGGATTCCAGGATTTTGGGATTCTGGGATTTTGGGATTCTGGGATTCCTGGATTTTGGGATTCTGGGATTTTGGGATTCCGGGATTTTGGGATTCTGGCACACATCCCAAAGGCCCCTCCTGCCCCATCCATCCCTGAGCCCAGAGCCAGCCCAGCCCTCAGCCAGGGCTGCTCCCAGTTTGTGTCCAGCAGCTCTGGGATTTCCTGGTGCCGATGGGATGAGCAGCAAATCCCTGCCCAGCCTCCAAAGGCCCCTCCAATACATCCAGTTATTAATGAATTAATGAATCCTCATTTAGCAGGGGGCTGTGCTTTGTGAGCCTGACAAAGCAGCAGCACAGGGCTCGGATGAGCAGAATAAACAGCAATTTAAAGTGCTCTTGTCACGTTTGGATCGAGTTCTCCTGGATAAAAGGGGAGAAGCGAATTCTTGTTGTTTGCTCTGTAACCAGCCTGAGCTCTTTTCTCTTCCAGAGAAACCAATTAGGCCTTTTGACCTACTTAAACAAGGGAGTGGGGGGTTGTATGATCCATAAAAATTCCCATTCCTGGCGGTCCTGCTGCTCCTGCAGGTCTCCTTTTCCAGGGGAGCCCGTACAGGTAATTTCAGAGGTTTGTTCTAAAGAAAATATTCCCAAATTCCTCTCGAGTTACCTTCTCCGAGGTCCATCCTCCTCCTTCAGGACATGGGAGCACCCTGGGGAGATCCTGTTCCATGAAATGCTCCATGAGATGGCCAGGGTGCCCTGAGTGGTGGGCAGGAGCAGGTTAATGCTCACAGTTGATGTGTAATTAGTGTGTAATTAGTGGCATCAGGAGCAGGTTAAGCCACAGCACTGTCCTGGTGACAGATGAAGGTGCCTGGTGGCTCCTGCCATCCATCCCCTCTCCATTTCAGCCTCTGCAGCCTCTGCCATTTATCTTTCAGCTCCTGCTCTGCACTGATGCTCTTGTTATTTATTCCATCTGATATTCTCAAACCAAGCAGTGGATCTTCAAAAGAAACCCCGGATCAAAGTGCAGCTGCACCTGGGCCTGGTTCTGGCCAGGTTAAAGCCCTGACTTTCCCTCTCCGATGGGAACATGAGCGTGGAATATTTCACTCTCAGGCTCTGGAGGAGATTCTGGTGATCAATAATTTTCCATTTCATTCCCATTCCCTCTCATCTCCTTGGACTAAAGTGAAACATTCCCTTTTTTTTTTTTTTTTTTTTTTTTTAAGAGAGCATGTTTTGATGTTGCTGGGAATGTTGGGTTCAGCTGATTTGGAAAGATTTAATATTTTTTTTTTTGCTGTTATTACCCCTGGCTGGGAGATACCTACACTGGCAGCTCTGCAATAATGGGGTGGTGATTCTGTGCCATTTGTGGGTTTTTGGGTTTTTTGGTTTTTTTTTTTTTTTTTTGCTATGGTGTTTTTTTTTTCTACAGTATTTCTTGTTTGGACTCAGATATTTATTAAATCTTATCTATAATACATTCTAACAAACCCTGAGTTCTACAGCACTTCAAGCTAACAAGTTAAAAATGGAGCCCTATCTCTCTCTCTACAAAGCTTTTTAAGGATAAACTCTCTAATTAGGAAAAGGCACCTAAATTATTTTTACTTTTAACCCAATAACCAACCATCCATGACCCACAATGTGGAATTTTCTATCCAATTACAAAATTCCACCTAGACCCATGAAGAAAAAGATGAAGAAGAAGAAGAAACCTCTGCCCTAAAACCTCCATCTTGCTATGGATATATTGCTAAACTTTACTACAGTAAAACTATACTATATCATATTTTACTGTATTTTTAAAATATATTACTACATTTTAAAACCTTAAACTCTGAGTTTTCCAGCACGTGATACTACACACTTCTATTCAACCCACACACCCATAATCCCAGTTTTATTATCCAATTTTGGAAGCTTCTCCACGGCCTCAGGTCAAGTGCAGAATTCTCCTGGGGGTCAGCACAGAAAATCTCAAATTCTAAATGCTGGTTCCAACAAGGGGGATCCTCACCTTGCAGGGCTGGGCCAGGTTTCAGTGCCATCCTTCAGCATGGACAGAACATGGGAGCTGTCATCTTTCCCCATCCTGAACTTCGTCTGACTGGGGAAGTGCTCAGAGACAAATCCCAGCTGGATTTTCCTGCAGAATGGATTTAAAAAATGGATTCAGCAGGCAGGCTGAAGATTCTCAGTGTGGCAGGCAGGGAGCCCAGCAGAGGAGGAGTCAGGAATTCTCCTCAGGATGCTCCTTCCTGCTTTTCCCCTGTGGCTCCAGCTGGGACAGGGGCACTGCCAGCACCCCACCACCATCCCAGGGCTGCTGATTAGAGAATCCTGTGACATTTCCCATTGCTGGGAGAGCAGTTTCTACCCAGAGGGTCAGCACTTCTCCGGTGAAAACAGCCCCTGATAAGAAGGAGAAAACTGGAACGAGCCAATGTCTCTTGTGCAGCCCTTCACTGAGCTGCCCCTATTGGCAGCTGCTCCATGTGAGGGATTGGTGTCCCGAGCTTTGGGGGCACGGAGAATTTGTATTGAGATTTTGTTTGGGGTCGTTTATACAGCCCTGCATTTTCCCAGTGGAAATCGGTGTAAGTGGAACAGGAATCACTCAGGGGTTGGGAGGGACCCCAGAGCCCTGGGCTGGGGACAAGGACCAGCTTTGATGAGCAAACCCTTCTTTGTCCCTGATTCCCTGATCTGCAATGGGATGGAAGCCTGAGTGAGCGCTTGTGTCTGAGGGAGGATTCCTGGCAGGGAAAAGACAGAGAATTCAGCCAGGTTTCCCCAAATTCCCATCACTCAGCCCAGCTGCAGGGAGCCTGGAGGGGGAAAGCAGCTCTTCACATCTGGGAATGTGCTGGGAGCCCCTGGGGAAGCAGCTGCTCCAGAGAAACCTCCCAACCTCTCCTCAAATTATGGGACATGGGATGAGGACAAGTGATGGGAATTTCACGCCTTCCCCACAGAAAACAGAATATTTGCCTTCAGCACTGAAAACCCCAAAGCAACCCCGGGAGCAGAGTTCAGTGCCCTGGTCCTGCAGCACTGCCCGGGAGGAGCTGGGCAGCAAACACAGAGCCCAGAGTGAACTCTGGCACATGGCAAAGGAAAATCAGCCAGAAACTGATTGTGGTGACAGATCTGGCACATGGAACAAAGAAAATCAGCCAGAAAGTGATTGTGGTGACAGATCTGGCACATGGAACAAGGAAAATCAGCCAGAAACTGATTGTGGTGACCCCACTGATTGTGGTGACAGATCTGGCACATGGAACAAGGAAAATCAGCCAGAAACTGATTGTGGTGACAGATCTGGCACATGGAAAAAAGAAAATTAGCCAGAAACTGATTGTGGTGAGAGATCTGGCACATGGAAAAAAGAAAATCAGCCAGAAACTGATTGTGGTGACAGATCTGGCACATGGAACAAAGAAAATCAGCCAGAAACTGATTGTGGTGACAGATCTGGCACATGGAACAAGGAAAATCAGCCAGAAACTGATTGTGGTGACAGATCTGGCACATGGAACAAGGAAAATCAGCCAGAAACTGATTGTGGTGAGAGATCTGGCACATGGAACAAGGAAAATCAGCCAGAAACTGATTGTGGTGACAGATCTGGCACATGGAACAAGGAAAATCAGCCAGAAACTGATTGTGGTGACAGATCTGGCACATGGAAAAAAGAAAATTAGCCAGAAACTGATTGTGGTGACAGATCTGGCACATGGAACAAGGAAAATCAGCCAGAAACTGACTGTGGTGAGAGACCCCTGCTCGTTCAGGGGTGCAGGTTTGTGTTTCCCCACAGCAGCAGAAGGGCACAGCTCATTTTCCATCTTCTCCATCCTAATCCTGCCTGCCCTGCCCACCCCCAGGCGAGCGGTGGGAATTCCATCAATTCCAGTTGGGAACAAACTCTGCCATGCACGGGAAACTCAGCCTGGGCAGGGAACAAAAGGGTCCCTCGGAGCAGGAAGGCTGGAAAAGGAAAAAGCAGCTTTTATCCCTTCTGCCTGCTGCGTGGGGGAACCCAGAAAATTTACGAGCAACACGGATTAATCTGGGAAACTTTAAAGTTGCAGTCATGGCTCGTGTTGCTCCTGCACGAAGCAGCAGAATTGGTGCTCAGGGTCTGCCCAGGGCCAGCACGGAGCTCCTGGCAGCAGCTCCAGCCCTGACATCCCTAACTCTGCTCCCACCTGCAGCAGGAAAAGCTCTCGTTGGAGCACACATCACAACGAGCATAAAACCTGCTCACAAACCTGAGCACTGGCTCAGGCAGGAGCTCTGGAATACAGAATTGTGCTCCACACAGAGCTGGGCTCACTCCCAGGGCAGCCCAGTTGCTGAATGGGAATTGTCTGGTGAGTCCATAGAGAGGAGCAGGGGGCACTGCTGAACTCCAGCCCTGGGCTGCAGGGAGGCAGAACAGCTGAAATTTGGTTCTGGAGAGAAGGGAAACCAGACCATGATGGAGATGTACAGCAAATTTAATTCCAAGTTTGGAAAAATAAATTTGAGCTAATTTTGCTAAACACCGTTTAATGGCTGGGGAAATTAGTTTTCCTGAATTAAGACATTATTGAATGCTGGGGTTGATGAGTTTGGGAACCTGGCAGAGCCCAGAGCTCCGTGCCTGAGGTTTCTGCCACCCTCGTGCTATAAATGACCCTGTGAAGGGCTGGGTGAGAACCAGGCTGGCACAGCCTCTCTTTGGGCACCAAAACTGCCCCAAGAGTGGGGGGTGGGGGGCTGTGGGATGGGGTGGGGGCTGTGGGTTGGGGTGGGGGCTGTGGGTTGGGGTGGGGGCTGTGGGATGGGATGGGGGCTGTGGGTTGGGGTGGGGGCTGTGGGTTGGGGTGGCACCAGCCCAGAGGGGGTGGCGGGGGCTCCTCTTTGGGGACAGAACCACCAGGTTGGACCTGATGGTGCCAGGATGCCAGGCTGGATATCCAGGGACACTCAGGGACACCCAGGGACACATGGGGACACCCAGGGACACCCAGGGCTGAGGTTCCCTGTCGTTTATCTCCTCTCCAGGCTGAGCAGCCCCAGCTCCCTCAGCCTCTCCTGGGCACAGGGATGCTCCAGCCCCCTCAGCATCCTGAAGGTCTTTTCCAACCCAAGCATCCCGTTGTTCTGTGATTCCCTTCTAGAATTTTCTTGGCAATTCCGCATTTCCAGCCTTTCTCCTGGCCCTGTGGGGGGAATGAACGCCTGGTGCAGCCCCATAAACCCACCTGCACCCCCATAAACCCACCTGCACCCCCATAAACCCACCTGCACCCCCGTAAACCCACCTGCACCCCCGTAAACCCACCTGCACCCCACACTTCTGGCTCCAGCTCCAAATTCCTCCTCCTCAGAACCCTCCTTGCAGCTCAATGCTGGCGTGGCAAGGGTAATAAAAATAAAATGCATGAAGAATTTCCTTTCCCAAAGATCAGATTTTAAAGGAAAACACCCATTAATCCTGCCCTGTCTGGGCAGTGACACTGATGTGATTCACAAGGCTGAGCTCTGCTCTTTGGAAAACAAGATAAATCCTCAGATGAGCCACCAATGGCTGCATGATTAATCCTGAGTTATCCTGGAGTGCAATGCCAGTGGCTGGGAAGAGAAGAGGAATATCCCACAGAACAGGAATGGGGAATCAGAAGCACCCCAAGGGTAATTAAAGAGGGTTTTTTTTTCCTCATGTCTCCCATTAAATTGATGCTCTGGGGCCCAAGCTGGGGAATGGAATCCATTCCCTGTGTCCTGTCCCTCCATCCCTGTCCCCAGTCCCTCTCCAGCTCTCCTGGAGCCCCTTTAGGCTCTGCCAGGGGCTCTGAGCTCTCCCTGGATCCTTCTCCTCTCCAGGTGAACATTCCCAGCTCTCCCAAATACCAAAGGTTGCATCTGACCTGGTGCAGAATCTTGAATTTGCATTATTTAAATCAGAGTGGCCTTACTTGGAGAATGCACCGAGTGTTCCTCAGTGCCTCACGAGAGCTGGGCAGGCAGAAAGCTGCCATGGTCAGGCAGGAGATGAAAAATCCAAAATCTGGGATAGCTCTGGTCAAGAGGAAATAAATCAGAGGGGATCCTGTAGAGATCCATGGAATCACAAAGAGATGAGCAAGAGGCATCAAAGCTGATACTCGATCTCTCTTGCTGGGTATAAAACATCAATCCTAACACAGAACCGATTTTCCTTGTGACTTACAGTGCCACCAAAGCCTTCCGTGGAGTGAAGCAGCGTCCTGCAGTGAGATATCCATGAGATACCCACGGCAAAGGAGCTGCCAGAGCACAGGGGAGCCCACGGGGGGCGGCACCTCCTGCCTGCAGCCCCTCCCTGCCCTGGAGTGTGCCCAGCCTGCTCCCAGGGCTGGGAGATCCACACAAATCACACGAGACCAACCAAATCAATGCTGTGAAACCATCCCTGGGAATATCCCAGCCTGCTGGGCTGCCTTACAGCAAACAAAGCCCCAGCCTAATTCCAGGATTAACTAATTGGGTTTGGAAAGACTAATCCCAGCTAAGAGGCTTTTCCTCAGCACAGCCGAGTGATGATCAGAGGAGATCACAGCACTGTAGCAGCCAGGCCACTGGAAATGTGCGAGCCAAGAAGAGCCTGCACAACCCAGCAGGTTTAGGAGCTCCCAGGAGCATCACAGGGTGGAAAGAAAAACCCAAAGGTTCAGCTTGGAGCAGTTTTTACCTGAGTAAAAACTCAGGAGAAGTTTTTACCTTCCCCAGGCACCGAGGGGAAACTTCAGCTCCTTCCTGGGACACCTGCAGGGAGGGGCACCCCGACCCCCCCTGGGCACCTTCCCGTGGGGGGATTCCTGGCAGGATCCTGCCACAAACTCCTCCATCCATTCCTTGGAAAACAATTCCCTTCCAGGCAGAAGAAGGTGAGATCCAAACCAGCGCCCCAGCCTGCCAGTGCATGAATTCGGATGAGTTAATACCATTCCATTTCCATTTCCATTTCCATTTCCATTTCCATTCCATCCCATTCCATTTCCATTCCATTCCATTCCATTCCATTCCATCCCATCCCATCCCATCCCATCCCATCCCATCCCATCCCATTCCATTCCATTCCATCCCATTCCATTCTGCTGTTTATTCCATTCGCCTTATGATGTCGTTTTTCTCCCCATTACAGGCAGGGGAATCAATGATTTCATTCCCAATCCCATCTGGAGGAAACTCTGAGGTGTGACTGTCAGGCCCAGGAAAACCTCTGGTGAGGATTTTTCCAGTCCAACTTTCTCAAGCTCAACCAAGGTTCTTTCCCAAAGCTAGCCACTTTTCTCTAATGTAAACATTAAAAAAATAATTAAAAAAAACAAAGATAAACACCTACTAAATAAGTGAAAAAAACTAAGAAAGTTTTTTTCTAAAACAATAAACTGTGTTTTGTTCTTAAGTTAATATCCTAAGTATATTTAAACAAAATATATTAAAATAAAGTTGTCTCTTTCCTACCTTAAAAAAGGCATGTTTCTCTTATTACAAAGAGTTAATCCCCTTACATACAAGCACACTGAAGGATGGAGTATTTCTGGAATATTTCTGGAATTTTTCTGGAATATTTCTGGAATATTTGTGGAATATTTCTGGAGATCAGCTCGGTGCCTGCCCTGCCATTCCCAGCCCTGCTCGTTTGTCTCCTGGTGCCACTCCTGATTACCCACTCTGGGGACAGATTGCTGCAATCATGGGAGCCTTGGATCAATCTCCTGATCACAGCCAAAATCAATTTCCTGAATAAATTCCTGTAACTCTTCAGTTCGGGGCATTAATTAATTAATGTTACTGATTGCAGGGAGAGGCAGGTGGAGCAGCATGGAAAGAGTGAATGGACCTGAACTGGAGCTGCTGGAAACACCAACTGGGGCATGGAGGGGCTTTGGAGGCTCCTAATTCTGCACCTTCTGAAAATAAATCCCTGCTCAGCCTCAGAGCCAGGGGTCCCACACATCCAGCTCACAATTCCAGGCTTTTCCTGCTGCTGCCTTGTTCAGTTTGTGTTTTAAACCCACCTTGAGCAGATTGGCCCCTGAGGAGTGTCAGCACAGAGCCACGCTGAGCCCTGGTGGGTTTGGGGTCACACAGAGGAGTCCTTGATGGGTTTGGGGTCACACAGAGGAGCCCTGGTGGGTTTGGGGTCACACAGACAAACCCTGGTGGGTTTGGGGTCACACAGAGGAGTCCCTGATGGGTTTGGGGTCACACAGATCAGCCCTGGTGGGTTTGGGGTCACACAGACAAACCCTGGTGGGTTTGGGGTCACACAGAGGAGCCCTGGTGGATTTGGGGTCACACAGCCTGGGTTTGGGATCCCACTGCTTCCCAGAGCACAAGGATTTGGGATCCCACAGGCAGGATTTAGGGTTTCAGGGTGCAGGGAGTTCCCCAGACTGAGCAGCCCAGCCCAGCCCAGCCCAGCCCTGGGGGCTGCACACACACACACACACACACACAGACAGACAGACACACACACAGACACACAGACAGACAGACAGACAGACACACAGACACACACAGACACACACACACACACACACACAGACAGACACACAGACAGACACACAGACAGACACACACACACACACACAGACACACACAGACACACACACACACAGACAGACACACACACGACACACACACACACACACACACACACAGACACACAGACACTGCACTCGGTGCTCTCCATCAGCTGGAAGAAAACAGGATTGGAGGCAGAGCTGGTAATTAGGGAATGAACTCAGCCTCAGTGACAAAGCCTAGCAGCAGAAAAGCCCAGACGGATGAAGCTGCAATGACAGAGGAGCTTGTTTCAGCCTCTCATTCCCTTTATTCTCCGAGGAGAAAATGGTTTTTTCCCTCAGCACTTTGCGTGTGGAGGTGTGGGGGTGGGCAGGACAGATTCCCTGGGTGCTCTGTGTCACCTGGCCAGGCTGGAGGGGCTGCAAAGAGAAAATATTTCCTATCCAGGGTAAGACATGGACCCCAATCCCGGCAGGAGCAGCCAGCTGGGAATGCCCCGTGCTGGAAGGAGGGCAGGATGGAGCAGGGCAGGACCCCGTCCCTCCTGCAGCCCCACAGCGCCCATTTCCACCAGCTCCACGGGCAATGATCCAGAAACAGAATTCCAGCCTGGTTTGGGCTGGAAGGGATTTAAACCCACCCAGTGCCCCCCCTGCCATGGCAGGGACCCCTCCCACCACTCCAGGCTGCTCCAACCCCATCCAGCCTGGCCTTGGACTCCGATTTTTTTTAAACATTTCAAATTTTAAACCAAATTTGGGAGTTTCCAGGCTCAGGTGGGACCTGCTCCATCCCCACGATTCCTTCCAGGGACATCCCAGGGATTTCTTTCCTCTCCCACACAAACCAGCAACCCCCAATGTCTGCAAGAACAGCCCAGCAGCAGAGTCAATAAAAACCTTCCCTCAATTAATGACTTTCTCTCAATAATGACTTCCCTTGTTAGGAATTAGGGACTGTGGCTCTGCTGATCAATGGAATCATTGGGAAGATTGATTGCCACCCTGGTTTCTGCACTTTGCTTTTCCTGGGGTGTTTCTTCTCTCTGATTTTCCAGCTCCTGCATTCCCAGGGGAGCAGCAGAGCTTCTTCTGCTTTCCAACGACAAAGGTTAAATATTAACACCTCATTAATTGAGATGTTGGTCTAAACAGTGGCACAGGGTGCCCAGAGCTGCTGTGGCCGCCCCTGCATCCCTGGGAACATCCAGGGCCAGGCTGGATGGGTTTGGAGCATCCTCAAAGTGAGCACTGAGCCAGGTGAGGCTGCCCCTGTGTGCTGGCTCCCAGCCTGGCAATGCTGAATTCCTGGAGCCAGGCTGGGACAGAGCCCTCTGGGCACTCCAACAGAGAGGATTCCTCCCGGTTTAATGCCCTGGAAAACTGCTGGAGCTCCGGGAAACAGCAGAGGAAGGAGCAGTGCCAGGGCGTGGAAAGGGCAGAACACAAATCCCAAACACTCTGCTACAAAAGGAAAAAGCTCAGCCTTGTTCTCTTTTCTCACTGAAGCACATTAAAAGATTAATGAGGGAGATGTGATCTCCAGGAAGAGGCACAGGGATTTCCATTAAGCAGCGCCTGAGCCCGGGCAGATCAGCAATCCCAGCAGTAATAAAGCAGCTCCCTGTGATCCTCACAACACACACTGCAGCCTGCGAGCAGCCACGAGATTAAAGAAATGACTTGCACCGAGCACAGTCTGCTCCCCTCCCTGGACTTGGCTTAGCCACACACACAGTCAGGGAAGAATATTTTCTCCTGCTAAAAAGAAACTTTTACAGTGGCACTTCCTTGCAAAAATGAGGCTTTTTGGCGATAACAAAATCCAATTTCCTGTGATGTGGCTCTGCAGAGCAGTGGCTGCTGGCTGGGGGGGGGGGTAAACCTCCTCTCAAGCCTGCCTAGGCTTAGCTCTGTCACCTGTCACCCCTCGGGGGGACCAAGGTGGGACAAACAGCCCTGCAGGAACGGAGCCCAGAGGGAAATTCCATTTTCCTCCTGCCTCCCCCGTCCTTGTGCAACAGCTGGGAACTCATCCTCAGCACGCTCAGCATTCCCCCCTCCCCATCCAGGAGCCCAGCAGGGATGCAGAATATCCAGGAGCGGCTTGGGAAGGTCCCCGAGGTGCCCGTGGAGCCCGGAGCTGCCTGGTCACACAGCACGGAGATGTTCCTTCAGCGCAGCTCTCCTGCTGGCAAAGAACAAAAGCAGCTGAAATGGCAGCTGAGAAAGCCCTCGCTCGTTAAACGGGTTTATTATTTCCTGAGCTCTGCTTAATCACCCTTTTAGAGCCTCTGTTTGCTAATTGAATGCTTCCCCTTCCATCAGGAGATGAGGGGAGCAGGAGCTGCTGGAAATGTTGATTACACACAGGGAGAAGGGCCTGGCAGCGTCACGAACCTGGAAATGAGACATTTCTGCCAGCCAGGGCTCTGCCAGCCCTGTTTGGGGACAATTCCCACAGCTCCTCAGTGGGGCTGGGATGGGGGAAAGGGGCTCCCCAACCCCCCATCACCTGGAGGGAGCTCTGGGCAAAGCTGGGGCAGGATCCTGGCATGGTTTGGGTTGGGAGGGACCCAAATCCCACCCAGTGCCACCCCAGCCATGGCAGGGACACCTCCCACTGTCCCAATGTCCAACCTGGCCTTGGGCACTGCCAGGGATCCAGGGGCAGCCACAGCAAAGCTGGGAATTCCATCCCCACCCTGCCAGGGAACAATTCCTGCCCAAAATCCCATCCAAACCTACCCATTGTCAGCTTAAAGCCATTCCCTGTGTCCTGTCTCTCCACCCCTTCTCCCCAGTCCCTCTCCATCTTTTTCCTGTGGCTCCTTCAGGTGCTGTGAGGCCACAGTGAGGTCACCCCAAACCTCTCCTGGCCAGGTGAACAATCCCAGGTGTCCCAGCCTTCCCTCCCAGCAGAGCTGCTCCAGCTCTGATCATTTGGTGCCTGCTCTGGGCTGGCTCCAGCAGCTCCAGGTCCCTCCTGTGCTGGAAATCCCAGGGCTGGAGGCAGAATTCCAGGTGGTTCTCCAGGAACCTGCAGTGTTGGAAGGAGATGGCTTTGCTGAACAGCCAGGCAGGTTTGGAACAAAATCTGCCTTTTTTTTTATCCCCCGAGCATGAATGTTCAGCTGTAACACATAATTGTGGGGAGAGATGGGAAATGGTGGCGAGAGAGGCAGGAAAACAAAAGTTAAATGAGTTAAACTGAAAACACAAACAGGTTTTGAAAAAGATAAGTGTGAAGCAAATGAACCAAAACTGGCTTCAACACTGGGGAGAGTGGATAATGGAGTTCAGGAATTAGAGTGAAAAAACCAGGAGCTGCAGTTTGGAAGGACATCCACGGAGCAGAATGCAGAGAGATCAGCAAAGTCGAGTCAAGGATAATCCCAGCTGGGCTCAGTGCTGGGCTCACACCACGGCCACCCTGCTGGCCCATGTCCCTGCTCCTGGTGGCTTTGGGGTGGGCTGTGGGGCACAGGGAGCGGGGCAGGGCCAGGGCACAGCTTTGGCACTGTCGGGAGTGCCAGCTGAAGGTGGCCCTGCCCACCAGCACGTGCCAAATGTGGGGGTGCCATGGCTGCATCCATAAATCCCTGGGACTGATGGATCCCACCTGCATTGCTGTGAGGCAATGAGATCACACTGGGGACAAACCCTGGGCTGATTCCTGGGCTGATTCCCTTCCCATCCCATCCCATCCCATCCCATCCCATCCCATCCCTGTATCCCATCCCTGTATCCCATCCCATCCCTGTATCCCATCCCTGTATCCCATCCCTGTATCCCATCCCTGTATCCCATCCCATCATCCCATCCCATCCCATCCCTGTCCCATCCCATCCCTGTATCCCATCCCTGTATCCCATCCCATCCCTGTATCCCATCCCTGTATCCCATCCCTGTATCCCATCCCATTATCCCATCCCTGTATCCCATCCCTGTATCCCATCCCTGTATCCCATCCCATCCCATCCCATCCCATCCCATCCCTGTATCCCATCCCATCCCTGTATCCCATCCCTGTATCCCATCCCTGTATCCCATCCCATCCCTGTATCCCATCCCATCCCTGTATCCCATCCCTGTATCCCATCCCTGTATCCCATCCCTGTATCCCATCCCTGTATCCCATCCCATCCCTGTATCCCATCCCTGTATCCCATCCCTGTATCCCATCCCATCCCTGTATCCCATCCCTGTATCCCATCCCATCCCTGTATCCCATCCCTGTATCCCATCCCTGTATCCCATCCCTGTATCCCATCCCATCCCATCCCATCCCATCCCATCCCTGTATCCCATCCCATCCCATCCCATCCCTGTATCCCATCCCTGTATCCCATCCCTGTATCCCATCCCTGTATCCCATCCCATCCCTGTATCCCATCCCACCCCATCCCTGTATCCCATCCCTGTATCCCATCCCTGTATCCCATCCCATCCCTGTATCCCACCCCATCCCATCCCCTCGTGTTTAGCACAGCCACAATAAACACTTGTCGATGGAAACAGGAACAAAAGCCACGTGCCAAGCCACCTGCGGGTGCCCCTGCAGTCCCCGGGCACTGCCAAGAGCCAGCCCAGCCCGGGGTTATGGAGGGCACCAGGCTCTGCCCAGCTCGCCTTGTGTGCCTTGGCTGCTTTGGCGGAGCTGGATCCAGCTCGGGGCTGTCTGCACCGAGAGCAACGTGCCTGATTCCAGCCCGGTTTCCCTGGCAACCCTCGGGATGCTCATATGGAAGTGCGGCCCTCGGTGCCCCAGCCAGGGCTGATCCCACCACATGTCCCAGTCAGGGAATACTCGGGTTTTTCCTGCTCCTTTAGATGCAGCTCCCATTGCTGGCAGAAGATTGTTAAATACACATCAAGGAGCCTCTGGGAGGAGAGAGGTGAGATTAAAAATGTAAAGCCTCGTGCTCCTGAGTGTTCTGGAGTCAGGAACGCTCCTCACCTTGTCTGCTGCTTCAAAATAAACATATTAGAGAAAATCCCTCATCCTGCCCAGCCCCAGCAGGCTCCAGGTGGAAAACACCCAGGATTTCTCAGCACCGAGGTTTTATCGTGCACAGCAGAGAGGGAGGAAATCCTTCCTCCTGCCACAGAAACCAGGATTAAAGGCATGGAGGAACAGGGCAGAGGTCTGGGATTGGGGGGGTCCAAGGGGTGAGAATCCCCCCAGAGCCCCTGGGATGTGTGAGAGGGGATGGGAGGAGCAGGAGGATCCGGGTTTGGCATACTGGGATGGGATACAGGAATAGGATGGGATAATGGGGTGGGATAATGGGATACTGGGATGGGATACTGTGATAATGGGATGGGATATTAGGATAATGGGATGGTGGGATGGGATAATGGGATAATGGGATAATGGGATGGCAGTTCAGCATTCCCATCCCAGCCATTCCCATCCCAGCCATTCCCAGCCATTCCCATCCCAGCCATTCCCATCCCAGCCATTCCCATCCCAGCCATTCCCATCCCAGCCATTCCCATCCCAGCCATTCCCATCCCAGCCATTCCCATCCCAGCCATTCCCATCCCAGCCATTCCCATCCCAGCCATTCCCATCCCAGCCATTCCCATCCCAGTCATTCCCATCCCAGCCATTCCCATCCCAGCATTCCCATCCCAGCCATTCCCATCCCAGCCATTCCCATCCCAGCCATTCCCAGCCATTCCCATCCCAGCCATTCCCATCCCAGCCATTCCCATCCCAGTCATTCCCATCCCAGCCATTCCCTCCCATTCCCATCCCAGCCATTCCCATCCCAGCCCTTCCCATCCATTCCCATCCCAGCCGTCTCCCCATCCCAGCCATTCCCATCCCAGCCATTCCCATCCCAGCCATTCCCATCCCAGCCATTCCCATCCCAGCCATTCCCATCCCAGCCATTCCCATCCCAGCATTCCCATCCCAGCGTTCCCATCCCAGCGTTCCCATCCCAGCCATTCCCATCCCAGCCATTCCCATCCCATCCATTCCCATCCCAGCATTCCCATCCCAGCCATTCCCATCCCATCCATTCCCATCCCAGCATTCCCATCCCAGCCATTCCCATCCGCCATTCCCGTCCCAGCATTCCCATCCCAGTCATTCCCATCCCAGCCATTCCCATCCCAGCATTCCCATCCCAGCCATTCCCATCCCATCCATTCCCATCCCAGCATTCCCATCCCAGCCATTCCCATCCCAGCCATTCCCATCCCAGCCATTCCCATCCCAGCCATTCCCATCCCATCCATTCCCATCCCAGTCATTCCCATCCCAGCCATTCCCAGCCATTCCCATCCATTCCCATCCCAGCCATTCCCTCTCTGAGCTCTCCCCACCATCTCCCCTCTCATCCCCAGGGCACGGAGAAACAACCTCCCAGCGTTTTGGGTTTGCTCTTGTCCAGGATTTCCCCCCGGGCAAGACTTTCCTGCAGGAGAGGACGAGTGTGGAATACCTGGAGCCTCGGCCAAGCCCAGAGGAAAGCGCTGCCCTTCCCTTCCCAAACATCTCCACCCACGTCCTTCTGATGCTGGGCCTCTCCTCTGGAGTCACCTCTCCCAATAAACAGAAAAAAATTCGACCTGACTCGTGCAGCTGATGGAAGCAGCGAGCAGAATAGTCCTGCTCTTCATTTCTGCTTTGGAATTCGTAATTTCCTTTGGTTTTTTTTTTTTTTCAAATTATAAAGCAAAATGGATTTTTTTTTTTTCCCCCCAAAACTGCCCAAAGCAAAGACTTTAATTTTAAAGCACTCCACTGCTCTGCTCTCCCCAGAGCATCCCAGGGCAGTGGAGTTTTTGGTGTAGCAATTTCAGGAGCTGACACGGAGCAAACTCTCTCTGTTCACTGCTGAGACCTCAGCAGCAGAAAGCGGTGGCAGTGATGTGAAAGATTTTCTCATTTCTCATTAGTGAGAAGCCAAAAATCCATCAGTGCCAGAGAAGAGCTCAGCAATTGTGCTCAGACCTGTCCTGGCTCCTGGCTGAGCCTGCACCCACCCTGAAATTCCATGTATTTCAAGAAATTCCATCTATTCCCAGAAATTCCCTTTATTTATTTCCAAAAATTCCCCTTATTTATTCCCAGAAATTCCGTGTATTCCTAGAAATTCCCCGTATTCCCAGTAATTCCCTTTATTTCAAGAAATACTATATATTCCCAGAAATTCCCTTTATTTATTCCAAGAAATTCCCTGTACTCCCAGTAATTCCCTGTATTCCCAGTATTTACTTGTATTTCCAGTAATTCCCTGTATTTCAAGAAATTCCATCTATTCCCAGAAATTCCCTTTATTTATTCCCAGAAATTCCCTTTATTTATTAATTCCCAGTAATTCCCTGTATTCACAGTAATTCCCTGTATTCCCAGTAATTCCCTTTATTTATTCCCAGTAATTCCCTTTATTTATTCCCAGAAATTCCCTTTATTTATTCATTCCTAGAAATTCCCTTTATTTATTCATTCCTAGAAATTCCCTTTATTTATTCATTCCTAGAAATTCCCTTTATTTATTCATTCCTAGAAATTCCCTTTATTTATTCATTCCCAGAAATTCCCTTTATTTATTAATTCCCAGTAATTCCCTGTATTCCCAGTAATTCCTTGTCTTTCCAGTAATTCCCTTTATTTATTCCCAGTAATTCCCTTTATTTATTCCCAGAAATTCCCTTTATTTATTCATTCCTAGAAATTCCCTTTATTTATTCCCAGAAATTCCCTTTATTTATTCATTCCCAGAAATTCCCTTTATTTATTCATTCCTAGAAATTCCCTTTATTTATTCCCAAAAATTCCCTTTATTTATTCCCAGTAATTCCTTGTCTTTCCGGTAATTCCCTTTATTTATTAATTCCCAGTAATTCCCTTTATTTATTCCCAGCAATTACCTTCATTTATTCCCAGAAATTCCCTTTATTTATTAATTCCCAGTAATTCCTTGTCTTTCCAGTAATTCCCTTTATTTATTCCCAGTAATTCCCTTTATTTATTCCCAAAAATTCCCTTTATTTATTCCCAGTAATTCCCTTTATTTGTTCCCAGTAATTCCTTGTCTTTCCAGTAATTCCCTTTATTTATTCATTCCTAGAAATTCCCTTTATTTATTCCCAGTAATTCCCTTTATTTGTTCCCAGTAATTCCTTGTCTTTCCAGTAATTCCCTTTATTTATTCCCAAAAATTCCCTTTTTTTTTATTCCCAGGGTGAATCCTTGGAAGGGCTTTTCATCAACCCCTGCTTTGCTCCTTTAGCTCTGCCCCGTGCGTGTCCCCGAGTGCCACCCCCAGCCGTGTCACCCCCCGGGGACGGGCACTCCCCCAGACCCACCCAGAGCTGGGGGATCGCTCTGGGAATCACCCGCAGCTCTGCAGAAGGGAATTTTCCCTGCCTTGGAACATCCCAGCTACCCTGGGCACTTTGGAGAAGGCAGGAGCAGCTTTTGTTTCACAATAAAACCATAAAAACAATTTGGAAGGAGATCAGACCCCGGCGCATCAACCTCCAGCTGACTGTGTCTGAATTATTAAATCAATATTTTATTCTTTCAGGAGGAAAAAACATCGCATCTGAGGGGAAAATTATTTTTAATACCAACAAAACACAAAGTCTCAGCCTACAATCACAGCCCCCTCAGATGGAGAAGTCTTTATTAAAAATGCTCTTTAAAGTTAAATATGTTCTTGTTTTGCAGGCACTGCCTGTTCCAAGCAGCTTTGCTGTGATTCCAGGGAAAGGCTTTGCTCTTCAAAGGAGAGAAAGGAGAAATAGATAAAATATATTTTGTTTCGTGGGGTAAAGAATCGAAGATCGAAGAATTGACTGGTTTGGGTTGGAGGGACCCCAAATCCCCCCCAGAGCCACCCCAGCCATGGCAGGGACACCTCCCACTGTCCCAATGTCCAACCTGGCCCTGGGCACTGCCAGGGATCCAGGGGCAGCCACAGCAAAGCTGGGAATTTGGATTAATTTTAGATTAATTTTAGATTAATTTGGGAATTTTTGGTGTCATTGCTTCAAAAACCAATAACGGCCAAATTGATTCCAACAGGTAAACGTGGAAAAATTCATTTGGGAATTTTCCAATTCCAGTTCAGAAACTTCCCAGAAGAGCTGGAGACTCCAGTGCCCCTGAAAAGCTGCCTGAGATGTGCACCTTAAACGAGCAGGAGAATTCACAAGGACAGGGGTTTTTTTTTCCTCTCTAAATAAATAACAAGCTGAGAAAGGAGTGATCAGAGGAAGTTCAGTGAACTGGCAAAGATTTCTTTGCCTTTTTTAAAATCAAACCCTTCATTTTTCTCAGCAGCTGACTCCAAAATGATCAGCCACAGAAGGCACTGGGGGGAAGGAGAGGATTTTTAAAGTCCCTTCCAAGCCAGACCATTCAATGATTTACCTTGAAAATGATCTTGAAATGGAGTTAAATATTGGCAAAGTATTCACTTATATTAAAAAAGAAGGAGAAGGATGGGGTTGTGGTCTGCAGTGAAGATGAGAGGGCAGGATCAACTCTCTGAGTGTAAAAAAAAAAAAGAACAAAAAAATAAATCCTCGATTCTCCCCCAAAGCCAAACCCTGCTGAGCCTGGATAAGGAAATACAACAGATCAAAAAGCAGCTGTAGGGTTTTTTTGTAGGCTCCTCCCTCCCTCACGGGAGAGGAGGGGGAAAAAAATTCAATTCAGAGCAATTCTGACAAATGGGAAGCATCCAGACAGGGCAACCCAGTTCAGTGTCTGAGAGGAACTTCTGTGGACACACAGAAAATTACAGCCTGGGAAAAGTTCCAGGCTGGAGCTTTGCAGCTCCATTCCCAGGCTGATAAGGTGGTTTTTAGCTTCAGCTGGGGGGAAATTCTCCCGGGGTAATAATTTAGTTAAAACAGAACGAAATTCCCAATAAAAATGAACACCTGGTGTTTTTCTGTGGGACACATTCTAAGGTTCTATTCTCATAAATGTTTTTCCCAATTATCCAGTGAGCTCCTGCCCTATCTTAGCTCTCCATAACACACTTTAAATACAGCCTGTCCGTTCAATAAAGTTATTTTTTTTCCCCTAAAGAGGCCCGTGTGTCTTTGCTGGCTCTTTTTCTCTCTTTTTTCTCTCTCTCCAGTGCAGTAACCACGAACTTGTGGAACTGCTGAAAAGCCCCAGGGCAGCCCCAGGTCCCTGCAGAAAGGGTGTAGGTGTGGGTTAGGGGATTTAACCCTTTGGGGTGGTGGAAATAAGACACAGCTACGTGGTCCCTGTCGTGATAGGAAAGAGATGAGTTTATTCTAAAAAGGAGAGCCTTTTGCAGCTCCAAAAAACGCAATAAAGCTGATTGGTGCAGAGAAAGTGGACCTAGGCACGTGTCTGGCAGGTGTCTGATCTTTATTATTAATTCTTATATTTATATTAGATTGAGAAGGTTAGCTTTGGGAAAAATCCCAGGCTGAGCCTGAGAAAGCTGGACTGGAAAAACTCTCACAAGAGTTTTTTCTGGGCCTGAACAACCACAAAAAGGGGAAAACTCCATCCCCTTTCCAAGGAAAAACATCATTTCTGCAATCCCAGTTTGTCCCAGTTCCCCTTCCCAGTGTGGAGATTTTAAACACAACAACCTCAAGGTGAGCAAATGGAAGAAACCCACGGGAAACTCCCATAGAGCTCCCAGAAAAGTGAATTCCCAGAGTCACTGCCAAGGAAACCCAATGCCAGGACGTTGCACTGACACCTGGAGAATAAACTGGGGGGATTTTCACAGCAGCCAACGCAGAGCATCTCACTGAGAATCCACAGGAGCCAATTCGGGGCCTCCTGGGAACTTTGCCTCCATTTGTTTTCATTTCTGTGACTTCATTTCTGCTCGGGATTAGCTCTCCCACCAATGATCACAGCAATTGGAAAGCTGCTCCCAGGGGAATGGGATGAAAGCAATATTTACCAGAGTAAACCCGAGCGAAGAAATCAAAATATGAAGAGTGAAGTAAAAAAAAAAAAAAAAAAAAACAACCCAGTCACAAAGGACTTCAAAAAGAGAACCAAAATGGCTTTAACTCTTTCTCAACCACTAAAAAAAAAATCTGTAGCCTTGATGAAAGAAAAGCAGAGAAAAAAAAACATTCCAAACTCACCAAAACCTCCCCAAATCACCTTTTGCCTATTCTCCACATTGTGCACGATTTCTTCCCTAAGGATTTTGCCTTTTTCTTAAATAAAGAAAAGCCACATAACATCACCACCTTTGATTTTTCCTCCTCTTTATCTTGGGTTCAGACCAATGGAATCCAGGCAAGGGTATCAGCACACAAACTGTTCCTCCCATCAGCCAAGCAAAGTCATGATCAGCATTTTATTGGCACAAAGGTGAAGCTGAACAAACCCGAGCCCTTGGCAGCCCATTCCACCTTAATTCACATTTTAATTACAGCTTTCCTAATTTCCAGGGTCTCATCCTTGGGGAGGCAAACCCTGAGCTCCATCTGGAGATTCCCTGGGTTTATTCTCCTCCCCCTCATTTGATCCAACAATTCCAAATGCAGCTGCCCCCCATGCCCTGGCCTGGGCACCTGGGCAGGTTTCAGGTTTTCAGTGCTCTTGGTTGAACTGAAAACCATTCAAAACCATTCAAAAACCATAAAAATAAAACTATTCAAAACTTTTCAAAATAATCCAAAACTATTCAAAACCAATAAAAACCATTCAAAAATATTAAACAACATTCAAAACCATTCAAAACCATAACAAACGATTCAAAATCATTGAAAACTGTTCAAAACAAATAAAAAACATTTAAAACCATTGAAAACCATTAAAAACTATTCAAAACCAATAAAAACAATTAAAAACCATTCAAAACCATTCAAAACCATTCAAAACCATTCAAAACCATTAAAAACAATTCAAAACCATTAAAAACAATTCAAAACCATTAAACAGCATTCAAAACCATTCAAAACCATAACAAACTAATCAAAATCATTGAAAACTGTTCAAAACCATTGAAAACCATTAAAAACAATTCAAAACCAATAAAAACCATTCAAAACAATTAAAAACTATTCAAAACCATTCAAAACAATTCAAAACCAATAAAAACCATTCAAAAACCATTCAAAACTATTCAAAAAATTCAAAACCATTAAAAACAATTCAAAACCATTAAACACCATTCAAAACCATTCAAAACCATTAACAACCATTACAAACTATCCAAACCCATTAACACCAGTCCACTCCTTGGAATGTTTCTCCACTTTGAAAACAGAAAAGAAAAAAAAAATAAATAAAATAATGCAGCTATCCAAAATCCCCGGGGCACTTACCTGAGCAGGAGCACGGCCAGGAGATCCCTCAGAGCTGGGGAATCCTGGAGCAGCTGATGGGAAACTCAGAGCACCTGGATGTGGCCTGGGACAGGTGTCAACACCTGGAGAATCCCTTTTCCCTGTCCCTCCCCACCCCCAGAGCCAGGAATTCCTTCCCAAATCCCATTGTTCCCACTTTTCCTGCCCTCTTGCACTGGGAAGATGTTCCCCCTCGTTCTGCCACTCTGAATTATTCCCAGTCCATTTTTCCAAGGCAGCAGGATTTGATCTCCTTGATTGTGAAAATATCCAGCCCACACCTAAATAAAAATGACTGTGAGCTGGAGGAAGTATCCCTGTCACTCCAGCAAACAGAAATCTGTGGATTTAAGGAGAAATAACTTAAAATTTAGGTCTCCTGAGGAAAAAAAATTGCAATCAGAGCATCTTTGGAGCAGCACAAAGGCAGAGATGTCCTGATGATCCTCCAGCCACGACATGCCACGTGTGCAGCCAGAGTGATTCTTTCGTTCCCAATATCCTCAGATTTCTGATGGATCCCACTGGAATTTGCACACAAATCATGACTGGCAGGAGCCCCCTCTGGTTTCCCATCTCTCCAGTACAAATCACCAGCCCTGGGGTATTTTCCCCATTATTTCTTGGATCCCAGAGCTGGAAGGGACCCACAAGGATCCACCCCAACAACCCCCCCTTGACCCTGACAGCATTTTCCACTTGAGTTCTGGCAAAAAAAAAAAAAAAAAAAAAAAAATCCAACTCTTCAAAAAGTTTCACCCCTGAAATCCCCCGGAAAACAGGCTTGAAATGCTTCTTAATTACAAAAGTTAAATATTTATTTATACAAATATGATGAGAAAAATCTCATGCAGACTCTTCACGCACAGGAACAGAACCCAAATCCGACTGGGATGGCTTCACCACAGAACTGGGGTTGGAAGGCTCAGGGGCCCACGGGAAGTCCTGGATGGAACATGTGCCAAGATTGTCACACTCTTCACCAAGATTAACGATTAAAAGCTGATCACTACTACTCAGAGGACTGGACAGAGACGGATGAGCAGCGGGAGCGGGTCCTGCACACCACCAGACCCCCCACACGTGGTGGAAATGCAGAGTTGCCAAAAAGATTGCGTGAGAGAATCCCCCGGAATGATGGAAAACGCCTTGAGATCGCTCTGGATGGCATCTGCTTCTGCTTAATTATAAATCTGCATTGGAGTCGCAACTTGTGTATATTACAAGTAATTTGCATAATTAAAACAATTAAGGGATCGACATATCACGGCAATTAGAAATGCATCGAACTCGGGATGTTGTACAAAAGAGAGCTTCAATATGAAACATTAATTCTTTGAGAACGAAAGATCCTTCCCATCGGTGCAGAAGAGCCTCCCCAGCTGCTCCAGGGGCTCCTTCCAGAGGAGATTTCCCTCGGGATCTGCCACTCCCGGAGGTGCTGCTGGACCCCGAGCATCCTTGGGATCCCCTCCCGCAGCCGCTGTGCCTTCACTGCCGCTTCTATCTCATTTTCCGTAGCCTTATCCTGTTCTCCTTGTCCCTCTTTTTGAGAATGAGGATGAACTGGTTGAAAAAATGCTCCTGGTCCTTCTTCTTCTGCACGAGGCGGAAGCGCTGGTCCCGGCCGTGCTTCTCCGCGAATTCCTTGAAGGTCGTCCTGTGGAAAAGGAGATTTTTGGGAAGCCGGGGCTGTGCCAAGGCACCCCCAGGCTCCTGCACCTGCAGCCACACCAAAAACGAGGGAATCTGGAATGTCTGACAGCAACAGGATGGAAAATCTGGGATGGAGGAAGGCGAGACCTCACCGGGGCTTTGGGTACCTGGAGCAGCTGCAAGGAGCAAGGATTAATTCTGGGATTGAGGAATGTGAGACCTCACCGGGGCTTTGGGTACCTGGAGCAGCTGCAAGGAGCAAGGATTAATTCTGGGATTGAGGAATGTGAGACCTCACCGGGGCTTTGGGTACCTGGAGCAGCTGCAAGGAGAAGGATTAATTCTGGGATTGAGGAATGTGAGACCTCACCGGGGCTTTGGGTACCTGGAGCAGCTGCAAGGAGCAAGGATTAATTCTGGGATTGAGGAATGTGAGACCTCACCAGGGCTTTGGACACCTGGAGCAGCTGCAAGGAGCAAGGATTAATTCTGGGATTGAGGAATGTGAGACCTCACCGGGGCTTTGGACACCTGGAGCAGCTGCAAGGAGCAAGGATTAATTCTGGGATTGAGGAATGTGAGACCTCACCGGGGCTTTGGACACCTGGAGCAGCTGCAAGGAGCAAGGATTAATTCTGGGATTGAGGAATGGATTGCAGGTTGGCAGGAGGCTGCTGGACCATGCTCACAACGTTCACAGAGCTGTGACAGGAGTTTTTACTGAAGCTCCTGCAGATTTTGTATTTCCAATGTGAGCACTCTCCTGGCAGGGTTTGCCACCTTCATTGCCTTTCAGGCTGCATGCCCAGCTCCTTTCCCCAAGGTGATGCTTTGCTTTTTATTGCAAATATTTGGGATTTATTTCCCTCATTGTGTGCCTAAATCAAGGCAGGGAAAGGAGCTTCCTCAGGGCTTTGGTGTCACAGTCAGCTCCCAGAGCCCTCCAGGGGTGAAATGCTCCTGGCCTCTGGGCCAGCACAGCTTTTCCCTTGGGGACTGGGAATAGCAGAGTTTGGGTGGGACATCAGCCCAAAACATTCCTAATTCTGCTGTAAAAGGTTTCTTGTAATTACAATTATTACAGCCCACATGCTGTTTGGATCCGTGTGCCCACACAGGTCGTGCTGAATAATTATCTGCATATTTTATCGGAGAAAACAGTAATTTCTTTGTTCCAGCAATTTAACAATATTTATAATAGAAACCCCTTTATTTTCATGTAATTTACAAATGAGGAAGCACTGCCCTGAGCACTGCCACTGTGTGAGTCTGGGGCCATCACTTGAAAAACAAAGTAAAGCAGAAATTGTGCCTTGCTCCTGTATTTTAATTTAATCACAGAACTGTAGAGTCACAGAAGGCTTTGGGCTGGGAGAGACCTCACAGATCATCTTGTTCCAACCCCCTGCCATAGGCAGGGACACATTCCCCAAATTTAATGGCGTGGCATTAACAGGAACTTCATGAAATTATATTTCTCTTCCACCAAACGCCCAGGCTAAATACAATTTCTGAGTAATTACACCTGCATGTGTAATGTAGATGAGACTGAACATTGTTCTACTGATTTTCCATAAGTAATGTGTGTTCTATCACCACAGCATATACAGGAATATAAAATAAATGTGCTGTGCACAGTATTGGACATTGTGAGGGTGAGAGGGAAGAGGGAAGGGACAGAGAGAGGGAGGGATGGAATATTTCCTCTCCCAGGAATACAATAAAATACTGGGAAATATCAAGGAAGAAATGCCCATTGGAACAGGGATCTTCCACTTGCTATGAAGAATTCTGGGCTGAAAAGCTCAGCCTAAATGACAAAGCCGAGCTTCCCAACCCTTCCTAAGGCAATGCCCACCTTGGGGATAACTTGGATTCTTCCAGAAGCTTCTTGAATTCTTCCTTGGCCAACAGCAACTTGTTCTTCTTCTCTTTGTACTCCTCCCTGACCCGGGTCTTGACAAACTGCTCGAAAATCTGCCCAAGGAAGGGACACAGGACAAGGGACAGGGACACAGGACCAGGAGTCAGTGACAAGTGGCAGAGCCTTTGGGGGGTTTCTGTAACCCCAGGGCAGCCAGGGAGCTGCAGCTGCTCAGACTCCACAGCAGAAATCTCCAGCACAGACTTGAACCCTCTGAGCTCTTTGCCTCCCACACTGATGCATTCCTGCAATAAACAACTTTACAGCACCAACAACTGCTCTCGTCTCTTCCAAAAACACAAACCTATTAAAAACTCACCAAGTCTCCACAGGGAAATTCTGATTTCATGATTTATCCTCCCACGTGCTCCAGGATCCTGGTTGGTTTGGGAGGTGTTGGCTGGGGGCAGAGTCACTGTGCTGGGTTATAGAGTAAAGATGTGTCCAAAAGTTTGTATTCTATCCCCAGCTGTTCACCCAGCTGTAGCAGTGATCCTGATCCCTGTGGGGATCTCTGCTGTTCATGTTCCAGCTGTTCACCCAGCTGTGGCAGTGATCCTGATCCCTGTGGGGATCTCTGCTGTTCATGTTCCAGCTGTTCACCCAGCTGTGGCAGTGATCCTGATCCCTGTGGGGATCTCTGCTGTTCATGTTCCAGCTGTTCACCCAGCTGTTGCAGTGTTCTTTCTCTTCCCCACAGCCCATCCTCCCTCCAGGAGATCTCTCCTGTCCATGGCCATGCAGTCCCAGGGCAGGGCTGATCAAATTCCATCATCCCATGGGGAGATGCTCCAGCCAGGGCAGGAGCCGAGCATTTCCTACCCAGATCAAAGGGGAGATTTGGAACAGCAGAGCAGCCTTTTCCCACTGGATCCCAGAGGAAAACCAGAGCCTTGCACATCATCCCTGCAGCTTTGGAGGAAAAGTGCACCTTGTGCAGGAGCCCTGCTCCAGCAGAACCACATCTGTCCCTGCAGGAGGATCAGCCACCATGGAATGGGACTGCACCAACCCTGACTGACTGACGGGGGCACCTTGGATTCTCACTCTGCCACTACTTTTCTTTTGTACTATTGCATGTATTTGAATTTTTCTCTTTTTTCCCTATTAAACTGTATTTCTGACTTGCAGTCTCTCCCAGGTTTTGCTCCCAAACCAGCACAGCCACTCACCTGCCTCCTCTCCTCGGGGTTGAGCAGGAGGTAGCGGGGGTCGAACACGATCTTGTGCAGCTCCTTCTCCCAGGTGGAGAACGCCGACACCTGGGGGCACAGACCAGGGGCAGGGCATTTCACAGGCATGGGGAGGGAGCTGAGGACCCCTGGGCACGATTCCTGGGGTGGCTGAAGGGGAATTTTAATTTTCATCTGCTTGCCCCCACCCCACCAGGATCGATTTGCTCCTCGGCGAGCGGATTTTTATTGCAAACATTTGGGATTTATTTCCCTCATTGTGTGCCTAAACCAAGGCAGGGAAAGGAGCTTCCTCAGGGCTTTGGTGTCACAGTCAGCTCCCAGAGCCCTCCAGGGGTGAAATGGGAGATGCTCACCCCCCATGGCCCAGGAAATGCCATTTTATGGGGCTGTTAGTGCAGAACAGGCACCAATTCCCATGGAAGGGACAATTCCAACTCCTGAGCTGGCACTGGCACCCAGCTGAGGCACACAGGGAAAGGTGGCAGTGAACAGCTTCAGGGCAGCACAGCCACTGGGATGGGAAATGTCACATGGGAATGTCATGGGAATGTCACATCCTGCATGGGAACGTCATGGGAATGTCACATCCTGCATGGGAACGTCATGGGAATGTCACATCCTGCATGGGAAGGTCAGATCACACATGGGAACGTCATGGGAATGTCACATCCTGCATGGGAAGGTCAGATCACACATGGGAATGTCATGGGAATGTCACATCCTGCATGGGAACGTCATGGGAATGTCACATCCTGCATAGGAATGTCAGATCACACATGGGAATGTCACATTCTAAATGGGATTGTCACACCTTGCATGGGAATGTCATGGGAATGTCACATTCTGCATGGGAATGTCATGGGATTGTCACATCCTAGATGAGAATGTCAAATCCTGAACAGGATTGTCACATCCTACATGGGAATGTCACATCCTCCATGGGAATGTCATGGGAATGTCACATCCTACACAGGAATTTCACATCCTACATGGGAATGTCATGGGAATGTCACATCCTAGACAGGATTGTCACATCCTGCATGGCAATGTCACACCCTGCAGGGCTGCTCCAGCCTCATGGAATCTTGGAATCTTGGAGACTTTGGCTTGGAAGGGACCTCAAAGACCACCCAGCTCCATCCCTGCCTGGGCAGGGACAATTCCCACTGTTTCAGAAGCTTCTACAACAATCCCTGGGAATTCGTTGGCAACAGAAAAATCTGAAGGAAATAAAATATTCTAATCACTCCAACTAACTACAAAAGAGTGAATTCACTAAAAAAACAAGGATGTGAAGTATAATTAAACAGTAATTAACACTCCAGCAGGAAAGCTCTGATGAAGCAAAGTGGCTTTAAGTGGACTCGTTTTCCTCTCAGAGCAGTTTGAGATTGGAAAATCCAAAGTTCAGGCAGACTTTGGGGATTTAAGGCCATTGGGAAATCCCAAGTTCAGGCTGACTTTGGGGATTTAAGGCCATTGGGAAATCCCAAGTTCAGGCTGCATTTGGGATCTGAGGCAATTGGAAAATCCAAAGTTCAGGCTGACTTTGGGGATTTAAGGCCATTGGGAAATCCCAAGTTCAGGCTGCATTTGGGGATTTAAGGCCATTGGGAAATCCCAAGTTCAGGCAGACTTTGGGGATTTAAGGCCATTGGGAAATCCCAAGTTCAGGCAGACTTTGGGGATTTAAGGCCATTGGGAAATCCCAAGTTCAGGCAGACTTTGGGATCTGAGGCCATTGGGAAATCCCAAGTTCAGGCTGCATTTGGGGATTTAAGGCCATTGGGAAATCCCAAGTTCAGGCTGACTTTGGGGATTTAAGGCCATTGGGAAATCCCAAGGTCAGGCAGGCTTTGGGGATTTAAGGCCATGTCCCCCCAGGATCCCCTCCCCACAGCCCGAGCTCCCCTCCCTGTGCCCCCTGTTCTGATCTCTGGGGGTTCCAGCTCCAGGAATTCTCTTTTCCTGGTGTCTTTCCCACCCTCCTGGACACCAGCCTCCATCCCAGCACAAAGCCCACTCTGAGCTCAAAGCTAATTAAGCTCAACTAATTAACCACGTGATCATTGCAGCTGATGCTTTCGTGCTTAGCAATTATTGCACTGCACGTTTGGCAAACGTCACCTAAAATAACCTGGGATTTCTGCTTTCATTCCTGTCACACTTCACACACAAATCCCCCTCTCTCCCCGGGATTAAGAAGGGAAAACCTTGAGGAAAAAAACATCCTGTGGAATCCTTTCAGAAGTCTCGAGAGCATCTCCTGGAAATGCAGGCCTAGAACGTGGATATTTTGATGCTGGGTGGGAGAGGGAGTCAGGAAGAACTTTAATTTTTCCTCTTCCTTTTGCAATTTTGTGGAAACTTCCAGAAGAATATCCAGATTACATTTTGACACGTGAAAACTCACCCCAGACTTCAGAATAAAGAGTGCCCGTGTCTTGGAGCTCCCCAAAATCCCCTCTGTTTTATAAAATGTTACAATAAATATTCTTCTGTGGACACAATTTCTGTAGGAAGCTGCAGAACTCCACTGGCAAACTCCATCTGCTTCGAGCTCCTTGTGATTCCATCCAGCAACTCCTTGAGGAGGGAAGGGCAGGGCATGGCCATCAAATAATCAGATTTAAATGGCATTAATGGTCTCTGTGCTTCAGCCATGCCAAGCAGCTGCTGCTGAGCTGGACAGCTCAAAAATGTTCAGGGTAAAAGCAAAGCGACCTCTTCTCTCCCCATTTTTAAACATTAGCAAATCCAAACAGTGAATTTCCCCAAATTCTTAATTTTAGGAGCAAATCTTGCACAGAAACACCTGAGACTCCTGTTCTAGAACACCCCTAATCCTTCCAAATATTGACTTACTGCCCCCCGAGTTCCAATGTGCAGCAGTGTCTTCACCCAGGGCTCCTTTATGGCCCTTCTGCATTTCTGCAGCATAAATAACAAGCTGCATTAATAAAGCAGCTCTGGCGTGGGGATAATTCACTGCTGAGCTGCTGAAGCTCTAATTATCCCCCTTTAAAGCCTGCTGATTACTGGGATAAATTTGATGGGCTTTAGTGCCTGACAACAGCCACCTTGGGCTGCATTTCCCTGCAGGGATGACATTCCCTTGATGGGATGCATGTGGGGGGAGGCAGAAAATCTGCTCCCACTTCTCATTTTACACCTCCCTGGCCCCAGCCAGCCCAAACCCGGAGCATTCCCTGCTCCTGCAGCTCAGCACAGCTGGAACCATCTCCAGAACATCCTTTGGATAAGCATTCATGGCTGCTCGAGGGTGGGGATGGATGGGATTTTGGGGCAGGAATTGTTCCCTGGCAGGGTGGGGATGGAATTCCCAGATTTGCTGTGGCTGCCCCTGGATCCCTGGCAGTGCCCAAGGCCAGGCTGGACATTGGGGTTGGAGCACCTGGGACAGTGGGAGGTGTCCCTGCCCTGATTTAAGGTCCCTTCCAGCCCAAACCATTCATGATTCCATGATTTTGGATGGCCAGGCAGTGAAATTGGCTCCCCATGCTGGAATCCCTGGAATCCCTGGAGTCTGTGGTGAGGGACACTCGGGAGCTCCCCAGGACAGGGAGGTGCTGCCCAGGACACGTCCCTTGTCCTTTGGGGTTCCTGTGGAGCCCTGGCATGGCTGTGCCCACAGCCCCTGACCCTGCAGGAAGAGCCTCTGGATATCCCTGGGATTTGTCTGGAAAGGGCTCCCGGGTCCCCAGGGTGGCAGAGGGGAAACGTCACGGGCAGTGTCACCAAGGGCAGGCTCAGGGACACAGGGCCAGGGGCAGGGAAGGGCTCCAGGGGCGGGCAGGGCTGTTGCTCACCCCCCTCTCCAGCAGCATGTCCCTGAAGTGGGTGATCCTCTCCTCCAGGGGCGGCGAGATCCGCGTGGCCGAGCCTTCCTCCCCTCCCTGCTCCTCCTCAGCACCCGCAGCCTGGCACTGCTCTGTTCTTTACAGGGAGCAGGGACAGGAGGTCAGCACTGCCCACCTGGGCAGGAGAGTCCATCCTCTTCATCCTCTCCATCCTCTTCATCCATTCCATCCTCTCCATCCATTCCATCCTCTCCATCCTCTCCATCCTTTCCATCCTCTCCAACCATTCCATCCTTTTCATCCTTTCCATCCTCTTCATCCATTCCATCCTCTCCATCATCCATTCCATTCATTCCATCCTCTCCATCATCCATTCCATCCTTTTCATTCATTCCATCCTCTCCATCCATTCCATCCTCTCCATCCATTCCATCCTCTCCATCTATTCTATCCTTTCCATCCTCTCCATCCTCTCCATCCATTCCATCCTCTCCATCCATTCCATCCTCTCCATCCTTTCCATCCTCTCCATCCTTTCCATCCTCTTCATCCATTCCATCCTCTCCATCATCCATTCCATCCTTTCCATCCTCTCCAACCATTCCATCCTCTCTATCATTTCCATCCTTTCCATCCTCTCCATCCTTTTCATCCTTTCCATTCATTCCATCCTTTCCATCCATTCCATCCTCTCCATCCATTCCATCCTTTCCATTCATTCCATTCACTCCATCCTTTCCATCCTCTCCATCCATTCCATCCTTTTCATGCTCTCCATTATTTCCATCCTCTCCAACCATTCCATCCTTTTCATCCTCTCCATCCTTTCCATTCATTCCATCCTTCCCATCCTCTCCATCTTTTTTTTCATCCTCTCCATCTTTTTTTCCACCCTTTCCACCCTCCCTGGGATGCCCCAGGAGCTGCCCAGCCTGGAGCCACTGGGTGCTCAGGGATGGGCATTTCCCAAAAAGCTGCAGCTGGCTACCAGACCTGGGGCTGCTGGCACCTGCAGGGGTCCTGCTGAGGCAGGACAGGCACTCAGGGCCAGCACAGGGATCTGACACCGAAATTCCAGGCACAGCAAAGTGACCAAGGAGGGGCCACCTTAAAGGGTCTTTGTCCATGCCAAGACCAGCAATAAAGGATCCAGTTCAGCACATCTGTAAGAATCCACACAAACCCTGTGCCTGCAGGCTGGGAAGGACCCTGGCATGGATCTGGGAAGTGTGCACAGCTCAGAATTGCTTTTTCAGTCCTGACTTCAGGAGAATGTGAAGCATTAATAAAGGTAATAAAGGTAATAAAGGTAATAAAGGCAATAAAGGCAATAAAGGCAATAAAGGCAATAAAGGTAATAAAGATAACAAAGGTAACAAAGGTCAGTACCAGCAGCAGTTGGGGCTGGTTCTGAGCCTGCAAACCTGAGAGCAGGAAAAAAACGCTGCACTTCAGACAGGGAAAACTTTTTTTTTTTTTTTTTTTTTTTTTTGAGATAACTCAGAGCCTGGCAGCCTTGTTTGGAAGCATTTCATAAAAGAAGAATTCCCCAGACACAAATGGGTGATGTCCATGGGGAACAGAGAATCCTGGACACCTGGAGAATGGCTCCCATCATTTACTCACAAGAATAAAAACTGCATTGAACCTTCTTTGCACAAGATGTCCTGGTTTCAGCTCGAAACTGGGGGGAAACACCAATTAATGTAGTGGTTTTGGTTCACTAATTGGAAATTTTTATGTTGTGAGATAGGATTAGGAGGGAGGTAAAACAGGATTAACTTTAAATGGTACAAGGAGAAACTTTGTTACTAGAAACTTTAAGGGGAAAAAAACTTAGAATAAAACTTTAGACTATTTTTCCTTCTCTTACACACTTTTTTTCTTTCACATTGAAAATGTACAGGAAACAACTCAGTCAGTTGGTAGTAAGTAATTAACCAAATCTTAACAAATAAAAATGTCAAAAAACCTTTACAAACTACCACACCAACCCTTCCCACCATGAAATGCAGAGAAGCAAACTTTAGAACTTACTTATTTCTCTTTGTTTTGATGCTCAGATCATCATTTTCATCCCCTGGACAAGAGCTCACACATTTGTCTGCTGAAAAGAAGTAAATATTGATCAGATTTGAACGAGAGAAATGGGAATACAAATTCCTCAAAGTGACTTCTCTTCCCTTGTCTCTGCTGCTCAGGTATTTCCTGGCTTTCACCCCCACAGAGGGTTTTTAAAATAACAAATATTTTCTAAAATCCTCGGAATTGCCTTCATCCAAATGGAAGTGACAGCAATGACGTGACCATTTCCAGCTAGCAAAATTCCTCATTTTTCATTCATGACATGATTGCTTTAAATCTTGTGATTGTTTCACCTGATCCTCCCTTCCCTTCAAAATTTAACTCAGGACATTCCTGCAGAATCATTTCTGGAGGAAATTCCCACCAGAGCTTTTCCCATTTCCCCTCTTGGGATCAGCCAACCTTGGGGTTCTCTGCCAGGAATTGCTGCAGGGCTGGGGAGATCCCAAAACCCCCAGAGCAGCTCCAAGGCCAGCTCAGCCCTGCCCTGGGCTCCTGGGGGGACTCAGAGCTTGGATTTTCAGTCACAGACGAGGGAGCAAAGCCTGAATTCTCAAATGTTTTCTCTTCCCCTCCACCAGCTGCAGTTGTCACCGGGAGCCCAAGGACAGCAGAAGTGACATCCCTGCACATGGGCTGTCTGGGAAATGCTCCTGGGCTCTTCCTAGGGATGGCTTCAGACTTGTCTGAGTGCCAAAGGGTCCAAAAGATCTGGGGGGATTCAGGAAATTATTCCTTTTCAGGAGGAATTCTACCAACCGTGCCCGGGGCCAGGATTGGAGCACCTGGGACAGGGGAAGGTGTCCCTGCCTTGGCAGTGGGTGGGATTTGGGGACTGGGGTGGGATTTGGGGTCCCTTCAGCCCAAAGTGCTCTGGGATTCCATGGGGAGCAAACCAGCCTCGAGTGCTGGCAGGAATTGCAGGGAATAATTGTGCAAGTTATGGAAATGATGCCAGGTTTGGGGGTAGAGAATTCATAGAGCCCAAGGACAGGGCTTGGAGCAGCCTGGGACAGGGGAAGGTGTCCCTGCCTTGGCACTGGGTGGGATTTGGGGTCCCTTCAACCCAACCCTTCCATGATTTGATGACTCCATAATCTCCATTTTCTATTAATTAGCTGGAAAAACTTCCAGAGCCTGAGCACCCAGACAGGCCCTTGGGCAGCTACAGGACGAGATCACAGCAGATCAATTAAACAGAAAATAAATAAAGAGCAGCTGCAGATCACAGCACAGGAGCTGCCCCTCCTCTCCAACCCCATGGGGTGGAATCCATCAGGGAAGAGCCACATCAACCTCCTGGGACAAACCAGGAGGAGGAGGAGCAATTGAGAAATGAGCAATTCTTCATTTATGCCCAAATTTAAAAACAACTCCATCCTTCAGCAGAGACAACCCAGAGCATCCCGTGGACAGCTTCACTCGACATCTTCTTTATTTTTTAAGATGTTTGACTTGAAAAACTCTAATTAAAACTCAGCAGCAGCCACTCAGTTAAATAAAGGTGGGAAGCATTGTTGGGAACACTCAGCTCGTTTGTGTTATTTATTTACTGGAGATTACAAGCTCAGAGAAGAGGTAACAAATAATCCCCTTCACCTCAGAGCTAATCTATACTAATTATTAGCTGCTCCAACCCTAAGCAGCCACAAGGCCCAATTATAGCAGGGAAGATTAAGACTATTTAACAACAATGAAAGTCATGGCCATAAAAAACCAGCAGCATGAATCAAATCTTTGTGGTAGAGATAACAAATGAAAAGGATGGAACTGAGGAAAAAAAAATAGATTTTTGAAGTGGCACCTATGAGCCCTGACTCGAGTCTTTTCTGTTAATTAATTACAGAGCAGGAACAATGATAAAGACCAAGAAGAACGACCCTCAGCTTTGTCTCTGGCCATCCCTTGGCAGGAATTCACTGAGCACTCAATACACCCTGTACAAAAATAAAAAAGCTCTGTTTTTCCCCCTGAAGAATGAATTTCAGCAGAGAGGCTTTGCAGGAATTACACCCACTACAGCTAAAGTTCTTCAAATGACACAGAAATACAAATCCAAGCACCAGCTATGGAAATTCCGAGAGAAAAATGGAATTACAGGAGGGCACGGGCAGAGAAGCCTCCTTGGAGCTGCTTTTCTGCTCACAGAAAAGCTGATAATGGCTCATTTTATCTCCCTGCAGGCACGGGGCCGCACGGTCTTTGGGGTTTGCAGTGGGTAATTAGGGTTTGCAGTGATTAATTAGGGGTTTGCAGGGGCTATTTGGGGTCTGCAGTGGTTGATTAGGGGTTTGGAGTGGTTGATTAGGGTTTGCAGGGGCAATTTGGGGTCTGCAGTGATTATTTGGGGTTAGCAGGGGTTCTTTGGGGTTTGCACTGGTTATTTGCAGTTTGCAGGGGTTAATTATGGGTTTGCAGTGGTTAATTGGAGTTTGCAGTGAGTAATTAGAGGTTTGCAGTGGTTATTTGGGGTCTGCAGTGGTTGATTAGGGGTTTGCAGTGGTTAATTGGAGTTTGCAGTGGTTAATTGGGGTGTGCAGTGGTTAATTGGGGTTTTCCATGATTAATTAGGGGTTGCAGTGGTTCTTTGGGGGTTTGCAGTGGTTAACTGGGGTTTGCAGTGGTTAATTGGGGTCTGCAGTGGTTAATTAGGGGTTGCAGTGGTTAATTGGGGTTTGCAGGGGTTAATTGGGGTGTGCAGTGGTTAATTGGGGTCTGCAGTGGTTAATTGGGGTCTGCAGGGGTTCACTGGCAGCTGTCCCCCTGGATCAAAGCCTGTGCCCATCCCTGCTGGCCTGGGGACACGGGGCAGGTCCTGGCAGTGTCCCCACCTCAATTCAGGTACAAAACACAGCCCTGGGAACAACCACAGAAATTTCACTTCTTTCCCCCTCCACTCTCCTCCCTGCCCAGTGAGGAACAAGCAGCAGCTGAAGGATGGTGACCCTTCCTTCACACCAAAACCAGAACAGTCACCAACTCCAGCCAGGAGCAGTTCAGTGACTGCCATGGCTGTCCCAGCAAGGGACACACTCCCAGGAAAGGCTGGGAATCTCTCCGTGCCCACTGGAGATTCCCTGCTGATGATCCCTGGCCAGGCAGGGTGTGCTCTGGGAGCAGCTGATGGATTCCTAACGACAGCCAATAAAACACCCTGTGCCTCCTGACAGGGACTGCACCCATCAAAGCTTCATCTCCTCTGGGAACCCCTGCCAGAATCCTCCTGGCTGAATCCTGAATTCCCTGCCAGAATCCTCCTGGTTGGACCCTGAATTCCCTGCCAGAATCCTCCTGCCAGAACCCTGAATTCCCTGCCAGAATCCTCCTGGCTGAACCCTGAATTCCCTGCCAGAATCCTCCTGGTTGAATCCTGAATTCCCTGCCAGAATCCTCCTGGCTGAACCCTGAATTCCCTGCCAGAATCCTCCTGGTTGAATCCTGAATTCCCTGCCAGAATCCTCCTGCCAGAACCCTGAATTCCCTGCCAGAATCCTCCTGCCAGAACCCTGAATTCACTGCCAGAATCCTCCTGGTTGGACCCTGAATTCCCTGCCAGAATCCTCCTGGTTGAATCCTGAATTCAGTGCCAGAATCCTCCTGGTTGAATTCTGAATTCCCTGCCAGAATCCTCCTGCCAGAACCCTGAATTCCCTGCCAGAATCCTCCTGGCTGAATCCTGAATTCCCTGCCAGAATCCTCCTGGTTGAATTCTGAATTCCCTGCCAGAATTCTCCTGGCTGAACCCTGAATTCAGTGCCAGAATCCTCCTGGTTGAATCCTGAATTCCCTGCCAGAATCCTCCTGGTTGAATTCTGAATTCACTGCCAGAATCCTCCTGGTTGAATCCTGAATTCACTGCCAGAATCCTCCTGGTTGAATCCTGAATTCCCTGCCAGAATCCTCCTGGTTGAATCCTGAATTCACTGCCAGAATCCTCCTGGTTGAATCCTGAATTCCCTGCCAGAATCCTCCTGGTTGAATCCTGAATTCCCTGCCAGAATCCTCCTGGTTGAATCCTGAATTCGCTGCCAGAATCCTCCTGGCTGAATCCTGAATTCACTGCCAGAATCCTCCTGGTTGAATCCTGAATTCCCTGCCAGAATCCTCCTGGTTGAATTCTGAATTCGCTGCCAGAATCCTCCTGGTTGAATCCTGAATTCACTGCCAGAATCCTCCTGGTTGAATTCTGTATTCCCTGCCGGAATCCTCCTGGTTGAATTCTGAATTCGCTGCCAGGAACCTCCTGGGGGCTCAATCCCCCAGCTCAGCATTCCAACCAAAACAAAGATTTTGCAATAACATCGATTCTCCCTTCACTGGGACTCTCCCCACTGTAATCCCAGGTCTCAAACCTCCAGCCAGCACTCCCAGCACACACAGAACATCCAGCACTCCCAGCACTCCCAGTACATCCCAGCACACCACAACCGGCACACCCAGTACATCCCAGCTCTCCCAGCACTCCCAGTACATCCCAGCACACCACAACCAGCACACCCGGCACACCCAGTACATCCCAGTACACCCAGTTCTCCCAGCACACCCAGCTCTAGCTCCCAGGGCTGCTGGGCTTTAGGGACAGGGGACAGTGGCAGCTTTGGTTACTTGCTGCAGCCTCCAGCTTGCGTTTGTGCGGGGGGTCCTCGAGCAGCCGCTTGATGTCCCCGCGGTGCCGCAGGTCCAGCGGCCGCTCCCACACTGACAGCTGCATGCTGGGGTTGAAGAAGAACACGCGGTCATCTCCAGTCCAGACCACACACCTGGCGACAAACCTGCCTTAGAGCCCGGCCACGCACCGGGACTGCGCCCTGGGTGCCACCACAGGGACACCACAGGGACACCACGGGGACACCACGGGGACACCACGGGGACACCACGGGGACACACAGGGACACCCCAGTGACACCACGGGGACACCCCAGTGACACCACGGGGACAGCCCAGTGACACCCCAGTGACACCACGGGGACACCCCAGTGACACCACGGGGACAGCCCAGGGACACCCCAGGGACATCCCAGGGACACCACGGGGACACCACGGGGACACCCCAGGGACACCACGGGGACACCACAGGGACACCCCAGTGACACCACGGGGACACCCCAGTGACACCACGGGGACACACCAGGGACACCCCAGTGACACCACGGGGACAGCCCAGGGATAGCCCAGTGACACCACGGGGACACCACAGGGACACCAGCCTGGCCAGACCAGGAGTGCACCCTGGGTGACACCACAGGGACACCACAGTGACACCACGGGGACACCCCAGTGACACCCCAGTGACACCCCAGTGACACCCCAGTGACAGCCCAGTGACACCCCAGTGACAGCCCAGGGACACCCCAGGGACAGCCCAGGGACACCCCAGGGACCCCAGCCTGGCCAGAGACCAGGAATACAATGGAAGAGCTGTGGCACTGTGGGAAGCTCTGTTCTCCCCCAGCACTGTGGGGATGGGCAGGAACAGTCCCAAACCCAGGAAAACACTTTGGGTAGGGGATGGGATTGGGAAAGGTCCTGGCAGCTCCACACCACAGGGAACCAGCCCGGGAAAGCATTTTGGGGAAAGGTCCTGGAAGCTCCCCACCATGGGGATCCAGCCCGGGAAAGCACTTTGGGAAGGAGCTGGCATTGGGGAAGGGTCCTGGCAGCTGCTCACCACGGGGATCCTGGCACTGCTGTCCCCATGTGCCAGCCCGGGAAAGCACTTTGGGAAGGGGGTGGGATTGGGGAAAGGTCCTGGCAGCTCCCCACCATGGGGATCCAGCCCAGGAAGGCACTTTGGGAAGGGATGGCATTGGGGAAGGGTCCTGGCAGCTGCTCACCACGGGGATCCTGGCACTGGGGTGGATGCCACGGGCTTGTTCCCCTTGGCAGCACCATCAGCCTCGCTCAGGAGCTTGAAGGAGGGATCCTGGAGAGACACAGAGGGGGGATAGCAAATAAAGCAGGTGCACAGAGCTGTCCTGGTGTCAAACCACCCCAGAATTCCAGGAGAGGCTTTAGGGACACCCATAAAGCATGGAACAGCACAGGAGAATGGGAATTATAAATGGGAATTATAATAATGCCTCTGTAGCAACAGCCTAGGTCACAGTTTATACCAGGTGCACCAGCCAAGCCATTTTTGGGTATTCTTGTCAAACACTCTGGAATTTGTCAGGGCTACTGGAACACAAATTGTGCAAAACTGGGGAAAAAGAAGCTGAAAAACAGAATAGCAAGACTGCAAGAACTCAAATAAAGGTGGGTGGTGAAGCACTGGACTGAGACCAATCACATTTCCTGCAAAGTGTGTGGACAAAAAAAAAGGCACCAATCATGTGGGGTCACACAGACAGTAGTTTAAAAATGTGTAAGTCAGGCAAAAAGTAAACAATCAAGTGGCTTCTGCTTAATCACATTCATTAATTCCAAAGTCCTCTGCTCCTGCAGTGCCTCCCCACGGAGAGCAGCGTGAGTGGGCAATCAGCCACCACCTTCTGGCCACACCACGAGCCCCCGTGGGGGTGGGATGAGGGCAAACCCCGAGGGTGGCACCAGCCAGGACAGGGAGGAGCCCAGGGGTGCCCTGTGCCAGCACTGCCCCTGCACAGAGAATGATTGTCCCCAGGCTGCCCCTCTGTCCCCACCACACAGCCAAAAAATGTTCAGAGGGGCTGGAGGAGGCACCAAATGATCCCAGAGCTGGAGTCTGCCCTGCAGCCAGGCTGGGACACCTGGGGGAACTCACCTGGAGAGCTGGAGAAGGATCCAGGGAGAGCTCAGAGCCCCTGGCAGGACCTAAAGGGGCTCCAGGAGAGCTGGAGAGGGACTGGGGACAAGGGATGGAGGGACAGGACACAGGGAATGGCTTTAAGCTGACAATGGGTAGATTTGGATGGGATTTGGGGCAGGAATTGTTCCCTGGCAGGGTGGGGATGGAATTCCCAGCTTTGCTGTGGCTGCCCCTGGATCCCTGGCAGTGCCCAAGGCCAGGTTGGACATTGGGACAGTGGGAGGTGTCCCTGCCATGGCTGGGGTGGAATGGGTGGGATTTGGGATCCCTTCAATCCCAAAGTTCTTTGGGATTCCACGGGGAGCCAACCACGAGTGTCCCCCCGACCCTGTGACAATGCCAGAGCTCCTGCACAGCTCCAAGAGAAATGAAATCCATTTCAAACCCGCTGCAGGGAGGGATCCCGAGGCTGCCCCTGGCCCGGGTCTGTGCAGACCTTGTCCCTGTCACTGCCCGTGGGGACACTCTTCCTCTCGGTGTGCAGGATCAGCGTCGGGGGGCAGGAGCCTCTGCTCGGGTCCTTGCCGCGATCTGCGAGGGAAAGGAGCTTTTTAATGTGGGATAAACAAACACAGCAAGCCAAAAGTGCTGCAGAAAACCCGTCAGGGTGTGTGAAACAGAAACCTGAGTCCCTCAGAGAGACAAAACAATGCAGGGGTTGAATTAAAGCCTTTAGAGAAATTAAAATATATTAAACCACATTGATATGAAATAGAAGTGTAAGTCTTAGTTTTAATAATATACTTTAAGTGCCTTAAGAGAGTAAAAAGCCCTAAAGCCTAAAGCCGAGTTTAAAGTCCAAGCCGAGTTTAAAGTCCAAGCCGAGTTTAAAGTTCAGTAACTTAGCTCCAGACATAACAAAAATATAGCAGAACATTGCTTGTATTTCCAGAAAAAACAAATAAAACCATTGATGTGAATAGATAGAAATGTATGTGTAAATGATGTGTAAGGACTGACACCACTTTTGTACTTTAGAATTGAGCTCTGATAGGTGTAGGAAGAATGTTTTAGAATCGTGCTTTTAGTTAATTCGATGATTTATGAATAAAATCTCCCGTATTGGGGTGAGAGAGGAAGAAGAAAAGGAAGAGGAAGAAGAAAAGGAAGAGGAAGGAGGAGAAGGAAGAAGAAATGCCGGGGAGCTGCAGCTGCTCAGACCCTACAGCAGAAATCTCCAGCACAGACTTGAACCCTCTGAGCTCTTTGCCTCCCACACTGATGCATTCCTGCAATAAACAACTTTACAGCACCAACAACTGCTCTTGTCTCTTTGAAGACCCAGACCCGTGAAAAACTCGACAAAATCCCAAACCCTGCCTGTGGCTCTGAGCTCCTCCTGCCACCTCCTCCTCCTTTATCCACACACCCCCCAGGACACATCTCCTCTCCAAACCCCCCATTTCAGTGGAACACATTCCCAGGCTCTCTATTGCCCTGGGTGTGGAGTCCTGAGCCCCCGGGGACATCCTTAGGGACAAAAGGTCCCCCGGGCAGGGCAGGGCAGGGTTCATGGCTGGGGTCTCAGAGGGTTTTCCCAACCTAAAGCATTCCCTGACTCTCTGACCCTCTTCCCCCTTGTTCCCAGCCCGCAGATCCTGCTGTGCTCAGGTAAGCCCTGTGGGAATCCCAGGGAATGCTGGATTGGTTTCCACTGGAAGCAGGGAAATCACATTTCCCTGCCCTTTGCAGACAGTCTCCATCCTGGAATCCCAAACCCTGCAGTGTGTGCTGCCTACAGCAGCGTGTGTGACAGCAGAGGGGGACAGGGACAGCAGGGCTGACACAGACCCAGCCTTCCCAACAAACCAGTGTGCACAGGGAGGCAGAAAGAAATAGGAGATTTCCTTAATTTGGGGGGTTTTTTTGTCTGCTTGTCCTCTCCAAACACATATTTGGGGTCTGAGCTGAGGTGAGCTGGGCCACCCCTCGTGCAGCAGGGAGGACAAGGTGTGTGTGACACCTCTGCACAGTCCCCAGCGCTGGGGGGTGTCCCCAGCCCCTCCCAAATGTCCCTGGGTGTCCCTGGCAGTGTCCCAGGCCAGGATGGACATTGGGGTTGGAGCACCTGGGACAGTGGGAGGTGTCCCTGCCATGGCTGGGGTGGCTCTGGATGAACTTCCAGCCCAAACCAGTCTGGATTCTGTGATTCTGTGTTCGTTCACAGTCACCTCTAAATGCTACTGCAATTATTTCAAAAGTACTGCGGGTACAGAACAGGTCCCCATTTGACTCTGCTTCCCTCAGAATATCTCAGAATAATAAAACATTAAATCCATGGCATTTTGCTCAGAAGGTGGCTTTATGGGGAGCAAAAAAGAAGATTTACAAGCCAGAGCCATTAATTTCCACATTAAAGGAGGCAGGAGCAGGGAGCTGCTGATCCACATCAAAAGGGGCTCTAAATTCATCTTCCTTCCCTGCATATCTGATAATTGGGAATCAAAGCTTTCCCAGGCACTTTGGTCCTCTGGACACAGGGAGGTCACCCCGGTGTCAGTGCCCAGCTGCTGGGAGGGAAGGACATCCCTCAGCAAGGGGGGCACAGGGGGTGGCACAGGGGGTGGCACAGGGGGTGGCACAGGGCCACTGCCCTGGGACCAGCAGTGCCCCAGGGAGCACCTGGAGAGGGCACCAGCAATGGCCAGAGGTGATGGTGGTGTTTTATAGACACCACTGGCAGTTGGTTGGAGAAGCAGCCATGGATTTAATCCATAAATGATTACTGCAGCAGGCACGTGGCCTTCAGAGACAGGAAAACATTCCCTGCTGTCTTGGGGTGACTTCCTAAGCCAGAACACCTGCCTTTGGAAGCTTTACTGCAAATAATGGAACTGATTGGGTTGGAAGGGATCCTAAATCCCAACCAGTGCCACCCCTGCCATGGTTCCAGCCATGGGATCACACACACACAGAGCCATGGGATCTCAGGGGTTCCATCCATGGGATCACACACACACAGAGCCATGGGATCTCAGGGGTTCCAGCCATGGGATCACACACACACAGAGCCATGGGATCTCAGGGGTTCCAGCCATGGGATCACACACACACAGAGCCATGGGATCTCAGGGGTTCCATCCATGGGATCACACAGGTTCCAGCCATGGGATCTCAGGGGTTCCAGCCATAGGATCACAGGGGTTCCATCCATGGGATCACACACACACAGAGCCATGGGATCTCAGGGGTTCCAGCCATGGGATCACACACACACAGAGCCATGGGATCTCAGGGGTTCCAGCCATGGGATCACACACACACAGAGCCATGGGATCTCAGGGGTTCCATCCATGGGATCACACAGGTTCCAGCCATGGGATCTCAGGGGTTCCAGCCATAGGATCACAGGGGTTCCATCCATGGGATCACACACAGCCATGGGATCACAGGGGTTCCAGCCATGGGATCACAGGGGTTCCAGCCATGGGATCACACACACAGCCATGGGATCACAGGGGTTCCAGCCATGGGATCACACACACACACACACAGCCATGGGATCACACAGGTTCCATCCATGGGATCTCAGGGGTTCCATCCATGGGATCTCAGGGGTTCCAGCCATAGGATCACAGGGGTTCCATCCATGGGATCACACACACAGCCATGGGATCACAGGGGTTCCATCCATGGGATCTCAGGGGTTCCATCCATGGGATCACACACACACACAGCCATGGGATCACAGGGGTTCCATCCATGGGATCTCAGGGGTTCCAGCCCTGGAAGCAGCACCCACCTGCTCGTGCCTGCTCCATCAGGTTGGTGGCCACCAGGGTGACGGCGGGCGCGGACACGGCGGTGACACGGGTGACCTGTGCTGGCACCAAGGGGCCCACGGCACTGTCCAGCCTGGAGGCAGAACCTGCCAGCAAACCAGAAGGGAAGAGTGCAAGTGGAGAAGAATGGGGAAGAGTGGAAGAGTGGAGTTTTGCCCTGGTAAATAAAGATTCCCTTTAAAAGCCTTGGCTTTCTCCCCCAGCTCGTGGTGATGCCTCGGGTTTGAGCTTTTGTATTTTTCAGTCTCTCTGCTGCTTAGTGTGTAACTCTGAAACTTCAAATTAGGTGTTACTGAGGTCTCTTCACAGGAGAGTTGGACAAAACAATTCCCAGCTGGAGAATCAAGGACAACTGGGACCCAAAAATCATCAACAGGGAAGGAAAGAGGGGCAAGCCAGGGGGCTGAGCCTCCATAGCCTGGGGCTGTGGTTGGATAATTGACCCCAATGTGTAAATGAACCAAAACTTATCCAAGTGTAAAACTCAGGATCCATCTGGGATTTGATTTGGGTGCAGCCCCATCCAGGCTCTTGCACTGCCCAAGGTGAATCCTTTCAATAAATTCCTGTTTTATCCCTTTTGCTCTGCCCAGTCTCTGCTCCAGCTCAGCCTTTCCAGGCAGCAGCTCTGGCATGAGAAGGGACATGAAGGCATGAGTGGCACTCGAGGCCATGGGCAGTGGTCAGAACCAGCAGCTGCACTTGGGGATCCCAGGGAGCTTCTCCAGCCTCGGTGATTCAGTGAATTCATCTCCTGAGCACATCTCCTGCCCCCACTGCAGGGTTAAAACAAGGTTTGTGCTCAGCTCAATTCCTGGCCACGATGCCCACGGATCCTCAGCCAATAAACAGCGCCAGAAATTTAAAATCAATGAAAATGTGGCCCTCAAAGTAAGAATTTGCCAGGGTAGATCAATGCTCTCCCAGCAGGTCACAGCAAGATCGGTGTTCTCATTTTAAATAACACTCCTCTGGTTTCCACTGTTACTCATCACAGCTTTTGTGTCCCACTCTGTCCACGGGAAATTATTTTGCCAATACTTTAAAAGTGCAGCTTTATCCAGGGATTCACAGCCTGCTCGGACAAGGCCAAACCAGGAACTCTCTGATTTGTTCCTGTGCATTATTCATGAGCAATCAGTAACCCAGGGCTGCTGCTAGAGCCAGCCCAGTTCCACCAGGCTCCCAGGCCTGCAGAATTCCTGCCCGCTGCCAAATCTGAGGTCAAACCTCAGATTTATTCCATTTATATCAGCATTTATTCCCAATTAACTGGGCACAAGCTCTTCAGAAGCTGAGCCACACAACCCCACGTCCTGCCAGGGTAAATCCAGGTGTCCAGCTGTCCCCATGTCCTGTTTACAAACTGTTCAGACACATCCCTGCTCTAGTTGGGAATAACACAATTCCCAGGCTGCAGGAATTTCACCAGCTACTCACACAGCTCCCATCCCAACTCCTCCCCACTCTGGAATGACTTGGATCATTTCTGAACCCTTCAGTGTGTCAGCAAAGCCCACTCACACACCCTGAACGTTCCCAGGGATCTGTGTCCCTACAATTCCACAGGACCATATTCCAGCACAGAACACGGAATCCCAGACTGGTTTGGGCTGGAAGGGATCCTAAATCCCACCCAGTGCCACCCCCCACTGTCCCAGGCTGCTCCAAGCCCCGTGCTTGGAGTTTCTACACCCAAACCTGGGATAATTTCCATAACTTGCACAATCATCCCCTGCAATTCCTGCCAGCACTCGAGGCTGGTTTGCTCCCCGTGGAATCCCAGAGCACTTTGGGTTGAAGGGACCCCAAATCCCACCCAGTGCCAAGGCAGGGACACCTTCCCCTGTCCCAGGCTGCTCCAAGCCCTGTCCTTGGGCTCTATGAATTCTCTACACCCAAACCTGGCATCATTTCCATAACTTGCACAATTATCCCCTGCAATTCCTGCCAGCACTCGAGACGAGCTCTGCTCATTCCCCTCCTCGCCTGCTCAAACGTGACTTGCCATTAGAGAATTTCAGCTGCTTCTTTATGTTGATTTATTACCCAATCCAGGAACAATATCACTGCATCTTTTGATGTGATGGAAGCAATTATCCCACGGCTTCCATCCTCACCAGAGTCAAGTATATATAAATATATATTTATATACACATATATATGCATTTCATACATGCACATCGAGTTCAACTGCTTATTTTAATTATAACTGCTGCTCACCAAATAAGCAGGAATGATTTAAGGCAATCTTAACCTTTAAGGAATAAATATTTATGCTTTGGAGCTCTTTGTGCTTATGAAGAGCAGTCTTTGCAATGGATGGCTTTGGAATACAAATAAAGGCTGGATGGAGTTGAATGTCACGATGCAATATCAGCCTCTGGGCTGAACTGAACATAACCTGGGCTGGAATTACACCTGCGTGTGAACCCACACTCCGACTGCTTCATTATTCCATTGAGGCCAATTTTACTCAAAAACAACCCTGAGGAGGGGAGGGAGGAGGAAAATGTTCTTCACTGTGAAGTTTTGGGTGATTGCAGAGCCAGGGAGGCCTGGAGAGGCAAACAGGGCGTTTGGAGAACATCTGCCCATTGCTGAGATGATTTCAGGCATTTCCCAGCATGTTCCAAACACAGAGCCACCCACACTTCCAGGAACTGCAGCAGGGACGGAGCAGCTGAAGGCAGAAAGGGAAGGACAGGAAATCTGAGGAAATCTGAGGAAATCTGAGGAAATCTGAGGAAATCTGAGGATCCTGGTGCAGGTTGGTGCCCTGATTGGTTTGGCTGATGATGGGATCCAGAGGGGAGATCTGGGCTGCTGAGGCTCCAGGGCTGGGCTGGGATCCCCCAGATCCACAGCCCCACCTGCTCTGTCCCTGTGGCAGCAAAAACCTTCCCCAGGGACAGAGGGGACAGGGACAGAGGGGACAGGGACAGGGGTGACAGGGGTGAGCTGTCATCATTGGAACTTCACTCTGGAGGAATCTGCCCATTCCAGGCAGAGGAGACCAGGGTGCAGGATGGTGTGGGGAGAAAAAAATCAGAATAAATCCATATCTCATTAAATTCTGTCACTACTGGAACATCACTCTGGAGGAATTTGCCCATTCCAGGAGTGCAGGATGGTTTGGGGGAGAAGGAACCAGAATAAATCCATATCTCATTAAATTCTGTCACTATTGGAACTTCACTCTGGAGGAATTTGCCCATTCCAGGGGTGCAGGATAGTGTGGGGAGAAAAAATCAGAATAAATCCATATCTCATCCATTTCTGTCATTACTAGAACTTCACTCTGGAGGAATTTGCCCATTCCAGGGGTGCAGGATGGTTTGGGGGAGAAGGAACCAGAATAAATCCATATCTCATCCAATTCTGTCATTACTAAAACATCACTCTGGAGGAATTTGCCCATTCCCAGGTGGGTGCCACCAGCACCAGCTGGGATCAGGAAATCCCAGAGTCACTGTGGCTGGAAAAAAACCTTCAAGTCCCAGCAGCAGCACCACCATGGTCACCATTAAACCATGTCCCCAAGTGCCACATCCCCAGCACTGAAACCCCTCCAGAGATGGAGATTCCACCATTCCCTGTTCCAGTGCTTTACAACCCCTTCCCTAATATCTGATCTAAACCTCCCCTGCCCCATGAGAGGAGCCCCCAGGGCTCATCCTGGGCCAGCCAAACTGTCCCCAGGCACAGGGAGGAGGAGCTGGTGCCATCCTGGGACACCAACAGCCAGTCTGAGGGCAAGGACAGGGAAATCAGCAACTGCAGCCACTGTGTCCCACAGGCAGGCCCAGAAATGCACCCAGTCATGTTCATCATTGCTGCTGCCATCATCCCCTGACCCCAAAGCTTCTGGAGATCAGGGCCCGGGGACTTGCTTCATCTAGAAGCACAGTCCATCCTGATGAGATAACTTGGGGCAGTCCTGCCAATCTGCAAAGGACAGGAGAAGTCTCTTTGCTTGATAACAAGGAAGACTTGAGGAGTAATTAAAAACAAATCGACTTTTTACCAAGCAGGCAGCCTCCTTCAGCTCGTGCAGCCCCTGAGCTCTGCTCCCCCTTCCCCTCAAGGACACACCAGGCTCCTCCTCAAGGCACTTCTTGTTGGGGAAACACGAGCCTGCCCAGGAGCCCCCTCGGAGAAAATGTCCCTTCCTTCCTCTGCTCCTCTGTGAGGCCCAGACACGTTCATTACAAACATTCAGCACTTTCTGAGTGTGGTGATGCCCCTCCCTGTGCCTCAGGAACGTGGGGTGTTTCCTGAGCAGCAGCTGCCCTGCACAGGGGCTGCTGGGGAGAACAGCCCAGCACAGCTGGCACAGCTGCTGCAGGACTCAGCACAGCTGGCACAGCTGGCACAGCTGCTGCAGGGCTCAGCACAGCTGCCCTGCCCTCTCTGCCACCCCGAATTCAGCCCCAGGCTGAGCTGGAGCTCCCTGGGTGATGGAGAGAGCCCCCAGCCCCCAGTGCAGTGCTTTGGGATGCTCTGTGAGCTCCAGTGGGGCTGGGAATGGCAATCCCTGCTCACCTTTCCTGCTGGGATCCGTGCCAGGGGGCACAGGGCACTGGGAATGACTGGGAATGGCTGGGAATGGCAATCCCTGCTCACCTTTCCTGCTGGGATCTGTGCCAGGGGGCACAGGGCACTGGGAATGACTGGGAATGGCTGGGAATGGCAATCCCTGCTCACCTTTCCTGCTGGGATCCGTGCCAGGGGGCACAGGGCACTGGGAATGGCTGGGAATGGCTGGGAATGGCTGGGAATGGCAATCCCTGCTCACCTTTCCTGCTGGGATCCGTGCCAGGGGGCACAGGGCACTGGGAATGGCTGGGAATGGCAATCCCTGCTCACCTTTCCTGCTGGGATCCGTGCCAGGGGGGCACAGGGCACTGGGAATGGCTGGGAATAGCTGGGAATGACTGGGAATGGCTGGGAATGGCTGGGAATGGCAATCCCTGCTCACCTTCCCTGCTGGGATCCGTGCCAGGGGGGCACAGGGCACTGGGAATGACTGGGAATGGCTGGGAATAGCTGGGAATGGCTGGGAATGGCAATCCCTGCTCACCTTTCCTGCTGGGAGCCACAGCTGGAGAGAGATTTACACCCAGACAAATCAGTGTAGAGCAGAACACAACCATGGAGAGACATCACCAGTCTGTTCCATACAATAATTCCCTGCAATGATCACCCTGCAAGTGTCCAAGGCCAGGCTGGACAGGCTTGGAGCAGCCTGGGACAGTGGGACGTGTCCCTGCCCTTGGCACTGGAAGGGATTTAGGGACATCCCAAGCCATCCCATGGATCTGGATCTCCACAGATCCCAAACCCTGCTGGCTCCCAGCCCGACCCCAGCACGAGCAGGAGCTGCACTTTTGTTCCTGCAGGATAATTTGGAGCTTTCATTTCAATATGCATTGCCATAACCACTTCAGGAACTGGTGAATGCTGGAGTAAATTGCTTATTGGAGCGGGAAGGGAGATGGGAAGTCAGCAAGAATTCCTGAAAATCTGCAGAGTCAGGGCTGAGTGACAATGAGCACCTTCTGCAGCGAGCTGTGCTGGGGGAACATTTCCCTCTCCCTTTGCTCTTCTTTTAACAACCTGGTTTTTTGTAATTTCCACCAAATGAGCAGCGAAACGAGGGAAGGCACAGAGGCTTCAAGAGCCAAGTGAAATCAAACCAAATCAACCCCCCCAGAAGCTGGAGTGTCACATTCAGGCACGTTTTACACTTCTGTCCTGTGCTGTGGGTGTTAAACCACGCCAGGGAAACGCTCCCTGCACTGAGGCTGCGGGGCAGGGGGACCTCTGAAGGTCCCCTCAAAACCAAATTATTCTGTGATTCCATGGCAGCACCAGCAGAGCCCCAAACCCCAAACCTGCTGGGTTCAGGGGGCATGAAAAATCCCCCCAAAGCCTCTGCAGTGCCCTGCTCCTCTCTGCCACCACACAGGGATAATCCTGGGAAGCCACAGCTCTGACTGCCCTTCAAAGCCCTGCAGCAGCATTTGGGGAAAATGGAGAGTCCCAAATTAAAAATTCCTCCAAGGAATCATTTTAAACAAGGTTTAGCATCCTCATTTCTTCCCCTTCGGGGGAAAGGTTGTTCCAGCCCCTGTGCCCAGCCCTACAAAGCCCTTGCCCAGCCCTGATCTCCTCTGGTGCTGCCCTTGTGATCCCAGACAGCAATTGGCAAAAAAAAAAAAAAAAAAAAAATTCAAACTGAAACAAGAGCTCTGTGAGCAGCAGAATTTAACAGAAAGCCTCTCCCAACTTCTGATGAGATTTCTGATCACAAGAGCTGTAAGAGCAGGACTCACCATGATGGAATTGAAGGTGACACATTTAATAACAAAAATAGCAGGATTATTAAACCCCATTCAAGCCTTGCTTGGAAAAGCAAATGATGCAAATCCTGGCAGGCTGAGCTCGAGTCCCTGCTGAGCTGAGCCCTGCTGGGCTCAGGCTGGGATTGCAGCCCCAGGCTGGGATTACAGTCCCAAACTGGGATTACAGCCCCAGGCTGGGATTACAGCCCCAGGCTGGGATTGCAGCTCCAGGCTGGGATTACAGCTCCAGGCTGGGATTACAGCCCCAGGCTGGGATTGCAGCTCCAGGCTGGGATTACAGCCCCAGGCTGGGATTGCAGCTCCAAAATGGGATTACAGCTCCAGACTGGGATTGCAGCTCCAGGCTGGGATTACAGCCCCTGCTGGAAGCTTTCCCTCTGGTTTTATTTTGCAGGATAAACAGGAGTGTTGGGACGAGGCTCTCAGGCATGGGGGGGTTGCTGAGGTGCCTGTGCCAGGCCAGGAGCAGGGCTGGACCCTTCCAGCTCAGGATGTTCCCTGATCCCAGAGTTAAACTCAGCTTTTCTCATTTCTTTAACTGCCCTGATATGAACAGAACACAGCCCACGGCTCGGAGCAGTGAGGGGGAGTTTTCCCAGTGGTTCCTGAGTGTGTAAAACTCCACGGAGATGTCCCTGCTGGCTCCTGCTGCATTACACACCTTAATGGACTCTCTAAATTAGGGGGAAGGGAAAAAAAAGCTTGTATTGGATTTTTGGGCAGGTTCTGAGCAGCAGCTCCTGACCCGGGTGACCTCCGTGCACACAGGGAGCTCCTGAGCTGATAAAAGACTCCTCCTGAATTATTCATGGAGCCATCACAGAAAATTGGAAAACGAGGCTGGAGGTGGCCAGAGGCAGGGCAGGGATTTGGGCTGAGCCTGGCTGGGCACCTCTGGCAGCACTGGGAGTGTCCCGGGCTGGAACTGGGCTTTGCTAAACCCAGGCAGGGCAGCTGGGACCACCCTGCAGCCCCCGGGGCCAGGGGGCCTCTGCCCACAGCAGGAGCAAGGGGATGGGGATGGGGATGGGGATGGGGATGGGGATGAGGATGAGGATGGGGATGGGGATGGGGATGAGGATGGGGATGGGGATGGGGATGAGGATGAGGATGGGGATGGGGATGGGGATGAGGATGGGGATGGGGATGGGGATGGGGATGGGGATGGGGATGAGGATGATCACCCCACACAGCCCCTCTCACTGCTCCATCCAATCCCATCTCCCCAGCTTTGATCAGTCTTTTCCAGCCTGCCACAAACTCCAGGAGCCAATTCCCATCTCCTTACTGTGGGATGGAATTCTGGAAACATTCACTGAATTATGGAGCACCAGACCCTCAGAACCTGCCCTCCCTCCCTGTCCAGCACGTTATTTCTGCACCAACCAATCCTTTTCATTAATTCTTTCATTATTTCTGCACCAACCAATCCTTTTCATTAATTCTTTCATTATTTCTGCACCAACCAATCCTTTTCATTAATTCTTTCATTATTTCTGCACCAACCAATCCTTTTCATTAATTCTTTCATTATTTCTGCACCAACCAATCCTTTTCATTAATTACTTCATTATTTCTGCACCAACCAATCCTTTGTGTTTTGGAGTGAAATCTTCACTCATTTCAGGGAGGATTTGAGTCAGAAATGAGGTTTGGAATTTTGGACCCGGCCAGGCAGAAACCAGGAATGTGAAAAACTCTCGTGCTCCATTTTTAGGGTGGATCCCGAGTCAGGTTTAAGGTCCCAGGCTCTTGACATGAGCCACAGCCTCAGGGACGGGATTTTGGGAGGCAGCCACCAACACCCAACACCCCCAAACCCTTCTCGTTTTCCCTTCCACCATCACCACATCCTGCACGAGCTGCAAGGGCAATAAAATCCCTGAAATTCCACTCAGTACTCGGGGGAAGCTCCTGTGGCACACTTAAAATTGGGAAATGTAATTAATTCCCCTTATTTATATTCTGGCCAGGAAGGAAGATTCATTTTACCTCGTTGCATTTCTTTACACTTTAGTGGGGCCTGATTGAGGAGCAGGGGGAGGCACCCAGGAAACATCCACAGCTCCAAAGGAAAATGGGCAAAACACCAGGAAAACCCCTGTGGATTTGGCTCCCACCACCCAAGGGGCTGAATAGGAATAGGTGCTTGATTGAGAAAGAATAATAAAAAATATAATAGTAATAATAATAGTAATAATAATAATAATAATAATAATATAATAATAATAGTAGAAACCCTGAGCTCTCAGCCTTGCAGACCCCCCAGGTCGTGCCCATGGTGCCCTGGCATTTCTATTCCTTCACAATAAATTCCCCATCAGGTGTTTCTGCATTAATTGGAGTTTCCAAGCTGAAGTGCAGCAATATTTTTGGGTGATTCCAAGGATGTTTTGTGGCACAGGGTTTGCTCAGCTCTCAACCCCACTGCACAAAAGGAACCCTCAGCCTTCCAGGGGCCCCCCAGGAGCTCCAAGAGCCTGCAAGATGCAAATCCTGAAAGTGGAGATGAACCCACTGGGATTGTGGAATTTCTCCCTCCATCAGGTTCAGTTTTGCACTGAGTTTATTCCATGTCCAGGCCAAACATTGGGAATGTATCAGTTGAAATCCACTGTGTGTGGCTTCATGTTACAGCACCAAAATCAGTTCCCAAAAATCTGCATAATAAAGTTGGCTGAACACATAAAAAACAAATTTAAAAAAATTTTTTTTTTCTCACTAACAAGCAAGACAAAAGCACACAAAGCAACATCTCTCCCATCTTTCACAGCAAGATTTGCTCCCTTGTTCCCCTCTCCAAGTCTCCCAGTATTCCTGCTGGGAACCCCCAGCTCCACCTGAACATCCCCTGGGAATTATTTTGCATCCCAGCACCATTCCACTGAGCCTTGGCCACAGCGCAGAGCTCCCAATGGTTTCATTGCAAAAATAAATTTAAGGATGCAGCTGCAGCCACCAAAACAAGGTGCTCCCTCAGCTCTGATATAAAACTCCTGGAATTCTCACAGGAATTCTCATTCATTCATCTTCTGCAGAGGGACAAGGCAGGAATGATCCCATTATCCTTCCAAGCCTTATTCCTTCGTGTCACTCAGTTTGGTTTTTCCTTCTAAGACTTCTGCTCCATTTACAAGAAATACATCCAGTTTAGTGAGCACTCTTTAGGCTACATAAATCTCAATTAATTTGAGGCTGCAGCAGAAAGGAGGAGAGACAATGTGCCCAGAGCAGCCCAAGCTCCCCAGGAGGACACAGGGAAAATACAAATTCCTGTCCCAGGGTCACCCCTGCCAGCCCCAGCACTGGGAACAGCCCCAGCCTGTGGGGAAAACCCACCTGGCAGGGATCTGAACAGAGATCTGCTGCTCCTGAGAGTGAAACCTGACTGAAACACTGCACAGCTTCTCCCAGAAAAACCCAACTGCTGTTTAACAGGCAGTTACAGATACAGTAAATTAACTCTGACTCTCGTGACATTTACCAGGAGCTGGGCACGACTGAGAGGATTTGGGTTGTTTGTCTTTTGTAACTGCCACGGGAGTATTGATATTTTCCCTTTTGTCAATACCTTGCTCTTACATCCCAGCACTGAGAGTCTCTTCTGGAACACAGCATGGAAGCAGCTGAGCCACGAGCCTGGCGTGACCAGCACTGAGCTGTGACCTTTCCCTGATGTCCAGCCTGACCCTCGGGTCCTGTCCCTGCTCCCCAGGCATCCCAAAACCTTGGGAATCCCTGTTTGAACAAAGTGCACTGTGACCCATAAATCCCATCAATCCCATAAATCCCATCAATCCAGTCTGCTCCATCCCTGTACTGGCACCAATAAATCCCCAAGGCTGGCTCGGCTTTCAGCACGGAGGGTGCACAAATGTGCAGTGTCACACGGGGCAGTGTCACACAGGGCAGTGTCACACGGGGCAGTGTCACACAGGGCAGTGTCACACACAGGGCAGTGTCACACACGGGGCAGTGTCACACAGGGCAGTGTCACACACGGGGCAGTGTCACACACAGGGCAGTGTCACACACGGGGCAGTGTCACACAGGGCAGTGTCACACACGGGGCAGTGTCACACACAGGGCAGTGTCACACGGGGCAGTGTCACACGGGGCAGTGTCACACACAGGGCAGTGTCACACACAGGGCAGTGTCACACACGGGGCAGTGTCACACAGGGCAGTGTCACACACAGGGCAGTGTCACACACAGGGCAGTGTCACACACGGGGCAGTGTCACACACAGGGCAGTGTCACACACAGGGCAGTGTCACACACGGGGCAGTGTCACACGGGGCAGTGTCACACACGGGGCAGTGTCACACACAGGGCAGTGTCACACAGGGCAGTGTCACACACAGGGCAGTGTCACACACGGGGCAGTGTCACACAGGGCAGTGTCACACACGGGGCAGTGTCACACACAGGGCAGTGTCACACAGGGGCAGTGTCACACAGGGCAGTGTCACACACGGGGCAGTGTCACACACAGGGCAGTGTCACACACGGGGCAGTGTCACACACGGGGCAGTGTCACACACGGGGCAGTGTCACACACGGGGCAGTGTCACACACGGGGCAGTGTCACACACAGGGCAGTGTCACACACGGGGCAGTGTCACACAGAGGGCAGTGTCACACACAGGGCAGTGTCACACACGGGGCAGTGTCACACGGGGCAGTGTCACACACGGGGCAGTGTCACACACAGGGCAGTGTCACACAGGGCAGTGTCACACACAGGGCAGTGTCACACACGGGGCAGTGTCACACACGGGGCAGTGTCACACACGGGGCAGTGTCACACACGGGGCAGTGTCACACACGGGGCAGTGTCACACACAGGGCAGTGTCACACACGGGGCAGTGTCACACAGAGGGCAGTGTCACACACGGGGCAGTGTCACACACGGGGCAGTGTCACACGGGGCAGTGTCACACACGGGGCAGTGTCACACACAGGGCAGTGTCACACAGGGCAGTGTCACACACAGGGCAGTGTCACACACGGGGCAGTGTCACACAGGGCAGTGTCACACACGGGGCAGTGTCACACACGGGGCAGTGTCACACAGGGGCAGTGTCACACAGGGCAGTGTCACACACGGGGCAGTGTCACACACAGGGCAGTGTCACACACGGGGCAGTGTCACACACGGGGCAGTGTCACACACAGGGCAGTGTCACACAGGGCAGTGTCACACACGGGGCAGTGTCACACACGGGGCAGTGTCACACACAGGGCAGTGTCACACACAGGGCAGTGTCACACACGGGGCAGTGTCACACACGGGGCAGTGTCACACACGGCAGTGTCACACACGGGGCAGTGTCACACACAGGGGCAGTGTCACACACGGGGCAGTGTCACACACGGGGCAGTGTCACACACAGGGGCAGTGTCACACACAGGGCAGTGTCACACACGGGGCAGTGTCACACACAGGGGCAGTGTCACACAGGGCAGTGTCACACACAGGGCAGTGTCACACACAGGGCAGTGTCACACAGGGCAGTGTCACACACAGGGCAGTGTCACACACAGGGCAGTGTCACACAGGGCAGTGTCACACACGGGGCAGTGTCACACACGGGGCAGTGTCACACAGGGCAGTGTCACACACAGGGCAGTGTCACACACGGGGCAGTGTCACACGGGGCAGTGTCACACACAGGGCAGTGTCACACAGGGCAGTGTCACACAGGGCAGTGTCACACAGGGCAGTGTCACACACGGGGCAGTGTCACACAGGGCAGTGTCACACAGGGCAGTGTCACACAGGGCAGTGTCACACACGGGGCAGTGTCACACAGGGCAGTGTCACACAGGGCAGTGTCACACACGGGGCAGTGTCACACACGGGGCAGTGTCACACAGGGCAGTGTCACACACAGGGCAGTGTCACACACAGGGCAGTGTCACACACGGGGCAGTGTCACACAGGGCAGTGTCACACACAGGGCAGTGTCACACACAGGGCAGTGTCACACACGGGGCAGTGTCACACAGGGCAGTGTCACACACAGGGCAGTGTCACACACAGGGCAGTGTCACACACGGGGCAGTGTCACACAGGGACAGTGTCACACACAGGGCAGTGTCACACACAGGGCAGTGTCACACACAGGGGCAGTGTCACACAGGGCAGTGTCACACAGGGCAGTGTCACACACGGGGCAGTGTCACACACAGGGCAGTGTCACACAGGGCAGTGTCACACACAGGGCAGTGTCACACACAGGGGCAGTGTCACACACGGGGCAGTGTCACACACAGGGCAGTGTCACACAGGGCAGTGTCACACACAGGGCAGTGTCACACACAGGGCAGTGTCACACACAGGGGCAGTGTCACACACGGGGCAGTGTCACACACAGGGCAGTGTCACACACGGGGCAGTGTCACACACGGGGCAGTGTCACACACAGGGCAGTGTCACACACAGGGGCAGTGTCACACACAGGGCAGTGTCACACACAGGGGCAGTGTCACACACAGGGCAGTGTCACACACGGGGCAGTGTCACACACAGGGCAGTGTCACACACAGGGGCAGTATCACACACAGGGCAGTGTCACACACGGGGCAGTGTCACACACAGGGCAGTGTCACACACAGGGCAGTGTCACACAGGGCAGTGTCACACACAGGACAGTGTCACACACGGGGCAGTGTCACACACGGGGCAGTGTCACACACAGGGCAGTGTCACACAGGGCAGTGTCACACACGGGGCAGTGTCACACACGGGACAGTGTCACACACAGTGCAGTGTCACACACGGGGCAGTGTCACACACAGGGCAGTGTCACACACAGGACAGTGTCACACACAGGGCAGTGTCACACACAGGGCAGTGTCACACAGGGCAGTGTCACACACGGGGCAGTGTCACACACGGGACAGTGTCACACACAGGGCAGTGTCACACACGGGGCAGTGTCACACACGGGACAGTGTCACACACGGGACAGTGTCACACACGGGGCAGTGTCACACACAGGGCAGTGTCACACACAGGGCAGTGTCACACAGGGCAGTGTCACACACAGGGCAGTGTCACACAGGGCAGTGTCACACAGGGCAGTGTCACACAGGGCAGTGTCACACAGGGCAGTGTCACACACGGGGCAGTGTCACACACAGGGCAGTGTCACACACACGGCAGTGTCACACACAGGGCAGTGTCACACGGGGCAGTGTCACACACGGGGCAGTGTCACACGGGGCAGTGTCACACAGGACAGTGTCACACAGGGCAGTGTCACACAGGGCAGTGTCACACACAGGGGCAGTGTCACACACGGGGCAGTGTCACACACGGGGCAGTGTCACACAGGGCAGTGTCACACACGGGGCAGTGTCACACAGGGCAGTGTCACACAGGGCAGTGTCACACACACAGGGCAGTGTCACACACGGGGCAGTGTCACACACGGGGCAGTGTCACACAGGGCAGTGTCACACACAGGGCAGTGTCACACACAGGGCAGTGTCACACAGGGCAGTGTCACACACGGGGCAGTGTCACACACGGGGCAGTGTCACACACAGGGCAGTGTCACACAGGACAGTGTCACACAGGGCAGTGTCACACACGGGGCAGTGTCACACCGGGCAGTGTCACACAGGGCAGTGTCACACACGGGGCAGTGTCACACACAGGGCAGTGTCACACACGGGGCAGTGTCACACACAGGGCAGTGTCACACAGGGCAGTGTCACACACGGGGCAGTGTCACACACGGGGCAGTGTCACACAGGGCAGTGTCACACAGGGCAGTGTCACACAGGGCAGTGTCACACACGGGGCAGTGTCACACAGGGCAGTGTCACACACAGGGCAGTGTCACACACAGGGCAGTGTCACACACGGGGCAGTGTCACACACAGGGCAGTGTCACACAGGGCAGTGTCACACACGGGGCAGTGTCACACACGGGGCAGTGTCACACACGGGGCAGTGTCACACACGGGGCAGTGTCACACAGGGCAGTGTCACACACAGGGCAGTGTCACACAGGGCAGTGTCACACACAGGGCAGTGTCACACACGGGGCAGTGTCACACACGGGGCAGTGTCACACACAGGGCAGTGTCACACACGGGGCAGTGTCACACACGGGGCAGTGTCACACACGGGGCAGTGTCACACAGGGCAGTGTCACACACAGGGCAGTGTCACACACAGGGCAGTGTCACACACAGGGCAGTGTCACACGGGGCAGTGTCACACAGGGCAGTGTCACACGGGGCAGTGTCACACACGGGGCAGTGTCACACACGGGGCAGTGTCACACGGGGCAGTGTCACACACGGGGCAGTGTCACACACGGGGCAGTGTCACACGGGGCAGTGTCACACACGGGGCAGTGTCACACACGGGGCAGTGTCACACACGGGGCAGTGTCACACGGGGCAGTGTCACACACGGGGCAGTGTCACACACGGGGCAGTGTCACACACGGGGCAGTGTCACACAGGGCAGTGTCACACACGGGGCAGTGTCACACACAGGGCAGTGTCACACACAGGGCAGTGTCACACACGGGGCAGTGTCACACACGGGGCAGTGTCACACACAGGGCAGTGTCACACACAGGGCAGTGTCACACACAGGGCAGTGTCACACAGGGCAGTGTCACACACGGGGCAGTGTCACACACGGGGCAGTGTCACACAGGGCAGTGTCACACAGGGCAGTGTCACACAGGGCAGTGTCACACACGGGGCAGTGTCACACACAGGGCAGTGTCACACAGGGCAGTGTCACACACGGGGCAGTGTCACACACGGGGCAGTGTCACACAGGGCAGTGTCACACACGGGGCAGTGTCACACACGGGGCAGTGTCACACAGGGCAGTGTCACACACGGGGCAGTGTCACACACGGGGCAGTGTCACACACCGGGCAGTGTCACACACACGGGGCAGTGTCACACAGGGCAGTGTCACACACAGGGCAGTGTCACACAGGGCAGTGTCACACACGGGGCAGTGTCACACACGGGGCAGTGTCACACAGGGCAGTGTCACACACGGGGCAGTGTCACACACGGGGCAGTGTCACACAGGGCAGTGTCACACACGGGGCAGTGTCACACAGGGCAGTGTCACACAGGGCAGTGTCACACACAGGGCAGTGTCACACACGGGGCAGTGTCACACACAGGGCAGTGTCACACAGGGGCAGTGTCACACACAGGGCAGTGTCACACAGGGCAGTGTCACACACGGGGCAGTGTCACACACGGGGCAGTGTCACACAGGGCAGTGTCACACACAGGGCAGTGTCACACAGGGCAGTGTCACACGGGGCAGTGTCACACACGGGGCAGTGTCACACACAGGGCAGTGTCACACACAGGGCAGTGTCACACACGGGGCAGTGTCACACAGGGCAGTGTCACACACAGGGCAGTGTCACACACGGGGCAGTGTCACACAGGGCAGTGTCACACAGGGCAGTGTCACACAGGGCAGTGTCACACACGGGGCAGTGTCACACACGGGGCAGTGTCACACACAGGGCAGTGTCACACAGGACAGTGTCACACACGGGGCAGTGTCACACACGGGGCAGTGTCACACACAGGGCAGTGTCACACACGGGGCAGTGTCACACACGGGGCAGTGTCACACACAGGGCAGTGTCACACACGGGACAGTGTCACACACAGGGCAGTGTCACACACGGGGCAGTGTCACACACAGGGCAGTGTCACACAGGGCAGTGTCACACACAGGGCAGTGTCACACACAGGGGCAGTGTCACACACGGGGCAGTGTCACACACAGGGGCAGTGTCACACAGGGCAGTGTCACACACGGGGCAGTGTCACACAGGGCAGTGTCACACACAGGGCAGTGTCACACAGGGCAGTGTCACACAGGGCAGTGTCACACACGGGGCAGTGTCACACACGGGGCAGTGTCACACACGGGGCAGTGTCACACAGGGCAGTGTCACACACAGGGCAGTGTCACACAAAGGGACAGTGTCACACACAGGGCAGTGTCACACACAGGACAGTGTCACACAGGGCAGTGTCACACACGGGGCAGTGTCACACACGGGGCAGTGTCACACAGGGCAGTGTCACACACAGGGCAGTGTCACACAGGGCAGTGTCACACAGGGCAGTGTCACACAGGGCAGTGTCACACACGGGGCAGTGTCACACACAGGGCAGTGTCACACACGGGACAGTGTCACACACGGGGCAGTGTCACACAGGGCAGTGTCACACAGGGCAGTGTCACACAGGGCAGTGTCACACACAGGGCAGTGTCACACACGGGACAGTGTCACACACGGGGCAGTGTCACACAGGGCAGTGTCACACAGGGCAGTGTCACACACGACAGTGTCACACACAGGGCAGTGTCACAGGGCTGTGCCTGACCTCACCCTGCCCCTCCTCCTCCTGCACTTTGCCTTGGAATCCCCAAAATCTGAATTCCCGAGCCCTCCCCTCCAAGAGCCATCCCCCCCCTCCTCACAGGGCCCTGGGGGGCACTCCCAGCTTCCAGCAGGGATTCACTGCAGGGAGGAGGGACCTGGCACCATTTCCATGGGCTCTACCTGTGCCCCTGTGCCAGCTCACCTTCCCCGTGTGCCAGCTCACCTTCCCCGTGTGCCAGCTCACCTTCCCCGTGTGCCACCTCACCTTCCCCGTGTGCCACCTCACCTTCCCTGTGTGCCACCTCACCTTCTCTGTGTGCCAGCTCACCTTCCCTGTGTGCCAGCTCACCTTCCCCGTGTGCCACCTCACCTTCTCTGTGTGCCAGCTCACCTTCCCCGTGTGCCACCTCACCTTCCCTGTGTGCCACCTCACCTTCTCTGTGTGCCAGCTCACCTTCCCTGTGTGCCAGCTCACCTTCCCCGTGTGCCACCTCACCTTCTCTGTGTGCCACCTCACCTTCCCCGTGTGCCACCTCACCTTCCCTGTGTGCCACCTCACCTTCTCTGTGTGCCAGCTCACCTTCCCCGTGTGCCAGCTCACCTTCCCCGTGTGCCACCTCACCTTCTCTGTGTGCCAGCTCACCTTCCCCGTGTGCCAGCTCACCTTCCCCGTGTGCCAGCTCACCTTCCCCGTGTGCCAGCTCACCTTCCCCGTGTGCCAGCTCACCTTCCCCGTGTGCCAGCTCACCTTCCCCGTGTGCCAGCTCACCTTCCCCGTGTGCCAGCTCACCTTCCCTGTGTGCCACCTCACCTTCTCTGTGTGCCAGCTCACCTTCCCTGTGTGCCAGCTCACCTTCCCCGTGTGCCAGCTCACCTTCCCCGTGTGCCAGCTCACCTTCCCTGTGTGCCAGCTCACCTTCCCCGTGTGCCAGCTCACCTTCCCCGTGTGCCAGCCCACCTTCCCCGTGTGCCAGCCCACCTTCCCCGTGTGCCAGCTCACCTTCCCTGTGTGCCAGCTCACCTTCCCCGTGTGCCAGCTCACCTTCCCCGTGTGCCAGCTCACCTTCCCCGTGTGCCAGCCCACCTTCCCTGTGTGCCAGCCCACCTTCCCCGTGTGCCAGCTCACCTTCCCTGTGTGCCAGCTCACCTTCCCCGTGTGCCAGCCCACCTTCCCCGTGTGCCAGCTCACCTTCCCCGTGTGCCAGCTCACCTTCCCCGTGTGCCAGCACACACCCGGGCCCACAACGAGACTGTGTGCTGAGCATTAGCCAGGCTAGGAAGTTCTCACTTTAATAACTATCAACATGCATTTACCTGCTTCGTTACCCAGCATTAGAGCTGGGCCCATCATTTACCAGGAGCTCGTTTGAGCTGCTCTGCACTCCCAGCCCGTTCAGTGCCAGGGACACCCAGCAGGGCCAGGGGGGAGTTCCTCAGGACAGGAGCATCACATTCCTGCTGGGAATACTGCCAGCTTTCCCAAAATTATCATTTCTGCTCACCCAGTACCAGGGGGGAGTTCCTCAGGACAGGAGCATCACATTCCTGCTGGGAATACTGCCAGCTTTCCCAAAATTATCATTTCTGCTCACACAATACCAGGGGAGCTTCCTCAGGACAGGGGCATCACATTCCTGGAGGGAATACTGCCAGCTTTCCCAAAATTGCTCATTTCTGCTCACCCAATACCTTGGAATGCTGGTGCAGAGAAGGGCTGGACTAATCTGGAGATTGAGGAGAATTCCCCCTGAGTGGATCCCTAAGGGATGGGAGGGAGCCCAGCAGAGACCCAGCCTGGCAGAGCCAGCAGGAACCCCCCAGTGCCCAGAACTGCAATGATTCACTGGATTGCAGCTGCTAATTAATTTCATTTACAGGAGGAAGGAAAGAGTTTGGAGTGTGCACAGAGGCTGGACAAATGTCTCAGCCCAGCCCTCCCAGTAACGAACTGGGAAGGATGAGGTTGGCCAGGAAACATCTGGGAAATGCTGGAACACCAAGGCCAGGTTGGACATTGGGGCTGGGAGCAGCCTGGGACAGGGAAGGTGTCCCTGCCATGGCTCTGAGGTCCCTCCAAACCAACCCAGCCTAAGATTCCCTGAAGATCTTAGGCTGAACTCAAGGGTTTAATGGGAATAACTCCAGGACCTCATCACGTTCCCCCAGCACCGAGCCCTTGCCAGGTTCTGTGGCCACTCTGGGCCAGTCCCTGCTGGAGCAGGAGCTGTTTCCTGCCAGCCCCACCCTGAACCATCACTGATCCTGCTCTAAAGCCTGGCTCAAGCAGCAGCTTCTGCTAAGGAGGGACTGACAGGCACAGACAGAGCTCAGACACAAAGCTGGCACTGAGCTGGGCTTGACACACAGCACGGAGGTGCTGGGAGGAAAAAGGCTCAGTCACTTCCCAGCTGCTCCGTGGCAGCCTAAACCACCACATTTAAACCCTTAAATAATGCTGAGAGCCAGGGAACAGGTGGCAAATGGATTCTATGGCAGATGGTGCCTTTTTTAATATTTGTGCTCACTGCTAATTTACAGAGTCCATAACCACAGACTCATCTCTTACCTTCTTCACTCCTCCCATTAAAAACCTGCATGTGAGGAAAATAAACACCCACTTCTTTATGCATTAGCTGCAGAGGGGTGTTAGAGATTACCAGACACCCCATTCCTTAATTACTGCAGGTAAGTGCTGGTGTTTGCAAAGTTTAGTGCATTTAGGGTTTCCTGGAGACAGAATTCAGAGCACAGGAAGATGCAGCACAGTGAGGAGCTGCATCTCCACAAGCTCCTGTTTAGTCTTTATGTTAAACCTGGCACAAAATCCACACTCACAGCCAGGCTGCCATGAAATATTTAAGGGAACATTTGCCTGGGAGACGCACGAGCAGCACCACCAGTAGATGCGAAATTGAAGAAAGGAAATAAAAGCAATGCTAACCCAAAACGGGGCTGAAATGGCATTGCTGGAACCTTCTCTGCATTCACCTCGCTGGTGTGGGAGCAGAGAGCACAGAAATGTGGGGCCAAGGCCCCTCTCCGTGCACAGAGCCTGGGCTGGAGCCTTTCCAGCCACACATCACTCCGTGGACAGGCTCCTCAAGCTCCAGGATTTGATTCCATATAAAACAGCGTTTTATGTTGCTATTAAACCCAGGGTTTTTTATGCTGCTTCTCTCCCATACGTTTCTTTGATCATTACAAGTTTTTCTAGGCTCAGCACAGTGACAAAACAATCCCCAAGAGCAGCACAGACTGCAGAGCCAAGGCACAGCAACCTCCCAGCCCAGCCCCATTTGCAGGGACCCAGCTGGGATCCTTCAGAGCATCCTGCAGGGAGAGGCTGCACTGGTTTTACATTCCCAAAATATCCTCTGCTCTCTCGTAGCTTTGCTTCTGATCTTCCTTCACAAAATGTAAAATGAATTGTATCGAAAATGAATTTTTAAAAATGACCACTGAACATTGTGCATGCTCTCAGTTCCCCCGAATTCCTGGTGGTTTGCTTCAAGGGAATTCCAAGGAATTTCCTCTGTGAGGATGGAAAAGCAGCAGAGCCTGGATCCTCCCCTGCCCTGTGCCCTTCCCACACCTCCCACCTTGTGTTACCACCCTGCTGTTCCCAAAGGTACTAATTAGGCTGCCAGAAATTAATTGTAAGGCTGCAAAACCAACCATAATCAAAGGCCTAAAAAATAAATATTCACTCCTAAGACTATTGATCGAGCAAATCCCTGTGACTGGAGACACAGAACTACACAAGGCAGGAGTAGGACACTGATCTCTAAAAGAATCAATTAACAGGGGATAATCAATTAACTGAGGCAATCACACACACAATGCTCAGCCTTCCAGGCACCAATAAACATGGAGATTGAAGCTGGAAATAATTTAATTTGGGGGTTTTTAAAGTTCATTGCTGCTGTGTGCCCATGGCCTTTCATAAACCTCAGGGGAGGGGAACGTGGGAAGGTCATTAAGGTCACAGGTCATTAACCCCAAAGGTCATTAACCCAAGGTCATTAACCCAAGGTCACTTTTTAGGTCAGGGGGAGGAATTCCTTCCCAAGTGACCATCCTGCAGTGTAAACCTTGTCCCATCACATCTGGCCCCAGCCTGCAGCTGTGGGCTGCAGTCCAGGTTTCTGTTCCTGCTTTTCCCCCCCTTCCTCAGCCCTTTCTGCCAGCCCAAGGACACCCCAGAGGGGTCCCTGCCCCGGGGACACCCCAAGGCTCCTTCCCACCCTGCCAGGGCAGCTGTGACAAAATCAAACCCCTTCCATCCAGCACAGTAGGATGAATCCTATAAACCTGTTTTATGGCAGCTCTGCAAAGGCCCAGCCTTCCCCCAGGGATGGGGATAACAGAGAAAAACAAGGAGCTGGGTTTCAGCTTCATTGCTCACATGCCAGGCATTCCCAAGTTTTTTTCCCAACAAGCTGCTCTCCATCCAGCAGAGTGTGGGATTGCCATGAGTGATTGATAAAGGGATGAAAATTATGGCTGGAGCATTCAGAGTGTGCTGTTTCATGGCCCATCACACACCCTGGCACAGCACAGGGACAATTCAGGGACAATTCTGGTTTGTTGCCACAGAACCCAGGAAGTTCTGGAGGGACAGAGATTCCTGGAATGACAGCACCCAGCTCCTCCCCACACTCCACTGAGAGCACGTCTCAAATGTAATCCTACTTTTTGGGTAAACGGGGATTTTTTTCCTCCTTTGGTTCCTCCTCTAAAACACTTCTAAAAAGGCAAAATGTTTTCCAGGAGCCAAATCGGATTTTCCATGGGAAGCAGCACCAGCTCCTGCCCCACGGCAGCATGAATTCTGCTTTCTGCTCTAAGTTCAGCCTCTTTGGATTAAATACAAAACATTTTCAATCATTCCACAGAACCCCTGAGGCTGGAAAAGCCCTCCAGGATCATCCAGGGCAGGCTGTGCCCATCCCCACCTTGTCCAGAGCACTCAGAATCCTCCAGGAATTGCTGGGACACTCCAGGGATGGGGATCCAACCCTCCCTGGGCACTCCCAATCCCTGCCCACCCTTTCCATGGGGAAATTCCTGCTGCTCTTCCCCCTGAGGCTCCTTTTCCTGCACCTTCCCTCCTCTGGGTCCGTTTTCTCTCCCCCCCGGGTGTTTCTGCAGGTGACTGCCCTGACAGCTGGGCAGCAATGAGAATCCCTGGATCCATTTCTCATTAAAGCTCTCCCATCAAACCACAGCTGCACCTTCTGCAGAATCCAATCTCCCTGTGCCTTGCTGTGCTACACCTCAATTACCAAAAAGACAGAAAACACACCCTCATTTACATTTTTAACTTAATTGGCAGATAACTGCTCTAAAAATAGCCTCAAGTGCAGGTACAAGCATTGCCCCGAAGGCTCCCAGTGAGCCCGAGCTGCCCAGGCAGGCAGGGGTGCCCCAGTGCCTCCTCAGCTGCCACCTGCACAAAAGTTTCACTCAACAGCCAGAAAAGAGCGATTTTTCCAGGCAGCAATCACCTCTCAGCCTCTGGGAAAAGATCCAGGCTGTGCTCCCCCAGCAGGTTTGTAACTCCAAACACCCAGAGGATCTGCTCAGGACTTTATCAAATATCATCCCACATGGAGCAGACACCTCTGAGTGCCCATTTCAGCTGTAACTATAAACTGATCTGCTCAGGACTTAATAAAATATTATCCTACATGGAACAGACACCTCTGAGTGCCCATTTCAGCTCCAAACACCCAGAGGATCTGCTCAGGAGTTCATTAAATATCATCCCACATGGAGCAGACACCTCTGAGTGCCCATTTCAGCTCCAAACACCCAGAGGATCTGCTCAGGACTTTATCAAATATCATCCCACATGGAGCAGACACCTCTGAGTGCCCATTTCAGCTCCAAACACCCAGAGGATCTGCTCAGGACTTTATCAAATATCATCCCACATGGAGCAGACACCTCTGAGTGCCCATTTCAGCTGTAACTATAAACTGATCTGCTCAGGACTTCATAAAATATTATCCTACATGGAACAGACACCTCTGAGTGCTCATTTCAGCTCCAAACACCCAGAGGATCTGCTCAGGACTTTATCAAATATCATCCCACATGGAGCAGACACCTCTGAGTGCCCATTTCAGCTGTAACTATAAACTGATCTGCTCAGGACTTTATCAAATATCATCCCACGTGGAGCAGACACCTCTGAGTGCCCATTTCAGCTGAGGCTGTGCTGCTGGGGCTCAGAGAAGCTTTTCCCAGCTGAGATGAGGGAGGAGCCAGCTCAGCCACCCCTAAATGTCACAGAGCCATCCATGCCCATGGCAAACATCCACGGAGCTCTGAAGGCACTCCTGGCTCACAGTCCCAGAAAACACCTCCAAACTGCTCCAGAAGCCCCAAATTTAACCCCAGCAATGCCCAACCTGTGCCAACACCCTGTGCTGCCCAGGGCTGCTCCCCAGGGCCACGGCAGGGACCTTACCTGGGAAGGGCGAGGCCAGCAGTGGGACTTTGATGGGGGACAAGGTGAGGAGGTGGCAGGGCTGGAGGCTCGGCCCCGGGGGACCCTGGGGGGGCTCGGGCTCCAGGGACACCAGGGCCAGGCTCTGGGTGCCACCCATGGCTTTAAGGCTGTTCTGGCAACCACCTGTGGAGAGAGAGAGAGACACGAGTGTGAGCAGGAGGGGAGGGCAGGGCTTGGGGGAATGGTTCTGCTTCCCAAAAATGGGAATTTTGGCACAAGGTGGGACAAGGTGCAGCACGTCACACCCGGCCCCGTGTGTCCCCTCCGAGAGACCCCAGAGCCTGAGCTGGTGTTCTGTGGAATTTATGTGTTTGTTGTGTTCAGTCCTGGTCTGCAGAGCTCAGGGATCACAGAATCATTTACGTGGGAAAAGACCTGCAGGGTCATCAAGTCCAAATCTTGACCAACCCCCACTTTGTCCCCAGCCCAGAGCACTCAGTGCCACCCCCAGGAATTGCTGGGACACTCCAGGGATGGGGATCCAACCCTCCCTGGGCACTTCCAATCCCTGCCCACCCTTTCCATGGGGAAATTCCTGCTGCTGTCCCCCCTGAGCTCCCCTGGCCCAGCCTGGGGCCGTTCCCTCTGCTCCTGTCCCTGTTCCCAGAAAGCCAAGGAGCTGCTGGAGAGGGTCCAGCAGAGGCCACAGAGGTCATTTTGGGACTGGAGCATCTCTGAGCTGAGGAGAGGCAGTGGGACTGAGCCTGGTCAGGCTGGAGAAGGGAAGGCTGAGAGGGGATCCAGCAATCCACACAAATCTCCCCAGGGCTATCACAGGACGGTGCCAGACTCTGCTCAGTGGTGCCAGACACGGGACAGGGAGCAATGGCCAAAAACTAAACCACAACAAGTTCCAGCCCAAGGTGAGGAAGAACTTCTTTCCATGGAGGGGCAGAGCCCTGGAGCAGCTGCCCAGGGAGGGGCTGGGGTCTCCCTCTGCAGAGCCATTCCAAACCCTCCTGGACACGTTCCCGTGTCACCTGCTCCAGGTGACCCTGCTGGGCAGGGGGCTGGACTGGATCATCTCCAGAGCTCCCCTCCACCCCAGCTGTTCTGTGGCTGAGATGTTTCTGCAGCACTCCCAGAGCCCCTCTGCTAATCAGGATTCCAAAGCCCAGCTCGTGGCTGGAGCATTTTTAGCCCTGAAACCCCCCAGATGTGAACACAAAACCATAACCCAGGGGGACCAGGCAGCAGTGACTCACACACAAACTGTGCAGAGTTATTACATTTAAATGAAAAAACTTAATAAAGAAGTCAAATATTTGAGCACAAGGAACACAATTATTCTCAACTTTCCTAAGTGTAACTGTCTGATGCCAAATCTGAATTTATTCCTTGCTATATTAGGCACCCACTGCTCCCTCACCTGCCTGTGTCCTGCACACAAATCCCTGAGCTCGACAAGCTCTGCAGCTCATCTCCTTCATCCCAAAGGCTCAACAGGATCAGCAGGACACTTCATGGGATCCCTGGGGTTGGGAAAGCCCTCCCAGCCCATGGAGCCCACTCTGTGACTGTCCCATCCCCACCTTGTCCCCAGCCCAGAGCACCCAGTGCCACCTCCAGAAATCCCTTGGACACCTCCAGGGATGGGGATCCAACCCTCCCCGGGCAGCCCCTGCCACTGGAACCCAGGAATGTCCCAAATCAAACCCTGAGCACCTTTAGCCCCTGCACCATTCCCTCCCCAGCCTGGCAGTGGCAGGGAAGACCTTCCGAGCTCAATCCTGGCTCATTATGTTAAATAAACAAGAACAGGAGCCGTAAAACTCTTGAGGAGCAAAGCAAATCTGACAAACAGCAGCTGTTCCTCCCTCCACGCTGAGCTCGGGATTCAAAAATTAAGCAATCATCAGCTCATTATGGCAGCCAGCAAAGCTCGGCCCGGGTGCAAACCCTGCAGGCAGCGGGAGACAACTGTGGCTCCACAAATCCCCATCTGATCCCGCTCCTCACTGCAGCCTTTCCATCACCCCGAGCTTTCCCTGGGCAAGGAAAACAGGGAATGGGAGTTTGGGAAGGGCGGCTGTGGGTGGGGGATGAACCCCCCCAACAACAACTCCAGGTATGGGAAGCACAGAAGGACCTTGGATAAGATCAGAGGGAAGGGTTTGGGTTGGGAAGGAGCTGGAAAATCACCCAGTGCCACCCCAGTGCCACCCCTGCCATGGCAGGGACACCTCCCACTGTGCCAATGTCCAACCTGGCCTTGGGCACTGCCAGGGATCCAGGGGCAGCCACAGCAAAGCTGGGAATTCCATCCCCACCCTGCCAGGGAACAATTCCTGCCCCAAATCCCATCCAAACCTACCCATTGTCAGCTTAAAGCCATTCCCTGTGTCCTGGCCCTCCATCCCTTGTCCCCAGTCCCTCTCCAGCCCTGCCAGGGGCTCTGAGCCCTCCCTGGATCCTTCCCTTCTCCAGGTGAGCACCCCCAGCTCTCCCAGCTTTACCAACAATTATTTCCCAATAAAATAAGCCCTGCATTAATAAAACAGAAGTTTAATATTTTCAGTGTCACAAAAAAAAGGACCATTATTTCTACAGTCGTTATTCCTCCATGCCAAGGAACACCTGCAGATGCACTAAGTAGCAGGAAAAAAGCCAAAAAAAACCCCACAAATATTTAAGTTTTGATCGTTCAGTAATGGGTAAACAAAACCAGATTTTTCTGCCAGCCCGACAATGGAAATTAAAAACCAAAAAAAAAAAAAAAAATTTAAAAAAAAAATCAGCGTCCAACCAACCCGAGTGTTAAACACAAGCTCATTGTTCATTCACCTGGGAGTGGAACAATCCTTCTTTGAGGTCAAACACAAGAGCCTGTGCTCATTCCCAATTCCAGCTGCCTGCTGCTGGGAAAAGCCCACACAACACCTCCTGCAGCTCCTGTGAAGACGAATGCTGTCTGCAAACACCACTCTGCTGTGCCTTCCTGCAGGGCACACGAGCAGAAAGGTTGTTTACTTCTCATTTGATTCTTTTCTTTTGGAGAGGAGGATGTGATTTCCCCAAAGAGGGCAGGGAAGCAGGAAAATGAGCGAGCCTGGGCTGTGGGGGCAGCGATGAGCAGAGCTCCTGGAGCTGGCCTTCCTCATTAAACTTTCATCAAACCTTATCAAAGTTTCATCACTCAGCTGAGAGGAGTTGGGGTGGTTTCCCCTCCTTTGATGAAGCTCTCTCTCCTTCCCTCCTGCTGAATTATTCCATGGAGGAAGGGCCATCCCTGTGTCCTGCTGTGCCTCGGCTCTACAGCATCCCCCACTTCACCCACTCCAAAACAGCCCCAAAGCCCCTGGGAGCCACAAACAAACCAGATCTTGCTGTAACTTTTTTTGTTTTGATTTTTTTTTTCCTAAGAAAGGCCTTGAAAGGGTTTTAGAGTTACCATTAATCACCCTGCATTTGCAGGGGGGATTTCAAAAGTCAAATGCCATGAAAAGAGGAGTAAAATACCGTCATTGATATTGCAATTAGGGGGAAAATGCAGGATTTTTTCTAGCAGTGATGTTTTCCTCAGATCTTTGCCAGGTCATGGTACACCCTGGCAGTGAGGTAAAAACTTGTCCTCAAATCCCACAAACCCTGAGGCTGGAAAAGCCCTCCAGGATCATCCAGGGCAGGCTGTGCCCATCCCCACCTTGTCCAGAGCACTCAGAATCCTCCAGGAATTGCTGGGACACTCCAGGGATGGGGATCCAACCCTCCCTGGGCACTTTCAGTGTTCCTGCTCCAAAAACCATCATCACCATCATTACCTGGCAGCAGTCCTGCTGCACCAGGAGCTCCCAAAGTCTCTTGGAAGGAGCTCAGTGCCTGCATCCAGCCCAGCTGGTGGCTTTAAGCAGAATTCTCTGGATTTTTAAGAAGGATTCTCAGCATCTTTAAGCTCTGATGCCTTTAAGTAGAATTTTCAGTATTTTTAAGTCGGATTCTCTTCATCTTTAAGCTCTGAGTCTTTAGGCAGAATTTTCACTGTTTTTAAGTAGGATTCTCTGCATTTTTAAGCCCCAGGACTCGAAGCAGAATTCGTTGTCCCTTCCTTTGACCTGAGCTGCAGACGGAGCCTGAGGGTGCCATTGTCACCCTCCTGCCCTGCTGGCTGCAGACAGATGTTCCAGCTGTTGCTCGCTGTTCACTGAAATCTTTTGTCCTTTACAACCCCGGCAATGGCCCGAGGGGACCTGGCACCTCCTCCTTGCACTGACCTGGGCTTCTGTGAGCTCGGCTCAAACCTGAGTCCCCAAACGACCCCAGAGACATCGTGGGGAAAGGATTGTGCAGCAGGGAGGGGATGATGAGCATTGAACAGGAGGATTTGTGGGAAACTTCCAGCCCATGTGGAATAAAAGACTCCTTTTCTCAACCTGAGCCTTTGTTTGTGTTTAGAGTTCCTAAAAAAATCCAACCACGGGGGTGTCCCTGCAAAGGGAGACACGGGGATAAAGGGAAATACAGGGAAACACGGGGATAAAGGGAAATATAGGGATAAAGGGAAATATAGGAAAATACAGGGAAACACAACACAGGGATAAAGGGAAACACAGGGAAACACAACACAGGGATAAAGGGAAATACAGGGAAACACAACACAGGGATAAAGGGAAATACAGGGAAACACAACACAGGGATAAAGGGAAATACAGGGAAACACAACACAGGGATAAAGGGAAATACAGGGAAATAAAGGTAAACACGGGGATAAAGGGAAATACAGGAAAATACAGGGAAACACAACACAGGGCTAAAGGGAAAAACAGGGATATCCCTGTTCAGGGAAACACAACACAGGGCTAAAGGGAAACATAGGGAAACACAGGGATATTCCTGCAAAAAGAAACACAGGGATAAAGGAAAATACAGGAAAATACAGGGATAAAGGGAAATATAGGAAAATATAGGGAAACACAACATAGGGATAAAGGGAAATACTGGGAAACAGGGATAAAGGGAAACAGGGATATCCCTACAAAGGGAAACACAGGGATATTCCTGCAAAAAGAAAGACAGGGATAAAGGGAAATACAGGAAAATATAGGGAAACACAACATAGGGATAAAGGGAAATACAGGGAAATAAAGGGAAACACGGGGATAAAGGGAAATACAGGGATATCCCTGAACAGGGAAACACAGGGATAAAGGGAAACACAGGAAAACACAGGGATAAAGGGAAACAGGGATATCCCTACAAAGGGAAACACAGGGATATTCCTGCAAAAAGAAAGACAGGGATAAAGGGAAATACAGGAAAATATAGGGAAACACAACATAGGGATAAAGGGAAATACAGGGAAATAAAGGGAAACACGGGGATAAAGGGAAATACAGGAAAACACAGGGATAAAGGGAAACACAGGGATATTCCTGCAAAAAGAAACCCAGGGATAAAGGGAAATACAGGGATGTCCCTGCAAAGGAAAACAAACACACCAATAGCCGTGGAAATAGAAACAAACACACCAATAACCCTGGAAAGACAAACCCAGGGATGTCCCTGGAAATAGAAACAAACACACCAATAACCCTGGAAAGACAAAGCCAGGGATGTCCCTGCTTTCCAAGGGAGAAAAGAGCTGCTGGCAGTGCCATTGTCACCTGCAGTGATGGCCAGGAGCAGCCCCGCTCACTTTTCTGCCCGTGTGCAATAAATAGAAATCCCTGGCTGCTCACAGACAGCCCCTGTGTCCCGGAGAGCTGCAGGAGAGCTGGGTTTATTCACCGAGGGTCTGGGGACAGCCAGGAGGATGGGATGGAATGGTCACAACCACCAGCCCTCCCCATAAAGACATTGCTCGTGGGTTTATTTCTGTCATTTGAGTGGGAAAACAAACTTCACTCAAAGTTTCTCTTGATTTGAGGGGATAACAGGAAAAGCATCAAAAAAAACCCCATGAACTTAATGAGCAAAACAAAAACTTTGTGAAGGCTGTGGTTAAAGCCAAGCATTCCCAGACCTAATAAAGCACTGGGCTTGGCAGTGCTTGAACCTCCACAGACAAAGAGAGGTTTGATGGCTTTGCAGGGACGTGAATGGGGTCCTGCTGTGCTTTTCTCTGTCCCCAAACAGCGAGGAGCCCCAGCACACGCTTAAATACAAGATAATCCAATTTGGGAAACCAAAACCAGAGCTCGTGCTTAGGAAAGAGAGGAGGTCAGAGGTGCTGGGTCGTGAATTTCAGGAGAAAATAGAACCCAAACTGAACAGAGAGCAGCCCTATTGAATTCCTAATCTGTGAACTGGAATTAGCAAACGGGGCCTGTGTTTGGATGAGGATGTGCACGGCAGTGCCACTGCTGCCACTGCCAGGTCTGTAAAGGGTTCTGGCATCAGGAGAAAGGAAATGAATGAGAAGGATCAAATGTGAACGTCCTTGGGATGTCCCACACACATCCTTGTGTCAAGCAGGAGACACACGGAACCAGATGAGCTTTAAGGTCCATTCCAACCCAAACCATTCCACAATTCCATGAAAACCTTCCCAGGCACAGCACAAGAGCCCCTTGGCAGGGGAGCAGGGGTGGCCACGGTCCTGAGAGCCACGAGTGCCAAAGGACCCCAGCACAGCTCCAATGGCATTAGGGAGTGTCCCTGAGCACGGGGGACATGTCACCCCGAGTGTCCTGTGCCACAGGGAACATCTCACCCCGAGTGTCCCTGAGCACAGGGGACATCTCACACCGAGTGTCCCTGAGCACGGGGGACATCTCACCCCGAGTGTCCCTGAGCACAGGGGACATCTCACACCGAGTGTCCCTGAGCACAGGGGACATCTCACACCGAGTGTCCTGAGCACAGGGGACATATCACACCGAGTGTCCCTGAGCACGGGGGACATCTCACCCCGAGTGTCCTGTGTCACAGGGGACATCTCACACCGAGTGTCCTGAGCACAGGGGACATCTCACACCGAGTGTCCCTGAGCACGGGGGACATCTCACCCCGAGTGTCCTGTGTCACAGGGGACATCTCACCCCGAGTGTCCTGTGTCACAGGGGACATCTCACCCCGAGTGTCCTGAGCACAGGGAACATCTCACCCCGAGTGTCCTGAGCACAGGGGACATCTCACCCCGAGTGTCCTGTGTCACAGGGGACATCTCACCCCGAGTGTCCTGAGCACAGGGAACATCTCCCCCCGAGTGTCCTGAGCACAGGGGACATCTCACCCCGAGTGTCCTGTGTCACAGGGGACATCTCACCCCGAGTGTCCCTGAGCACGGGGGACATCTCACCCCGAGTGTCCTGAGCACAGGGGACATCTCACCCCGAGTGTCCTGAGCACAGGGGACATCTCACCCCGAGTGTCCCTGAGCACAGGGGACATCTCACCCCGAGTGTCCTGTGTCACAGGGGACATCTCACCCCGAGTGTCCTGTGCACAGGGGACATCTCACACCGAGTGTCCTGTGCCACAGCTCCATCCCACAGTGCCACCACCGGCTCCTGCCAGCACTCCCTCACCCCATCCAGCAGCCCCTGAGCTCCCAGGGATGTTCAGGACACCCAGATGGCACAGCAGGGGTGGCACAGGGCACCAGGGGTGTGCAGCACACCCAGATGGCACAGCAGGGGTGGCACAGGGCACCAGGGATGTTCAGGACACCCAGATGGCACAGCAGGGGTGGCACAGGACACCAGGGGTGTGCAGCACACCCGGCTGGCACAGCAGGGGTGGCACAGGACACCAGGGGTGTGCAGCACACCCGGATGGCACAGCAGGGATGGCACAGGACACCAGGGGTGTGCAGGACACCCGGATGGCACAGCAGGGATGGCACAGGACACCAGGGGTGTGCAGGACACCCGGATGGCACAGCAGGGGTGGCACAGGACACCAGGGGTGTGCAGCACACCCGGCTGGCACAGCAGGGATGACACAGGGCACCAGGGGTGTGCAGGACACCCGGCTGGCACAGCAGGGATGACACAGGACACCAGGGCTGTGCAGGACACCCGGATGGCACAGCAGGGGTGGCACAGGGCACCAGGGGTGTGCAGGACACCCAGATGGCACAGCAGGGGTGGCACAGGGCACCAGGGGTGTGCAGGACACCCGGCTGGCACAGCAGGGGTGGCACAGGGCACCAGGGGTGTGCAGCACACCCAGATGGCACAGCAGGGGTGGCACAGGGCACCAGGGGTGTGCAGCACACCCAGATGGCACAGCAGGGGTGGCACAGGGCACCAGGGGTGTGCAGGACACCCAGATGACACAGCAGGGGTGGCACAGGGCACCAGGGGTGTGCAGCACACCCAGATGACACAGCAGGGGTGGCACAGGACACCAGGGGTGTGCAGGACACCCAGATGGCACAGCAGGGATGGCACAGGACACCAGGGGTGTGCAGGACACCCGGATGGCACAGCAGGGATGGCACAGGACACCAGGGGTGTGCAGGACACCCGGATGGCACAGCAGGGGTGGCACAGGGCACCAGGGGTGTGCAGCACACCCAGATGGCACAGCAGGGGTGGCACAGGACACCAGGGGTGTGCAGGACACCCAGATGGCACAGCAGGGGTGGCACAGGACACCAGGGGTGTGCAGCACACCCGGCTGGCACAGCAGGGGTGGCACAGGACACCAGGGGTGTGCAGGACACCCAGATGGCACAGCAGGGGTGGCACAGGACACCAGGGGTGTGCAGCACACCCGGCTGGCACAGGGCACTGCCAGCCCTGAGCTCCCCCACACAACTCAGCAATCCAATCCCGCCCTTTACACACACACCGATATTCCCTTTGCAGAAACACAGAAACGCTGCCTCCCTCCCCAGAGCACAGACACAGCCGGGATCATCGGCAGGGACAAAGGCCACCCTTCCCCTCAGAAACACCACCCGGGGCACATCCATCCACGCGTGGCACTTTGTGAGAGAACAATCCCCACGCTCCTCGCAGCAAACACCACCTCGGAGGAGCTGCAGCTGCAGCTGTTGAGTTCTGCACATTTCCCTTGGCCGGCCTCCGTGCTCGCTGCTTTATCCGGGGAGCTGCAGCTCCATTGAGAAAACAATTCTATCATTACTGATAACTGGGGAAGCAGAGCTGCCGTCAGAGCCGCTCCCGAAATGAATCCCGTGCAGAAACGTGATTAACTTCTCCTTTATCCCACTTAACTGAGCAATTTGCTCCCAGGATTTTTATTACTCTTCACATTAAGTGCAGACATTACATAGGAAATACTTCAGTGCTGCTGTAGCAGCTGGAGGAGCAGCTCCTGGGTCTGGCTGCAGGACAGGGATGGGGTCACCCAGCAGGAATGGGTGACCTGGATCCACAGCCTGGGATGTGAGGGATGGGCACCAACCACAGCAACATCCCAAGGATGGGAAGGAATTCTTCACTGGCACAGGGGGCCCAGAGCAGCTGTGGCTGCCCCTGGATCCCTGGCAGTGCCCAAGGCCAGGTTGGACATTGGGACAGTGGGAGGTGTCCCTGCCATGGCTGGGGTGGCACTGGGGGGATTTGGGGTCCCTTCCAACCCAAACCATGCCAGGATTCTGCCCCAGGTTTGCCCAGAGCTCCCTCCAGGTGATGGGGGTTGGGGAGCCCCTTTCCCCCATCCCAGCCCCACTGAGGAGCTGTGGGAATTGTCCCCAAACAGGGATGGATGGGATTTGGGGCAGGAATTGTTCCCTGGCAGGGTGGGGATGGAATTCCCAGCTTTGCTGTGGCTGCCCCTGGATCCCTGGCAGTGCCCAAGGCCAGGCTGGACATTGGGACAGTGGGAGGTGTCCCTGCCATGGCAGGGGTGGCACTGGGTGGGATTTGGGGTCCCTCTCCAGGATTCTGTGATGCCATTTTTTACAGAGATGGTTGGGTGGGGTTTGGGCTCCTCCCTCACTTCTCCCACCCCGGGGAGCTCAGCTGGCAGCCAGCACTGAACCTGCTGCTGGAGGAAGAGCTGCAGGACAAACAGCCACGGGCAGGGAGGAAACCCTTCCCCTGCCGGGGCTCCCTGCAGCCCACAGAGGTGGCACCAGGCTGGCACTGCCCCTGTTCTGCCTGGCACTGCCCCTGAGCTGCTCCCAGGAACGCTCTTGTCATATATCTGCCACTTTTCATCTGATAAAATAACACTTGTGCACGTTTAAAATACTGAAATATTTGAAAATCTTGAAGACTTTTAAACGTGCAGCAACAGGAGGGGCTGGGGCTCCCCTGCCCAGACCCCTCCCTCGGCAGCAAACCCATCCTGTGATTCCCCAGGCACTGCTTTTATGTGTAACAAACACCAATAGATCCTCTAATAAACAGAAATGAATGAATACCAGGTTTCCTCACAGCAGTGGCTCCTCCAGCTGAGCCCTGGGCAGTGCTGGCAGGAGGAGAGGATGTCTGAGCCACAGCTCTGCTAAAAAACCAAAATACAGACCCAGCCTGAAGGGGCCAACGTGTGCCAGGGCATTCCCTGCTCGTTAATCAGGCTGGCAAACGAGCCCAGGATCTCCTCCTGCACACTCGGAACCCAGCACTGGTGGCAAACACAACGTCCTGGGAGCTGCACAATACAAAATAATAAAAACCTCTGAAACACAAACTGCTGCTGGGGACAGCCCACGGAAAGGGGGGCTCTGCTCCCCACCCCAGGGACAGCACCTCTGCCCTGAGCAAGGCAGGAACAGCAGGCAGTAATTCTAATTCCCACTTTAGGAGTGTATTTAGGGGCTGAAATATCAGTGGTGCTTTTCTCCTCAACCTTCTGTACAGAGCTGCTATTTTAATTTGCTCCTGCAGTGACAAAACAGAGGTTCAGCCCTACTGGAATGTGTGGCCTGCTCTTGTCCAAGGATAAATGTTCTTTTCCAGGTATAAATCTCAGTTACCTGAAGCACCACAGAATATTTACACGGTTAATATTTATATTTATATTTATATTTATAACTTGTAGTTCTTCTGTTCAGTTATGCAGATTAATGGAATTTATTCCACAAATGACTGAGCCTTAATGGGATGATGGATCCACTGCTCCTCTCTGCTGCTGCCTGTCAGCACAGACCCCACCAAACCCTGAAAACGAGCAGCCAGCAGAGCCCTGCAGGGGCTGTGCCATGGAACCACGGGGTCCTTCAGGCTGTCAGCGATTTCTCGTTTGAAAAACAGACTCGGGAGGTGGGGAGTGGTTGGTGCCTTCCTTGCAGAGGTCACCAAGCAGCTACAGCACAGCCTGGCACAATCTGCTGTGATCACACACAGCCTTCCCTCCTCTCACAGCCGTGCAGAGGCTGAGCTGCTCTTGCCATCAAGGTTCTGCCCAAACGAGAGATTTGCAGCCGAGTGGAAGCAAACCTTTATTTAGAGAGCAGCTTTGCCTCTCTGGGGGATGCATTAAGGGGAAACCATCAAGAAACAGGCAAGTTAAAGACTTCATTATTGATGTACTTATTTCCTGACCTGGGATCAGCTGAGGGGCCAGGACGAGCGTGGGCAGTGGCCTGGAGGCAGCAGCTGGCCTGGCTACAGCCATGGCTACTTGACTGCTCAGCAGCAGAGGCTTCTCAGCCCCCTGGAACAGCCTGGACTCCTCAGGCTGGACCCAGGCCGAATCCAGGGCAAAGGCATTGTTCAGGTAGATCTGTCCAAGAGAAAGAAAGAAAAATGTTACAGTCTGAGATCCAAAATTCAGCAGTGCAAGTGAGAATAAAGGGTCTTTAACTCGGGATTTCAACAGGCAGAGCCTCAGCTGGGGACAAACCCCCCAAACCAGGCGGGTTCCTGCTCCCTCATGCTGAGGCTGAAGTGAAGTGAGCACTTAAAAATTAATTGGCTTTGACATGACTCATCAGCTGCTGCAGCAGCACGGGAGACAAGGAACCCCTGAAGGCAGAGCTGTCGTGACACAGCCACTGCAAGTGACCCCATGGGCACAGGGACTGTGCCACCTCTGAGTGACCCCATGGGCACAGGGACTGTGCCACCATTTGAGTGGCCCCATGGACATTGGGACTGTGCCACCTCCCCAAATCTGAGTGACCCCATGGGCACAGAGACTGTGCCACCTCTGAGTGACCCCATGGGCACTGGGACTGTGCCACCTCCCCAAATCTGAGTGACCCCATGGGCACAGGGACTGTGCCACCTCCCCAAATCTGAGTGACCCCATGGGCACAGGGACTGTGCCACCTCCCCAAATCTGAGTGACCCCATGGGCACTGGGACTGTGCCACCTCCCCAAATCTGAGTGACCCCATGGGCACTGGGGCTGTGCCACCTCTGAGTGACCCCATGGGCACAGGGACTGTGCCACCTCCCCAGCCAGGACAGGGGTGAGGGACAGCAGGGGACAAAGCACAGAACCAGCTGAGGGACAGCGACACAAACCTGAGTGTTCAGCACTCAGCTGACAAAGGGACAGACGCGGGGAACAGAGCTGGGATGGGGACACGGGACCCCGAAGTGGCACCACGGATGTGGCATTGCCCGCGGTGACAGCGCTCTGCCAGCGCTGGACTGTGGCACACATTGGGACAAACAGTGGGAAAACCGGGGAGAAAGGGAAGATGGAAAAACCCCATGATCACTTCTCGTAGGAAAATAAAGACGTTCTACTCAAAGGAACAAAGATTAAAAGTTGGGAATGGTGAAGCATCACCTGCCCTTTCCAACATTCCTCCTCCGCAGGTTTTCCTGACAAACACCGAGCCCTCACAGCCCTAAAGCCACATCACTTTATGTGCTCCATGTACTGCAGCCTCAGAAAGCCTCCAGCACGCCAGGATCGCACTTACTTTGCAGTTGGGCAGCCTTTTATCAATCCAGCCCTTCCCAGCGTGGGGCGGCACCGTGGCTGTGTACACGGGAGGGAGCACCGGCACGAATTCCACGCTGGAAGAAGGGGAAAATCCTACGACCGGCGAATGAGCTCCAAATATCCACTTCGGAGGGGAAAACAAACAAACAAACAAACAAACCACAAGAGGAATTAACAGAATTTTACGCTGAGTAAGCGATGCTTTCCATGATCCCCTAATTGATGAGCACGGAAAACGTCAGCAAAGTCCCTTCAAGCCCAAGGGCTCGTGTTCGCTCGGGCACCGCAGGGTGAGCAGCACCCTGGCAGCGCGGGCACAGCCCGGTTCGGGAGCCCCAGAGCAGAACGTGGAGCGGCGGCAGCACCGGCCATGGCTGCAGCGTGAGATTCTGGGCTCACCCCGAACCTGCGAGCGCCTCCAAACGCGTCCGCAGAGCCAAAGGAAACGCCAGAAATGTCTTTTTCCTCAACTTAAATCCGCCTGGCAAACGCGTTCCCGCAGCAAAACCACCTCGGCAGGTTCGTCGAGCGCTCTCCCGCTGGGGAATAATTGATGTTCCCGTTTCATTAGAGCAGCGCCGACTGTTTCCTCGCGAACCGCAAGAGACGCTCGAGCTCGAAAAGGCTGGAAATCATCACACGGAATGGAGCGGACGCCACCGCGCTCGCGGCTCGCGTTTATTTTTACTTCTGTCTCCCAAAAAACCATAAATCCGACGCAAAACTGAGCGCACAGCCCCGGCTCTGCCGCTGTGAGAGGCGAACACCCGGCTGAGGGCTCGGCTCCTGCGAGCAGCCTCACGGCAGCAATTAATAATTGAAATATTCATCAGGGAAAGCACTGGCGCGACACGCTGGTTCCAGTGACACGGCTCAAAACTTTCGTCTTTATAAATATTCACGGAACGCTCAGCGCCGATGCTGCCCCGGCTGCCGGAGCGCGCCTGGAGCATCGCTCCCGTTCTGGCTGCGGCTGAGGAAAGCGAATCCTGCGGGGAGCCCAGCCCGGCCGGAGGGACCCCAAAACCCCGCCGGAGGGACCCCCCAGCCCCTCTCCTCCCGGAGAAATCCCCGCCGCACGTTTCCAGAGCTGCTGGGGCGCAGAGAATCGGGAAGGGGGTGCAGAGCACGGGGAAAGGGGGATGCAGAGCTTGGGAAGGGGGACCGAGAACCCAGGGAAAGGGGGGGATGGAGAACCCAGGGAAAGGGGGGATGGAGAACCCGGGGAAAGGGGGGATGGAGAACCCAGGGAAAGGGGGGGATGGAGAACCCAGGGAAAGGGGGGGATGGAGAACCCAGGGAAAGGGGGGGATGGAGAACCCAGGGAAAGGGGGGGATGGAGAACCCAGGGAAAGGGGGGGATGGAGAACCCAGGGAAAGGGGGGGATGGAGAGCTTGGGAAGGGGAAGATGCAGCGCCTCGAAGGAGGGGGATGTAAAAGCCAGGAAGGGGGATGCAGAGCCCAGGGAAGGGAGATGTAGAACCTGGGGAAGAGGAGATGCAAACCTTGGGAAGGAGGATGCTGCAGAGCCCGGGGAAGGGAGATGTAGAAGCCGGGAAAAGAGGGATGCAGCGCCCGGGAAAACAGGAGATGCAGAGCTTGGGAAGGGGAGGATGCAGAGCTTGGGAAGGGGAGGATGCCGATCCCGGGGAGCCCCCGCAGCCCCGCGGGGTCTGTCCCACCGCCGCCCCCATCCCTCGGGCGGGGGTCTCGGTGCCGGAGCTGACACCAGAGCAGCGGCTCCGGCAAAGTTGTGTCCCCGCACGGCGGCTCCGCCCTTACCTGGCCGTGCAGGAGCGGCTCCCCGGGCAGCAGCGGCAGCAGCGGGGGCTCTGCGGGGCCGCGCCAGCCCGGCCCGGGCCGCACCAGCGCGGGGGGCGGCAGCAGCAGCGCTGGTGGCGGTGGCGGCGGTGGTGGCGGAGCCCCGGCGGTGGCAGCGCCCACCCGGAGCAGCCCCGCGGCCGCGGGCAGCACCCAGGCCCAGGGGGGAGCGGGGGGCTCGGCGGGCGGAGGCCACAGCAGCGGCGGAGGGCGCGGGGCGGCGGCCGGGAGCATCCTGCATCCCGGACACTAACGGGACCGGGGCCGGGGCCGGGAGCGCCGCGCTCCGCTCGCCTCCGCCGCCCGGCGCAACTCCGAGCCCGCGGCAGCGCGGGCAGGCTCCGCCCGGGGAGGGGGCGGGATGGGGGAGGGACGGGGGGATGGAGGGAGGGACGGAGGGATGGAGGGAGGGGGTACCGGGCCCGGTGCAGCCCCCGCTGGGAGAGCGGCTCCGCCGGTGCAGGAGCAATTGGGATTTTCGGAGTCATCCCTTGCACGCGGTACCCCCGGGACCCCCGATAGCCCCAAGTTCCCTGAGCCTCTCTCAGCACTAAAATCCCCCAGATCTCCCCAACATCTCCGACTACCAGAGGTCTCCAAGCTCCTCGCTATCCCCAGAAACCTCAGCCCCCCAAAACCTTTCTGAGCCCCCCAATGTTCCCCTTCCCCAGGCCGTGCGAGTGCCTCGGCATCAGAGCAGCAGCGAGTTCAGGAGTCCCACGGCTGCCCCTCAGCCGAGACCCTTCCATCGGCAGGGAAAAACATAACATGGATTTAAACTGCCGGGAAAAAAATAGCATGGATTTAAACTGCCGGGGGACAGGGTTAGGTGGGATATTGGGAGGAAATTCTTCCCCGGGGACAGGGGACAGGGTGTCCAGAGCAGCTGTGGCTGCCCCTGGATCCCTGGAATTGTCAGGTTGGACATTGGGGTTGGAGCACCTGGGACAGTGGGAGGTGTCCCTGCCATGGCAGGGGTGGAATGGGTGGGATTTGGGGTCCCTTTCATCCCAGACCGGCCTGGGACCCTGTGGATTTCCCGGCAGACCAGAGGAGAGGAGCCTGGGGCCGCTACTACTGCCCGAGAGCGGCTCCGGTGCCCAGTCCGGCCCAGCCCAGCCCAGCCCAGCCCGGCCCGGCTGGCTTCGGGCTGAGCCTCCCCAGGGCTGCCAATGTTCCCAAACAACCCGGGTTTGTCCCTCTCCAACCTGTGGGTTTGTCCCTTCCCCACCTGTGGGTTTGTCCCTTTCCCACCTGTGGGTCTGTCCCTCCCCACCTGTGGGTTTGTCCCTTTCCCACCTGTGGGTTTATCCCTCCTCACCTGTGGGTTTGTCCCTTTCCCACCTGTGGGTTTATCCCTCCTCACCTGTGGGTTTGTCCCTTTCCCACCTGTGGGTTTGTCCCTCCCCACCTGTGGGTTTGTCCCTTCCCCACCTGTGGGTTTGTCCCTTTCCCACCTGTGGGTTTGTCCCTCCCCACCTGTGGGTTTATCCCTTTCCCACCTGTGGGTTTGTCCCTCCTGCTGTCTCCTCCCTGCTGGGAAATGAAGGAGCTGAGCGAGCTCTGCTGACGGCATCGCAGCTTCCAGCAGCTCCTGCAAAAAATTAAAGGAATGAATAACAGCAAAATGGGCCAAGCCTGAATTCACACAACACACAAATGTTTCGGCACCACGGCTCAAAATCGTTGCAGAGGAATGCAATTCCCATGGCAGCAAATAACCTCAGTAAAGGTAATCCCCAAAAAGTTTGGGAATCAAATGATGATCTGTGGCTGAACACGAGATCAGGGAAATAAATAGATTGTTTCTAATTACCCTGAGATTCGCTGGGAAATGGAGATTGGAATAATGCACAAAGTGACGGAAATCAGATGAACAGAGGATCACTGCTAAATGTTTTTAGTGTGTGGCTGTTCGTAAAACTCAAAACCACATCCTGGTAATTGGGACTGAGCAGAGGAACAGAAACACAATGACAAAATCACCAGTCAAAAAAACAACAAACAGAGAAATGCTGTTTCCTGTGCGATGCAGTGGTGCTCGAGGAGCTGGGTTTGGATGCAATGAGGGGAAAAGGCACCTGAGACAGTTCATCAGTGTCACCTCTGGGGCACACCTCGGCCCTTGAACACTGCGAAGAGCACTTTAGGCAGCCAAAAAGCCAATTTAGCACTGAAATAAAAGGCTTAGACCCATCATCTTCATTTTTAAGTCTGAAAAATGAGTCTGAGCACTCCAAAGAGACATCCCTTTTGTTAATATCTACATTACGGATTTCTCTCCCTGAGGACATTCGTAACCACCTTTCCTCAGGGCGGGGCTGTCTGGTGAGGCGCTGTCGGGTAATGACCCAACTCTGAGGGTGAAGATTCCAGAAGGGACCGAACAAAGCCACGAACTGTGCGATGGCATCCAGGGAAACGAGCTCCGAGCTGGAGCCGCGGGATTCATGGTCTGCTCATTCCAGCACAGGCACTGCTGTTGTTGTCATCGGAATCTTTGATGAATTCCCTCTTTTGGGTTTTGGGATGAACTCCCAAATCCCAAACCACAGCAGGTTCCCGTGGGATGTCTGGGGTTCCCATGGGATTTTGGGGTTCCCGTGGATTTCAGGGTTCCCGTGGGATGTTTGGGGCTCCCGTGGGATGTTTGGGGTTCCCGTGGGATGTTTGGGGCTCCCGTGGGATGTTTGGGGCTCCCATGGGATGTTTGGAGTTCCCGTGGGATGTTTGGGGCTCCCGTGGGATATTTGGGGTTCCCATGGGATATTTGGGGTTCCCATGGGATTTCAGGGCTCCCGTGGGATGTTTGGGGTTCCCGTGGGATGTTTGGGGTTCCCATGGGATTTTGGGGTTCCCATGGGATGTTTGGAGTTCCCATGGGATTTTGGGGTTCCCGTGGGATGTTTGGGGTTCCCGTGGGATGTTTGGGGCTCCCGTGGGATGTTTGGGGCTCCCATGGGATGTTTGGAGTTCCCGTGGGATGTTTGGGGTTCCCGTGGGATGTTTGGGGCTCCCGTGGGATATTTGGGGTTCCCATGGGATATTTGGGGTTCCCATGGGATTTCAGGGCTCCCGTGGGATGTTTGGGGTTCCCGTGGGATGTTTGGGGTTCCCGTGGATTTCAGGACTCCCGTGGGATGTTTGGGGTTCCCGTGGGATGTTTGGGGCTCCCGTGGGATGTTTGGGGTTCCCATGGGATTTTGGGGTTCCCATGGGATGTTTGGGGCTCCCGTGGGATGTTTGGGGCTCCCGTGGGATGTTTGGGGCTCCCGTGGGTGTCCGTGGTGGGTGCTGGAGCAGCTCCCTCCGCTCCTCCGAGCCCAAGCCAAGCCTCCACCGAGCAGAGCCCCGGGCAAAGACATCAAATCAAATGAAATCAAATCTAATCCAAGGTTGCCATAGGATGACCCCTTGTTTCGGCTCCTGGCACGTGAAATACCCGATCTTTGATGGGATTTTTTACTGAATTCCGTTGATTTCCACGAGCCTCGTTACAAGCCCATTAGGAGATACCAGAAGGAGATATCAGAGGTGAATGAGGAGCAGCTTCAGTGCAGCCCAAACCGTGGCAGGGTTCCCTGTGGCAGGCAGGGCTGCAGCCTCCAGGATTTTCCTCTCTCTGGGATGGTGGGAATTGCCCCGGGCTCCTCGGGAGGCTCCGGCAGACTGGGGGGAGAAAAGGAGGGAGCAGAATTCCTGCTGGAAAATTCCCTCTGTAGAATATCAGTTTCCTTTCCACTCCACCCAATCCATTTGTTTTCTGGTACGTATAGAACATTCACACGCTGCTTTTATCTAAAATCGGAATTATTGATACCAAAACTTCAAACTCTGGTAAATTTAGGAAGGAAAAGCAGACGAGGGCTCAGTGCCCTTCAGGTCCTGGGCAGCTGAAAGCAGAACAAGAGGGCACAGGAAAATTCAGAATCATGGAATGGGTTGGGTTGGGAGGGACCCCAAATCCCCCCCATTCCACCCCAGCCATGGCAGGGACACCTCCCACTGTCCCAATGTCCAAGCTGGTCTTGGGCACTGCCAGGGATCCAGGGGCAGCCACAGCCTCTTTGGGTCATAGCTGAATTCACATCAAAGGTGAAAAAAAACTTTTGTTTAAACTGTTATAATCTTTAAAGTGTGCCCCATAAGTTAATATAGCCCTCGATAATAGTTGTAAAAAAAACTAGTTAGTAAAAAAAATTTTTTTATATAATAATCAGATTTTCATTCTCACTATAACATTGAAGCCACATAAAAACTATTCCTTATTTAAATAATCTCCATAGACTAAAAAAAGAAGTCTCCTCTCCCAAGTAAACCAGTAAAAAACCAATTAAAAAATAATTAACTAATTAGTTTTCTGTACGTTATCAGTGTAAAAAAAGAGTGTGTTGGGAGAGAAATAGTTCTCTGAAAGTTTTATTCTTTTTCTTGTAGTTTGTAGTAATAAACTTTTTCTTTATACCATTTAAACCTGTTCCTCCTAATCCTATCTCACAACAAAAAAAAAAAAAATTCAAGTTAACAAACCCAAACCACTGCACACTCATATCCTGAATTTCTTCTAATCCTGTTGGCTGCAGAAGTTGAAGACATTTTTTGTTCTTTCCAAGCAGCCCGGTGCAGGGTAAGGCTCGGCAGGGTCTGCACACAGAGATCACTTCAGGTAGCTGCGAGAAGAAACAGAAAACATTCAAACCGAGAGAAATACAAAATAGAATTAAAAAAAAACAAAAAAAAAAGCATCTTTTGTGTGTGCATGAGGGAGCTGGAGAGGCTGGAAACATTCTCTTTGTGAATTGCAGAACAAAGAGCGCAGTCACCGCCGAGGGTTGCCTTTGTAGCAGCTCCTCGGAGCTCACCCCCAGCGCAGGGATTTAACCCGTGAGGGGAATCGGCCCCAGCGCCACCCCACGGCAGCAGGAAGATAAAAGAGCCCGGGATAAACACACCTGCCTCCCCCCTCTGTGCCAGAGCTCTCCCGAGAGCGCTCCCGGCTCTCGTGGATGCAGGAATCCGCCTGAGGGACTCCAGCAAAGTTTCCGTGCTCAGCTGGGGGCTGAGCTGCTGCACCCACCCACAGCTCAGCCCCTCTGTGCATCCAGAGAAAGGGGAAGGGTGACTAAAGCCACCCTCAGGGCAATGCCAACCCACCTGGGAGTCACAAAACACACCTGGAATTCACCAAATACACCTGGAATTCACCAAATACACCTGGTGATGCAAAAATTGCACCTGGAATTCACAAAAACACACCTGGAATTCACCAAATACACCTGGTGATGCACAAAACACACCTGGTGATGCACAAAATACACCTGGAATTCACAAAACACACCTGGAATTCACCAAATACACCTGGTGATGCAAAAAATGCACCTGGAATTCACAAAAACACACCTGGAATTCACCAAATACACCTGGTGATGCACAAAACACACCTGGAATTCACCAAATACACCTGGTGATGCACAAAACACACCTGGAATTCACAAAATACACCTGGAATTCATGAATGACACCTGGTGATGCACAAAGTACACCTGGAATTCACAAAGTACACCTGGTTATGCACAAAACACTCCTGGTGGTGCACAAAACACATCTGGAATTCACCAAATACACCTGGTGATGCAAAAAACGCACCTGGAATTCACAAAACACACCTGGAATTCACGAATGACACCTGGTGATGCCCTCGGGGAGGTGGGAACTCCCCCAAAGGCTGGCATTGCCGATGCCAGAGAGGCTGGCACGGGTGCCCAGAGCAGCTGTGGCTGTCCCCGGCTCCCGGCAGTGCCCGAGGCCGGGCTGGAGCCCCTGGCACAGTGGCAGGTGTCCCTGCCGTGCCCCTGGATGGGCTCTGAGCTCCCTCCCATCCCAAACCAGGCTGGGGCTCCCTCATTCCCTGGATCTGCCGCCCTGGGGCTGCTCCAGAAGGGCTCCAACATTTCCCCTTCCCGTGAGACCCCCCCGGCAGGCACTGCTGGCCACAGGAGACACAAATTCCCTCCTTCCCGCACGGTTCCAGAGGCAGCAGATTGTCTGGAGGGCTCTGTGGATCTCCAAGGAGACACTGCAGAAACAGCGTTCCCAGCCCCGCACCTCTGAGCCCTGCAGAGACTCACGAGTGGCATCGAGGCTTGGAGGAGAGGATGGAGCAGCTGCTGCAGCCCCCGCTGTTTCCAGGGGTGCTGGAATTCTGTTTCTTTTTTTTTTTTTTTCATTTTTTTTCCATTTCATTTTCTATTCTTCAGCCACCCCTGAAAGCCTGGAGAGCTGGTCCTCTGCACCACCACTCATCTCATAAGCATTCCAGGAACCTCGGGGAGCTGAGGGAGGAATTGTGAGCATTGCAGCTTCTCAGGGCAGGCACAGCAATGGGGTCACTCCAAAGAACTTGTCTGGAAATTCCCTCTGCCATGAATTCCAGCAGAAGATCTGTGGCAGAAGCTGCAGACATCCTGCTGTTCCAGCATGGACAGGGACTGCTGCTCCTTGGGGGATGGTCATGGCAGCACAATTCTGGAATCCCTGAGGCTGGAAAAGCCCTCCAGGATCATCCAGGGCAGGCTGTGCCCATCCCCACCTTGTCCAGAGCACTCAGAATCCTCCAGGAATTGCTGGGGCACTCCAGGGATGGGGATCCAACCCTCCCTGGGCACTTCCAATCCCTGCCCATCCTTTCCATGGGGAAATTCCTGCTGCTGTCCCCCCTGAGCTCCCCATACCCAGCCTGGGGCCGTTCCCTCTCCTCCTGTCCCTGTTCCCAGATCCCAAATCCCCCCGGCTGTCCCCTCCTGGCAGGGAGTTGTGCAGAGCCACAAGGGCCCCCCTGAGCCTCCTTTTCTCCAGGCTGAGCCCCTTCCCAGCTCCCTCAGGGATTCTCCATTCCCTTCCCAGCTCCCTCAGGAATTCTCCATTCCCTTCCCAGCTCCCTCAGGGATTCTCCATTCCCTTCCCAGCTCCCTCAGGGATTCTCCATTCCCTTCCCAGCTCCCTCAGGGATTCTCCATTCCCTTCCCAGCTCCCTCAGGAATTCTCCATCCCCTTCCCAGCTCCCTCAGGGATTCTCCATTCCCTTCCCATTTCCCTCAGGAATTCTCCATCCCCTTCCCAGCTCCCTCAGGGATTCTCCATTCCCTTCCCATTTCCCTCAGGGATTCTCCATTCCCTTCCCAGCTCCCTCAGGAATTCTCCATTCCCTTCCCAGCTCCCTCAGGGATTCTCCATTCCCTTCCCAGCTCCCTCAGGGATTCTCCATTCCCTTCCCAGCTCCCTCAGGAATTCTCCAGCCCCTTCCCAGCCCCGTTCCCTTCCCTGGACCCCCTCCACTCCTCCAGGGCTCTCCAGAGCTGCCCCAGGATCCCAGCCTGAGCCTCAGGAGTTCAATCCACGAGTGCAGGGAGAGGATTTGTGAGCACTGCTGTCTCCCACGGGGGAATCCTCCCCACCTCTGCATTTCTCCCATTATCCCAAGGTAAAACACATGGCTTTGGCTCCTTAATGAGCTGGTTTTACCTCCCCACATTAACGTGATTATGTCAAAGCTGATTGCAAGTTTTAAACTTCACTTTATCAGCCGAGCAATTACAGTTTTATGGGCTTTATCCTCTTCGCAGTAACTTTAATATACTTTTGTTTCCTAATTATTTCCCTTCCCAGATTATTGCTCTTAAGTAACATCACCATTACTCCGGGTTCAGCTGGAGCCAGAGCCCCAAATCCCAGAGCACACTTCTCCAGAGCCACTGCAGGCACCAAATGTGGGAATAGCGGTGGCAAGGCACAAAAACAAGGTACCAAGACTCATTATTCCATCTGGAGCCCTTCCCGTTTCATCTCCCCGGCACTAAAGGCTCGGAACGCTGCACAGGCACTCAGCTGAAATGGGCTCTGCTCTGCTCTGCTCCCACGGAATTGCCAGGATGGAGCTTCCCCGTCTCTCCCCAGTGCAGCCACTTCTCCTCCTGCCTCCCTGCCCAGGGCAGGATGATTTCTGTGCCCTCGGCTCTGCCTCAGCCCTTCTCCCTCCCCAGCCCCTTCTCCCTCCCCAGCCCCTTCTCCCTCCCCAGCCCCTTCTCCCTCCCCAGCCCTTCTCCCTCCCCAGCCCCTTCTCCCTCCCCAGCCCCTTCTCCCTCCCCAGCCCCTTCTCCCTCCCCAGCCCCTTCTCCCTCCCCAGCCCCTTCTCCCTCCCCAGCCCCTTCTCCCGCAGCCCCGGGCCACCGCTGCAATCTGAATTTGGACTTTGTGATCCAGAGATTTCCTGCTCCTGCAGGGGCTGGGGAGCTCCAGGATGAGCTGCAGGACAGGGGGACACAGGGACAGACACGGGGACACAGGGATACACACAGGCACAGGGGGACAGACACAGGGACAGACAGAGGGACACAAGGACACACACAAGGACACAGGGACACACATGGGGACAGACACAGAGACATGGGAACACACACAGGGACATGGGAACACAGGGACACACACAGGGACACAGGGACAGACACAGGGACATGGGGACAGACACAGGGACACACACAGGACATGGGAACACAAGGATACACACAGGGACACAGGGATACACACAGGCACATGGGGACAGACACAGGGACACAGATACACACAGGGACAGACACAGAGACATGGGAACACACACAGGGACATGGGAACACAAGGACACACACAGGGACACAGGGACAGACACGGGGACAGACACATGGACACACACAGGGACACACACAGGGACACAGGGACACACATGGGGACAGACACAGAGACACACGGGGACAGACACAGGGACATGGGAACACAGGAACACACACAGGGACACAGGGACAGACACAGGGACATGGGGACAGACACGGGGACAGACACAGGGACAGACACAGGGACAGACACAGGGACAGACACAGGCACATGGGGACAGACACAGGGACACAGATACACACCAGGACAGACACAGAGACATGGGGACAGACACGGGGACACAGGGACAAACACAGGGATACAGTGACACACACAGAGGGACACACACAGGGACATGGGGACAGACACAGGGACACAGGGAATTGTTTCCCACTGCCAGGGGTTCAGGGCTGGATGGGATCTTGGGCAGGAATTGTCCCTGGCAGGGTGGCAGGGCTGGCACAGGGTGCCCAGAGCAGCTGTGGCTGCCCCTGGATCCCTGGCAGTGCCCATGGCAGGGGCAGCAATGAGATGATGTTTCAGGTCCATTCCAATCCAAACCATTCTCTGATTGTCTTTTTTTTGGGTTTTTTTTTTTTTTTTTGGTTTGTTTGTTTGTTTTGAGGAAATACCCTTAAAGCCACTAATAAAGTCACTTTTACAGCTCAGCAAAGATTTGATTGACCTCAAGCATTGGATTCTCCAGACCTGAACACTGCCTGAACAATTTAAGACAGAAGCTTTCCAACAAAAAAGCAAACTCCAAACCAACCCCAAAGACTCATCCCTTCCCTCCCCAAATGGAACAGCTGGGGATGGGGAAATCTGCCTGGCCTTGGGCTTTAAGGAGGGCTCACAATCACTGAAATCCTCCCTCTCTATTAGAAAATTCCTCTGCTCTGTTTGATTTAAAAATACCCTGAGCAACTGCTGGTAGTGCCATCCTACTAGAGAGGGAAAAAAACCAAAAAAAACAACTCAGTTTCTTTTTAGGATATTTTTGAGCAGATGAAAATGGAAAGAAAAAAGAGATGTTCGAATGCAGGTAAAGCTCAACCAGAGTCCTGAAGGGAAAAGGGAATCAATTCCAGAGGGTCCTGCTGGCAGTGACAGTTCCATCCATGAGGGAATCCTGCGTGGGGATGAAATTCTGTGTCTTGTTGTGACCCTGGAGAAAGTGGAGGGGAAGGTCCCTGAGGGACCCCAGGCTTTTGTGGGATCTTCTGGCCTGGGGCTTTTTTTCTTGATTTCTTTAAGGGTTTTCATGGCTTTGTTCAGAGAAAAAAAAACCAATATAAAAAATAGCCAAACATTTAACCACAAAGGGGTTTGGTTCCCCAGATCCCTGAGGTGTCACTATCAGGGGCAGTGTTAGAACCCAGAATTGTCCCCAGACAATTCTATAATTGTCCCCAGGTCTCTCAGTGTCCCCATCAGGGGCAGTTTCTGTCCCCAGGTCTCTCAGTGTCCCCATCAGGGGCAGTTTCTGTCCCCACCAGGGGCAGTTTCTGTCCCCAGGTCTCTCAGTGTCCCCACCAGGGGCAGTTTCTGTCCCCACCAGGGGCAGTTTCTGTCCCCAGGTCTCTCAGTGTCCCCACCAGGGGCAGTTTCTGTCCCCATCAGGGGCAGTTTCTGTCCCCAGGTCTCTCAGTGTCCCCATCAGGGGCAGTTTCTGTCCCCAGGTCTCTCAGTGTCCCCATCAGGGGCAGTTTCTGTCCCCATCAGGGGCAGTTTCTGTCCCCAGGTCTCTCAGTGTCCCCATCAGGGGCAGTTTCTGTCCCCACCAGGGGCAGTTTCTGTCCCCAGGTCTCTCAGTGTCCCCACCAGGGGCAGTTTCTGTCCCCACCAGGGGCAGTTTCTGTCCCCAGGTCTCTCAGTGTCCCCACCAGGGGCAGTTTCTGTCCCCATCAGGGGCAGTTTCTGTCCCCAGGTCTCTCAGTGTCCCCATCAGGGGCAGTTTCTGTCCCCAGGTCTCTCAGTGTCCCCATCAGGGGCAGTTTCTGTCACTCAGATCTCTCAGTGTCCCCACCAGGGGCAGTTTTCTGTCACTCAGGTCTCTCAGTGTCCCCACCAGGGGCAGTTTCTGTCCCCAGGTCTCTCAGTGTCCCCATCAGGGGCAGTTTCTGTCCCCATCAGGGGCAGTTTCTGTCCCCAGGTCTCTCAGTGTCCCCACCAGGGGCAGTTTCTGTCCCCAGGTCTCTGGGAACACTGCAGGGCTCAGTGCCAGGGCTGGCAATGCTGGTCAGAGATGGGAGAGAAAAGCCCCAACACATCAAACGACAGAAAAAATACCCCCAGTGCTCCTGTGACAGGGAAATGTGGCATTTCAGGCAGCTCCTGTGAAAACCAGTGCCATTAATGCATTCCCAAGCTCTGCAGTTTGCTCAGGTTCTGTAGCACAAACTGCCAGCAGCACAGAACATTTCATGCTTTCATCTCCCAGAAATAATTTGACACTACTTGAGGATTTGATCGCTCTGATTACATTATTATTGTTTGTTGAATACCAATAAAAGCTTGGGAAAAAAAAAAACCCAACACTTCTCCCTGCCTGCTGCAGCAGAAGATGTGCCACGATGGGCCAGCACAGGGGACATGGGGGATTTTCCTTTTCCCATGGAATGGGGCTGAGCAGGAGGATTTCCCTGCAGCTCCTTCAGCCCCCAGTGCTGCCCTGCTGGTCCTGGTGGGGCCAGTCTGTCCCTGGATCCTGATGGATCCCAGCATGGAACATCCCAGATCAGCCCCGGGATTCACCCCAGCTCACTGCTCCTCCAGAATTACGGGATCATGGAATGGGTTGGGTTGGAAGGACCCCAAATCCCACCCATTCCACCCCAGCCATGGCAGGGACACCTCCCACTGTCCCAATGTCCAACCTGGCCCTGGGCACTGCCAGGGATCCAGGGGCAGCCACAGCAAATCTGGGAATTCCATCCCCACCCTGCCAGGGAACAATTCCTGCCCCAAATCCCATCCAGATCTACCCATTGTCAGCTTAAAGCCATTCCCTGTGTCCTGTCCCTCCGTCCCTTGTCCCCAGTCCCTCTCCAGCTCTCCTGGAGCCCCTTTAGGCTCTGGAAGGGCTCTGAGCTCTCCCTGGATCCTTCTCCTCTCCAGGTGAGCTCCACTCTCAAGCAGCACACGGAGCTGGGATCTGCTGGCCCCGAGCACTGTGGAAACGTGTCCAGCACTGCTGTCCCCAAACACAGAGTGACACTGGGTGAGGACCCCGCACAGACAGAGACCCTGCCCCGCCTCCTGCCCCGAAGACAAGAGATAAACCCTGCAGGAGTCCAGAAAACTCCACCAAACACCCAAAACTTCCCCCGTCCCCTCGTTTTCCCTGTTTGTGACCCTGCAGGAGCCAGGCAAGCCTGGCCAGCCAGGCTCAGCAGCCACGAGCTGTCCCCATGTCCCCACCAAAGCCACCCCTGGTGTGTTGCTGGGCGAGGAGGCTGCAGGGAGGGCAGAGCACCAGCCGTGCCATCAGCCTCATTATTTCCTTCCTCGTAGCATTCATTTGGCTCCCTAATCCAAACAGGGCTCTGCGCAGTTATTAAAGCGATTTTAATCCAATCAAACACAAACAGCACGGATCAAAGGAGGCCCCAGGGGCGCAGAGACATCGGGTAAAGTTCAGCACAGCAAATGCCAGGGCTGCTCCTGCTCCCCCAGCCAGCCCAGGGCGGGGTTTGCAGGATGTGTGCACCCCTTACCCGGTGCCCCACGCTGGCTGTGCCATTAGAGAGCCTGGCTAATCACCGGGGAGCACATCCCAATTAATTTAATTAGCGGGCAATAACATTACATCACGCCACGAGAAGGCTGCAGCACGTTTTCAGATTAAATCCCGAATTTGCCATAGAGCACAGCCATAGCTGGAACCAAAGGGAAGCTGCTCTTCCCCCTTTCCTTCCCAGCAGGCGCAGGCAGAAGGCTGGGAATCAGAATTCATCAGGTGAATCGATGGATTTTGTGAAATCCAGAGGTGTTGATTAATCCAACACTCCGGGCCTCTTGAATCGCTGAGTGCTGGCACCAGTGCCTGGAATGGGACATGAGAGCCCTCCCTGCCTCATCCATCCCCCAGACCTGACCCAAGTCCTAAAGGGTGACTAAACCCCCACACCGGCCACCATTCCTGACACCCCTCCAGCATTTCAGCTCTTTTCCCAGCCAAGGATTTATCCCCAGCCCCCCAGTTCTCCCAGGGAACTGGGAATCCCCTCCCAGCTCCCAGTGAGGTTCCCACAGCCCAGCTGAGCCTCTCCTTCCCTCCCTGTCACCCTGGGCCCTTTGAAATCCCACTCTGCTCTGCGGGAAAAACCCAAAGCCACGCTGGCCCCGTGGGGCTCAGGAGAGGTTTCCTGTCAGCCCCATCCTTGGGGACACAGTGACAGGATCAGCCTGGGCAGGGGCCAGGTCCTGTGGGAAGGACAGGGATCCCAGTGCTGGGATACAGGAGAGGGACAGAAGGTGCCCCAAGGCAGGACAGCAGCAGCAGGAGCCTGGGAAATCCTGCAATTCCACTGGAGACTTCCCATCCTCATCCTCATCCTCCTGTTCCTGCAATTCCACTGGAGACTTCCCATCCTCATCCTCATCCTCATCCTCCTGTTCCTGCAATTCCACTGGAGACTTCCCATCCTCATCCTCATCCTCATCCTCATCCTCATCCTCATCCTCATCCTCCTGTTCCTGCAATTCCACTTGAGATTTCCCAGTGCTCCTCATCCTCCTGTCCCTGCAATTCCACTTGAGATTTCCCATCTTCATCCTCCTGTCCCTGCAATTCCACTGGAGATTTCCCATCCTCATCCTCATCCTCATCCTCCTGTCCCTGCAATTCCACTGGAGATTTCCCATCCTCATCCTCCTGTGGGTGTCTGTGCCTGACCCTGAGCACCCTCGGGGCCCCCAGCAGGGCTGAGCTTCTGTCCCCAGTCCTGTGACCCTGTGGGCTCCTGTCCCCAGCCCCGGGACCCTGTGATCTCCTGTCCCCATCCCTGTGACCCTCTGTGACCTCCTGTCCCCATTTCTGTGACCCTCTGTGAGCTCCTGTCCCCATTTCTGTGACCCTCTGTGAGCTCCTGCAGACCCCAGCTCCCCTGTCCTGCTGGCACAGCTTCAATCCCAAACCCCCCGAGCCCTGCTGGGGAACGTCCCCAGGGCTGGAGCACAGCCAGGGCTGCTCTCCAAGGGAGCTTTTCCTGCCTCGTTCATTAACTGGATCCACTAATGAGCCTCTGGGAGCTCTCTGGGGAATTGTTCTACAGACAGGGTGGGGATGGAATTCCCAGCTTTGCTGTGGCTGCCCCTGGATCCCTGGCAGTGCCCAAGGCCAGGTTGGACATTGGGACAGTGGGAGGTGTCCCTGCCATGGCTGGGGTGGCACTGGGGGGGATTTGGGGTCCCTTCCCACCCAAACCAGTCCATAACACCATAAACCCCCAGCTCTGCAGGGGCAGCAGAGCAGGAAAATGTTCATTACCCACCCCGAATAATCCCCTGCTTCCTCACTTTAAAAAGTTGAGTTTAAAGAGAAGTTCAGTCTCCCTCTCTTTGAATTTTCCTTCTGATCTCCGTGTAGGAATATTTCAGGGGTTGCACTGCACCAACTGGAAAGTAATCACATAAAGCTCCTGTCAGAATTTCTTAGTGCTCCAGCTAATGAAAGGACAAATAAAATACCAGCATTATTGCCAACCTTTGAAAGTTGCCTTTCTGAGGAGTCCTTTTTAAGTGCTAATTAATCAAATCAGTGATATTTTTCCAGGGTCAGTGACTCATTACTGCTGCACTCGCTGGAAGTGAAGAAGGCTGAAATATTAAACTAAATAGATCATAATTCTTCCATAGATGGTCAAGCTGTGTTTGAGGCAGGAGCAGCATTCTCTTGAGTCAAACCCATTCTGAATCACTTTTTTTTCCTCCCTCTCTCCCTCCTTTTGATGGCATTAGAGGAGCAGGAGATGACATCAGGAGAAATGATTCCATCGACATCTGACCAGCCCTTGACTGGTGCAGAGCACCAGGGCCACCCTCCCCAGGGGAGCCCAATGGGAGGGAAGTCCCCAAGTGCCACCAAGGGTCACCTCTGAGTTCACACCTGGCTGGCACTGCCCGGCTCTGGAAGGCACAGCTGGATTCAAGGCTGGCAGCAGGAATTGGATTTTTGCTTGGATGGAAAGCAGGGAGTGGATGAAACTTCGTTCCAAGGACTTCACCCTGGCACCCTCGCAGCTTTTCAAATTGTGTATCCAGAAGGGAGCGCTGGAAAAAGGAAATGCAAGAGAGCAACGATAGGGAAAGGCAGAGGGAGGGACTGAGGGAAGATCCCAGAATGGTTTGGGTTGGGAGGGACCCCAAACCCCCCCCATTCCACCCCTGCCATGGCAGGGACACCTCCCACTGTCCCCATGTCCAACCTGGCCTTGGGCACTGCCAGGGATCCAGGGGCAGCCGCAGCAAATCTGGGCACCCTGTGCCAGCCCTGCCCACCCTGCCAGGGAAAGATTTCCTCCTAAAATCCAATCTTGTCCTCCCCTCTTTCACTTACAGCAATTCCCATGCCCTGTCCTTGGGGTAAGAAACCAAGAAAGGTAAATAAAACAGGGGAGAGACAGACTGAGGTATAAAACATGATGGAAGGGAAATAAAACAAAGAGAAAGAGGAAAGTCAGTTAAAACATGTTTTAAACCACCTCACAAATGAACATTTCTTACATGAGGAAAGGCAGGCTGGACAGATGTGGAACGTTCCAGAGGAATTTTCCATGTCAGGTGAGCCCTGCTCAGGAGAGGCAAATCCCAGGATCACAGCAGAGCTGAGTTTGAAGGGATCCCCAGGACTGAGTCCAAGTCCTGGGCAAAGACAGGTCTGGAAAAGCTCCAGAGCCTCAGCTGAGCCCGGACAGGGAGGAGCAGCAGCAGAGGTGATGGCAGCAGCACATGAAATAAAAATAAAAATAGAAATATATTTCCAGCGAGAGGGGGTCTGTGTGTGAGAGAACCTCACCCCGCACACGGGTGCCCAGCTCCAGCCCCTCTCATTTATCATCATCTTGCAGAGGAAACGCGCTCAGACACCGGCCGAGCCCCGCCGAGCACGGGGAGGATTTGTCTTCATCAACGCCGTGGAATATTCAGGTCTCCCGGAGCCTCTGCTGGAGGAAAACCTTTGTGTAATCTCAGTGCCAATCTCAATGCCACAGAAACACAATTTCGGGCTTGGCATTATGAGTTATTGCAGGCTATTAGATGGGGTTTTCATTTCTTTCACTGACTAATGCCTGTCCTCAGAATCAGAATTCCGTGCGGGGTCAGAATTCCGTGCAGAATCAGAATTCCGTGCGGGGTCAGAATTCCGTGCAGGATCAGAATTCCGTGCAGAATCAGAATTCCGTGCAGAATCAGAATTCCGTGCAGGATCAGAATTCCGTGCAGAATGATCATTCCGTGCAGGATCAGAATTCCGTGCAGGATCAGAATTCCGTGCAGAATGAGAATTCCGTGCAGAATGATCATTCCGTGCAGGATCAGAATTCCGTGCAGGATATCATTCCGTGCAGGATGATCATTCCGTGCAGGATCAGAATTCCGTGCAGGATCAGAATTCCGTGCAGGATCAGAATTCCGTGCAGAATCAGAATTCCGTGCAGGATGATCATTCCGTGCAGGATCAGAATTCCGTGCAGGATCAGAATTCCGTGCAGGATGATCATTCCGTGCAGAATCAGAATTCCGTGCAGAATCAGAATTCCGTGCAGGATGATCATTCCGTGCAGAATCAGAATTCCGTGCAGAATCAGAATTCCGTGCAGGATGATCATTCCGTGCAGGATCAGAATTCCGTGCAGGATCAGAATTCCGTGCAGAATCGGAATTCCGTGCAGAATGAGAATTCCATCTCTCCACAATTGCACGGGGATGATCCAGGGACGGCCACGGAACCAGCAGAGCTTCGCTGGAGTTTTCCTGGCAGCAAAGGCTGCTCAGAACCCGCAGCCCCAACAATCCTTGTGGAATTCCGGGTTTGGGGAGCGCCGCAGGGGCTGATGGTGGGATCCTGCAATTGGGGTTGGGAGGATCCCAAATCCCACCCAGGGCCACCCCCACTGTCCCAGCAGCTCCAAGCCCGATGTCCTGCGTGTCCGGGATCCAGGGGGACCCACGATGCCTCTGGAATGTTCTGGTTCTCCGGGCAGAAGGATGTGCTGGAATTTTGTGCCGGGAAGGAAGAAAACCCCAAATCCCTGCGGGCTCTCTGTGCTCTGGGGTTCCCGTCATTCCCTTCCTCACCCCATGGAATGCTGAGCCCCCCTGGCCCAGCCCCGCTCCTTCCCCTGGCCTGGGCACAGCTGAAAATAAAACGGAAAAAATAAAAAATAAAAATAAAAATAAAAATAAAAATAAAAATAATAAAAAATAAAATTTAAAATAATAAAAATAAAAATAAAAATAAAAGTAATAAAAATAAAAAAATTAAAATAAAATTTAAAATAATAAAAATAAAAATAAAAACAAAAAAATAAAAAATAAAAATAAAAAAAAAATGAAATTTAAAATAATAAAATAAAAATAAAAATAAAAAATAAAAAAATAAAAAATAAAAATAAAATTTAAAATAATAAAAATAAAAATAAAAAACAAAAAAAATAAAAATAAAAAAAAAAAAATAAAATAAAAAAAAAAAAAAAAAAAAAATAAAAATAAAAATTAAAAATGACATTTAAAATAATAAAAATAAAAAAAAATAAAATAAAAATAAAAATAAAAATAAAAATAAAAATAAAAATAAAAATAAAAATAAAAATAAAAATAAAAATAAAAATTGAAACGGGGCTGAATATTTCAGAGTTTTGGGTCAGCAGAGAAAAAGAAGCCCCGGGTCTTTCCCTGATGATTTTTTTTTTTGGGAGGAAATTTGATGTGCCAAGGTCCAGATGTTTTGTTTGCCCATCCAAGGGATCTGGAAGCCACCCATGAAATCTGCTTGGGTTTGGGGAAATATAGAAATTAGAGAGATATAAATATAGAAATCTAGAGATATATAAATATGTAAGCGTATATATATATATATATATATATAAAAATATAGAAATCTAGATATAATAAGTATATAAATATATAAATATATAAATATATAAATATATAAATATATAAATATATAAATCTCGAGAGATATAAATCTAGAAATCTAGAAATATGTTAATATATAAATATATTTATATAACTATATAAGTATATAAATATATATAAAAGATATAAATCTATATATAAGTCTATAAATATATATAAGTATATAAATCGAGAGATATATAAAGAGAGATCAATCTAGAGATATATAAATTTATAAATATATTTATATAAATATATAAGTATTTCTATATATAAAACATATAAATCTAGATATATAAATATATAAATCTAGAGAGATATTAATATATTTTCTATAAATATATAAATAAATATATCAAAAGCTGTATTAAATAGTTCTATGCCATATAAAAGGTTTCTATATATTATATAAATATATAGATATCTAAATATAGAAATATCAATAGCCGCATTAAATAGTTCTATATGATATAAAAATCTTTTTATATATTATATAAACATAAAGATAAATACATAAATATATTTATAGATAAATATATTCATAGATAAACGTAGAAATAATGCATTAAATAGTTATGCATTATATAAAAATGTTTTTATAGATTATATAAATATAGAAAAATATGTAAATATAGACATATAAATATATTTTATAAAAATATATTTATTTATATATTTATAGAAAATATATCAATAGCTGTATTAAATAGTTCTATGTGATATAAAAAGTTTGGATGTATTATATAAATATATAAATTAATATCTAAACATAGAGACATAAATATAGAGAGATATAAATATATGAATATATAAATATATGGATAGAAAATAAAGAAATATAGTAAAATAGAAATACAATAATATAGAAATAACATCGAAATATAGAAATAGCTGCATTACATAGTTCTATGTGACATAAAAAGTTTAGATGTATTATGTAAATGTATAAATTAATATCTAAATATAGAGAGATATAAATATATGAATATATAAATATATGGATAGAAAATAAAGAAATATAGCAAAATAGTAATATAATAATATAGAAATAATATAGAAACATAGAAATAGCTGCATTACATAGTTCTATGTGATATAAAAATGTTTTATATGTTATTTAAACGGAAAAATAAAAATATAAATATATAAAAATATGTATATAATATATATATATATATATTTATATAGAAATATAGAAATAATGTATTAAATAGTTTTGTATTATATAAAAATGATTTTATCTAGTATATAAATAGATAAATTAATAAATAAATAGAGGTTATGGAGCAGACCGTGCATTTCTGCCCTGTACCAGACCTCAGTCCCAGCGGGGGGACGGGTGCGGATTTTCCATGGAAACAGGAATTTAAGGGATTTCCCTGTGCCAGGGACACCCAGCCTGTGGGGGGGGACACACATTGAGAAAATGAGAAAATTCCAGCCTGAAAAATCTTCCAGGCTGGATCTTCTCAGCTCTGTTCCCAGCCCAAGGCCAGGGAGAATTTCTGCCAGGGTGATGATTTGGTCACAATAAAAAGGAATTAATACCAAAATCAAACCCCTGTTGTGGTGTGTGCCCAGGCCCTGGCCATGGGGTGTCTTCTCTCTGAACCAATCTCCTTTTCTCTGCTCTGGGAGTTGCAGTCCTGCTATAAAACCAAGAGTGTTCCTGGATAAACTTGGCTCTTTCTTCCTGTCGTGACAGACGCCCATGGAGCTGAGCATCTTATTTCTGCTGCCCTTAAAGGGTTAAAACCCCATTCCCACCCCTTCCCCTGAGTGTGGCTGTTTTTAAACAATCTGAGTGAGAAATCACAGGAGCCACGTGAGAACGGGAAGGGTTTTGTTGGTTTTTTCCAGGAGGGAACATAGAAAAGTTGGGGTTTTTTAGCGGAGAAAAAAAAAAAAAGCTCTTGGCAACGCTAAAGGTGCTGTGAAGCCCCGGGGTGGAGGCAGATTGGAGAGTGAAATGAAAAGCAGAATGTCCCCATGTCGCCGGTGTCCCGGAGCGATGAGTCAAAGCTGGAATTGTTCTTTCGGGGTTTCTGGGCGCTCCGCAGGCGCTCAGGCGTCCCCACATCCCCCGTCCCCACTGGCTGATTTTTGCCTCAAATCTCCTCCAGATCTGCTGCGCTCATGGCTGGTGATTAAAGGATGGAGAAAACCTCCAGGACTGCACCCACACACCCCGGGATTCAGATATATTTATTTATATATTTATAAAAAAATATATCAATAGCTGTATTAAATAGTTCTATGTGATATAAGAAATATAGTAATGTAATAACATAGAAATATAAAAATATAGAAATATAAAAATATAGAAATATAAAAATACAGAAATATAAAAATACAGAAATATAAAAATACAGAAATATAAAAATACAGAAATTCAGACATTTTCTGTCAGAGAACAAAGTGGGAAAATCGCCCCCAAAAAACCAACTGCATCTTCAGTGGTACCCAACACTGCCATGGCTGTGCCCGGGGGGACGGACAGACAACCCAGGGGGGGATGGACAGACACACCGGGGAGGGATGGACAGACAAACCAGGGGATGGACAGACAGACAACCCAGGGGACGGACAGACACACCCGGGGGGACGGACAGACAAACCAGGGGGGGATGGACAGACACACCGGGGGGGGATGGACAGACACACCGGGGGGGACGGACAGACAACCCAGGGAGGGCAGAGCTCGGTTCCAGAGCTTGGCTTTGTGCAGAGTTTATGGAATTGTGACCTGTCCTTCCTTCAGGAATTGTGACCTTCCTTTCTTCCAGCACCAGCCTCATCCAAGGGCAATCTTGGGATGGTTTGGGCTGGAAGGGACCCCAAATCCCACCCAGGGACACCTCCCCCTGTCCCAGTGCCCAACCCCAGTGTCCAACCTGGCCTTGGGCACTGCCAGGGATCCTGGGGCAGCCACAGCAAATCTGGGCACCCTGTGCCAGCCAGGAATGATGAGGATAAAGTTTAATCCTCTGGAAAATCCTCTGCTGTTCATGCCCAGACTCTCCAGGGGTCACCCCCGACGTGTGGCAGCTCCTGGGGCAGGTGGCACCAGGAGTGATGGGAAGGGGTCAGGTCCGAATTAACACCGAGGGGGAAAAGCAGAACGGGGCTGAAATGTTCGAGTAACTTCCAGCAGCCCTTACAAATGGCCATTATCTCCTCTCCAATCTGCCAGGGAGGGAAGGAGAGCTCAGCTGAGCACTTTAGGGTAATGTTATTCATAAGCAAGGCTTATCTCCCTCGGTACAGCTTGCATATTTTTATAAATAACTGAATTCCTTAACCACTCACGGCTCGGGAGCCGAGAGATTCGTGTCTCACCTCGTTTCCCAGAGGAAATGGATTTATGGCCACTGTACAGCTGCCTCCTAATTAGTGCAGGGTTTGCAGAGGGTTTGATGAACCCTCCACAATATGGATTCTCCAGGTGTGAGAGGAGCAGAGCCAGGCTCTGACACTCCCTGGGAATCCCAGGCAGTGCTGGAACATTCCGTGCTCACCCCAGGAAAACCTCTGTCCACCCCTGCAAACAAAACCCAGAGCATTTCCTTCCCCACACCATGAAGGGGAGAATCCCAGAAATCCCAGAGGCATTCCTAGAACCAGACATGCCAACAGCTTTCAAACCTGCACCTATCAATAGGGTAGCTTTTAATTCACTTTAAATGGCAGGTTCAAGTCGGCCACTGTCACTGTGACTTTGTCTGCTTCAGATTTTTTCATGGCTTGAAGCAGCAATTTATTGTTTTGTACTGAGAGATTCAGAAAAGTCAAGCTGAGAGTGGTTCCCAGGGAATAAATCATCTCACTGCGATAAACATTTCCCTTAAAATTGCTTTTTCCACAGTTTATTAGACCTTTTATTTTGGAGGAGGCAGTTTCACAAATTTTCCTCTGCAGTTTTAGTGATTGATAATTAAGCTCATGTGGTTTGACTCGTTCTGTGATTTCAAAGGCAAATCTTCATCTCACCCACCCAACACTCACCTACAGCACCGTGTCCTATTTCAAAATAAGAGAGCAATGGTAAAAAGGGAACAGATTCCTCATGGAAGGGGCTGTGCAGGCCTGGCACGGTGCCCAGGGCAGGGCTGGAGTCCTGGACGTGCCCAAGGCCAGGCTGGACAGGGTTTGGGACACTGGGAGCTCTCCCTGCCCATGGCAGGGGTGCAATGGGATGGTCCTGACACCAACCATTCCGGCTTTTATTTCATTTTTTCACTTATCTAAGCTGCATTTGATGAGACTTGGCCAAGTCTTTGATATTAATGAAATCCAACAGAACTTCCTCCCCTGAGTGTTCTCCCACACTCGTGCAGAAAGGGCAGCGTGCCCAGGGAGCCTCACCAGGAAAGGATTTCTCAAACAAAATAGGGAATGCAATCCTCAGTTTATCATATGGGGATGGCTGCAGGTCCTGTCCTGGCTAAGGCAGGGAATTGCAGATCCAAAAATCTCCAGCCTGCCCTGGTTTTATGAAGCTGCTTTGCCATCTCCTGCTTCGTGCTCTCCACTGCCTGGTAGCACTGCAGCCTCTTCATTCTCAGAACTGGGCCATACCCACTGTAATCCAAATAAATCCATCTCACCTTTCGGCAGAAACAATAAAAAGACAGATAAGGAACAAAAGCTAAGGGTTCTTTGTCACATGTTCATAAATGAATAAAAGTACGTGATGGAAAACTCTCTGAAACAACATCCAATCACTGGTGGCACTTCTAAGAGACACATCACTAATGGTTCATTTAACTTCACAGTATCTTAAACTCCCTCATTTTGTGAAGCTGGAATTATTTATGAGACAGTTTATTATGAGCAGATTAATATTCATTGGACAGTTGGCAGAAGATGTATGCTCCCATCTCGGGATGCTGTGCAGGAGAACAGAGCCATCACTTTGGGATGTGGACAGAGCTGATTGCAATTAGGGTGGGGCAGGGGTCATTGGGGTGATGCAGGGATCATTGGGGTGGTTCAGGGGGAAATTGGGGTGATGCAGGGATCATTGTGGTGGTTCAGGGGGAAATTGGGGTGATGCAGGGATCATTGGGGTGGTTCAGGGATCATTGGGGTGGTTCAGGGGGTCATTGGGGTGGTGCAGGGATCATTGGGATGATTCAGGAGTCATTGGGGTGGGGCAGAGGGTCATTGGGGTGGTTCAGGGTTCATTGGGATGGTGCAGGGGTCACTGGGAGGGTGCAGGGGTCATTGGGGTGATTCAGGGGTCATTGGGATGGTGCAGAGATCATTGGGATGATTCAGGGATCATTGGGGTGGTGCAGGGGGTCATTGGGATGATTCAGGAGTCATTGGGGTGGGGCAGAGGGTCATTGGGGTGGTTCAGGAGTCATTGGGATGGTGCAGGGGTTATTGGGGTGATTCAGGAGTCATTGGGGTGGGGCAGAGGGTCATTGGGATGGTGCAGGGGTCACTGGGATGGTGCAGGGGTTATTGGGGTGATTCAGGGTTCTCCCTGTCCCATCCCAGAGATCCCACCCAGCCCTGGCTCCAGCCCAGCACTGCCCCAGCACCCAGGGCTGCTGTCCTCACCTAAAGAGGTTTCAGGAGTCCCTCTCAGCACGGATCCATCCATTCCTGTGATTTATTTGCTGCTGCTAAATATAAGGAATGCAGGTGCCCAGCCCTCGGGGTTGCAGCAGATCGCAGCAATCACATGGAAAATAAAGGAAACCTGGCCCCACTGCCTGCCCCCATCAGCTGGGAGCCATCAGGGGGTGCTGGCAGGAGGAGCTGACATAGGAGTGACACATCCAAACAGCCATGCTCGCACTGAGACACACAGGAGTGAGTAAAACAGGATGGATGAAAACACCCATTGGTTCCATTTGTGCTGCTGGAACTGGTGGGATTCAGGAGTCCCACAGCGACAGAGATTGCCTCACATGTGTCACCACTGCTGCTGTTGCTGCTGTCTTTTGTCCTTCATGGGTGCTTTGCTCAACTCTCCACTCATTTTGGGCAGCCTGGCAGCACCAGGATCTCCTCATGAGCCTTTGTTGTCCTTGTGATGCCCAAAGAGGCCACCTGGAACAGAGCTAAAGGAATAAAACAGGGAGTTATTAAAGGAATAAAACAGGGATTGATTAAAGGAATAAAGCAGGGATTTATTAAAAGCCCTTCCAAGGCTCCACCCTGGGCAGTGCAGGAGCCCCAGATGGGCTCAGAGTCCCGAGTTTCACACTTGGATCACTTTGGGTCCATTCCCACCTTGGCTTCATTGTCCAATCCCAGCTCCAGGCTCTGCAGTGCCATCCTCCCACATTCTCTCCTCCACTCGCTGCTCTTTGCACTTTTTGGGGCTGGAGCTGCAGCGTGTCCTTGGCTGTGGGGCTGGCAAAGGATTGTTTGGTGTGCCTGAGCTGGGAGGAGAGCTGGGAACACTTTGTGTGGAGCTCAGAGTTATATCCCAGGGCAGGACAGAGGCTGGGAAATAGAAAAGCTGAAATTTAAAGCACCAGTGGGGTTGTCCCTCGGTGAAGACAGAACATTCCCCAGCAGAGCAGGCACAGAGCAGCCCCTGCACACACCGGCCCAGGGAATTTGTGTCCCTGGGAAATGCAGCAACATTGGCCAAGGAAATGAGTGACAGGGACTGTAACCAGTCCCGTGTGTGTGCCCAAGAAACTCAGACCCCCTTTAAGGAGGGTGCATGTGGGACACACATTGAGAAAGTAAGAAAATTCCAGCCTGAAAAATCTTCCAGGCTGGAGCTTCTCAGCTCTGTTCCCAGCCCAAGGCCAGGGAGAATTTCTGCCAGGGTGATCATTTGGTCACAATAAAAAGGAATTAATACCAAAATCAAACCCCTGTTGTGGTGTGTGCCCAGGCCCTGGCCATGGGGTGTCTTCTCTCTGAACCAATCCCCTTTTCTCTGCTCTGGGAGTTGCAGTCCTGCTATAAAACCAAGAGTGTTCCTGAATAAACTTGGCTCTTTCTTCCTGTCGTGACAGACGCCCATGGAGCTGAGCATCTTATTTCTGCTGCCCTTAAAGGGTTAAAAGCCCATTCCACAGCTCCAGGTGCAGAGCAATAAAGAGAGTTTTTGTCACATGGATCACAGGGGGGTGTGTTGTTTGTCTCCAGCCACGTCTCCAGTCAACATTAGAGCAAATTTAAAACTTCCTGTCCCATTCCAGCACTGGACACCTTTAGGAGCCTCGTGTCTCAGGATCTGAGCTGCTGCTGCCTCCCTTCACACACTGCTGTGGGCTGGGAGGGACCCAAATCCCTGCAGTGCCACCCCAGCCAAGGCAGGGACACCTCCCACTGTCCCAGGTGCTCCAGCCCCAATGTCCAGCCTGGCCTTGGGCACTGCCAGGGATCCAAGGTTCATCTCCTGTACCCCTGAGCACAGACCCAGGCTGACTTTTCACTGTATTTTGACTTTTTTTGCTCCTCTGCCAGGTCCAAGCTGACCAGGGCAGCCATGGGCAGCTCCAGCCTTGTGCCAATAAAATCCCAACAGCTGCTGAAGCACCATCCTTGTGTTGTTCCTCCAAACCACATCATTTTTATTGGCCAGAAGTGAAGCCAAGAACCCCCTGGCTCCTCCTGCCCTTCCCACTGTTCTCCTGCCAGCCCTGCTCCTCCCCACACAGGCAGCAGAAAAGGAATTTCACCACCTCTTCAGCATTTAATATAAAATCAGGTACATTGGGGTCAATCATTGGGGTCAATGCTCCTCCTGGAGCAGTGCAAAGATCGTTCTCATTTTGGAACTTTTTTTTTTTTCCATTAAGCTTAAACACCCAACTTGAGAAAGGACCCTCCTCACCTCAGCCCCTCTCCCAAAACCAGAGGGGTTTGGAGAGTCAGGAGAAGCCACAGAGCTTCAGAAAAAAACAAAATTAAAAACCCATTGCATGCTCAAATTACCTTCTAATTTCTTATCAAATTAACAACATAGAAAAAATTGGGTTTTTTCCACCACTTGTGACCCCCAGACTAAGCCCAGCCATAACATCACTCCCTGGGAACCCTTGAAACCAGACAAGTTAATATATGTACAGGAGAAATCAGCGTGCCTTTGAATCTCCTAATGAGCCCAGAGCTTTTGTAATAAGCCTATTTTTGGTCTGGGTATTTATAACTATCCCCCCCCTGAAACTGAGAAGAAGGAGCAGTTCATAAACTGATCCAGTATTTGCATAAAATATGTGGCTGGAGCTGATGCTGATGAGCTCCTGAGAGCATTGTAGGCAAAAGGAAAAGCAAACAGAACTCACCGAGTGGCCAAAATTCCCCCACACCCCGAATTCGAGGAGTGGCAGAGCTGTGCTGACAGGAAGGGACCCTAAAATCCTGCCAGTGGGAGCTTCCCCCAGGGTTGTTTTTTTTTTCCTGGATATTCCAGTGCCCTGCTGGAGTGGCAGGGCAGCTCCTGGTGAGGAGAAGGAGCAGGGGGAGAGGGAGGGGCTGAGCAGAGCCCCCCTGACACCCGTTATTTGCTGCCATCCAGGGACCAGATTCCCTCTGTGCTGGTCCCTGGGCTCAGCAGCCGGGGGAGCTGAAAGGTGGGACCTGCTGGGACAGGGCTGGAGGAGAGCCCAAGGACGAGCTGCACATCCCTCGGGATTCCTGCAGAAAAACCCAAACCAGAACGCTGTGGCTGTCACCCCTGTGGCTGTCACCCCTGTTTCTGTGACCCCTGTGGCTGTGACCCCTCTGATTGTCACCCCTCTGGCTGTCACCCCTGTGGCTGTCACCCCCCTGGTTATGGCTGTCACCCCTCTGGGTGTGGCTGCGACCCCTGTAGCTGTAACCCCTCTGATTGTCACCCCTGTGGGTGTCACCCCTGTCGCTGTCACCCCTATTTCTGTCCCCCTTGTTTCTGTCACCCCTGTGACTGTCACCCCTGTTTCTGTCACCCCTGTGGCTGTCACCCCTGTGGGTGTCACCCCTGTTTCTGTCACCCCTGTTTCTGTCACCCCTATTTCTGTCCCCCTTGTTTCTGCCACCCTATTTCTGTCACCCCTGTTTCTGTCACCCCTATTTCTGTCCCTCTTGTTTCTGCCACCCTATTTCTGTCACCCCTATTTCTGTCACCCCTATTTCTGTCCCCCTTGTTTCTGCCACCCCTGTTTCTGTCCCCCTTGTTTCTGTCACCCCTATTTCTGTCACCCCTATTTCTGTCACCCCTATTTCTGTCACCCCTGTTTCTGTCGCCGGGGGTGGCCCCAGCAGGGAAAGGTGGGAAGGGTTTTGCTCATGGAATTGTTCTGCCTCGGGGACTGGAGCAGGGGGAGGATCAGAAGGGCCTGAGCTGCGGCGCTGGCACAGGAAAACCTGCGGAGCTGCCCCGGTTCTGCTCAGAATGGGCTTTTCAGTGTGGGAGTCCTTTGGCTTTTCCTTGTGGCGGCGTGGCAGCTGTCACCCAGCAGAGGGGAGGGAGCAGGGCCAGGCAGGGTGACCCCGGTCACCGCGGCTCCGGGGCACGGCACCGCACCGGCCCGTGCCTGTGTGTGCTGGAATCGCTGCCTTTAAAGCTTTAATTTCAATGTTCCTCGGCTGATCGCTGCTCCTTGTGATTCCAGCAGCCCCCACATTCCTGTGAGAACAGCCCCGAGTGTCCCAGGAGCAGGCAGCGCTCTCGTGGGGGTCTGACCTCCACAGAATCGCTCTGCAGGGCTGATGGATTTAAAACCTTTAGCTGCTCCCCGAATTCACCCTGGAGCCCCCCCAGTTCACCCTCCCAGCCTCCTGCCCCCCTCCCCACCCCACCCCTGGGCACTGGCGTTTTCTCCCTCACCCTGGGCTGCTGCTCCATTTCCTGCCCTCCCTTCATTCAGCGGCACCATCACTGTTCATCTCTGCAAAATATTGGTAATTTGAATTAAAATTGTGATTTGGATAGAAGTTGTAATTTGTATAGACACTGTAATTTGTATAAAAACACATTTCCTCCAGCAAATTCTTTGCCTGGCTTTTATGTTTCCTGGGTTTGGAACACAATGAACACTCTCACTGCAGACCTTCTGTTTCCTTCTGAATTCTTAAAAGGCAGAAAAATGGTTAAGGATCTGTAAACTCTTCTCCTATATTTTCAGAAGTGGAAAACAAATGAAGTGAGTTTCATTTCAGAAGGGTTTGAGGGGTTGTTTTTTTTCAAATATTCTCCAGGGCAAAATTCTGATGCAGCAGCAGCAGAGTCAGGTTGTCTCACGCATGAACAGCATCACATATATATAAATATATATAAAAATATATATATAAATCTGTATCTCTGAGGGCTCAGTATTTGAAATCATGCCAGCAACGGCCTCTGTTCTGTCCGTTGCATTAATTCCCAGCTGTGGACGTGGCTCGGGAGCGTGGATGGACATTCCCTGCCTTTCCCATCCCTTTCCCAAGGCCGGCTGGACGTGACCCAGGCGTGCCTGGCGCCAGGAGCAGCTCCAGCCCTTCCTGCGGTGGGTGTCGTTCATTATCCCTGCCATTAATTGTGAATGAACCAGCAGCTGCTCGCTGCTAATGAGGCGCAGCACCGAGAATTCTCTGGGTGCCTGCAGCTCCGGGCTTGGCAGCGTGCCTGCGGTTCCTGGAATGGCCGGGAACTCAACCAGGGAACTCGGGGAACTCAACCAGGGAACTCGGGGAACTCGGGGAACTCAACTCAGGGAACTCAACCAGGGAACTCGGGGAACTCGGGGAACTCGGGGAACTCAACCAGGGAACTCGGGGAACTCAACTCAGGGAACTCGGGGAACTCAACTCAGGGAACTCGGGGAACTCAACCAGGGAACTCGGGGAACTCAACTCAGGGAACTCGGGGAACTCGGGGAACTCAGGGAGCTCAGCCTGGCAGGGCACTCAAAGCCCAGCCAGCCCAGGATGCTCCAAGCCCGGTCCAGCCCAGCCTTCAGAGCTCTCAGAAGGAATTGGGCTCAGTAAAAGCTGAGGTCTAAGCTGGGTTTAGTTTTTTCTTGGTTTATGGCAAAGGTTCATGCACTGAGTGTGAGTTTTTAAATGGGAAAAGCAGGAATACACATTCATTCCATGAACATTCCCTGCTTTTAGAGTTCACTGCAGTGCTGCATCACACTGAGAGTAGATTTGGATGGGATTTGGGGCAGGAATTGTTCCCTGGCAGGGTGGGGATGGAATTCCCAGATTTGCTGTGGCTGCCCCTGGATCCCTGGCAGTGCCCAAGGCCAGGTTGGACATTGGGGTTGGAGCAGCTGGGACAGTGGGAGGTGTCCCTGCCATGGCAGGGGTGGCACTGGGGGGGATTTGGGGTCCCTCCCAGCCCATTCCATGGCTCCATGTGTCCCTGTGAGCTGTGTGACATCCCCGTGTCCCTGTGTGACATCCCCGTGTCCCTGTGTGACATCCCCGTGTCCCTGTGAGCTGTGTGACACCTGTGTGTCCCTGTGTGACATCCCCGTGACACCTGGGAGCTGTGTGACACCCCAGTGTGTCCCTGTGTGACACCCGTGTCCCTGTGAGCTGTGTGACATCCCCGTGTCCCTGTGTGACATCCCCGTGTCCCTGTGTGACATCCCCGTGTCCCTGTGTGACATCTGTGTGTCCCTGTGAGCTGTGTGACACCCGTGTGTCCCTGTGTGACATCCCCGTGTCCCTGGGAGCTGCCTGGCACCTTGGCACTGGGAAATGCAGGGGCTGAGCCCAGCCGGGATCAGCTCGGAGCCCAAGAGCTGCACCGCGTGTGTTTGGGCTGCTCCTAATTCCCCTGGGCACCCTGAGCCCAGCCCCGAGCGACACCACAACCACAGAAATCAGCAATGTCCTTGGGGACACTGAGGGGACACTGAGCGTGGCAGGAACCGCTGGGGACAGAGCCAGGGCAGGGACTGCAGCCACGAACCCTGCGCTGGAATTAATGGAGAGATCAGAGCAATTAATTAATGTGAGATGGGCTCCCAGCTCCCATTTAGTGACTGTTGATGTGTACATGCACCAAAACCATATATATAATATATATACATACATACACACATATATATTTACACAATCTATTTTTAAATACATATAGTATATATATTTGTTCTATCTATATGGTAAATATATTTGTTCTGTATACATGATATATAAATATGTTATATAGAGAGTATATATATTTGTTCTATATACATGATATGTAAATATGTTGTATATGTATAGTATATATATGTTATATACATGGTAAACGTATTTGTTCTATATATACAGTATATATATTATATATATGGTGTATACATATATTTGTTGTATGTATTAGATATATTTGTGTTATATATATAGTATATATGTTATATCTATATTATATATATTTGGGTTGTTATATATAGTATATAATTGTGTTATGTATGTATAGTGTATATATGTTCTCTATATATAGCATATATTTGATTAATATGCTACATAAATACTATACATATTTGTTGTGTATATATAGTATATATATTTGTTATATCTATATTATATATATTTGGGGTTTTTTATATATAGTATATATATGTTCTATATATGGTATATATTATATATATACCATATATTTGATTTATATGCTATATCAATATTATACATATTTGTTATGTATATATAGTATATATATTTATTGTATCTATACATGTATTTGTTTTTTATACATGTCTTTGTTTTTTATATATGTATACTATATATATGTTCTATATATGGTACACATATCTGCTATATCCAGATGGTATATATATATTTATTTTTTATATATGCTATATATACCTATTATATGTATAGTACATATAAGTTCTATATATGTTATATATAATATATATGGTCTATAAATTTGCTTTATATATATATATATACACTATATATATTTGTATTATATACCTAGCATATATATACTATATATATTTGTTGTGTATATAGTATATATTTGTTATATCTATATCTTATATATTAGTTTTATCTATATGGTAGATATACTTGCTTTTTATATATGCTACATATACTGGTGTTAAATATATAAATATATCAATGTATAAATATACAAATATATCAATGTATAAATGTATAAATATATAAATAAATATATAAATGTATAAATATATCAATGTATAAATATATAAATATATCAATGTATAAATGTATAAATATACAAATATATAAATATATCAATGTATAAATGTATAAATATACAAATATATAAATATATCAATGTATAAATATATAAGCAATCCCACTGGCTGTGATTAGAAAGTTTTTCCCCTGAAATTGTGGTGACCTGGCAACACATAAATAAACAAACACCTACAGACAAGTGCAGGTTCAGGTTCTGTTCAACCAGGTTTTCATGGCCCAGTTTCCTTTGACTCCAGTTTATTTTTTCTTTGCATCAAATCTCTTTGATGACCTCACCGAACAGGAGGTTCAGGTGAGGAGTTTTTGGGGTACAGGACGAGAGTTTGGTGAAATAAATGTTTTGACAATAAACAAAATTCTGAATTGGGATGTTTTGGTTACTGTGTTGTGAAAGATCTTTGAAATACTGGCTTTTTTTTTTTTTTAATTGGAAGGTCATCAAGTTTGCCAGATAACGTTGAAATGCAAAGTATAGCAGGATTTTTTTTCTGCTTTTTGGGGAAATAAAACATCATGGAATCACTTTCTCCTATTTCAATACCGTGGGGCAATGAGAGTTTTGCACTGAGAATGCAAAGCAGGGAAACACTTATATTAGAACAATTAGTGCCAAAAACATCTGCATCCCTTGTTAACCATAGGGACCATCCAGCAAAAGGGATTTTTTTTTTCCTTTTTTAACGTTAATTGGAATTCATTAAAATAACTTTGCTTCAAAGTGAACATTAAAGCCATATCTGAGCTTTTTATTTCCATGTTTACCTCGTCAGCCTCCATCTGGTTCGGGCTCTCCTGAGCAGCTCGGGGGGCGAGACCGGAGCTGAGAGGAATTCCTGCTGTGCTGAAAAAATTCCCAAAGCCACCCTGCCTGCTCCTGGTCACTGCTGAGGGGACATGGGGACACACAGAGCACTCGGGGTGGGGTGGCATGATGGGATAATGGGATGGGATATTGGGATAATGGGATTTTGGGATGGGATACTGGGATGGGATAATGGGATGATGAGATGGGATGATGGGATGGGATAATGGGATTTTAGGATGGGATAATGAGATGGGATAATGGGATTTTGGGATCGGAGATGGGGTGGGATGAAGGGATGGGATAATGGGATTTTGGGATAGGATGGGATTTTGGGATTTTGGGATTTGGAGATGGATCCCACCTGGTCAGGGTCCTGATGGGTTTTAAGGAGCCCTTGCCCACCTGGACCCCTCTCTGCTGCTTCTGCATCCAGCCCTGGATTCCCAAACTCAAGAAGGACCTGGAGCTGCTGGAGAGAATCCAGAGGAGGCACGGAGCTGCTGCAGGGCTGGAGCCAGGCTGGGACACCTGGGAATGTTCACCTGGAGACGAGAAGGATCCAGGGAGAGCCCAGAGCCCCTGGCAGGACCTAAAGGGGCTCCAGGAGAGCTGGAGAGGGACTGGGGACAAGGGATGGAGGGACAGGACACAGGGAATGGCTTTAAGCTGACAATGGGTAGATTTGGATGGGATTTGGGGCAGGAATTGTTCCCTGGCAGGGTGGGGATGGAATTCCCAGCTTTGCTGTGGCTGCCCCTGGATCCCTGGCAGTGCCCCAGGCTCCTCCTGCCCCTCATTCCCGCCCGGAGCATCTTCCTGATCCTTCCCAAGCTCCTGCTTCCCCTTCCTGAGCTCCTTCTGCTTCCCCTCACACGGACCTGCTTTTCCCCCACTCTGGGGATTCTCTTCCAGGAATCCTTTCCCAGGTTGGCTCGGGATGAGATCCCAAAATATTCCCAGCCCTGCAACATTCCCTGCCCTGTGATATTCCCACAACATTCCCAGCCCTGCGATATTCCCACAACATTCCCACAACATTCCTAGCCCTGCGATATTCCCACAGCATTCCCAGCCCTGCGACATTCCCACAACATTCCCAGCCCTGCGATATTCCCACAGCATTCCCAGCCCTGCGATATTCCCACAGCATTCCCAGCCCTGCAGTCTCCACACGGAGCTTTCCCTCTGTGAACACGGAGCCTCCCGAGCAGCAGCTCTCGCAGAAAGTGCTGAAAAGTGACAAAACCCGAGCTCTAATTCCTTCCAGGGTGACACGTTATTACAAGGGTATTAGCTGAGCTTTCCAATTTTCCTGGTGCCTCCGATTCAGGAAACCAATGTAAAGATTTCCAGACGCTGCATATGAATAATTTACCCCTCACTCGATTCAGCTCTGGAACTCTTCCCTATTTTTACCAGGATCAAGCAAATGTCGCATCACACCACAAAGGTAAATGAGCACATTTCTAGTTAAAAGACGTTCTGAGACAGGTTCGTGGCCAGTAAATCTCGAAGTGGGGGTGTGGGAGCAGTGAACCCCGGCTCTGTGAGAGGTCAAAATTCCCAGGACTGGCGGGGATTGATGCCAGGGGTGGGAGTTGTGTCCCCACTGCTGATTTGGGCTGAGAATCAATGAAAGTGCTGCACACCGGGCACTTGGAGCATCAGGAGCTTCAGCAGCAGCTCAGCGCAGGTTCAGAGCCCGATTTTACTGCCTTGTCTCCAGAAGGTTGAGTTCGGGAGGGAGGGGTTTGGAATGGAAATGAGGGAATTCCCAGCAGGACCCTGCAGCCCTGGAGCAGCCCCGGAGGCAGGAGCAGAGTGAACAGAGATATTTGCTCACACAGAGGCATTTTAGTGACACTTTCTCCTGAAAACGAGCACTGGAAGGGCATTCCCACCAAGCAGGCTGCCAGGATGGGACATGGGGGGCACAGTTCCCCAGGAATGTCCCCAGGGAGGCGATTCCAGCCTCTCTCTGCTCAGGGCTGGGCTCTGCCTCCCGTGCAGGGAGAATTCCCGGCTCAGTCCCTGCCCCTGCCGGCCCTGCTGCCAATTCCTGTGCCAGCAGCCCAGGAGATATTGGATCCACCTGCCCTGGGGGCAGCCAGGTCACCGACATCCAGAGAGGCACAATCACCTTTTGTGTTGCGGCCAAACTCGTCTGCTGTGATGATTCAACACTTCCCGGAGAAGCTCTGCTGGCTGGGAGCCTTCAGGATGGATTTAGTGTTGCATCATTAGAGGGCTCTAATTCAGCGGGAGAGGAGACAGCGGAAACATCGCCTCGGATTTGCACCTGGTTGTTACAGCTTGAACTCGGAGACAGACGAGGCTCCCAGGAAATGTGCCTGGGGAGAGCTCAGCGAGTGCAGCTGTGGCTGCAAACAGCAAAGCCAGACACTTCAGACCGGAGCAGCGCTCTCCGGTGCATCCTACCTGGCATTTCACAGCAGCAGGAAATGTGCGAGCAAAGCCCTTGCTTTGAGATTAATGCTCGGGAGCTCGCTGCTGAGGATTATTCACCCATAAATAAAATTCCCCTGAAGTCACTGAGTCTGCAGTGATGCACAGCAGAGCCTTCCCTGCAGCTGGAACGGGATCCTGCTGGAGCACTCCCACCGTGGGCTGCCTGCTCCTTCCAAAGGCTCCTTCCAGAGGCTTCCTGCCCCTTCCAAAGGCTCCTTTCCCCTTCCAAAGGCTCCTTCCAGAGGCTTCCTGCCCCTTCCAGAGGCTTCCTGCCCCTTCCAAAGGCTCCTTCCAGAGGCTCCTTCCCCCTTCCAGAGGCTCCTTTTCCCTTCCAAGGACTCTTTCCCCCTTCCAAAGGCTCCTTTCCCTTTCCAAAGGCTCCTTCCTGCTCCCTCCAAAGGCTTCCTGGGAAGCACAGACCCACATTTCACTGATGTTGGAGTCAGCTGTGAGTTGTTGTTTCCCAGAAAGCCACAGGAAATTCCAGCTGGTTTGGATGGAGGGGTGTCCTGTCCCCCCAGTCCCCCCAGCTCCTGAGCCCTCCAGCCTTGGTGCTGGGGCCAGCTGGGGCCAGGCTCTGCTCGCAGGGGACAAAAGCAAACAGCCTGGGGTTCTCCATGGGAGGTTTGGGTTGGAAATTGGGAAAATTCCTGCCCTGGAGGGGTGGCCAGGCACTGGCACAGCCCATGCAGGGAGTCCCCATCCCTGGAGGGATTGCACAGAGCTGAGCCCGTGGCACCTGGGGACGTGGAAACCGTGGGTTCTTTGATTTCAAACACACACACACACCTTCATTCTTTGATCTCTTAAAGCCACTTACCCAGAGCTTCTCATCCCAGATTTCCCTCCAGGGCTGAGGCTTCTCTGTTCAGTTGAGTTCCTGGGAATTGAGGGATTCTGGGAGCTGACCACAGCTCCCTGAATGAAACCTCTCCAATTTTCCCCTTGTACTTAAGCTCCTTCAATTCAATATTTTTGCAAGTCTGAAATTTGTTTTGAAATAATAAGCTGAATACATCTGCAGCTGAGAATGTTTGGCTGCCAACGCTTACCCAGACTATTAAAGGAAGTTTTTTAAAATAACAGCTTTTTCTGACTTCAGCAGCATAATTAAACATATGCTCTTAGCAGAGCTCACCTGCAGTGACACCTGCTTGCAGCAGATTAAAGCTCTCAACCATGTATTTGAGAGAAAAGCCAACCTAGCAGGGGGAACGAGCCCTCCTGCTGGAACCAAGGGCATAAAACTGCCTTTCAAGGAGCAGGGGAGAGGTTTGGGGCTGGGCAAGGCAGAGCAGCCTGAGGAAATGCTGGAGAGACACCACCAAGGTGTCTGGATGAGGAGGGAGCCAGAGATTAGACCGAGATGGGATTTGGGGCAGGAATTGTTCCCTGGCAGGGTGGGGATGGAATTCCCAGATTTGCTGTGGCTGCCCCTGGATCCCTGGCAGTGCCCAAGGCCAGGTTGGACATTGGGACAGTGGGAGGTGTCCCTGCCATGGCTGGGGTGGGGCTGGGGTGGGATTTGGGGGTTCCTTCCCACCCAACTCATTCCATGACTCCACAAAATCCAGGCTCAGCCTGACCCCTCCTCCCCAGCCCCTGCCTGTTTGTGATGATCCTCGAGGTCTTTTCCAAGCTCCCTGATTCCACAATTCTATTTTTCCCCGCAGAGACACACACGAGCTGAGGAGGCTGTGCCAGAACCCTCTGCCTTCTGCTGTGATTTAGTTGTGCAACAGCCCCAGGAGGAGCGAGAGAAATCCTCCCACCGCATCCCCAGGGTTCAGAGCAGAGACATGACAACGAGGATAAACAGGTATTCACGGGGAAAAATAGAACCTCATTTCCCTTATCTCCCCTGGAAGTGGCAGCAGGAACAGAAGAAGTGAAAGGATGCCCTTTGGAGCTCGCACAGCCCTTTCCCTGCTCTGTAAGAGAGCGAGCAGCTGCCCTGACAACCAGCGAGAATAATGGGCTGAAAACCACAACATGGAGATTCCTGCCGTTTGTTCATTTGAAGAATGAGAAGAGGTGGATGAAGAATTCTCGTCCCAGTCTGTTTAAAAGCTCGGCTCACCCCCTCAGCAGTTAACTCCTTTCTGTTCCAGTGCAGGGATGATTCCTCCTTCTCAGGAGCCCTGGGAGCATTGCAAAGATCTCCTTCAAGGGAATTTGTAGATAATGTCGTCATTGTTTCTTTCCCCTGAAAAGTTCAAAGTTTTCAGCCAATTCTCACTGTGTTTTTCTTGGCTCTGACATTTGGGTTTCTGAAGGCAGCTGAGACTGAAGATGTTGACAAACCTCCCCACTCATCACTTTGTACAAATGCTTTAACATAACCCAAGGTGTTTGAAAAGCTCCTTGCAGGAAAAACCCCAAATCCTTGTTTGCCCTGAATCTCCAATTGCAGCTTTCCTTCCTTCAGATGGAAAAGGCCCAAGAGCTTGAGATCTCCCAGCTTGGCATCGCATTTAACCCCTTCACCTCAGTGATCCTTCTCTTGGAAGGCCTGGATGTGGATACTCAAAGCTGATATTGAAGATGTTTTGTCACTCCCGGGGCAGGAGCTCCCCCGGCGCCATCTGGAGCTGTTATCACTGTTAGGAGCAGTGTCACAGGGATGATGGATTATCCCACAGGCAAAGCCCAGCTGGCTGCACACATCCAGAGCACTCAGGCTCTGTAAAACGGAGGGTTTGGGATTCTGGAGAGCAAGGCTGGAGTGAGATGGAGCTCTCAGAGCTCTCCCAGCTCCAGCCCAGAGCTGCTCCGAAGCCTCTTCCCAAACCCCTCCTGGTGTTCCAAAGGCTCCCCTCTGCCAGGCTCTGCCCAGGGAGGGTCAGTGCTGGCCTGGCAGCACTCTGGGGTGGCACCAGGCTGTGCAAGGGCTCCAAAGGGGGCCAGCCCAGCCCAACAGGGCACCGAGCACCCAAATGGCCTCTCCTGCCTCAGCCTGGGCTCCTGGCCCTGGTGTGCCACCGCTGAGCCAAGTTCCCAGGGGTTAGGAGGAAAAAGGAGAAGGTTTAGGGGGGACACGAGCAGTTCCTGGGCACTGAGCTGCCCTGCCCCTCCTCACCTGAATCTCCCCTCGTGGTTTATTCCTTGTCCCCACGTTCTGCCCCGCCCACAGGCAAGGCAGGACAGGTTTATCCCAAGCCCTGCTGAAACAAATGGTGATGCTCTTGTAAGTCCCCATCTGCTCCCCCATCATGGCTGGGACGCTGGTGCTCAGGGAGCAGTAAATCCCCGTTAGCTGGGACTTGCTGCAGCTATGAAGTTTATAAATCAGCCAGGCACAGCCCCGTGCTGCATTATTAAAGATCTGTTATTACACTGCATTTCTGAGCTCAGATAAACCCCACCAAGCAGCTGGGACCTGTTTGCCCGGCATTAGATCCCCTGATAAGCCAAGAGAAAGTGATATTAAAACATCCTGCTAAGAAATTTCTTGTAATAAGAAGATGGAGTAGCAGATAACAGAGCCACCTATAAAACATTTTCCTTGCACGGCTTTGGAAGTAACTGATAAAGCCGCTGATGGGCGAATCCCACCCTCCCCTTTGCTGCCTCTCCCTTTAAAGCCCCAGGAGAGATTCATGGAAGAGGCTGCAAAGTGCAGAGCAATCCCCCCAAGGAATCATTCAGCTCTGCCAAGCATCCTCAGCACAAACCCTGCGAGCTTATTGATGCACTATTGCCATCAAATTTCGTTTAGCAGAAGTCAGATGGAAAAAATTCTGCATCTCTTCAGACTGGGCTGCAGAGCAGAAGGAACAGAGCCAGAGGATGGCTTGGGTTGGAAGAGATCCTTTAAGGATCCTATAGGGTCACCTATAGCCTGCCATGGGCAGGGACACATTCCTGTCCCTCCATCCCTTGTCCCCAGTCCCTCTCAGCTCTCCCGGAGCTCCTTTAGACCCTGGAAGGGCTCTGAGCTCTCCCTGGATCTTCTCTGCTCCAGCCTGACTGGGAGTGAAGCTGCACAGCCCCAGGACAGGGAATTCACACCTGAGCAAGCCCTTGTTTGTTTTACAAACAGCAGCTCCTGTTATCCTGAGGAGAACTGGAGAGCAGGGGAGAAAAAAAACAGCTCTGCTTCCCTGAGTGCCTTCCCCTCACTCCTGCAGCCCCTGTCCCCTGTCCCTCTCCTGCAGTCCCTGTCCCCTGTCCCTGTCCTGCTCACTCCCTCCCATTCCCAGCAGCAGGAGAGCCCTTGGAAGGTTCAGCACGGGCTGGTACAGCCACAGAGCCTGGCAGGGGGACAGAGGGGTGAGCCCGGACCCCACATTGCCAGCAGCTCCTTTGGGAAACCAGAAAAGAGCAGCAGGAACCCGGCCAAGCTCTGCTTGGAAATGGCCTTTCCTTGGGAAATCCTGGAAATCCTGCTGGGGCTGCTGGGCTGTCCCTCTGCCCCCAAACTGGGGCTGCTGGGTTGTCCCTCTGCCCCCAAACTGGGGCTGCTGGGCTGTCCCACTGCCCCCAAACTGGGGCTGCTGGGCTGTCCCACTGCCCCCAAACTGGGACTGCTGGGCTGTCCCACTGCCCCCAAACTGGGGCTGCTGGCACCATCCCACTGCCCCCAAACTGGGGCTGCTGGGCTGTCCCTCTGCCCCCAAACTGGGGCTGCTGGGCTGTCCCTCTGCCCCCAAACTGGGGCTGCTGGGCTGTCCCACTGCCCCCAAACTGGGGCTGCTGGCACCATCCCACTGCCCCCAAACTGGGGCTGCTGGGCTGTCCCTCTGCCCCCAAACTGGGGCTGCTGGGCTGTCCCACTGCCCCCAAACTGGGGCTGCTGGCACCATCCCAGTGCCCCCAAACTGGGGCTGCTGGGCTGTCCCACTGCCCCCAAACTGGGACTGCTGGGCTGTCCCACTGCCCCCAAACTGGGACTGCTGGCACCATCCCAGTGCCCCCAAATCCCCTCCTCAGCACCCCCAGACCTGGGAATGTCAGAGCAATGGACCCCCCACCTGGAGGAAGGCCCTTGCCCCTCCCAGACTGGCAGGCTGAAGCCAATGGAGATGCATTTTCAGAGCTGGGCTTCCCTCCACGGCAGAGTTTGATGCGCTGGGAGATGGAGTTTCCCACCCTCCCAGCCAGAGCCGAGGCTGGATGTGAAATCCACGGCACGGCCCAGAACTCCTCTGAGCTCCTTTATTCCGTGTGCCCTCAAGGCCCATTCCGCAGCCCTGCTCATGTGCTGTGACAACAATTAACGCAGCCAGGGCAGGGACAGCTCCCAGAGCAGCTCTGGCTGTGCCCATCTGCCCAAAGATTTGTTCAAACCCGCGAGTTCTGAGGCCCCGGGGGCTGTTTTTCCCCTGATACAGGTGCCTTATTGATCTGCTTCATCTAAGTGGCTTCGCAGAGGAAATGCTTCTCTTTTTTGTGCCGCTCATTTGTGGCTCTCCCTAGCACGGGAATGTGCTGCCTATTACCTTAATTGACCGGTTTTTAAACAAGTTTCAGTCTAGCTAGAACAAAACTAACTTCAAAAGGCTTGATCAGCTTCAAGTTTTCTGCTGTCCCCATCTCAGGACATCCTTTGCTCGTTCTCACCCGAGGGTGACCTTGGGGTCTTCTCTTGTGAGTTTGAGGGTCAGGCAATGAAACTCCAGAGTTTGCACGGGGCCATCTCTGCCCTGCTCCAAGCTCCACCATATTTAGATTGAAGTTGCCAGTCTCATTATCTCAGAGAATATTTTCCTCCTCCTGGAGCCAATAAAGATGCTGCTGCTGAAGGGAGAGCAAAGTCCAAAGGAGATGGTCGTGAGTCTTTTCATCTTCATAAATTTATTTTTTTTCTGACTCTGACATATCAAAATGAACTCAAACCTTTGGTGTCCCACAAAGGAGAGCCTGGATGCATCCTCCAAAGGAGATTTTTCCCTGTAATGAGGGACACAGAATAACCAACCACCAACAGAACCCAGCCCCATTAAAATTTAAAAGAAGAGAAGGCTGTGAGTGCTTTATCAGGAATAAAATGCCCTCACCTCTGCAATGCCAGGGCAGTCAGGCACAGGAGAGCAGGAGTTACCCAGAGAGCTGCTCAGACAAAAAACTGAGTTAGAGCCCCCCCAGAGCCCCTGGGATGGGAGTCCAGGTGGGCACAGGAGCACCAGGGACCCCTGCTTGCCATGGCTTGAGGGGTTCACACAAAGCACTCGAGGAACATTCCCCCTCAGTCTCTCCCAAGGACAGACCAGACTTGTCTCGATTTTTTCCTGATTTACACCAGCATCAAGAAAGAATCCCACCCAGAGCCCAAACACCATTAGAAGATTTTTTTTTCCCCCGAAATAAATATACTTTCAGGAAAGTTTTATCCACTCTCAGGGATTAACTTTCCTTTAGACTCTCGCGTCTTAAAAATAGCAAATTTAGCATCAACTTTAGCATAGAATGAAGTGAGAACAAAACCTTATGGAAAGACAAATGGCAGCACGGGGGAAGAGCCCTTCTGAGCTGCACTGCACATTTCCCTTCCTCGACAAAGCCCAGCTCAGCTCCCAGAGCTGCTCCCTGGCACTCCCTCACACACTTTCAGGTGCTGGTGCAGAATCCAAGGCCAAACCAGCCCCCGACAGCTTTTCTCTACAAAGGCAAATCAGCCACGGTCCACACAAAGTGAGGCTAATTTATTTTTCCTTAATTAATCACCTTCATTTCCTCCCTCCTTAGGCTTAGCCAATGAGGTGTAAATTGCTGGGGCAGATGCACTTTCCGGGCTAAATTCCAAGCTCAATGTTCTTCAAAAAGCGAGGAGGCACTGAGCACATCACCCCGAGTCCAGCTCTGCTGAAGCCTTTGCTGGGGACATTCTGCCCGTATTTTCTCATCTGCTGATGGCAGATTTTGTTCCCCGAGAGCAAAGTCCTGATCTCAGCAAAGAGCTGAGGGCTCAGAACGCTCAGGAGCACAAACGGGGACAGTCCTGGGGATTCCACTGTCCCAGGGTGCTCCAAACCCTGCCCAGGCTGCCCTTGGACATCCCAGGGAGGGATTTTTCCCGATCCACACTCTAAACCCTCCTCCAGCTCTAGGCTGTCCCCCCTTGTCCCATCCCCACTGTGCTCTCCCAGTCTGCAGGGATAAATCAGTGGGGTTTGACTCTGCCTGCACAGAGCCCTTCCCTGCAGAGCAGAGTGATTCCAACCACTCACTCATTCCCAGGATCACATTTCCAGCTGGGATTTCTGGGGGTGCAAATCGGGGTCTCAGCGTTGAGTTACCCAGAGGAGCTCCAGGAACACACACACAGACACAGCACAGCAGAGGTGACCCCCACGGAGCCTCTCCTGGTGTGGCACAGCTTCATCACAGCACTGATTTCCAATGGCAGCAGCTCATGGATTGTCATTAATTGCAGAAAAACAGACTTGGAAAGTGTGGAGTCAGGCAAAGCCTCGCAGTCTGAGAGCCCCATCGTGCTGGGAGCTCCATTATATCCAGCAAACCCAGATCAATGCCATATATTTGAATTAAACGTGCATTAATACCCCTACAAAGGACTGGGGCCATCCAGTCAATTTCTGGATTGTAAACACAGCTTTTGTTAATCCAGTAAAAAACCCCATTTCTCTGTCAGCCCCAACCCCGCCAGTGAAACCTGCATCAAGCACAGCTCTTTAGTCGCTGCCATCCTGTAATTATTCATCAACCTGACAGGATAAAGATCCTTTTTATCCATCTTCTATTTCATCTAGAAACATTCCCGTGGTTTGTGAGCAGCAGCCTCTCGCAGGCTCAGGACATTGCTGATGATATTGGCAATAAATAAACGCTGGCAATGCTGGCTGCAGGGGCAGGCAGAGTCTGTGCCTGTGCCATACATTACCCACTTCCCCTGCCCATAGGGTGAGGGGGGCGTTAATATTAAATCATTCATCTTGTCAATGGATTCCCCAGCTTTACAAACTGTACAGGTGAGATCCCCACACTCTACACAATTTTACTTTTACCCAACTCTCTCTAAGTGAGAGTTCTTCTCTCTCCAGTTGAGATTTCAGAGTTAGGCAGGGTTTAGCCAGTCCCACCCACGATGTGCTGAGCTAAAAAGCCCAAACTGTGCTGGAGCTGCATGCAGGGAGCAGCAGAGCAGGGGAATGAGGGATGGCGCTTACCCCACATGATCCGGGTGTGAATTTAGGACAGGAAATCACTGGAGGTCTTGGCTCTGTTGTTGGGCAGCTGAGCCGTGGCCTTGCCCTGGGTCTGAACCTAAACTCAGCCAAGTGCTCAGAATGGAATTGGAATGTTCTGCCTGGGAAAACCTGGGGACAGAGAGAGTCAGGGAGTCAGGGAATGGGCTGGAAGGGACCCCAAATCCCACCCAGGGACACCTCCCCCTGTCCCAGTGTCCAACCCCAATGTCCAACCTGGCCTTGGGCACTGCCAGGGATCCAGGGGCAGCCACAGCAAATCTGGGCACCCTGTGCCAGGTCTGGGTGGGGCACACACCAGGCTGGGTGACAATGACACCCTGTCCTTCAGGACAGCCCTGCTGAGCAGGGGCAGCTGAGCCCAGCTGGGGAACCTTGGTTTTAAAAAGTTAAGATTTTTGTTAAGGGCAAAAGTAGTTTCCATGACCAAGATGTAAGTTAGGAAGGTAAATGGTAGGTTAATAATTACTAGATGCTTAGGCTAGAGCTAATTGGTATAATTATCTGCTATTATAAGTTTATGTACAGAAGAACGTAAAATAAGTAAACCTTTAATCATGAAGCCTTGGACCGTGCCCGAGGGTCACCGAGACCTGATGAAGACTCTCCTGACTTCATCCTTCCAGACCACTGACCCATTTCGAGACCACCGACCCAATTCAAGAGAAGAACTGCGCACGTGTGAAGGACTAATGGGGTCATTCTAATATGGGGTGGGGATGGGAGGTGCTGGGGTTATGCACATGTATTGTATGTGAGATCTTGGGCAATAAATAGATGGCAAAGAACCTTGTTCGGGGCGGTCGCTCCCAAATAAACACACCACTTTCTAACTTTAATTAGTTAGAGGGTCTTTGTCCGTGATTATACCGGGTTTTTTAAGGATTCACTGGGAAGGAATTTGCTCTGGAATTCCCCATGCTCCTGGGGGCTGCAGGGGCAGGAGCTGTGCCGGGAGAAAAGAAGCAGCTCAGACCTGGAGCATCCATCATCCCCAGCCCCTCTGCTCCGAACCATCCATCTCCGTAATTGCCAAAGCCATTAGCAACGGGCAGGGGCTGCCGCCCCACACCGCCCTTCCTTTTATTTACCTGCGTTACAACAACAAATTCAAGTCATTCAAATTTAAATTGCCGTCATTGAATGGCAGCGGGATGAGCGCGGCCGGTGCGCAGGCAGCCGCAGGGATGTGCGGCTGTGTTTTAATTATTGTAATCACTGGTGTAATCAGGAGACGCTTGATGAAGCCTTTGGGTGTAAGGGGGGTGGACGGAGCCCCAGTTAAAGCTTTTCTGCCTCATTTATCTGACCCAGCTCGTCCAGCCTCAGCCCCAGAGTGCGATTCCCACAATTCCCACGGGACCATTATCCCAGCATCATTCCAGCCTTCTCCTCTCACCAGAGCAGAGTTTAAATGTTTTCCCGGCCTCCAGAGGTTTTACAAGCAGCTGCAAATTCTCCCTGCGTGGCAGCATTTCTGTTCTGCCATTTACCAACCTCTGGACAGACTTTACCAGAATTATTCCCCTTACAGACACCACTGAAGTGGGGACACATCAGAAGCAGCTCTGTTCCCACAAAATTGGTGCATTTTAAGGATTATGTGGTACCACGGTGATGAGTTCTCCTTGCCGAGATTGTGAATTGGCAGCAAGTGGTGTTCACCTAAAATCAGCGCCCCAAACCTCCCAATGAAACCTTGTTATTCCACTCAGACCTCACAGGATTAAAAAACCAGAAAACTCCTTACAGAATTGCTACGGTAAGGATTTCATGTTACAGAGAAAACCCAGAAGTAATTGCCCTAGACCAGCTTTAAATGTCAGTACTAAGCCAAGCACAAAAATTCTGCAAGACCTCCCAGAAAAGGTGTTGGATAACTTGTAAAGCAGCTTTTTGTCAGATCACCTGGGCTGGAAATAACCTAAAAACCAGGACCTCGTTCACCTTATTGACTGCCACAGGCCTGGGGATTTACAGTGTCATTACTTGAATTTATCCCTTGGCACTGATATTTCCTTTCTATAAATTAGGGCAAGGAGGAGCAAATTTCCTACTTGAAAAACAATTCCTCTAAGTAGAGGACACTTCTGCTGAAACATTTCAGTTCCCAGTGTAACTAGAGTGCAGCACAATTATTTATTGAGCAGAGAAATTCAATCTCGGGGTGGTTTCCACCTGCCACTGTTGGGATGGGGAGCAGCGACCCTGCCCAACCCTGAGTGTGTGAGGATGGAACAGGGAAACCTGCCCGGGGACACTCCCATTGTCACTGGGATGGAACAGGGAAAACCTGCCCGGGGACACTCCCATTGTCACCGGGATGGAACAGGGAAACCTGCCTGGGGACACTCCCATTGTCACTGGGATGGAACAGGGAAACCTGCCCGGGGACACTCCCATTGTCACCGGGATGGAACAGGGAAACCTGCCCGGGGACACTCCCATTGTCACCGGGATGGAGAAAGGAAAACCTGCCCGGGGACACTCCCATTGTCACCGGGATGGAGAAAGGAAAACCTGCCTGGGGACACTCCCATTGTCACTGGGATGGAACAGGGAAACCTGCCCGGGGACACTCCCATTGTCACCGGGATGGAGAAAGGAAAACCTGCCTGGGGACACTCCCATTGTCACTGGGATGGAGAAAGGAAAACCTGCCCGGGGACACTCCCATTGTCACTGGGATGGAACAGGGAAACCTGCCCGGGGACACTCCCATTGTCACCGGGATGGAACAGGGAAACCTGCCCGGGGACACTCCCATTGTCACTGGGATGGAACAGGGAAAACCTGCCCGGGGACACTCCCATTGTCACCGGGATGGAGAAAGGAAAACCTGCCCGGGGACACTCCCATTGTCACTGGGATGGAACAGGGAAACCTGCCCGGGGACACTCCCATTGTCACTGGGATGGAACAGGGAAAACCTGCCCGGGGACACTCCCATTGTCACTGGGATGGAACAGGGAAACCTGCCTGTGGACACTCCCATTGTCACTGGGATGGAACAGGGAAAACCTGCCCGGGGACACTCCCATTGTCACCGGGATGGAACAGGGAAACCTGCCCGGGGACACTCCCATTGTCACTGGGATGGAGAAAGGAAAACCTGCCTGGGGACACTCCCATTGTCACTGGGATGGAGAAAGGAAAACCTGCCTGGGGACACTCCCATTGTCACCGGGATGGAGAAAGGAAAACCTGCCCGGGGACACTCCCATTGTCACCGGGATGGAGAAAGGAAAACCTGCCTGGGGACACTCCCATTGTCACCGGGATGGAGAAAGGAAAACCTGCCTGGGGACACTCCCATTGTCACCGGGATGGAGAAAGGAAAACCTGCCCGGGGACACTCCCATTGTCACTGGGATGGAACAGGGAAAACCTGCCCGGGGACACTCCCATTGTCACCGGGATGGAGAAAGGAAAACCTGCCCGGGGACACTCCCATTGTCACCGGGATGGAACAGGGAAAACCTGCCTGGGGACACTCCCATTGTCACTGGGATGGAACAGGGAAAACCTGCCCGGGGACACTCCCATTGTCACTGGGATGGAGAAAGGAAAACCTGCCCGGGGACACTCCCATTGTCACCGGGATGGAGAAAGGAAAACCTGCCCGGGGACACTCCCATTGTCACTGGGATGGAACAGGGAAACCTGCCCGGGGACACTCCCATTGTCACTGGGATGGAACAGGGAAAACCTGCCTGGGGACACTCCCATTGTCACTGGGATGGAGAAAGGAAAACCTGCCCGGGGACACTCCCATTGTCACCGGGATGGAGAAAGGAAAACCTGCCCGGGGACACTCCCATTGTCACCGGGATGGAGAAAGGAAAACCTGCCTGGGGACACTCCCATTGTCACCGGGATGGAGAAAGGAAAACCTGCCTGGGGACACTCCCATTGTCACTGGGATGGAACAGGGAAACCTGCCCGGGGACACTCCCATTGTCACTGGGATGGAGAAAGGAAAACCTGCCTGGGGACACTCCCATTGTCACTGGGATGGAACAGGGAAACCTGCCCGGGGACACTCCCATTGTCACCGGGATGGAACAGGGAAACCTGCCCGGGGACACTCCCATTGTCACTGGGATGGAGAAAGGAAAACCTGCCCGGGGACACTCCCAGTGTCACTGGGATGGAACAGGGAAAACCTGCCCGGGGACACTCCCATTGTCACCGGGATGGAACAGGGAAACCTGCCCGGGGACACTCCCATTGTCACTGGGATGGAACAGGGAAACCTGCCCGGGGACACTCCCATTGTCACTGGGATGGAACAGGGAAAACCTGCCCGGGGACACTCCCATTGTCACTGGGATGGAACAGGGAAAACCTGCCTGGGGACACTCCCATTGTCACCGGGATGGAGAAAGGAAAACCTGCCCGGGGACACTCCCATTGTCACCGGGATGGAGAAAGGAAAACCTGCCCGGGGACACTCCCATTGTCACCGGGATGGAGCAGGGAAACCTGCCCGGGGACACTCCCATTGTCACTGGGATGGAGAAAGGAAAACCTGCCTGGGGACACTCCCATTGTCACTGGGATGGAGAAGGGATCCTTCTCTCCCCGAGCAGCTTTCCAAGACCCTGATCCCGGCTTTCCAAAGCCCTGATCCCGGCTTTCCAGGGCCCTGATCCCGGCTTTCCAGGGCCCTGATCCCGGCTTTCCAAAGCCCTGATCCCGGCTTTCCAGGGCCCTGATCCCTCTCCATCACAGCTGCTCTGGGCTGACCCGAGCAGGCTCCAGCAGCCAGGATTTCCAGCCCAGGTCACTGCCGGGGGCTGTGGATGACGATGATGACGAGGACAGAGGACAGCACCAATAATTAATAATGATCAATATCAGGCTAGAGGCAATGAAGGCTCCAGAGAGCTGGGCTTTGGTAAATGCTGTGTAGCTCGAGTCTCAAGCTAATCCCCACACGAAATTGCAGCGCTGGCTTAGGCTGGGTGTAAAACAAATGTTCCAGCTCCTGGAAAATTTCCCTATGAACAGATCTTACCAATATCGATCTGCACAGCCACAACTGGTGGATATCTAATTAAACTCACCCAGATAATTGAGCTCAGGCTTTAGGGGGAGGCACAGAAAAGCCAAGGAAGAGTCAGATCTCCATCAAATCACTCCTCCCATGGCAGCTATGGAGCTCCTGGCCCTGCACAGCCCCATGAAAACCCCAAAGGGATCCAGGGGCAGCTGCTCTGGGCACCCTGTGCCAGCTCCTCTCCACCCTCCCAGGGAGGAATTATCCCAACATTCCATCTATCCCTGCCCCATCGCTCCGTGATACATGAATAAACTCCATTGTGCACAGGTGGGCACACACACCTGAGACAACCCCGTTATTTTGGGAGCAGAGTTCCCAGTGCCCCGTTCCCACTCTGGGCAATCCCAGCTGCTCCTCTGCCTGTTCCTGCCCGGCTCGGGGAGGGACAGCTGGGGAATTTCAGCCCAATTACCTCGGCGTGCACAAAGGGGCAGCTGTCATTAAGGTATTGATTAATTGTGTTTCAAGTATTGCAAGTGACACTGAAAACTTCAACAGCTTTGTCACCAGCACAAACCAAAAACAAACTCCAGCCCCTCCCAAATCCCCCCGTGCCTGCCCTGAGTGTGTTCTGCAGACTTCAGACTGAAAAAATTGCAGTTTGCCTTTTTTATTGCAGTGCTGTTTCAATGCTGGGCTGCAATGCTGGATTCGGGACTGGGAGCAGAGTTCCATGTTCAGAATCTCAGCCCCCCTGAGGGATGGGATTCCTTCATGACTTTGCTGAGGTTCTGCCATCCCCGTGGCACAGGGGACAGGGTGAAGCCCTGCCCAGCACACCCAGTCCTGTGTTAATGTGAGCACGAACACCCCCAGCCCCCTCTGCATCCCCAGGGACCAAAATCCACCCAGGCAGAGCCCAGGACACAAACACAGCTTTGGCCCTGCTGCTTTCCCCAAAACTTCCTGTCCCATATAGGATTCCAAACCTGGAATTTTAAATTCCGATCTCATTATTTCCATTGTCAACCCTCTCATTCCGATGAGGGTTTCCCCCTGCCTGCTGGCAGGTGCCATGCACTGCACAGGGCTTTGCACAGACACCAGGCTGTCCCCGAGTCCTGCTGCAGGTGAGCAGGAGCTGAGGGAGAAGGGGAAGCTGCTCCTCACTCACCTGGACAGAGTTCCTGTTCTCCAGGGTTTTCCCAGGAGCACAGAATCCCAGAGGGTTTGGGTGGGAAGGGATCCCAAATCCCACCCATTCCAGCCCTGCCATGGCAGGGACACCTCCCACTGTGCCAATGTCCAACCTGGCCTTGGGCACTGCCAGGGATCCAGGGGCAGCCACCAACACCCAGAAAAGTGTTGGTGTTTGGGTAAAACTTGGGTAAAACCTGAGCTTTGGGGGCTCTCCCCAGAGCTGTGCCTTGTCAAGTGTTGCTGTGGCTGTGCTGAGGAACAGTTCCCTGGAAAAAGCTGCATTTCAGGGAAACCCTTCCAGTGCATTCTTCCAGGAATTGCTTTGTTCCCGAGATCCAAGCTCCTCGTTTGGAAATGTCACTCCAGGCAGGAGAGTTTGAAGCTGCTGGCAGCAGTTTTGCTTAATGGCCCATTGGGCAATGTCAGCTTAGCCCATGCCATTCATTGTTAATGAACTGTCAGCTCCAGCTACCTCTGCCTTAAACATCCTCAGCGTGAGCTCGCTGAAATCTTTCCCTAAAAGCCAAGATAAGAGAGCTCGGCTTCATCTTCACAGAAACTTGGAATGGTTTCAGCTGGAAAAGCCCCCGGATCCAAGGTTCCCCCAGCCCTGCCGAGGCAGTGGTTGTTAGAGCAGCAGGATCAGCTCACTCCAAATGCAGGGCCCCGAGGAATTCCAGGCATTTCTAACATCCAAACCCAGGTGAACGAGCCCTTCAGAGCACGGCTTCCAATCAGCACAATGCCATTCCTAATTAAACTGATCCATGGCAAACAAATCCCAGGATCACAATTCCTTTCAATAGCACTTGTCACAGAGCAGGTTTCTCTGATCTCGGTGGGGTTGGAGCACTCAGCCAGGCAGGAACAGCCCTTCAGGTGTCACTAAATCCATCTGGACAGCTCTCAACACGAAATATCCTGGAGCAACTGGTGCAGCCCCATCACCCAGGCCAGAGTGGTTCACACCTCAGGAGACAGCTGGGAAAAAAAAAAAAAAGGGTTTTTTTGGCCAGGAGGTGAAATCCAAATCTTGCCAATAAACCTGTTCTGTTCATGAGGAGGTGGTGGGTCCGTGGTGTGTTTGGGTCTTCAGGAATATTTTTAATCTGCAATCACAGCCAGAATGCAGCGAGGGGAGTGTGTGCTGACCCCAGCTGAGCACTGACTGCCCGAGGTCAGAACTGGAAAATCCACGTGGTGCCCACCCTGGGGGAGCCGAGCTCGGGGTGCTGCTCCCTGCGGACACAGCGAGCAAGAGTTCACTGCAAACAGGAGCTGCATTTCGGACAACCACAAAGGGATTTTAGGCAATAAAAAGCAGAGGGAAGGAACATGAAGGGCCATCAGTACTGCAGCTGAAAGCTGCTGATGGCAGAGAGCAAGGCTGGGAGGAGCCGGGATCACAGAATTCCTGAATCAAGAAGGTTGGAAAAGATCTCGGAGATAATCCAGTCCCAGCCGTGCCCATCCCCACCTTGTCCCCAGCCCAGAGCACTCAGTGCCACCCCCAGGAACTCCTGGGACACTCCAGGGATGGGGATCCAGCACCACAGGACAGGGAGTCAGGGCTGTCCAAACTTCTGCTCCTTGATCAAATCCAGAATCCCAGCCTGGTTTGGGTTGAAGGGACCCCAAATCCCACCCATTCCACCCCAGCCATGGCAGGGACACCTCCCACTGTCCCAGGCTGCTCCAGCCCCATCCAGCCTGGCCTGGGACATTCCTGGGCTCCTTTCAACCCCTTAGGGTCCCTTCCAGCCCACACCAGGCTGGGATTGTGTTTCCTCATGTCCCCAGGACTGGGACACCGTCCCACCTCTGCCTGAAAGAAATCCTGGGGGTTCTCAAGTCCAGGGGCTGACTCACGTCCAAGGTGAGTCATTTTCCTCTCAGGTAAGGGTTATTTTTAGGAGAATTACTCACTCCAAGTGTTGATGGTTTGTATGAAGGATTTTTAAATTCAGAACAAAATATTGTAGAATATTGCACAAATACTTTGTGTTTTCCTACTTTTAAGGCAATTGTCTGAAATTAATTCACATGTGCTCAAAAACCCGTAAGCAAAGCCTGACAGTTACAAGGATTTAAAGCTGAATTTAAAGGCAGCATTAACAAAATCAGGGAACATGAAACATCCATGGGAATTTCCAGGCTCTGAAAGGGATTTAATAAATAAGAGAGGGCAGCTCTAGGGCCTGCTGTCCTCCCACTGCCCCCATGGCTCTGGGCACTCAGGGATTACAATCTCCTGTTTTAGCTGCAGCAGCTTCACTCAGTTTTCATTGTAGGAGCTGTTGGATCTGATTCATGTTGGATCTGATTCCCATCATTTGGAGATAGCCAAGAAGTGCCCCAGCCCTGGCCTTGAAACACCCTAAAAATGCATTGAAAATATCCTAAAATGCACTGAAATACCCTAATAAATGCTTTGAAATGCCCTGATAAATACATTATTCACATCCAGCTCTCCAGAAAAAAAAACAAAAACAAAAACAAACCAGCCATCCCAAAAGAAACATTTCTCAGGAAATAAAGCAAGAACACAAGGGATTACCTGGATGAAGTTTCACATTTCAGCACATCTATTCCCAAATGCCAATCCCCATCCCAGAGCTTGGCTCCAGCAGCTCCCACTTCCATCCAAGGAAAATGGTGTGGATGGACCCTTCTGCAGCTGGAGGGTTGGGATTGGGCTCCTTCCTTGTGCTCCTTCCAGCACCCAGCAGACTGAAACACACGAGTGATTAATTTCAAAGTGGGAAGAGGAAAAAAAAGAAAAAGAAGAAACTCAAATCCTGCAGCAACTTTTGAGCAGATAGGAAATAAAAAGCAGGAAACCTTGGAATTCAATGCTTTAAAATGAATGACTTGGAAGGATTTTAAACATTTTTATCAATAATGAACTAGGGAGCAGCTAATGAGTCAGTTGGCCTCTTCTCCCAGATGCAGCAAAATGAGAACAGGAAATGGCCTCAAGCTGTGCCAGGAGAGGCTCAGGTTGGATTTTGGGGGAAATTTCTTCCCTGGAACATTGCTCGAGTGCAGCAGGCACTGGTGGAGCCCCCAGCCCTGGGAGGGCTCAAGAACCAAGAAAGGGGGAATTTTGGGGTGGGGTTTGCTGGGCATGGTGGGACTGGGGGGAATTTTGGGGTGGGGTTTGCTGGGCATGGTGGGACTGGGGGGAATTTTGGGGTGGGGTTTGCTGGGCATGGCGGGACTGGGGGGAATTTTGGGGTGGGGTTTGCTGGGCATGGTGGGACTGGGGGGATTTTGGGGTGGGGTTTGCTGGGCATGGCGGGACTGGGGGGGATTTTGGGGTGGGGTTTGCTGGGCATGGTGGGACTGGGGGGAATTTTGGGGTGGGGTTTGCTGGGCATGGTGGGACTGGGGGGAATTTTGGGGTGGGGTTTGCTGGGCATGGTGGGATTGGGGGGATTTTGGGATGGGGTTTGCTGGGCATGGTGGGACTGGGGGGAAGTTTGGGATGGGCTTTGCTGGGCATGGTGGGATTAGGGGGAATTTTGGGGTGGGCTTTGCTGGGCATGGTGGGACTGGGGGGAAGTTTGGGATGGGCTTTGCTGGGCATGGTGGGATTGGGGGGAATTTTGGGATGGGCTTTGCTGGGCATGGTGGGACTGGGGGGAAGTTTGGGATGGGCTTTGCTGGGCATGGTGGGACTGGGGGGAATTTTGGGATGGGCTTTGCTGGGCATGGTGGGACTGGGGGGAATTTTGGGGTGGGGTTTGCTGGGCATGGTGGGACTGGGGGGAATTTTGGGATGGGGTTTGCTGGGCATGGTGGGATTAGGGGGAATTTTGGGGTGGGGTTTGCTGGGCATGGTGGGATTGGGGGGAATTTTGGGGTGGGGTTTGCTGGGCATGGCGGGACTGGGGGGAAGTTTGGGGTGGGGTTTGCTGGGCATGGTGGGACTGGGGGGAATTTTGGGGTGGGGGTCTGGGATGTCTCCTCCACCCCAGTGATGCTGTGGTTCCATGAATTCCCCTCTGCTCGGGTTTGGTGCTGAGGACAGACCTGGCTCAGCTCCTGGGAGCCTGATCAGAAACTCCCTGTGCCCGGGGACAGAAAGGGACACACAGGGACACCCGGGGACAGCCAGAGACACACGGGGACACAAAGGGACACATGGGGACACACAGGAACACACACAGGGACACTCGGAGACAGAAGGGGACTGACAGGAACAGACAGGGACAGACGGGGACACACAGGGACGGAAAGGGACAGCCAGAGACACACGGGGACACATCAGGGACAGACACAGAGACAGGAAGGGACACACAGGGACACATGGGGACAGACAGCGACACATACAGGGACAGAGAGAGACAGACGGGGACACCCGGAGACAGCCAGGGACACACGGGGACAGCCAGGGATAGAAAGGGACACACACAGGGACAGACAGGGAGGGACAGGGACACTCAGGGATAGCCAGGGACACAGCAGGGACACATGGGGACAGCCAAGGACAGAAAGGGACACACGGGGACACAGCCAGGGACACAGCCAGGGCCAGCCGGGCAGGGTTAGAGCTGCCTGGGGACACCCCGGGCGGGCTGGGGGGTCCGAGGTGGGGAAGAGGAGCCCGGCTTTGGCCGAGCCCCCGCGCCAGGGCAGCGTGGGGACAGCACGGCCGGAGCCGTGCAGGACAAAAGGGGGGCTTGGCCCCACAGGGACCCTGCCCTGGAAAGCCCCACACAACCCCACACCTGCACTAGGGCTGCTGTTCATGGCCCCTGAGGCTCCACTCCGACTTTCAGCCGTTTCAGACACAAAAAATAGAGAATTTCTAACTCAAAATCTCCTGTGAGAAAGAGAACAGCAGGCACGGTGAGCGCTTGAAAAGCTTTGGAGATATAAAGATTTATTATATTTCCCAACAAGCCAGAAGCTTTGATTAAACATTAAAAATAGAAAATAGGGATGGAATGAAATTGTAAAAGATCCCCCTCAAAAAATAATCTTTATATTGTTGCTATAGTTTGAAATGTTTTCTCTGTAAGTTTCATTCTTCCTTTTAAAGTTGATCAGAATTCATTTTTTAAAATAGACTCATTCAGAATTATTTTCTAGATTCAGGACAGAATTTGCCAAAAACCAGGAGGGTTTTGTAATATGCCATAGAATGACAGAATGGCCTGGATGGGAAGGGACCTTAAAGCTGCTGCAGCCCTGCCATGGGCAGGGACATTTCTGCCATCCCAGGCTGCCCCAAGCCCCACCCAGCCCGGGCACTGAGGAAATCCATCCCTGGGAGAAGATGTGTGGAGCCCCTCCTGCTGCAGGGCTGATCCCACAAGCACAGCCCCTCCATTTCCACAGATTTTCCCCACAAATATTCTCCAGTAGCACTGGCTGGGTGCCTGTTCCTGTGGATTTGCAGTTTGGCAATAATTGGGAATGTGATTCTGGAAATGATCAGATTTCCAAGGCACGACCTTACCTGAACACAGCGAGCACAGATCCTGCTCCTGGGCTGGGGTCACCAAACCCCACAGGGCTGCTGGAAATCACCAGGGGAGCGTCCAACACCACCCTGGAACAGCAAAGAGCCCACCTGGAACAGAGCTAAAGGAATAAAACAGGGAGTTATTAAAGGAATAAAGCAGGGATTCATTAAAGGAATAAAGCAGGGATTTATTAAAAGCCCTTCCAAGGCTCCACCCTGGGCAGTGCAGGAGCCCCAGATGGGCTCAGAGTCCCGAGTTTCACACTTGGATCGTGGCTGTCAGGCCCAAGAAAACCTCTTGGAAAGATTTCTCCAGTCCAGCTTTCTCAAGCACAGCTAAAGTTTTTTTTTTTTCCCAAGCTAACCATTTTTGTCTAATGTAAACATAAGAGAAAAATTGAAAACAAAAATAAACACCTACAAAATATGTAACAAAGCCTAGAAAAAAGTGTTACTTTCTCTAAACCAATAAGCTAGTCCTTTGTCTTAAGTTAATGTCCTAAGTGCATTTAAAAACTAGAGTATTACAATAAATTGTCTCTTTCCTATCTTAAAAAAATAAATGTTACTGTATATCTTATTACCACCATTCCAAAAAATGAATCCCTACCATGCATTGATCACTTTGGGTCCATTCCCACCTTGGCTTCATTGTCCAATCCCAGCTCCAGGCTCTGCAGTGCCATCCTCCCACATTCTCTCCTCCACTCGCTGCTCTTTGCACTTTTTGGGGCTGGAGCTGCAGCGTGTCCTTGGCTGTGGGGCTGGCAAAGGATTGTTTGGTGTGCCTGAGCTGGGAGGAGAGCTGCGAACACTTTGTGTGGAGCTCAGAGTTATATCCTAGTGAAGGACAGAGGCTGGGAAATAGAAAAATTGAAATTTAAGGCATTATTGGAGCGAAGGGAATGAAGGAGAAATGGCCTCCAGTGGCCCAGGGTGGCTCAGGTTGGATGAGAGGAGGTTTCTCCACTGAAGGGAAGGGGCTGCCAGTGCCCATCCCTGATCAGAATATCACACTTAGGACTTTGTGATGGGGGGATTGCATTGAAGTTGATCTCGGGGGTCTTTTCCAAGTTCGACCCTTCCATCATTCTCTGCCTCTGCCTGTCCCGTCCTTCCTGAGGGTCTGGGGCACTCGGGCAGACACTCAAACCCCGGCTCAGGGGAGCCCCTCCCTGTGCACAGCCCCCCTCTGGCCAGGAGCTCACTGCCAGCTCATTTCCCGGGGAAAATTCCTGCGGAATAAATGGGAATAAACCCCCGAGGGCAGCAGTGCAGGAGGGGCTGGGGCAGGGGGTCCAGAGCTGCCAGCACAGGCTGGCACATCCTCCAGGACAGCTTGGCTGGCTCGGAAATTCCCATTTTTCTGTGGGATGGAACTCACTGCAGGCTTTGCTGAGCCCCCAGTGCCTGACCTTTGGATCTTTGCAAATCAATGAACAGCCCTGAGGAGGCTCCGGAGTTCTGTGTCCTCAGCTCAGCACAGGGCACCTGAAGGCGTGAGGAGGATTTATAATATTATATAATTTAGATATTTATTTATTTATATTTATAATATTATGTAAAATATAAAACAAAATATAAAGTATGTAACATGATATATCATATATCCTACACTATATATAACAAATACAATACAATATCATGACCCTAGATAATATATAATTGATTATATGGGCCCTATATGGTACACTATATATTATATGGATCATATATAATATGTTATATTTTATATGGATAATATATATTATGTTGTATATTATATGTATCATCTATACCATCTTGTATATGAATCATATATGATGAATATAGAATATAGAATATAGAATATAGAATATTTATATTTGATATGGATAATATCTATACTATGTTGTATATTATATGTATCATCTATATTATCTTATATATGTATCATATATGATGAATATAGAATATAGAATATAGATTATAGATTATAGATTATAGATTGTAGATTATAGATTATAGATTGTAGATTATAGAATAGAATATTTTAAAAAAAATAAAGCTTTTCTCCCAGCAAGGCCTTGTGGGTCAAAGGTGGGCAGGAGTGAAGGCCCTGCAGAGCTGGGAGGGAGGAGCAGGGTGAGCTCCACAGCAAAACCCAAATTATTGATGGAGCTCGAGCTCCTCAGCCTGAAGGAAAAGCAAGATGAGGATGTGGCCTGAGCCTCTGGGAAAAAAACTTCCTCCAGTGCCAGGGATGGACCAGGAAAAGGAGGGATGAAGGAAAAAAAAAAAAATCTGAGACATCAAATCTGGGGAAAAAACTTCCTCCAGTGTCAGGGAATGGACCAGGATAAAGGAGGGATGAAGGAAAAAAAAATCTGAGACATCAAATCTGGGGACAGAATTTCCAGTGCCAGGATGGGCCAGGAAAAGGAGGATGAAGGAAAGGAGAGATCTGAGACAAGAGGAGAAGAAATCCCAGGGACAGCAAACAGAAATGAGAATTTTGCCTCCTTCTCATCATCCTCCCTTCACCCTGCCTTAGGAACAACACAGAGCTTCTAAACACCAGCCAAGGCACTTTGCTGTTATTATTGAATTCTTCTTATGGGTATTTAAGTTACAAACAGGGCTACTGATTCTAAACCTGAAGAGCTAAAATTATTGCAAGTAATGCATGTCCAGCTCTGAAATCCTGGAGTTAATTTTAACCATGGCTTTCAGAAATAGGCTGCCTTGTCCTGACAAATCTATGTGGGCCAGATTGTGAGGAGAACTATCAATATTTGAATAAATTTTACATGCAAGCTAACTAAAATTATCTTTATATCGATTCAACAGCAACTTCTCCAGTAGAGCCTGGATGGAATGACCAATAAATTGACAAATCTACAAAACAGAACGGGAGAAATATAAAAATGGGCAGCTGGCTGTTCCCTGCCATCTCCCATTTCCTATTTCATGTGCTCAGGCTGGCCCCGAGCAGGAGCAGCCGTGCTTATTTCCAGTCCCTGGGCTCATCCTGGCGCCAGGCTCAGCTCAGCCCCACGGCTCTGCTGCTTCCAGAACGGCTCTGCTGGCTCCCCAAAACCCTGCTGGGCTCCCCCAAAACCCTGCTGGGCTCCCCAAAACCCTACAGGGCTCCCCCAAAACCCAAAACCCTGCTGGGCTTCCCCCAAAACCCTGCTGGGCTCCCCAAAACCCTGCTGGGCTCCCCCAAAACCCTGCTGGGCTCCCCCCAAAACCCTGCTGGGCTTCCCAAAACCCTGCTGGGCTTCCCAAAACCCTGCTGGGCTCCCCAAAACCCTACAGGGCTCCCCCAAAACCCTGCTGGGCTTCCCAAAACCCTGCTGGGCTCCCCAAAACCCTACAGGGCTCCCCAAAACCCTGCTGGACTTCCCAAAACCCTGCTGGGCTTCCCAAAACCCTGCTGGGCTTCCCAAAACCCTGCTGGGCTCCCCAAAACCCTACAGGACTCCCCCCAAAACCCTGCTGGACTTCCCAAAACCCTGCTGGGCTCCCCCAAAACCCTACAGGACTCCCCCCAAAACCCTGCTGGGCTTCCCAAAACCCAAAACCCTGCTGGACTTCCCAAAACCCTGCTGGGCTCCCCCCAAAACCCAAAACCTTGCTGGGCTCTCCCCAAAACCCTGCTGGGCTTCCCCAAAACCCTGCTGGGCTCCCCCCAAAACCCAAAACCCTGCTGCTGGGTCTGAGCTGGGGGAAGGATGAGGTGAGCTCGCAGCCAGGGCTGCTCCTCTCCAGATGTTCAACTTCCAGTGCCAGAAACGGCATGGAGGGATTTCCTCTGGCATCAAACACTTCTGGTTTGCCTTAAAAAAAAAAAAAAAAAAAGTCATTATTTGGTGTAAGGTGAGACTGAGAGTGAGAGGAGCCCTGGTTCCCCCAGCCCTGCCAGAGCAGGCACAGACAGGGGAAATGGCCAGTGCTGAAAATACCATTTTAAACAGCAATTCCCTAATTCTTCATTAGAACTCACGAGACCCCAGCCTGGTGTGGGTGGAAGGGATCCCAAATCCCAAATCCCACCCCAGCCATGGCAGGGACACCTCCCACTGTCCCAATGTCCAACCTGGCCTTGGGCACTGCCAGGGATCCAGGGGCAGCCACAGCAAAGCTGGGAATTCCATCCCCACCCTGCCAGGGAACAATTCCTGCCCCAAAATCCCACCCAAATCTACCCATTGTCAGCTTAAAGCCATTCCCTGTGTCCTGTCCCTCCATGCCTTGTCCCCAGTCCCTCTCCAGCTCTCCTGGAGCCCCTTTAGGGGCTCTGAGCTCTCCCTGGATCCTTCTCCTCTCCAGGTGAGCACCCCCAGGTGTCCCAGCCAGGACTCGCCCGGTTTGGGTTCTTTTGGGGCAGCTCCATGATTTTATAACCTCCATAAACAAGCCCTGAGCCCTGAGATGTCCCACCCAGGAAAATCCATCTTGATTTTTATTTATTTACACAATCCAATGGTTCTAAATATTCCATTAAAACAAACCTGTGACGAACAGATCTCTCCATGCTAATCGTCTTTAAAATATCCCAGGTTCCATAAATCTGAGCTTCGGGGAGAACAAACAGCACTGCTGAAACCTGCAAAAAGTGAAATTTTTTCATGCTGCTGCCTCTTCCATTTTCCAGCCCTATTTCTATTCTTAATTAAGCAAACTTGAGTGTGATCCAGAAATACAAAGAGGAGCGGGTGAATTTGGAGACATTAAGAGAATTTTAAATGTCTTGCTTTTAGCCTCAAAACCGAATTCAGGTGAGGAAAAAGTAAGTCAGTAAAATATATTTTTTTTTAATCCTCCATGTACCCCTCTATTAACCACAATTACAACACTTTGAAGCATATTAATTTCCTGCTTTTAAGTTTTCTATAGCAACAGTTTGTTGAAAGAGTTTGATTTCATTATATTATGCCAATACTACCCTGGTAGAAATTTCAATCTTTTTAGACAGAAAGAAGTCCAAAAAATTACATTAACAACAAGCATAGAGAAATTGAATCTCTCAATGCCTCTAATTTATGCCATTTTCCTGTGAGGCTTTTTTTAAAACCTCTTTTATTTCTACCAGCTTGATGCCTCCTCTTTAATGCAGTTTGCATTTCACAGGGGAGCAGCAGGATGGAGAGGAGGGAGAGCCAGGAGGGAGAGCAGCTCTGCTCCCACACAGTGGGATGGGATTGATGGGATGGGATTGAGGGGATGGGATTGAGGGGATGGGATTGATGGGATGGGATGGGGTTTATGGGATGGGATTGATGGGATTTTTAGGATGGGATGCCTCCTGGTCAGGGTCCTGATGGGTTTTAAGGAGCCCTCGCCCACCTGGACCCCTCTCTGCTGCTTCTGCATCCAGCCCTGGATTCCCAAACTCAGAAAGGACCTGGAGCTGCTGGAGAGAATCCAGAGGAGGCACGGAGCTGCTGCAGGGCTGGAGCCAGGCTGGGAGAGCTGGGAATGTTCACCTGGAGAGGAGAAGGATCCAGGGAGAGCTCAGAGCCCCTGGCAGGACCTAAAGGGGCTCCAGGAGAGCTGGAGAGGGACTGGGGACAAGGGATGGAGGGACAGGACACAGGGAATGGCTTTAAGCTGACAATGGGTAGATTTGGATGGGATTTGGGGCAGGAATTGTTCCCTGGCAGGGTGGGGATGGAATTCCCAGATTTGCTGTGGCTGCCCCTGGATCCCTGGCAGTGCCCAAGGCCAGGTTGGACATTGGGACAGTGGGAGGTGTCCCTGCCATGGCTGGGGTGGCACTGGGGGGATTTGGGTCCCTCCCAACCCAAACATTCTGGGATTCTCTTGCTGCTCTCCCCCTCTGCAGGTGCTGGCTGTGACAGGAGGGTCAGCAGGGGAGCCCTGAGCACCCCGGGGCCCAGCACAGACCTGCAGCACTCAGTGCCACCCTGACTCAGATTAATTGGCAACGAGCTCTGCTTAACCACTTCTCCTAAGACAAGTTGGGTAAAAAATTCAATAAAACTTGTGTTGAGCTGATTCCACGCTGCAGTACAAACAAAGTGTGGAGCAGCCTAATCCTCTTACACCGGGGAACAGGCTCCTAAAGTCATTATTTAATAAGATTAAATGCTGCAGGTCATCAAAATTAATTTATACAGCTGCCACGGTTTATAAACTCGGTGTCTGCAGAGTGGGCCAGGTTGCTTTCCTGTGGAGAGGCAAAGGTGAGCACAAGGTGTGGCTGTCCCTGGATGCCAAGGCCAGGTGGGACATTGGGGTTGGAGCACCTGGCACAGTGGGAGGTGACCCTGCCGTGGCACAGCACTGAAACCTCCTCTTTGAATGCAAACATTCATTTAGGATTGTTCAAAATTTAGTTTTAAAAATCCCTTTCAGGCACAGAGCTCCCGAAGTCCCTCCCAGCCAAACTGATGTCACCAAACAGAAAATGAAAAGTTTGGACTTCACGAGGCCTTTTCTCTACTTTACCCAAATTTTGCTTAAACTCTTTATTCCTTGCCCCAATTTACTGAAATTTTGCCCATGAAACCTAAAAGAGGGAGGAAAGAGAGGGCAAAGACACCCATGAGCACTCACCAAACTCCAGGCACTGGCTTCGATTCTTTGAAACAGCTGAAGTGTTTCTTACATTAAAAATGAAGAAATACAAATATATCTGAATGTATAATTATATATTTACATAAAAATATATTTTATATAAATACTCTATATAAATATGTAGAGTATATTATATATCTATAACATATAGTATATCATTTTAGGTGTCTATTTAGAGATATTTAGGATGCATATTTATATATATATATATAACATATAGCATATCATTTTAGGTGTCTATTTAGAGATATTTAGGATGCATATTATATATATATATAACATATAGCATATCTTTTTAGGTGTCTATTTAGAGATATTTAGGATGCATATTTATATATATATATCTAAAACATATAGCATATCTTTTTAGGTGTCTATTTAGAGATATTTAGGATGCATATTATATATATATATAAAACATATAGCATATATTTTTATGTGTCTATTTATGGATATTTATGATATATATTATATATATCTTTAATTCTACATATAAAAATATGTATAAAGGGTATTACAATACCCTAACCCCTAACCCTGGGCTGCCCCAGTGTCCCCAGGTGCTGTTACCTGGGGGACACCCCCACTCCACAGGCACTGCCTTGGCCTCTGCCCTGTTCCACCTCTTGGAATCCGGGAATTGGGGGTTGGAAAAGCCTCTCACACATCAAATCCAACCATCCCAGCAGGGCCAAGGCCACCACTGCTCCTTGTCCCCAAGTGCCACATCCACAGGGCTTTAAACCCCTCCAGGGATGGGAATTCCATCTCTGCCGGGGCTGGGCAGCCCTTCCCATGGGGAAAGAATTCCAAATATCCAACCCAGAGCTCTCCTGGCCCTGCCCATCCTCTCTAGGCTGCCCCAAAGAGAGCCCAGCCTTGGCCCCAGTTAAAGAATCCATCATTGTTTGGGGGCTGTACAGAGAGCAGCAGAAGCTGCAGACACACCAAGGATTCTCCCCACTGGCATTTTCTGAAGCAATGTTTCAACAAAAGGAAAAATGCTTCCATCACCTCCTGGAAATGCCAGCTTGCAGAGAAATAAATATCTCTTTTGTATCAAAGCGATTCCCAATCCCTTTGATAAATCTTACCACTGTGCAGTTGAAACAACCCCATGAAGGGCTGCAAGAATCATCCAAATGCATCTGAACAACTCTGTTTATTTTGTATTCCGGAGCACATCGTGCCAGCCCGCAGAGCTCCTCCATTAGTCTTTAAAAATAGTATTAAAGGACATTTCCGTCTATTTAAATTATGTCTATTTTCATTTAAATGAGTTGCTAAATAACAAGCTCCACGCCGGCGTTATGCTGGAGTGTGTGACTGCGAGAAATGCACTTCAAACAAAACAAATTAGGGAACCTGGAAATTGCTACAGCAGAGCAAGGACATATTTTTGGGAAAAAGTAAACAGAGAACAACAGCAAGTCATCAAAAATATGATAATAAACCCCCCGTGCTCTGTGTGTGAGGAATGGCACAGATGGAGAGGCTCACCGCGCTCCCGTGAGGGCTTTATTTATAAATATATTTATTTATTTTGTTTATTTATTTGTAAAACGATGTAGTTTTGCTCTTTAACGGGAGAGGGACCGATCACCTTCCCCTGGCCTGGCTGCCCGGCCCCACAGTCACTGGAATTCCTGAACACATCCCAGCCACAGGACAGCGTTCCTGGGAAATTCCAACTGCAAAACCAGGGCACAACATTCCTGGGAAATTCCAACTGCACAAACAGGGCACAGCGTTCCTGGGAAATTCCCACTGCAAAACCAGGGCACAACATTCCTGGGAAATTCCAACTGCAAATCTAGGACTCAGGCTGACACAGCATTCCTGGGAAATTCCGACTGCAAAATCAAGGCTCAGGCTGGCACAGAACTCCTGGGCAATTCCCACTGCAAATCCAGGGCTGGGGCTGGCACAGCATTCCTGGAAATTCCCTCTGCAAAACCAGGGCTCAGCATTCCTGGTTAATTCCGTGTTCAAATCCAGGGCTGGGGCTGGCACAGCAGAGCTGCCCTGGCAGGATGGGCACTGCCCTGGGAGCTCCGTGGGATTTACAGGAGCTGAATAAAAAAACAGGAACAGCAATCCCGAAGGGATGCTGGCATTAAGGCTGGGACTCCCCGAGTTCCCTTCCCGTGCTGCCCTCAGTGCTTTTCTCCAGCGGGTAAAAAATGTTGGGATTGATCTTTGTAGGACTCAAACCTCATGGGAACAAAGCCTGGCTCTGCTGGCTCAGAATTACAACCAGAATTATGGAATCCCAGACTGGTTTGGGTTGGGAGGGATCCCAAATCCATGGGGACACGGCAGGGACACCTCCCACTGTCCCAATGTCCAACCTGGCCTTGGGCACTGCCAGGGATCCAGGGGCAGCCACAGCAAATCTGGGAATTCCATCCCCACCCTGCCAGGGAACAATTCCTGCCCAAAATCCCATCCCAACTCACTCAGTTTGAAGCCCTTCCCCTTTCCTGGAAGGCTCAGGGTAACCAAGGAATGACCGTGGCACTTGAATTCCATCCCGGCCCCTCCCAGGGAACAATTCCTGCCCCAAATCCCACCCAGCCCTGCCCACCCTGCCAGGGAACAATTCCTGCCCCCAATCCCACCCAGCCCTGCCCACCCTGCCAGGGAACAATTCCTTCACTTACCAAAGTTACAGAAGTATCAAAGTTTGCCCGAAACTAAAAACGCCCTTCTCTGATCCATCAGGAGTTTGTACATCATCAAATACATCAAGAGCACATTAGAGAAGAAACGTTTCATGTGAGACACACTTAATCAAACAACAGCGCTGGGAACCTCTCGGGGGGGGAAACGTGCCTGGAATTTGAAACTTCCAGGGCAAGCTGGGCACTCCCACCCCCAGCACGAGGAGACCGTGACTCTCTTGGCTGCCGCTGCCACTCGGATTTTTAATCACTGCCAAACGAATACAGCTCCTCCTGTTGTGCAGCAAGTCGAGGCCAGGGTCTTATTCAGCCACCTACTACATGTTGCTTGGATATGGATTATTATTTCCCAAAAGCAGGATGTGGAATATTTTATTTTTGTACCAACGGATCTTGCTCACACGCAATCATTTGCATTCTTAAGAAGCCAAGCCGGTCTGCTTTGTAACTCCTGCAAGCCCAGAAAAAGCATCCCCCCACTCCCTCTGTCTTGGGAACGGAATTTTCACAGCACACTAAGTATCTTCTGATTAGGATTTGGGGGTTTTTGTAAAATACAGCTTTGACATGCCAAGGCACATTAGGCAAGACAAGGAGCAAAGCCACACAGTAACAATGGACGTCATAAATAATTAATAAATATAAATATACAGACTGAGAGCAGGGACCAGAGTGTGAATATTTGGGCTCAGTACTACAGGAAAAGTAACTCGCACGTTAAAAACGCCTCCTGCCATGGCTGTAAAGCTGCCCCTCTCCCCTGGCACTCTGGAATGGGTTCTAAAACCTGGAAACATTTGGGTCTTTTTGTTGATATATTTCCAAAGGAATAAATCCATCTCCTGTAAACGGAAAGTGTAGGAAGTTCTCTCAATATCGGTAATTTACATGCACATTTACCCTCTAGAATACTGCCAGCTCCAATGAGATGCAAAGAAATAATTCAATGTATACATTTGGTGCTCGAGCCACGCCACAAATCATGTGCACTTAATTCAACAGGGCCATAAACCCCACAACTACAGGAGTAATCAAGAACCTACTTAACCTTTCTCCAGCAACACCACAAAAAGTTAGTGTGAAATATGTGACAATCCCCTAAAATTATAACAAAAGGGCAGCGAGCAAGGTGTGCTGTAAAACACAATCAGCGTGAAGGCAGGAAAAAAACGGGAAAATAGAAGAAAAATTAGTTCTGGAGTCGTGCTCAGTAATGGCTGATGTATGCTCGCAATAAAATGAGATGCAGAATGCAAAACTCCTGGAAAATAAAAGCATAATTTTAACAGCATTCAGCCAGCAGGTCTGAGAGCTAGAGAATTCTTGTGGGTCAGAGAAAAAAAAATAAATGGAATTACAACACAGAATCCCAGAACCTTTAAGGTTGGAAAAGCCCCCCAAGGTCATCAGCCTGTGCCCATCCCCACCTTGTCCAGAGCACTCAGAATCCTCCAGGAATTCCTGGGACACTCCAGGGATGGGGAGCCAACCCTCCCTGGCCACCCTTTCCAGGAAAAAAAAAAAAAATCCTCCTGAAACACGTAAAGGTTTTTTAAACCCAAAGGATAAAAAAAATCCAAATTAAGGCTCAGGAATATTCCATTAAACTGATGGAATTGCAAGACAGAGGAAGGGAACCCAGGGCAGTCAGGAGGAGTTTTCCTGCAGAGACGACCTTGGTTCAGTCAGATGTGGAAGCTCAGAGACACAGCTGTATTTCAATACTCATACATATATATATGTGTGTGTAATATCTGTAGATCTGCATTCTTGCAGAAAGTTTTAATTTCTCCAAGATAACCCAGAGCCAAGTGCAGACTTTCCCCACACAAAGTCCTGAAGGCTTTCAGCAGCAGTGCACTGTCCCTGCATGCACTTTTAAAATAAAGAAATAATGTAATATTCAAAACTTCAGCTCCTCAAAGTCAGACCTCGAATCTACCCTTGGAAAATTAAATAGCTTGCCTGATCGCAGAAGTCCCAAATGGTGAATAATTTCTGTCAGCCCACACGTCTCTTTTGTAGAAGGGGAGAATTAAAACATTCGTAGGTATTTGTAAAGTGAAATGCAGATTTACTTCAAGAAAATCCGTGGCACGGCGTGGTTGGAGGTGGCACTCTGAGGTGATTACTGCAATTTCCTTGACAATTCCACAGCCAGGTCAGGGCACCTGGGCTTTATTTGGTACATTTGATGTGGGAAGTGTGTCCTTCTCTCAGAACAGCCCTGCAGCCAAAGTGGAGCCCGGGCTGAGATCCCAGAGCAACCCGGAACACCCCAGAGCATCCCAGAGCATCCCAGAGCATCCCAGAGCATCCCAGAGCATCCCAGAACATCCCAGAGCATCCCAGGGCAACCCAGAACATCCCAGAACAACCCGGAACACCCCAGAGCAACCCGGAGCATCCCAGAGCAACCCAGAACACCCCAGAGCATCCCAGAGCATCCCAGAGCATCCCAGAGCATCCCAGAACACCCCAGAGCATCCCAGAACATCCCAGAGCATCCCAGAGCATCCCGGAGCATCCCAGAGCATCCCAGAACACCCCAGAGCATCCCAGAACATCCCAGAGCATCCCAGAGCATCCCAGAGCATCCCAGAGCAACCCAGAACATCCCAGAGCATCCCAGAGCATCCCAGAGCATCCCAGAACACCCCAGAGCATCCCAGAGCATCCCAGAGCAACCCAGAGCAACCCAGAGCATCCCAGAACACCCCAGAGCATCCCAGAACATCCCAGAGCATCCCAGAGCATCCCAGAGCATCCCAGAGCAACCCAGAGCATCCCAGAGCATCCCAGAGCAACCCAGAGCATCCCAGAGCAACCCAGAGCATCCCGGAGCAATCCGGAGCAACCCAGAGCATCCCAGAACATCCCAGAGCATCCCAGAACATCCCAGAGCATCCCAGAGCACCCCAGAGCATCCCAGAGCAACCCAGAGCATCCCAGAACACCCCAGAGCATCCCAGAACATCCCAGAGCATCCCAGAGCAACCCAGAGCATCCCAGAACATCCCAGAGCATCCCAGAACATCCCAGAGCAACCCAGAGCATCCCAGAGCATCCCAGAGCAACCCAGAGCAACCCAGAGCATCCCAGAACATCCCAGAGCATCCCAGAGCATCCCAGAGCATCCCAGAGCATCCCAGAGCAACCCGGAGCAACCCGGAGCATCCCGGAGCAACCCGGAGCATCCCAGAGCAACCCAGAGCATCCCAGAGCAACCCAGAGCATCCCAGAACATCCCAGAGCATCCCGGAGCATCCCGGAGCAACCCGGAGCAACCCGGAGCAACCCGGAGCAACCCAGAACATCCCAGAACATCCCAGAGCAATCCAGCCCCACTGCCAGGACCAGAGCCCTGTGCCACGGGAAGTGTGGAATGGGAAAAGCCACACTCAGGACAACACGTGCCCACGAGGTTTTGCTTCCCAAGCACTTCATCATGGAATGTCCTACAAGGATCATCCACACCAGCTCCAGTCCATTATTCTGAGCCCATTTACTTTGATATGCCCTGAAAGGCTTCACTTGGAATGGGCTGGACAACGACAGAAAACAGTTTAAAAAATAAATAACTCAGTCTGGTGCTTGTGTCTCATCTTTGAGATACTTCTCTTCTGAGAAGTCTTTGAATTTCCCAGCCTTTCAAATTTTATCTCTACAAATCTCTTCCAAACCTTGAACGGCAACAATTAAAAGCTACTTGTTAGAAGCAACATTAGCTGCAAAAAGAAACAGGAAAGGTCAGGGACGAGGAACTCGTGCAGACTCCCCCAGAGCAGGTAAGGAGGTGTTTTGACAGGAGGCTTCACTGGAACTAAATAATACGTTCAGTTCTTGAGTTGGGTACAAATGGAAGAGTGTGCAGAGCTCAGTCTGGAGGTGGGTGGCTTTGGGCTGTAATTTTAATTAAGTGCTCATCCCTCTATGCAATGCTTGGTATTTCTCTGCTGTTCCAAGGCAGATTTGGGGTGTTTTTGCTGCCATGCCAACCCTGCTGCTGGGAGCACCAAGCAGGGCTGAACAGAAAACCAGCAAGGAAAACCTGGAATCCAGCACTGACCTCCCATGGGCTGCTGTCCCAGGGCGTGGGTTTGGGATGGAATTCCCTCAGAGCAGCAGAGCACACAGCCAGGAGCGCCCCCAGCTCTGTGAACATCATAGCCCAGTGTGGGGACCCCCATCTCCATCCCCATCCCCAAACCATCCCAGTGTGGGGACCCCCAGCCCCATCCCAGTGTGGGGAACAGACACAGCCACTGTGGGGACCCCCAGCTCTGTGCTCATCCCATCCCAGTGTGGGGACCCCCAGCCCCATCCCCATCCCCATCCCAGTGTGGGCTCCCAGGGCAGCATGCCAATGCTGAGGAAGGTTTGGCCTCCCCTGGGTCTCCTCCAGCCCCACTCCCGTGCCTGAGGTGTCTCCAAAAACAAAAGGAGCCCCCCCACCTGCTCAGGCTGTGAGGAATGGCCTCAGCCTTGCCAAAGGGCCAGAGCCCAGCCTGGGCAATGCCTGACCCAGCAGCCATCCACTGCCATTGCTTCATTAAAAGGGACCCTGAGCCCGAGCCGTTCCTACCCCAAATATTCCCTTTTGTGGAGCCAGACCCTGTCCTGGGCCAAGCAGGGCTGGGGGAGCCCGGATGGGGTTTGGGGATGCAGGAACAGCTGGGACACCAGAGGGGTTTTGGGATGGGGGAACAGCTGGGACACCAGAGGGGTTTTGGGATGGGGGAACAGCTGGGACACCAGAGGGGCTTTGGGATGGAGGAGCAGCTGGGACACCAGAGGGGCTTTGGGATGGGGGAACAGCTGGGACACCAGAGGGGTTTTGGGATGGGGGAACAGCTGGGACACCAGAGGGGCTTTGGGATGCTCTGCCCCTCCTGCAGCAGCACAGGGCGAGTGCCCAGGGCAGAGCCGGGACAGGCTGGGTGTGCAGCCACAGCTCCAGGAGAGGCAGAACAGGCCATGGTGTGCTCCTGGGAGCCAGCAGGCATTCCAGAAATCCCAGCAGCTGGAAGGAGCACAAAGCTGCTCTCAGAGCAAAGGCAAAGCCAAGCTGGGGTCCTCAGTGATACAAGACATGACACTGCCAGGAGAGCTGGAGACACATAAATAAAATGGATTTTACCATCTCCTATCCTCGTGGATAATTAGGGGAATTTCAGGAATACCTTCTCTGGCAGCAGGGATAACTCAGCAGGAAAAGGGACTGGAGCTGCTCATGTGCCAAAGCAGAGCAGGAGGAGCTGCCACGCTGCACTTTCAGCAGTGGATGGAGGGATGGGTGGAGGGATGGAGGGATGGATCCAAGAGCTCCCCGTGCTCCAGGGAGGGGCAGCCCAGCCTCGAGCAATGAACTGTGACAGCAGAACACCACGAGTTATTTCTATAATGCACACAGCCTTTCCCCTTCCAAGACAACCAGGATAAAACCCCATTTTGTTTCTCTTCTCAACAGAAATCGCTCATTTTCCAGCTCCAGAGACATGAATATTCACGGTATTGTTTGCATGGGGGGCTGCCCTCAACTCCATCCCCATTTCCAAAGTAAAATTTAAACTTTTGCTAAATTGCAGAACTCCAATGGATACTTTGCTGTTAATTACTTTCCAAAGTGTTCGCTGTCTGACACTGAGGGATGCATTCTTCAGCTGGGTGATGCATTTATTTACTCTGCTGTGCTTTTGGAATGTGCAGAATGTTGATAATTAGGCTGTGTAACCATGCGAGCCTTCAGCTGGTGTTTGCTGGGTTTAAAGCAGGTTTATTCTGCATTTCCAAAGCACCAAAAGCCACAATGCACCGTGAATGCTCTGCACTAATCTTTGTGCTTCCAGGGTAAGGGGAAAAAAAAAAAAAAACAACAACAACAACAACAAAAAAAACCACTTAAAAATTCCAATTGTGGCATTTGCAATGCTGCCGAGTGCAGGGCAGAGCGAAGATTCCTGTTCCAGCCAGGGACATTTGCAGAGCTGTGACAAGCAGTGACACCTGAGCACGGCCCTGAGCCCTAAAAAAGCCATTTCAGGCCCAGAGGTGGCTCTGGGCTGGTGTCCTGCCCAGCAGTGGCACCAACACCCCTGGCACCATCAGTGCAGCTCCCGAGGTCACAGCACCCCAAAACAGATTAATTCTTTCCAATTAGGTAATTTATAACCCAGGATTCAAGTATGGGGGCGTTTCCTTCATTCTTTCACAAACCCATGGTTTTTAAATTGTTCTCGTTGGTTTCTGCACGAAGAAATTCACATTTGGTGTCAGGTTGAACCATCTGTTAACACACATGTGATTTCAAAATTCTCCCTCGTGTCATCCTGCAGCAGAGTCCCCCCCATATGCGATTATCTCCACCACACAAATGTTCACTTACATCTTCCCAGCTCTCCATACAAATTCCCTGGTGAGTGCTCAGAAAATTCATGATCTTCCCTTAGAACACTGGCAAAAGTTTAACCCAGGTCACAGAACACACAAATATCGAAGCTTTGCCTCCTTCCTGTGCTGCTGTTACAGCTGGAGCCAAAGGGAATTATGCAATATGTGACTTTTCTGCTCAGGAGCTCAAAAATTAATAATGGAATACCATCTTCACTAAGAATCCATTCTTCCTCCTTTTTCCCCCCCCAAAAACAACCTCACAACTCCCATTTTCTTTCCCACCAAGTTTCAGTCATTACCAAACAACAGAAAATGCAGATTGTGCACTGCTGCTGTTGCCCATGGAAGGGGGATGGGATGCAGAAGGGATTTAGGGTCTCATCCAGCCCAGCCCAGGCTGTGATTCTGTGATATTCCCAAAATATCAAAAGGAGAGGGGGTCCCTCCAGCCCCCTCCAGCAGGATCCTTCCTTTGCCTCTCCTGGGACAGAGTCACTGCTTTGAACGTCCTCATGTGAAACCTCACACAGACCCAGAATCCCAGAGGGTTTGGGTTGGATGGATCCCAAATCCCCCCCAGAGCCACCCCTGCCATGGCAGGGACATCTCCCACTGTCCCAATGTCCAACCTGGCCTTGGGCACTGCCAGGGATCCAGGGGCAGCCACAGCAAAGCTGGGAATTCCATCCCCACCCTGCCAGGGAACAATTCCTGCCCCAAATCCCATCCAAATCCCTCCTTTCCTGCCCTATCCCACTGCATCTCCACCCTGCTCTGAACCACAGCTGTGCAAATCTCCAGGTGGAGCTGTGCAGAACCCAATGGCTTTGGCAAGGTTTGGCTGCTCAGAGCTCCCCGTGGCAGGGGCAGGGTGAGTTCAGGGGTCCCTGTCACAGCCCTGGGGGCTGTGGAACCTCACGGGAGCAGCCCCAGCCAGGAGCAATTTTTTTTTTTTTTTGCAAGTCTGCAGGTTGCAGGTGCAGGGAACGACACACCATCACTTTCTTTCTCTCCTTCTGAGATTTAAATAGGTCAAGTCCCTCGCTCAGTGCAGTGCAGGAAATTGTACATTGCCACAATTGCATTTCAGAATGGATAATGGGCCCATTTAAGTGTTATCATTAGAGAAACGACAGCAAAATACAGCTGGGCCAGTCCTCCCCCTTCCCCACGCACTCGTGTTCTGTGATGCCTCTGAGTTATTCCAATCTGCAGCTCTTTGCTTCCCATCACTGCCTTTCAAGCACACAGAAGAGAAATTGGATTAAATAACGTGCAGAAGAGAGCACTCTGCCGAGCCTGGCAGCTGCACGTGCCCAGGTGAGTTACTGAGGCTCAGAGTGCTCGGGGATGAAAACCTGAGCCTGCAGCAGCTTCCCAAAAACCGGCACGGTGATCCCAGCAAGCCACGGTGCAGGAAATGGAAAAATAGAAACTTCCACAGAGAGCCAAGGGTTTGGTTTGCAGCCTTGGAAGAAGCTTGGATTGATGTAAAAATAGAAGCACACAGACATTAAGCAGAGAAATCAAACTTCTGTTTCTATAGTTGTAAGAGTGAGCCTTGAGTGAGAAACTGTAATGGATAAGATGGTGAAGGGCTCTGTAGTGCAGTGATGTAATTGTGTAGAACAAACTGAGAGTTTAGGTGTTCTTATAGAAGAATTTGTGTGTACATGCAACAGTAGCCCGTTGATAAAAGTATAAACAATGTGGCAGAATTAAGTAAAGGTGATGGGTCAGAAAAACAAAATATACTTTGAGGCAACTTCCCATTGGTTAGAATGTTCCAAATTGCCTTGTAACAAAGAAACTCATGACACTTGGAGCTGTGGCCGCTTTCCTGCTTCTCTAAATCTCACGGCCTTGAGGCTGATTTATATTCGAGCAATTAATTGTTTTTAGCACAGCCATGGCCCCGTCCCTCCATTACAGTGAGACAATACAGTGAAAATAACGAGGGAGAGGAGGACAGGAGGAGGCAGGAGAAGCAGAACTACAGGCACACATCACCAGGTCTGAGGCAATAATATCATTTTAAATTCCACATCTGGACCACCAAGGCAGCTGCTCACACACGATTCTGTCACGGGGGGGGCAGGAAGGAGTGGGAGATTTACATTAATGAGAGCTGAGAGCACCTCACTAAAAACATTAAACAGAGAAACCAAAGGCAGAGCTTTGCCAGCACACAGCAGGCAAAGAGCAACGGGCTGAGAGTGCTGGAGGGGCTGGGAACAGCCCCGAGGCACAGGATGGTCCCTCAGATCCCTCCCATCCCAAAAACCTGTGATCCCAAATCCCACCCCAGCCATGGCAGGGACACCTCCCACTGTCCCAATGTCCAACCTGGCCTTGGGCACTGCCAGGGATCCAGGGGCAGCCACAGCAAAGCTGGGAATTCCATCCCCACCCTGCCAGGGAACAATTCCTGCCCCAAATCCCATCCAAATCTACCCACTGTCAGCTTAAAGCCATTCCCTGTGTCCTGTCCCTCCATCCCTTGTCCCCAGTCCCTCTCCAGCTCTCCTGGAGCCCCTTTAGGTCCTGCCAGGGGCTCTGAGCTCTCCCTGGATCCTTCTCCTGTCCAGGTGAACATTCCCAGGTGTCCCAGCCTGGCTCCAGCCTGAAGAACCGAGCTCAGCAGATTTCCAGCCCCATGGAAAACACAAAAACCGCAGGAGCGGGAGAACCCTGAACCTGCTGCTCCCCCCCGGCAGGAGGGTGCACACCTGCCCCAGGTGTGGGAACATCCCTGGGGAAGGAGGGAGCTGCTGGGAGCATCCCCAGCTCCCTCGGGGATGGTGCCAGCCCAGGACCTTGTCCCTGTGTCCATGTTGGGGCTGTGGGGAGGTGGCACCAGCCCACAGCCCTGCCCCTCCCCGGCACTCGGCAGCTGCACACAGAGCTGCAGCAAACTGTGAAATGAACTGTCAGTCAGCAGAGCTCAGCTTTGTGTCCTGTCTGCCTGCTAATACCCATCGCCATCAGCTCCAAAAAAACAAAATCCTGCTCCAAATCAATCGGGCTTCTGGAAAATTTAATTGTGGAGCAGATTTTGAAAGCGGCGGATTTGACTTTGCCACTCCTTGCCAAAGGGTCCATGAGTGCTCAAGTCAAATCCTTTCCACGGATCCCAATGGAAAAAGCTAAAGAAGAGAAACTGAGAAAGTCAAACCCGACTGAAAGGATCCAGATTATTTACCGTGCAGTGGGGTTTATTCTCAAGTGGTATTTTTCCTGACTGAATAACATTAGGAAGCTTACAGGCTGCATCCCAGTGCTCCTGAGGAGCTGTGTGACTCGAGGGATGTCTGAAGGACTCTGATAACCAGCACTTGGGATTACATTCCGTTCCTGGCTGGTTTGGTATGAATTTCAGATTACCCCATAACAAGGCAGCACATGTTCAAGGCTTGCCTACATGAAGGAGCTGCCCCAGAGCCAAACCTGCATTTTCTGTGTAACACAACAGATGAGAGGAAGGGTCAGCAGCAATTAATAACTCTGGAGAGCAGGCAGAAGAGCACCTCTTGTAATCCACAACTAAAGGAGACAATAAACCCACTGCTGCGAGATTAATTTGAAAAAAAAAATATCTGCACAGTTCCCTGGATGTGCAAGGTGGAAAAATGTCCTGACACAAGTGGTCAGTGCTCCCTCATGGAAGGCACAGCCCTGTCCGGGGCTGGATATTCCAGCCCTGCCCTGGGGGACCGAATATTCCAGCCCTGCCCCCGGGGACCGAATATTCCAGCCCTGCCCCTGGGGGGATGAATATTCCAGCCCTGCCCCTGGGGGACCGAATATTCCAGCCCTGCCCTGGGGACCGAATATTCCAGCCCTGCCCCTGGGGGGATGAATATTCCAGCCCTGCCCCTGGGGGGATGAATATTCCAGCCCTGCCCCCGGGGGGATGAATATTCCAGCCCTGCCCCCGGCTCAGGGCAATCCCAGGCCGAGCCCAGTGCTGCCCTGCTGCCACAGCACACGGATCATTTCAGCCCCATGGCGTTAGATCAGAGCCAGGAGAACACTCTGCTGCTGGGAAACTGAGGTACAAATGGACTTTATATTATTTAGGGAGCAAAAATTTCATATATATATATATTATATTTACATTATATTAGGGAACAAAACTGAATAAACACCAGGAAATTCAGAGAGAGGTGTAAGAAGTGCAGGGACTGCTCAGCTAAGGAGATTTTCCAGTGCCCAGAATCCTGTGTCACACAGGACAGGGAACCTGCCACGATTTTAAGAGCCAGGGGAATATTGAACACAAACCTTTAGCACATGGCCAACATCGGGCAACCTAAACAAGGCAAGGGGCAGAGCCCTGGAGAGTCACAGAATTGTCTGGAAAAGCCTCTCAGACCACAGAGTCCAACCACTGTGTCCCCAGGTGCCACCTGCACAGGTGAGACCCCTGGCAGAGGGGGCACAACCACCCAAAAAAACCCACCCAGCACCAAAAGCTCCCCTGCATTCATCACAATTCCCGCCCTCAGACAAGGAAAGGCTCTGCACATAAAGGTAATTCAGACCAGTCAGATGAATTCATGTTACAGCAGAAATCTGTTCCCACAGTCTGGATCCAAAAGCCAAAGTATAAATGAAATGCTTGAGGAAATATTATTTACACATTGTGTTTCCAGAGAGCAGCAAAACATTGTTTTAAAATGATGTTTCTAACCCCTTTTGATAAACTGTGTATACAAAGAATAAATTTAAAGTCAGGTCCGTGACGGCTGTCAAATCTACAGCATTTATTTACAGCAAAGAGAAACAAAATTTTGACTTCTCCCCAGCAGCCTTTCAGGAAGGGGAGCTTTTTGTGACTTTAATGCACAAAGAAATGCCACATTAGTCAAAGGTCTATTTCCCCACTAGAGCAGGAGCATTATTGGGCAGTGGCCTCCGTTTTCAGTGGGGTTGGAGCAGGGAAGAGTTCAAGGCAGCAGCTCCCTCACGGCCCTGTCTGAGCAGAATTCTGGGGGTGCTTTTCTCTGCTGAAAGATGAGAGGAGCCACCTGGGATCTGCAATTCCACATTTACCTGCCTTGGGCTGGCACAGAGCCCCTGGTGTGAACGGAGCGATTTTTCTCTCTTGAGAAAGCAGCAAGGGAGATGATAGAGAGACAAAAGGAGGTGCCTCCTGCAGCCAGGGACATCATTGCACCAGCAATCCAGAGAACAAAGCCTGCAGGGGCCAGTCCTGCTCAGCAAACACTCGGGAGCACCTGCCTGGCACAGCTCTCCAAAAGGAACACGGGCACTTCTGCCTCAGCGTCCCCTGAGCAGAACAAAACCTGCTCAGAAATCACAACGAAAGGAAAAACAGGGAGCACCTGCCTGGAGAGAGACACCCCTGGGCTCCTGGGGTACCAGTGCTTCATTTACAGCTCCCGAGGGTTAATTTGGGGGGGTTGTGATTTGTGAGAGCAGCCCCCAGACACCCCAGGTGTGTTTTTTGTGTCTTTCTGTGCTGTACAGAGACACCCAGGCTCCCAGCAGAGCCCGGGCTGCCACCCCAGCCCAGCCCTGCTGTCCCGGAGCTCACTGCAGTGACAGATGGGGGACCTGCCCCTGGCTGGAACCACAAACACGCACTTAACTCAGCTGCTTTTCCCTTCCAGAGAGGAAATCTCTCTCTCCTGAAAAGCACGGACCTTCTCCTCTCCTTCCTGCCCCATTTTTCACTGGAACACTCACCCAGGGCACGCAGGGGGAGTGAATCCAGCTCGGGCGGGGTGAGCACGCTGCAGGGAGGGATGGAGGGAGGGATGGAGCCTCAGGGGCTGTGTAAGGCAATTCCAGCCAGGCTCAGCCCCAGCCTCCCTTTCCTGGGGGCTGCCTCCAGTTCCAAGCACTGCTGAGGTTGAGGTTTTTCCTCTTTAGGGAAAATCCAGCAGTGCTGAGGTTGAGTTCTGAAGGAGCTCTTTGGAAGGACTTTAATTTTACCTTTCAAATGTCGAGTAGAGATCACCCCTGTGGTTCAGGAGCATTAGCACTCATGGAGGAGCCCCTGGTGATAATTTAGCTGCAGGAATGATATGAAATAAATAAAATAAATAATAAATTAGAGATAAATTATCTGCAGGAATGGCCCACCCCACTGCTCTCCTTGCTGCTGTGATGTGCTCATGGCAGCCCGTGGGGTGCTGTGATTTATTTGCTGTGCCCCCAGTTCTGATGGATGGGGATGAGCCCCTCCTGATGGGATCTGCTGGGCTGCAGCCCCTCCACCCCCAGTGCTGTGGAGAGCTCAGCTGCTGCCATGGCAGGATTTGGGAAATAATGTCATTATCTGGGAAATAACAACATGATTTGGGAAATAATGCTTTTTGAGCTTTTGTGTCCCTTGGAATTCACTGCCAAGTGAACTATTAATTCACTCCTGCAGACTCAGACTCCCCCCAGGAATCTCCAGCTGGGTGCTGGTGACACAAAGTCCCAGAAGGGACACTGCAGATGTGACACCTTTGGGACAAACGGCAAGGGAGCCCATACTTGTTTCTCCTGTAGCATTTGCCAAAATTCGAAATATCTGTCTAATAGACAGGACTGGGAGTGCTGCTCTCCTGCCTGCCTGCACCAGCAGCAGGGAAATGTTGTGTGATCAAAGATCTGAGCAGCCACTGCTCCAGCGTGGGGAAGTGTCAATGACATCTCTGAATCAGGGAAAAACTGCCCGGGAGGTTTTGGAGGAGTGGCAGGGTATGGAATGGGGCTGGGAGAGGGGCAGGCACCCAACTCCAGCTGACCCTGAGCCTTTTAGGGCTCACAGGCCCCGTGGGCAGTCTGAGCTTTCCAGGACTGAGCCCTGTGGGATCATCCACAAGAATTTTACCCCAGAGTCCCTGAGGCTGGAAAAGCCCTCCAGGATCATCCAGGGCAGGCTGTGCCCATCCCCACCTTGTCCAGAGCACTCAGAATCCTCCAGGAATTGCTGGGACACTCCAGGGATGGGGATCCAACCCTCCCTGGGCACTTCCAATCCTTTACAAACCTTTCCATGGGGAAATTCCCTAAAATCCACCTTGAGCTCCCCATGCCCAGCCTGGGGCTGTTCCCTCTGCTCCTGTCCCTGTTCCCTGGGAATCCCCTGCCCCTCTGTGGCTTTCCCCTGCAGCGATCCCACAAAACACAGACAGAAGCCAGGAGATGCCCGGGGGGATGCCCAGGGGGGAATGCCAGCCTGGCACTGGCTCAGCAGGAGGAAAACCTGGGGCTCAGCTCTGCGGGACTAAGACTCAACCACATTTGAGTTTTGGCTACTAAAGCTCTGAATAATTGATAGGGACTGAAACATTTTTTTTTTTTTTTAACACAGCATGACCTCATCAGGTGATTGCACAAAGTAATTCAGGCTCCATTCCTTTGTCCCTTGACACCTGGTTTTGTACCACACAGCAAGTTCTGCTCCTCACACAGCCCTCACCGCTGGCTGAAGTGAAATACGACTGAGGCAGAAAATAAACCTGTATAAATTAATCATTATCAAATGCCCAGAATATTTGTCACCTTTTAATGTCACAAATTATAAGTTTCATTGCCGTAGCCAATCTTATTATTCCATCTGCTCAAGCTTAAAAACCACTGAGAGGGCTCTGAGCTCTCCAGTGCAAGGACAGTAAGAAATGAACCTGAAATTATCAACAGCCTCACAACATGTGAACCCAGGGGGGCTGTACAAGCTGCAAAACATTTGCTCCACTTCAGCAAAGACTTATTTTATGTCCTTCAGTTGTAAAGCTCACGAGCAAGGACTGAGCTCAATTCCCGGTCCAGTTAAACATCCGGGAGAGCTGAGCTGCAGCTCCAGCCCAGAAATCTCCTGGAGGAGAGTCCTGGCCACGACAGGGACCTGCCACTGCTGGGGGGCTCAGGTCTGTGGGGCTGGGAGAGCACAGAGAGCAAGGACCCGGGCCACAAAGGCACCGGGGTTTTCTCCTCGGTTCCCTCCCCACAGCCAGAATATTTCATCTCAGGACGTGCAGGGAGGTCACAGGAAAGGGCAGAGCCACCATTTGGGGCCAGAGTCCTCAGCTGTGTGTAGGTGCCAGAAAATGGAATTCTCTCCCCTCCAGAGCTACCTCTGAACACCCTCCAGAGTGCAGCAGCCAAGCACCTTTTTCTTTTATTTTCAGGATCGCTAAAACATTTTATCTGCAAATGGAGCAGAACCCCCAAACCCCCTGCTCCCCTTTGCAGTAACATTTCCTCCTCTGCTTCTGCTGAGCCCAGGGGATTTTTCCCACACCAGGGGAGGTGAGAGGGGTCCCTTTCCCAGCATCCATAAAATCCCAAGGGAGGGAGATGTGTTCACCTGAAACTTCTGAGGCAGAAGAGATTTAAACCCTGCCCCCTCCATATTTCATCCCAGCAATTTGCCACCAAACTGTTTTGCAATGAAGAGGAGGAATTGAAGGAAAATAAGCAACACATCCTCTCGAGGGGTCAATGCTTTCTGGGTCACATCTCGCAGGTTTTGATGGAATGTGTTTTGAGAACAGCTCATGCTCCAGCCTGGTGGGTAAGGGGCTCATTGCTGGGTCAGGCTGTTCAAAGCACAGCTCCAGGAGCTGGCAGAGCAAAGCCAAAGCAGCAGAGACCTCCCTGCAGTTCAATGGCTGCAGGCAGATGTTTTCAGAATATAAAGATATAAATATATAAAGTGTGTATTGCAGTCCAGCCTGGCTCCCACAGGCTGCCTGGTCCCTGAACATCCCTGCAGTGAACTCCCCCCTGGACAGGAGCTGCTCCAGCCCCACGTGCTGCTCACCCCAAACCCCAGGAGTGTCTGGAGCCAGTCCAGCTTTGCTGAGCCCATCACAGCAGTGGGGACAGTGACACTGCTCTGAGCTGGGACTGGAACCCTCCCTGGGCAAGGAAAAGGCTCCTCCATCCCCTACTGAGCCCATCACAGCAGTGGGGACAGTGACACTGCTCTGAGCTGGCACTGAACCCTCCCTGAGCAAAGAAAGGCTCCTCCATCCTCTACTGAGCCCATCACAGCAGTGGGGACAGTGACACTGCTCTGAGCTGGCACTGAACCCTCCCTGAGCAAGGAAAAGGCTCCTCCATCCTCCCAGGATTTTGGCAGCCACTCGTTGCCCTGGGTTGTCTCTCCCACAGGCTGTGTGTGAACATGGGACCCCTCCACAGATTTCTACTGCCAGAGTAACACCAGAGCAGAAGAACAGGAGTTTCCTGGAAGGGTTTGTCCCTCCAAGCACACGGGACAGCACAGGAACCCTCACCCCACAAACCTGGAGCAATGGCAGAGGAAACACAAGCTCTGAACCTCCAGCCCTGCTGGGACAGGGACAGGCACAGCCAGGACATCCCTGATAAAACACTCAGCAGGCTGAGAAGTGGGGAAAAAAAACCCTGGAAAAAGGCAGGAGAGGTGTTCCTGGGCAGATCCTCTAAATCCCCTTTTGGATCATGTTTCATTGCATTGCTGACTCCCCTGATCTGACAGGGCCCGTGTTCTGTCCCTTTAGAAGAATGTCACATTTCACAGTTCACCGCTCCTCCCTGGCTCTCTAACGAGCTGTGATTGCCTTCTGCAATTCAGGACAATCTGCAGGCAAGCCCCTCTTTGCTCCCTCTCTCTGCTCCGTGCTGTCTCAGCCACACTGGATTTTCCCCCCGTGCATCATTAGGTGCCCTGAGACCTGCCAAAGCCTGACAACTTGCACTTAAACTCTGCTTCCTGCAGCTGAAAAAATCTCTTTTCTTGGTTTGATTTTCTCAAAAGAGAAAAATCTCTTTTGAGGTTTTTTTTGCCTGGTTGTTTTGGGGTGGGTTTTTCACACATTGCCTAATTACACATTTTACACATTGTTTCACACCTTGACTTTATTCCCCACTATCACAGAGGTGCCCAATAAACCCCAATGTCCCTGATCTGCCACCCTGGAGCCTCTCTGAGCAGCTTTGAGCTCTCCCAGTGTTGGACAAGCACCAGGAAGGGAGCACTCAGAGCGTGGGTTTGGGTTTACACAGCAGCTGTGCACTTCCACACATCTATTGTACCTGCAGAGACACACAAATACATCAAATCCCTGGACGTGCCTGCAGTCAGCCTGGCCTTCCCTTTTAAAAGCTGCTGCTCTCCAGGAACAGGCATCACCAAAGTGAAGCAGTGCAGGGAGTGGGCAAAGAGAAATCCACAATTCAGCAGCGTTTGCTGCAGTATTTACAGGGCTGTGTTACCTTGGGGACTAATCCAGGTACCCCCAGCCCTCTCCAGGTACCCCCAGCCCCTCCTCAGAGTAAAACCAGGCAGGCTCCTCACACCCAGCAGTGCCAACACGAGGTTTTGCAGGCTGGGAGTGAGAGCAGAGGTGCCAAAGGACACCTGGCACTGCTCGGTGTGCAGGAGAGCCCAGAGCTGCCATGGCTGGGCAAGGCTGGCAAACCCCACACCTGGAACTGCCCCTCAGCACAGGGGGCTCAGGGGTGACTCCAGAGGGCTGGGACACAGGGAATGGTTCCCAGTGCCAGAGGGCAGGGCTGGGTGGGATTGTGGGAATGAGGAATTGTTCCCTGGCAGGGTGGGGATGGAATTCCCAGCTTTGCTGTGGCTGCCCCTGGATCCCTGGCAGTGCCCAAGGCCAGGTTGGACATTGGCACAGTGGGAGGTGTCCCTGCCATGGCAGGGGTGGCACTGGATGATCTTTAAGGTCCTTTCCCAACCCAAACCAGGCTGGAATTCTGGGATTCATCTGAAAATGGTTTTCCTGGCCAACAGCAGTGCAGTTATTTTGCAAACCAGATGGAGATTTACCCTGGTGATCACTGGCTCTTAGTCACAGTTCAGAGTATTTTCTGTGCTGCTCCTCTAAAGTCTATTCCTGCAAAACAACCACATTTAAAACCCTCCTACAGTAAAGAGTAAGAGTTTGGTGTTAACCCAAAAGTGCTTTCCAGGAACTGATGGATGAAACTGATTTTAACTCTCACTGCTCCAGTTTGCAGCTGAAAGGACATAAAGGGAGGTCACCTACTCCAGGGTAAAATAAAAGGCTAAAAGAGGGGCAGACAGGAGTTTGGCCACGATCCCTTAGGAGCTGTGAGCACAGGGGGAAGCAGGAGAGATTTTGGTGGCAGAAAATCCTGAGCTGCACACAGCCAGGAGATGGAATATTGAACAGGGACCTTTCCCCTCTGCCCAGGACCTGCTCATGGGGGCACCCACCCAAACCCTCAGGAGGGCTGGAGACACCTGGGCATACACAGAAAACAAATTAAATTTTGCCTGAGGAAGCTGACACAGGAGTGGAGAGAAAACAAGGATTAACAGGGAAGAGCAGGGAGGTTGCAATGACACTTTGGCCTTCAGTCTGTAAAATGCATTTCCAGTGAATCCACACTAGGGTTGGGCGTTTTTAAAATAAAATTATGCAAACTGCTGGTGGCCCAGGAGGAGGAGGAAACAATAAATGGCAGGTTGTAGTAAAAGTGCTCGTGGTAATTGCAGCTGTGATGCCACTGCAGGATTGGAGGCACCAGGACAGGCTCTCACCTGCACAAATGTCACCTGCAGAATTAAACAGCAGCACAGAACCAGCACTCAGGGGCTGGAGGAGCTGATCCCTGGGCACGGGGATGGTTTTGGAGGAGCAGCTGGAATGTGGTTTATATTGATTCATAGATGTGTCTGGATTTTGGAGGCTGGAAAGTGCGAGCAGAGATGGCTCTGGAATGAATCCTGGGAGTGTGGGAGAGACAGGAGCAGGGAGAGCAAAGAGAACAACAGGGAGAGGGGCAGAGGAAAGGGGAAAAGGCTGAGAAATGGAGAGGGTGAGGACACCTGATGGATCAGAAATTAAATAAAATCAGGGGAAAGAGGATACAGCCTGAGGAATGGGGAAGGTGAGGTGGGAAAGGCAGACAGGACACCTGATGGATCAGAGATGGAATAAAGGCAGAGCAAAGGGAGGAGCTGTGTGACACTGGCACAGGGCAGAGATTTGAGACACAACCACTGAAACACCAAACAACTGCTGTTAGCATTGGTTTAACAGGGACTGCATGTGCCAAGTTACCCCTCAGGTCTGACCACCAAGTTCATTGGGAAGGATGGAGGGAAAGAGGGGCAGGAGAAACAAGAGCAGGGACATCTCCAGCTGCACTGCCCCTGCTCCAACCTGTCCAAAATCCTTCTTCCCACGTTCTGCAGCCTGCCTGAAGCCCCACTTGGAATTCTGCTCTGAAATCTGCTTGTATTGACCCTGCAGTCTCTGAAGCCTGAATACAAATTAAATCAGCTGCATGGAGAGGCAAATCCACTGTGCTCCAGAGCAAGCTCCACCTGACAGCAGGCAGGGTATCCTGCCCTGGAAATAGTGCTTGGGCAAGGAATTGGATTTTCCTGGTGGCCCAGGCTGACACAGAATAAAGTGTGCCACTCTGTCAGGAAGGGGAGAGGCACAGGGAGCTGCCTGCAGTGAGAGCAGGACACTGCAGGGCTGAGCCAGCACCACTCACCTGAGCCTCAGGTGTGGGCCCTGCCCAGGGCTGCTCAAACAAGCTCTGCCAGCTCTCCTGATCCCCAGCGGGCTAAGCTCTTACCAAAAAAAAAAAAAAAACCCAAAAAACCAATAAACCAAAAAACCCCCAAAAGAACAAAAAAAAAAAAAAACCCACAAACAAACCCTCAAAAAAAAAAGAACAACAACCAAAAAAAATCTAAAAAAAACAAACCCAAAAAAATCCCCCAAAAACAAACAAAAAAAACTAAAAAAAAAACCAAAAAAATTTAAACAAAACCCCAAAATCAAAACAAAAAAAATTAAAAAAAAATACAACAAAACCCAAGCTTGCAATAAGAACACTAAATCAGATCAGGAGCAGCCACATCAGCTGGAAAGACAATTCAAGTGGGGCAAAGCTCAGCTGTGTCAGGTTTTACCCCGGGCTGATCTCGGCTCTGCCGAGGAAAGCCCAGCTTTGGGAAGGGAGCCTCGAGGGCAGAGTGAGCCCAGCAGGGCTGGGGGGGCTCAGGCTCTCGGGGAACATCTCTCCTCGCTGCAGTGCTCAGGGTTTCCCTAGAAACCAGCCTGGCACCCACGGCTGAGGGAGCTGGAGCTTGTCTGCATTCGAGCTGCTGCTTCTGGTTCCAGCTCCAACGGAACGGCACACACTGCAGCCTGGGCTTGCTTAGGACCAGCTCTGAGCCCAGCTCAAACAGCCTCACACAGCCCTGGGCTTGCTTAGAACCAGCTCTGAGCCCAGCTCAAACAGCCTCACACAGCCCTGGGCTTGCTTAGAACCAGCTCTGAGCCCAGCTCAAACAGCCTCACACAGCCCTGGGTTTGGATGGAACCTGCCTTGCTAAGCCCAGCTCACATAGGTTGGGATAGAACCTGCCCTGCTAAGCCCAGCTCACACGGGTTGGGATGGAACCTGCCCTGCTGAGCCCAGCTCACACGGGTTGGGATGGAACCTGACCTGCTGAGCTCAGCTCACACAGGTTGGGATGGAACCTGCCCTGCTGAGCCCAGCTCACACAGGTTGGGATGGAACCTGCCCTGCTGAGCCCAGCTCACACAGGTTGGGATGGAACCTGCCCTGCTGAGCCCAGCTCACACAGGTTGGGATGGAACCTGCCCTGCTGAGCCCAGCTCACACAGCCCTGCCTGGGCTGAGCCAGGAGTGAGCCCCAGGAGCAGAACGTGGGCTGGGGGTTCATTTCCCCCGTGGGAGGCAGGTTAGGCAGGGCTTTGCCATGGGGGGGACAAAGCAGCCTCAGCCCCGGGCACAGGGAAAAGCTCCCTGGGACCTGCAGAGCCTGGCTTGTCACCTCTGGGCCGTTTGGATATGGACACACTCTCCCAGGAGCAGGCCTGAATTAAATCACGATTTTAATCAAGATTGCTGGCATTTCCCTGTGTGCAGCACCCCAGAGCTGCTCCCCTCAATTCCAGCTGCAGAAGCAGCACCCTGCAGGAGTGAGGGCACTGAATTTCCCTCTTTTCCCTTTTCCCTTGGTTTTACACTCGTGACAAGCCCCCAGCCCAGCCCAGCCCAGCGGTGCTGGCAGAAACCCACTGGTTGCTCTGCCTTGGTTTGTGTGGGTGCTCTGGGAGGTTTTCAGCCCATTTTGTGCTGCTGAGCAGGCACAGGAGATTTCTTTGCTCCTTTTCCTCTCCCTGCCCTGGTCAGGGCACACCTCAGGCACTGCTGGACTCATCACCTGGCTGGAATCCCTCTGCCCTTCCCTGCTCCATCCCTTGCAGTTGCAGGAATTAAAAAAAAAAAAAAAAAAAAAAAGATATCAAAGGAAGGAAGAGCCCCCTTCATTGCCTTGGCTACAGATGGGGAGAACAGAAAATACAGAGATGCCACTTCTTCTCTACTTCTACCACCACAAAAAAAACAAAAAACCCTTCCTGTCTCTGGTAGTCTTGCAATTTGTGCCTGACACGGATGAGAAGTGAAGAGCAGATAGACTGGAAACACTTCCAGCACTGACCAAATGTTATTTGGTGATCAGCTGAATATGAACAGGCTGGCCAGGCCGTGGGGGAAAAAAAAAAAAAAAAAAAAAAAGGAAAAAAAAAAGGAAAGAGGCACAAGAAACAGAGATGAGCTGGCTGGGAATGACAAGGAGCAGGGACACAGCTCACGAACAAAAAGCACAGAGCATCGCTGTGATTTTGGACGGGCTGCACGACCCTCAGCAGCACACAGCTGAATACCAACCCTGGAAACGTTAATTTCTAATAATAACTCTGTACAGAGACACAGCAAAGCAGAGCAGAAGCACCTGCTGGGGTTTTCTGCAGCATTCACGTGGAGTATTTTTGCAATGCTAAAGAAGAGCTCAGAAAAATCAAGCTCCATCTCTTCAAGGCTTGTCTGCGTGCCTGGGAGACCCAGGCACTTCGTGGGAAGAGGGAAATTGAGTTGACTTCCCTTTAAACAGGAACGGATTGCTGAGCCTGGGCAGTCATCTTCCATTTACAGAAATGTGAGCAGGGGAAAGAGGGGCCCAAGGAGCTCTCCTGGCAGGAGGGAGCTGCGAGGGAGGGCAGGCTCAGCCGGGGAAGGAACAGGAGGGATTTGCTGAGCACGGACACCCAGCGCTCGCTAAGGCACTCTGGGGCTGAGTGAGCACACAAATCACCAATAAACAGCAGAATTCCCAACGGGAACAGGCAATACCAAACACACTCACGGCCAGGATGCACAGCACAGACTGACAAATGCAGCCAGGGCTAAAATAAATCATAAAAATCAACTGGAGGGGCACGGGGAACCCCAACACTTCCCCCAGCTCAGCCTTGCCAGAGCCTCCATTGGCTCCTGTGAAACTCGTTAATACAAATAAGAAAAACTGATTTGATTTTAAATTAGGGGGGAAAACAAAAAAATCTCAATTGTGGATTCTTTCATCACGCAGCTTCACAGTGTAATTGTGGAGTAGCTGGTCAAGTGGCAATTAACAGCAAAATAAAGAGATGTTAATTCAGCCGTTGGCTCATTTTAGCTTAGGCAGATAATCTGCAAGAAAATGAAACCCCTCGGGGAAAAAAGGGCCTGCCAGTAAAACAGGGGGGAGGAAAAGGCTGCAAAGAAAAACAAACACAGACTAAAGAGAGGACTGGGGGGGCGGGAGATGGGCAAGGTGAGCTCTGCACCCAAAATCCACTCACGGGGCAATAACTCCTCCGACAATTCTTGTCTAGATAATTCTTATATTCCTCAATAATTCCACGGTGCAGTGTCTGTCCCCGGGCAGCCCGGGAGCCACTGCCAGGATTTGGGTTTTCCTGGAAATCTGGGATTTCCTGCAGGCAGCAGCGTCTCCTCCCTCTGGGTGGGTTTTCCTTTCCTTTCCCAGCCCAGCACATCACACGCACCTTCCTCCCAAACTTCCCCCAAAGCACAGCCCCAGCTCAGAGCCACACAGAGCTCACAGGGCTCCACCCCACACACCTGAGCCACAGGGAGTTCAGAAACATTGTCAAGGGTTTTGTACCAAAAAAAAAAAAAAAAACCCAAGCTGAATTCTCCACCTCTCCAACAGTTTGTTTTTAAATTATCAAAATGAGTTAATAAAGAGAAATGTACCTGTGGTGCTCCTCAGGCCAGCCAGGGGCTCCAGCACAGCAGGGAAAGAGCTGAACCCTCCAAAACCCCACAAACCAACTCCTGCCTCCTTTAAATCCTGCCTTAATTCTGCATTTCCTGCACCTGCCTCTCCCTGGGTCACTGGATCCTCCCTCCTTTAAATCCTGCCTTAATTCTGCATTTCCTGCACCTGCTTCTCCCAGGGTTACTGGATCGTCTCCTCCTCCAAAACCCCACAAAACAAATCCTCCATTTAGCCCCCTTCCTTTAAATCCTGCCTTATTTCTGCATTTACTGCACTGACTGGTCACTGGGCTCTCTCTTCTTCCAAAACCCCACAAAACAAATCCTCCTTCCTTTAAATATTGCCTTAATTCTGCATTTCCTGTACCTGGGTCACTGGATCCTCTCCTCCTCTAAAACCCCACAAAACAAATCCCCCCTTTAGCTCCCTCCTTTAAACATTGCTTTAATTCTGCGTTTCCTGCACCCGAAGGCCATTTATTAAAAGCCCTTCAAAGTGTCAGGAAAATGAATCCACAACCACCAGAGGTTCATGTCCAAAAAGGAGCCAGAGGAGTCCTTTTCCTTTATGGAATAAAGGCAGAGGCCATGGGACATTCCCCTGGGCTCTCTCCCATTTTTGGAGGACTCCCCTCCCTTTTTATCCCAATTTCCCTCTCTCTTTCCCCATTGCTGAGGGACTGGAGAGGCCCAGACTGCCCAAACCCTGATCCCTGAGATTCCCCTCCAATGTACAACCCTCCCTTGGCATTTTTAATTCTTACACAATTCATGGTTTTCCCCATTGCTTCTTTCATCTTTCAATATCCAATTTCATTTTTTATTCCATTCATCAATCAGTGGGATCCATCCCATTGTTCCTTTTCTCTCTCAGCGCTGGTTTTATCTCCCAGCAGCCCCACAGCTCGTTTGGAAAGACAAATTCGACATTCCTCTCAGAAGGCTCCACCCTGGGCAGTGCAGGAGCCCCAGACGGGCTCAGAGTCCCGAGTTTCACACTTGGATCACTTTGGGTCCATTCCCACCTTGGCTTCATTGTCCAATCCCAGCTCCAGGCTCTGCAGTGCCATCCTCCCACATTCTCTCCTCCACTCGCTGCTCTTTGCACTTTTTGGGGCTGGAGCTGCAGCGTGTCCTTGGCTGTGGGGCTGGCAAAGGATTGTTTGGTGTGCCTGAGCTGGGAGGAGAGCTGGGAACACTTTGGAGTTCAGAGTTCTATCCCAGGGCAGGATAGAATGTGGGAAATAGAAAAATTAAACTGAAGGCATGGTGGGGGTGTGAGCAGCTCCATGGAATCCTGGAATCCCATCTGGGCTGGGTTTGGAGGGACCTTAAACATCACTCGTTCCCTGGGCAGGGACCAACCCCACTCCAGGGGCTTCCCAGGGCAGAAAACTCCCAATTTCCACATTTTGTGTCACACTTTGTCCCCTCCCAGCACCATCAGGAGCCAGGACCTGCCTCTCCTTCAGCACAGCCAGGGATGCACATCCATGGGCTGCACTGCATTTAAGGGATGTAACAGGGAGCAAATTTAAAAAAAAAAAAAAAATCCTCGTTACTGGTGTTAATCTAAAGCAAACCTTTTATTTCTCCTGCCAACAGCTCCCTTCTATCAGTTCGAATTTGCTTTTAATTATGTATATTGCTTTTTTTCCACGTGAAACTCCAGACTAGAAATATGTATCTCATTATATTTTACGTTATTCAATTGACCTAAACACAAAGGCATTTTTCTTGAATACCGAGTGCTGATGTACCTTTTTAATTAAAGCTTAAAAAGCTTTTAATTAAAACAATAAATCACAGACAGCAGGCTCTATCCACATTGTCTTCTGGCCTGGGTTTATTTTTCCTTTTGTGATCCCATTGACCCAAGAGGTAAAAAGCAGGTGAAAGGCTTTTGCCATTTGCTGGCTGCAGGGTAAAATGTTCTGCTCCCAGAGCCCTGCTGGGACCTGCTGCCCTCACTGAGGCCACCGGGATCCTTCCCTGAGCCCTGCCCTCAACCTGCAGCAACAAAGGCCCAGGTAATCCCACCTGGACCGTGTGTGCCCAGCCCTCCCCTGCACCAGCACAGACACCACACTCAGCTTCCTGGTGCCATTCCCTTGTGACTCCAGAGCTGAGCATTTCCAGCATTCCTTACAGCTCAGCACACAGCTGAGTTCAGGCAGAGCTGCTGGTTTGAATTTAGGCAGAGCTGCTGGTCTGAGTTTAGGCAGAGCTGCTGGTCTGAGTTTAGGCAGAGCTGCTGGTCTGAGTTTAGGCAAAGCTGCAGGTTTGAATTTAGGCAGAGCTGCTGCTGTGAATTTAGGCAGAGGTGCTGTGGAGCTGTGCCAGTCTGGAGATCTGCACTTCTTTGTGAAGCCTGGTTTGGTTCACAAGCTGATTAGAAATACATTTGGGAGTAAAACTGTGCCATGCACTAAAGCTGGGTAAGATATTTTTGGCCCCAAGATTACAATTACTTCTCCAAATCTGTAAATTCCATGAGTTCTAAACATCCAGAACTCCAAACAGTCAAGGTTTTTACACAACAAAGACCTTTCCAATTATCATTTTTCAAGTAATGTGAATCATTCCCTCAACTGAAAATAAAAGCTCAGTTGCCCCCACTTTTCTCATGACAATTTGCTAAGGAGCCTGCATTCCCCAGGTTGGAAATTGGAATGTTTGTGTTATCCCAAAGTGGGGCAGATAGAAAAGGAATTGCTTCAGAAAGCAGCGAGCAGAGAGGGGGGAAAGCTGGTGGGAGGTGGAATTCCCTTTCTTCTCCTTCCCAGCCTCAGCAGCAACATTTAACAGCAACACACCCATACAGAACATGTGCAGCTCTCCAGATCAGCCTGCTCTGCCCTGGGATCTTCCTGGGTCTGGAAATCTCGTTCTATCCAAGGATGAATGAAAAGCAAAATTGCAGGGAAAAAAAAAAAAAAAAGAAAAGAAAGAAAAGAATGCTGGGTGACTTCAAGGAGAAACAAAATCTCCCAATAAAGTTGGCAGTAAACTCCAAATGCTTGTCTGGAAGTGCCAGGCAGTAAAAGCACAGGAAAAAACCACAGAAAAAGCAAAGAAAAATCACAGAGCACTTGGCTGGTGCTGCTGAGGGTCCCTTCCCTGCAGGCCAGGGGCCAGGAGCCCCTCCTGCCCCCCGAAATGTCCTTGCCTGGTCCTTGAAGGGTCCAGAGAGGAGAGAGCCGACACAGCCAGGGGCTCCTGGGGCTGCTCCCTGCTCTGCACAGCCGAGCTTCCATCCCAAAATCAGCCCCTGCCTTGGAGTTATCTCCTCTCAGCCTGTCCCTGTCTGTCCCAGCTCTGTCCTAGCTCAGCTCCTCTGGCTCTCGTCATCCATCCCTGCTCATTCTCCCATTCCGCGGGGAGGGAAAGCCTCGCGTTTCCTTCCCATGCCTGGGGGCGACACTGACCCCGGGGAGGGCCGGGGAAGGGCTGGGCTGGCCTGGGGCAAACCCATTCCAGCTCACCCCAGTCCCATTCCAGCTCACCCCAGTCCCATTCCAGCTCCATCCCAGTCCCTGCCCAGCTCACCCCAGTCCCTGCCCAGCTCACCCCAGTCCCTGCCCAGCTCATCCCAGTCCCATTCCAGCTCATCCCAGTCCCATTCCAGCTCATCCCAGCCCCATTCCAGCTCATCCCAGTCCCATTCCAGCTCATCCCAATCCCTGCCCAGCTCATCCCAGTCCCTGCCCAGCTCATCCCAATCCCTGCCCAGCTCATCCCAGTCCCTGCCCAGCTCCATTCCCAGTTCCCAGTTCATCCCAGTCCCTGCTCAGCCCCATTCCAGCTCATCCCAGCCCCATTCCAGCTCATCCCAGTCCCTGCCCAGCTCCATTCCCAGTTCCCAGCTCATCCCAGCTCCATTCCCAGCTCCATTCCCAGTTCCCAGCTCTGTTCCCGGTGTAGTGAACGAGGCCAGAGTTTTTAGCCGAAAGTCACCCGGTCTTTTAAAACAGAGTAACAACTTTCTAGTAAAAGAGGCGCTGGTTTATTAAAGCCGCTGTAGAAAACGAAGGAGCCGAGCTAAGCCCGAGCCCCCTCGCAGCAAGCCGGGAAATGATACAAATGTGGTGAACCCCCGACACAGCGGGCGCTCCCTCGGAACGAACTCCTCGGGAGAGCGGCCGGCAGGAGCCTGACAGCCCCTTTATATCCCCCCTTGGGTCCAGGATTGGTGGGGTTTGGATCCCCGTGAGAATGGGTCCGGTTTGGGGGTTTTATTGGTCCTTTTCACGGTTCATTGCTGTCCAACCATTCTCTCGGGGTGTCGAGTGACCGCACCGCTCCTTCTCCCAGTCTCATTTTATGGCGCTGCTGTCACTGCGCTGGCCTCGCCCCCAAGGTGTCACCACCCCCTCGGGCACAGCCCCACGCCATCCTGGAGCCCTTTAAACTTTTAACAAACATTAATTTAACTTTTTGTAACATTTTAACTAACTTCAAACACAACGAACTTCTCCATAAAATCACCACAGGACAACAGTTAACTTAGAAAATTAAAGACGTTAACTTGTAACAAACTAACTAAATTTTACCCATAACAAAGCAGCTTTGCTTTTCCAGCTTCTCCCAGCTTCTCCCAGCTTTTCCCAGCTTTTCCCAGCTTTTCCCAGCTTTTCCCAGCTTTTCCAGCCTTTTCTGCTTTTCCAGCTTTTCCAGTCTTTTCAGCTTTCCCAGCCTTTCCCAGCTTTTCCAATCTTTTCAGCTTTTCCAGCTTTTCCCAGCCTTTTCAGGTTTTCCAGTCTTTTCATCTTTTCCAGCTTTCCCAGCCTTTCCCAGCCTTTCACAGCTTTCCAGCCTTCCCAGCTTTTCCACCCTTTTCTGCTTTTCTAGTTTTTCCAATCTTTTCAGCTTTTCCAGTTTTTTCAGCTTTCCCAGCCTTTCCCAGCCTTTTCAGCTTTTCCAGCTTTCCCAGCCTTTCCAGCCTTTTCCATCTTTCCCACATTTTCCAGCTTTTTCAGCTTTTTCAGCTTTCCCAGCCTTTTTCAGCCTTTCCTGGCCTTTCCCAGCCTTTCCCAGCCTTTTCCAGCCTTTCCCAGCTTTCCCAGCCTTTTCAAGTCTTTCCAGCTTTTCCAGCTTCCCCAGCTTTTCCAGCCTTTCCCATCTTTCCCATCTTTTCCAGCTTTTCCAGCCCCAGAGGGGCCGGGCAGAGCCTCCCCAGCACTGGGAATGTGACCCCAGGGAGAGCAGGGCACAGGGAATTCACCCAGGGAATTCATTTTACAGCAATCCCTGCTGTGTGTGATGCTCTGCAAGGCTGGACCCAAGGGCTGCAGATCCCCTCAGAAGTGGGGTCATGTCAGTTATTGGCATTTCCCATATTTCCATCCCTTTTTCTGCTCTCAAAGTTCTCTCTCAGCATCCTTTCTCTCCAGCCAGCTCTTTTTCTGTCCACGGATTTTTTTTCCCCCTTTTACATCCATGGGCTGCAAAGCAGAATTTCTCCCTCAGAGCAATTTGTGAGAAATAAAAACCCCCAGTGGTTGGTTGGTAAAGGATTAGGCAGCCAAAATCAGGCAATATTTTCCCACCAACAGTTATTTCATCTCTAGCACAACTGCCACAAAAGAGAGAAGATGACTGGATCACATCTAAACCCCTAAATAGCAGCGAAAAAGTGTTTGTCTTGAAAATAAAAAAAAAAAATATTGGTGGAGAGCTGATTTTTATTCAGTCCTTTGAATAGAGAAGATGTAAAAGCTTTTAAGGAATTCAGGGCCAATTTTTTCCTTGGGATCTGTGATAAATAAGCAGCACAAGCAGCTCCTGTTGAGACACAAACCTGGATTCCCCCAGCTCCAGGCATTGTGAACCTCCCCACACAATCCATCATGCTCGGGATGGGTTTGGGCTTTTAAACTTCACTGCACCTCTTAATGTATCAAGCACATGGAAAATTTGTACCTTGCAGAGGATGAGACAAAAATAATATTTCTGCAGTAAATAAATGTCATTCAAGTGCTGCAAACTGCCTTTGGTTGGAGCTGGGAGGGGGCAGCTCAGACAACAAACACACATTTCTGCTTCCTCAAAAAGAGGGGGGAAAAATCACAAACACAGATTTCTGCTTCCTCAAAAGGGAGAGGGAAAAAAATCACAAACACAGATTTCTGTTTCCTGGAAAGGAAATCACAAACACAGATTTCTGTTTCCTCGAAAGGGAGAGGAAAAGGAAATCTGCAAAGTGCCAACAGCAGCAGGAAATGTCTTTTTAACTGTGCAATTGTCTTTACACGGAGTTAAATTCCATTTCCACCGGTACTGGGCAGCTAATGGCTGTCACCTGAGTGACACCAAAGTGCTGGGAATTGCTTCTCCCAAAATTGTGTGACAGGGACACCCAGATCCCAAGGTGTGATCCCATGGTGCTATCCCATTCTGTGATCCCATTGTGTGATCCCATGGTGTGATCCCATGGTGTGATCCCTTTGTGTGATCCCATGGTGTGATCCCATTCTGTGATCCCTTTGTGTGATCCCATTCTGTGATCCCATTCTGTGATCCCATTCTGTGATCCCATTCTGTGATCCCATGGTGTGATCCCATGGTGTGATCCCATGGTGTGATCCCATTCTGTGATCCCTTTGTGTGACCCCATTGCTGACAGGGACACCCAGATCCCACTGCTGTGTTTCCATGAACTTTCCCACCTCTGGAATCACGAGCTGCTGCGTGTCCCAAAGCACGGAAGGATCCCCCCCGTGCCCAGGCAGGCACAGAAATGTGTCCCCAACACCAGCAGGACCCCGATGTCAGTGCCTGTGGAGCTGCAATCCCATTCTTGTCCCGGCTGGGGCTCTCCAGCCAGGGACCCTCCTCCTTTGGGGTGATCCATCTGGGGGCTCTGGGCAGCCCTGGTGTCAGGACAAACCCTCCTGACCTCCCTGCCCGGCTGGCCCTGCAGCAGCTCCAGGTTGAATCCCATCGATGTTAAACCCAGAAAATGAAGTGAGGGCAGGTGAGGGGGTGAGGGGGGCTGGCAAACACAGCCCCGGCAGTAAGAGCTGCTAATGAACATTTAAAGGCTGTGAAAAACTCCCCGTGCTCTCACCCGTGGGTCAGCAGCGCTCTGAAATGCCTTCCCCTGCTTCCCTGTATTTATCCTTCTGAGAATAATGAAGTGTGAACAAGATAAATTCACGGAAGAAAACACGTAGCTCTGTCTATGCAGTGAATAAACAAGTATTTTAAAGTCTCATTTCCCTGCTAACTCACAAAAGCAGCCTTATCTGCTTCGTGTTGGCCTGTTTTCCACTTGGGTGCACCCCTCATTCTGTTCCTGGAAGCAGCGTGTCCGGGGCACCGGGATCCACGGATATCACAGCTGGTCTCTCCTCCCCTCCCCGGGGGCCTGCAGAGGGCACGCAGGGCAGCACCAGCTCCTGTCCCAGCCCTGCATCCCCAGGGAATCCTTTGGGATTTGGGATTTGGGATTTGGGCAGAGTCCCCAGCCCAGCCTGGCCCCCCCTGAGCCCCCAGGCACCCTCCTGCTCCCTGTGCTGGGTGGTGATGGGCACAGAGTCTCTGCTGGGCCACCCAGAAACGAAAGGTGCTCATTCCACCCTCTCCTCACACCTGAATTGCACCTGCCTGGTGTCTGAACACCCCTGAGCAGGAAGGGCTTGGACACCCTCAGCAAAAGGTGCCCCTGGATCCCTGGCAGTGGCCCAGGCCGGGCTGGGGGGGGCTGGCAGCCCCTGGGACAGTGGGAGGTGTCCCTGCCATGGCACTGGATGCTCCTCAAGGTCCCTTTCACCCAAGGCAGGCTGCGATTCTGATTCTGAAACTGCTTCAGCTGTTTTCTGTAACCTGAGCTGACACTGATATCACTTAAACTGATATGCACACACAACATTTCATCTTTGCCAGGAAAGCAAAACTCCTCTTCTGATGCCACGTTTGTTGAAAATGCCATCAACGCAATGAAAATGCAGTTGTAGGTAATGGCAAAATATTCGTAACCTATGGAAGAAGGGTTATAACTTTCTATTGCCTTAATGACAGGCACTAAAACTCTGCCATAAAACCTTCCACGAGCTCCACACCACCTCTTTCACAGCGTTAAAAATGCATTAAGGCAGAGTTGTTACATCCTGGAGCACTTGCTCAGGCTGTCAGTGCTGCTCTCGTGCTCGAAGGCAGTCCCAGCCAACAGGGGCTGTGCCAGAGCTGAGGTTTGTGCTCAAACCCACCGAGCTGGAGACACTCAGGGGTCAAACCCCTCATCTGCCATGACTGATGCATTCAGTCTGAAATATTCCGTTCAATTTAAACATTGGAATAAAAATAGCTGGGATTGTTTTACTCAGCATTTAGCATGTATTGTGTGTCCTTGGTTTAATTGTGCAAGGGTGACGTTTGTCTGGTAGGCAGAGGCAATGCTTTGGGTGTTTTCATTTATTCTGGGTAGTGACAGAGCTGCAAAGCCCCCTGTGTGTTAGGGGAAAAAATCATGGGAAGGGCTGTAAAGTATTCGAACAAACTGGGGTGGAGTCCCCATCCCTGAAAATGCTCAGGAAAGGGGTGGAGGTGGCACCTGGGGACAGGGACAGTGCTGGTGATCCTTGGACTGGATGAACCCAAAAATCCCTTTTGGCTTCAATGATTCTGCCACGGACTGAGGGCAGTTCCTAGGAACAGCAAACCTCAGATGAGCAGCAAGGGTGACAAGCAGATATTCCATCATTTGTCCTTCCTGTCCCAGGTCCCCCCTGTCCCAACCCTCTCACACATCCCAGCATCAACAACGGCTGGGAAAATCCATCCCAGTGAGGGATGTGCCCTCCCACAGCTCCACAGCGCTGAGATATATATTTATATATGAAATGTTTACGGTTTGAAGAGTTGCAATAGCACTCATGTCATCCCATCAGCACAGAGGCAGCAAACATTAACTGGGAGTCTGCTTTTCCCTCCCCTAAACAGAGGCTGAGATAAGCACAGTCTGCAGAATCTTCTCCTTCCCTGTCTGACAAGAACAGCAGAGATGTCATTGTCTCAGCTAAGCCAGGCACAGCTCTGAGCCCTCACTGCCAGGAAACACAAAATTCCTTCACTGTGCAATTTCAGTTTTGAACATAAACTCCCTGAGCTGGGCTGCCCATGGGCACACCAGGCTCCAGTGGCACAGAATTGATGGAATCAGGGGATGGGTTGGGTGGGAAGGACCCAAATCCCCCCCATTCCACCCCAGCCATGGCAGGGACACCTCCCACTGTCCCCATGTCCAACCTGGCCTTGGGCACTGCCAGGGATCCAGGGGCAGCCACAGCAAAGCTGGGAATTCCATCCCCACCCTGCCAGGGAACAATTCCTGCCCCAAATCCCATCCATCCCTGTTTGGGGACAATTCCCACAGCTCCTCAGTGGGGCTGGGATGGGGGAAAGGGGCTCCCCAACCCCCCATCACCTGGAGGGAGCTCTGGGCAAAGCTGGGGCAGGATCCTGGCATGGTTTGGGTTAAAAGGGACCCCAAATCCCCCCAGAGCCACCCCAGCCATGGCAGGGACACCTCCCACTGTCCCAATGTCCAACCTGGCCTTGGGCACTGCCAGGGATCCAGGGGCAGCCACAGCAAAGCTGGGAATTCCATCCCCACCCTGCCAGGGAACAATTCCTGCCCAAGTCCCACCCAGCCCTGCCCTCTGGCCGTGGGCAGCCATCCCCTCGGTCCCCTCAATGTTCTCTATTAACTCCTCACCACCCTCAGTCCTGCCCAAAATAAATTTGGTGACTGGCAAAATGCAGAGGAGAGTTAAAGAGCTGTGACAGCACTAAAGCTGGTGGCATAACAACAGCAGCAAGCCTGGTGATTGTGAATAAAAATTACCCCACAAAGGACACGAAGAAAGGAAGATATTTATGTATCAGTTAAGATTCATCTCCCTGAAAGAAAAATACTGTCATAATCATTAGTGGGAATGGTGCTAGAATGGAAAAGAAATTTGCATCAGGCCTCCATTTCCCTGAGTGCAGATTTTCCTTCTTGCCTTCACTTCAGAGAAGTTTAAAGGAAGCTCTGCTGGTGGATGAGCTGTTCATTGTAAAACCAATTAATTAATTAATTAATTAATTAATTGATTGATTAAGCTGTTTATTGCAAAAACCCCAACTCACAAATTCCACCCAACACAGCTGCGAGAGCAGCTTTTAGCAAAGAGTTTCTGACAAAGCCGTGGTGAAATCACTTTCCAACTTTTAATATTATAATTAATTATTTTGAATAAATAGAGGGTTTGGCATTTACCCTGCCTGGGCACCCCAGAGTTTATCTCACCTGGGGCAAGAGGAATTCCTGAGTGACCTGATGTCCCCTGCTGTGATTGCAGCCCATGGTCACACACAGGAGGAGTGTCCTGGAGCTGAGCTGGCACATTTGAGGGATATTCCCTTAAGTAGCTGCATCAAATAAATGAACTTGATGGTTTCTATGTCCATGTGCACACAAATGGACATATTGTGCATATTCTCCTTTAACCTGCCAAAAGGTTTGTTGTATTTTAATACGGATATTAATAAAGATCTTATTTGCATTGTTTTATTATTTGTATTTTTTATTATTTGTATTTTTTGTTATTTGTATTTTTCGTAATTTGTATTTTAATAAAGATATTTTCATTTGCAAGCCAAAAGCAAAGTTCTTCACACAGATTTTTCATGTTTTCCCTTTCCTCTGCTGAGGAATGGTCAAAGTTTATATTTTAATATTTTCCTCCACAGGCAGCAAAGTGCCAGCAATTATTGCAGATGTTGCAAGTATTTAATATACACATTGCAGAAATTAGCAGAACCACGGACCTTTCGTTAGTGAGCACCCTGGGGTGCTCTGTACTCCAGGTTTTCCACTGACATAAAACTTCTCACACTGGGAACATCCAGCCCAACCATCCCAGCACTGGAGCTGTCCCCAAGTGCCAAATCCACGTGGATTTTAAATCCCCCCCCCCGGGATGGGGACTCCAAACCTCCCTGGGCAGCTGTGCCAGGGCTGGACAAACCTTTCCATGGGGAAATTATTCCCAAATATCCACCCTGATCCAGCCTGGGGCCGTTCCCTCTGCTCCTGTCCCTGTTCCCAGATCCCAAATCCCCCCGGCTGTCCCCTCCTGTCAGGGAGTTGTGCAGAGCCACAAGGGCCCCCCTGAGCCTCCTTTTCTCCAGCCTGAGCCCCTTCCCAGCTCCCTCAGGGATTCTCCATTCCCTTCCCAGCTCCCTCAGGGATTCTCCAGCCCCTTCCCAGCTCCCTCAGGGATTCTCCAGCCCCTTCCCAGCTCCCTCAGGAATTCTCCATTCCCTTCCCAGCTCCCTCAGGGATTCTCCATTCCCTTCCCAGCTCCCTCAGGAATTCTCCATTCCCTTCCCAGCTCCCTCAGGAATTCTCCAGCCCCTTTCCCAGCCCCCTCAGGAATTCTCCATCCCCTTCAGGAATTCTCCATTCCCTTCCCAGTCCCCTCAGGAATTCTCCAGTCCCTTCCCAGCTCCCTCAGGATTCCTCCATCCCCTTCAGGAATTCTCCATTCCCTTCCCAGCTCCCTCAGGAATTCTCCATCCCCTTCAGGAATTCTCCATTCCCTTCCCAGCCCCCTCAAGAATTCTCCATCCCCTTCAGGAATTCTCCATTCCCTTTCCCATCTCCATGCCCTGCCATGCTCTGGGGGAAAACACATCAGCACTGGTGTAGAAACTTCTGAGGCTTTTCCCAAAAGAAAGCTCTTTAAAAAAAGATTTTCCAATATTTCTGATCGTGGGAGGGGTTTGGGGGCTGAGGAATTGTAGGACAGCTCTGAGGCAGCCCCAGGCTGTGACCCACAGCCAAAAACAGGGAAGGGAAGGGAAGGGAAGGGAAGGGAAGGGAAGGGAAGGGAAGGGAAGGGAAGGGAAGGGAAGGGAAGGGAAGGGAAGGGAAGGGAAGGGAAGGGAAGGGGAATGAAGCCGCCTAAAGCAGAGAGAGCTTTGAAACAATCCTGTTTACAATGGGAATATGTAATTCCATTTAGCCGGGATTGCCACAGGCACGGGAATTAAAGGTTTTTTTCCATTTGCCTCTCTGGGCTGCACACAGGGGAAGCATTCCCAGCTCTCCTGGGACCCATCCCTCCATCCCTGGCTCCCCAAAGCCCTGCTCAGGGTCACCCCAGAGCAGGAAGGGGCTCAGACCCCTGCTGAATCATGGCTTTAAAAAGTTACGATTTTTGCTAAGGGTAAAAGTAGTTTCCATGACCAGGATATAAGTTAGATAGGTAAATGGTAGGTTAATAATTACTAAATGCTTAGGCTAGAGCTAATTGGTATAATTATCTGCTATTATAAGTTTATGTACAGAAGAACGTAAAATAAGTAAACCGCTTATCATGAAGCCTTGGATCGTGCCCGAGGGTCACCGAGACCTGATGAAGACTCTCCTGACTTCATCCTTCCAGACCACTGACCCATTTCGGGACCACCGACCCAATTCAAGACAAGAACTGCGCACGTGTGAAGGACTAACGGGCTCATTTTAATATGGGGTGGGGATGGGAGGTGCTGGGGTTATGCACATGTATTGTATGTGAGATCTTGGGCAATAAATAGATGGCAAAGAACCTTGTTCGGGGCGGTCGCTCCCAAATAAACACACCACTTTGTAGCTTTAATTAGTTACAGGGTCTTTGTCCGTGATTATACCGGGTTTTTTAAGGATTCACTGCCTGGGAACCAAACCTGTCCTGACGGTACAGCCCCGGCTTTGAGGGCTGTGCTAATTGAGATGTGCCTCATTAGCCGCCCCTTGATGGAACGTGAGGACCAGCTCCCATTTTCCCCTCCCTGGAGGGCAGCTGATCCCCGCTCACTCACAGCCGTCAGGAATTGGAATTGTTTTGCTGAGGAGCTGCCGGCGCATCCCGCAGTTCCCGGGATGAACAGGGACAGGCTCTGATTGCAGGCGGCACTGATGCCACGAAAGGTTAAAAACGCTGAAGCCCCAACTCATGACTACAAACGAGCTCGGATGGGAAGCGGATTTTCCTCTGCCTAACGGGGATTTGGGTGGGAAGCGTTCCTTAGTCAAACAATTCTGATTTATTGACAATTTATTGACAATTCCCTGTGTGAATGCCTCCCCTCCTGCCTGGGCACAGCACGCCGAGCTGCTCCTTCACATCGAGGATGATTTTAGGGGTTTTTGGAGCTGATATTGCTCCAAGAAGTGACGTGTCCTCAATTCCCATCCCCTCAAGAGCCCTTTTGGGGCTGTCCAGAGCCATCAATGGGGCCCAGCCAGCCCTGGGTGACTCCTTTGGGACCAGGACATCACTTTGACCCCAAAAACCCCACCTGGGCAGAAAGTGGGGCCCAGGAAGGAGCAGCCAGGATGTCACAGCTGGAGGAGACACAGGGCTGCCCTGACCCCCCCACTAATCCTGGTTTTAATTGCAAAGAGAGCAAAGCACAGCCCAGGAAGGCTCAGGAACAGACCCTGCTTTGCAAATGTTACACTTGTGACATTGGGCAGCCCTCAACTGAGTCACCACTGGGTTAAATTTTCATTTTCCCTTTGCAAAGGGCATTGCCAGTTTGGGAGGAATGTCTGAAGAGCAGCTGGGAGGGGAAGCTCCAAGGGAGGAGCTCAGTAACGCTGCAAAGAATTTCTCATCAAGAATCTCCCCACAAAGTGCTTTTTCCATCAGAAAACGCTCAGTCATCACAGCAGAACGTTTCCACAGAAGCTCTGCAGCTCAGTGAAGCGTTCCTGTGAGCTGGGCCTCAAGGGCAGGGAGGGATTTTTGGCCAGAATCTGCAGGGTAGAGACCAGCCCCGATTTCCTGGGGGCACAGAACGGTTTGGAGTGGATGGCACCTTAAAAATTATCTCTTCCAACAGCCTGACACGGCCAGGGACACCTTCCCTGGGCCAGGGACACCTTCCCCAGACCAGGGACACCTTCCCCAGGCCAGGGACACCTTCCCCAGGTCAGGGACACCTTCCCCAGATCAGGGACACCTTCCCTGGGCCAGGGACACCTTCCCTGGGCCAGGGACACCTTCCCCAGACCAGGGACACCTTCCCCAGGTCAGGGACACCTTCCCTAGGGCAGGGACACCTTCCCCAGGCCAGGGACACCTTCCCCAGGCCAGGGACACCTTCCCTAGGGCAGGGACACCTTCCCCAGGTCAGGGACACCTTCCCTAAGCCAGGGACACCTTCCCCAGGCCAGGGACACCTTCCCAGGCCAGGGACACCTTCCCTGGGCCAGGGACACCTTCCCTAAGCCAGGGACACCTTCCCCAGGTCAGGGACACCTTCCCTAGGCCAGGGACACCTTCCCTGGGCCAGGGACACCTTCCCCAGGTCAGGGACACCTTCCCCAGACCAGGGACACCTTCCCCAGAGCAGGGACACCTTCCCTGGGCCAGGGACACCTTCCCCAGACCAGGGACACCTTCCCCGGGCCAGGGACACCTTCCCCAGGTCAGGGACACCTTCCCCAGACCAGGGACACCTTCCCTGGGCCAGGGACACCTTCCCCAGGTCAGGGACACCTTCCCTAGGCCAGGGACACCTTCCCTGGGCCAGGGACACCTTCCCCAGGTCAGGGACACCTTCCCCAGGCCAGGGACACCTTCCCCAGGTCAGGGACACCTTCCCCAGGTCAGGGACACCTTCCCCAGGCCAGGGACACCTTCCCCAGGCCAGGGACACCTTCCCCAGGTCAGGGACACCTTCCCCAGACCAGGGACACCTTCCCCAGAGCAGGGACACCTTCCCCAGGTCAGGGACACCTTCCCCAGACCAGGGACACCTTCCCCAGGCCAGGGACACCTTCCCCAGACCAGGGACACCTTCCCCAGGTCAGGGACACCTTCCCCAGACCAGGGACACCTTCCCCAGAGCAGGGACACCTTCCCTGGGCCAGGGACACCTTCCCTAGGCCAGGGACACCTTCCCTGGGCCAGGGACACCTTCCCCAGGTCAGGCTGCCCAGGGGACTCTTCTGGAATGATGTCCCACCCTTTTCCAGGCTCTGCTCCCATGGGACATCCCAGTGGGACCAGGACAGAGCTCACCTAGACTGGGAATGACCCAATGGGACCAGGACAGATCCCCCAGGCTGGGAATGACCCAATGGGACCAGGACAGATCCCCCAGGCTGGGAATGGCCCAGTGGGACCAGGACAGATCCCCAGGCTGGGAATGGCCCGGTGGGACCAGGACAGATCCCCAGACTGGGAATGGCCCGGTGGGACCAGGACAGATCCCCCAGGCTGGGAATGGCCCAATGGGACCAGGACAGATCCCCCAGGCTGGGAATGGCCCAGTGGGACCAGGACAGATCCCCCAGCCTGTCCCTCCTGTGCAGCACAGGGACACCCCCCAGCAAACCACACATTCCCAAATCCAGCCTGGTTTGGGTGGAAAGGGACCCCAAATCCCCCCAGAGCCACCCCAGCCATGGCAGGGACACCTCCCACTGTCCCAATGTCCAACCTGGCCTTGGGCACTGCCAGGGATCCAGGGGCAGCCACAGCAAAGCTGGGCACCCTGTGCCAGCCCTGACAGGGAGGGTGGCAGTGCCCAAATCCCCCCCAGGCTCCCCCTTTTTGGGGGATGCAGAGATGTAGATGATGTAGAAATGCATTCACACACCTCAGGCAGAGGAAATGTTTAAGCCCAGATGTAAAAACATCTTGTTGACAAGGGTCAACAATTGATTAGAAAATGGATTACTGAGAAATAAGCATGGGAAAGCTGCAGGGGGTTTTGTTGGGGTTTTTTAATAGTTCTTAAGCTCAGAATTTCCCTCTCATCGATTTGCCTCTTTCCTTGAAATTCTGCAAAACAGAAAAAAAGAGAAGGTACAACATTTGTTTTGTTTCTGCAGGAAAGCTCAACCCGTTTCCTCTCGGGCCAGCCTAAACCTTGATTTAATTTCACGGTTTTGATGTTTGCAGAGTTTCCTGGCTCAGGTGGGGGCTGGGAGCTCCCAGGGACTGTGGGGTGATGCTGATCTCTGTCCCAGCAGAGCACAAGGACCCACCCAAAGGGAATTTTAGGGTCTAAGCTGGGCTTTGCAGCACTCACTCATCAGTGCTTTGGCATCAGTGGCTGTTTTCCCTCAGAGCCAGGATTAATTAATCACGATTGAGGAGATTCTCGTGTTTGGGTTGGATGTTTATTGGATCTGATCAGAAATTACACAAAGTGTGGCAGCACCTCCAGCTCCTGGCTACAAGTGACAAAAATGGCCCAGCTGAGGCTGCTCCAAGGCCTTTTAAAGCCAAATAAACCAAAAACAGTTTAACCCCTCCATTATTGATCCTTCTGACCCAATCATGGATTCCCAGCACCCTCAGAGTGACATTGACTGACCAAAGGTCACGGCCCGAGTTCTGTGAGGAAGAAGATGAACAAAGAAAAAGACACCACCCCAAATTCTCCATCGTGTCCCACACCCACCACAATTCTATAAAAACCTCAAATTTAAACCCCATCACCCAGTGACAACACACACACCTGGCCCACTGCACGTTGGGGATTTCTCACTCATGATTCACATTTCCTAACTCATTATTCACATTTCCTAACTCATTATTCACATTTCCTAACTCATTATTCACATTTCCAAGCCTTCCCCAAGGTTCCAGCTCCAGAGCAGTGATTTCCAGGGGGTCTGTGCCTGGGAGCACAGAAAGCTCCAAAACTCCAAATTCCACCAGGGAATTAATGACATCAGACAAGAAACCCCGGCTTTCTTTGCCATTCACTTTTTTCTCTCTTCCTATACCAGGAACAATTTTAGGTTCTTTTATTGTCTCCGTTCCGGAAAACAGCAGAGAAAAAATAAATCGTTCAAATTTTGAGCTTCCTCCATCTTTTTCACTTGTAAATCTGTGAATTTTCAGTCAAGTTTCATTTCTGTCAATTACAGACATTGAATAAATCTTTGATTTATATAATTAACTATGTTGTGGTATAAAAACATCCATTTAATTAACATTGCACAGTCTTAGAGTCCTGCACTCTCCTCCTGCTTAGGTGAATCCTAAGGGGCTCATCTGTCATTGAAACTAAAATGTTCTTTCAATTGAGATACAACATTTAAGGCTGTTCGCTGTAAATCCAGCCCTGAAATATGTCTGTGCTCAGAAGCTTTTTGCTCACAAAGCCCTGACAATTAAAATGTGCTAATGACATGCAGATTGTTACAAACTCATCCTGCTGGGTTTGTGCTGATGAGAGTTTGGAGCCCTCACCCAGGGACAGGGGGGAGCTGCACTGGGGGGGTTCCTGATTTCCTGGGGTGCCCAAACCCCACAGAACGCAGAGAAAGAATGTTTTATTAGAGATATACATTATATTATTATTTCTAAAGAGGGGGCAAAGCCAAAGGCAGAGGAGCTGCAGAGGGAGCCAGCCCTGCAGGGATCCCTTGTCCCCAGTCCCTCCCCAGCTCTCCTGCAGCCCTGGCAGGGCTCTGAGCTCTCCCTGGAACCTTCACCTGTCCAGGTGAGCCCCCCCAGCTCTCCCAGGCTGTTGAAGAGCCCCAGTGCACCCAGCACTCAGCCCTGCCCCTCTCAGCGCAGCTCCCCAGCCCCGGAGCAGTCCCTGGTCTGCAGGGATGGAGCAGATCCCCTCTGCTGTGCCCTCTCCTCTGCCCCCAGCCCTTCTCTGGGGGGAAATGGGATCAGCCCGACCAGAAATGCCGAATTTCCTCATTTTACAGCCTCAGAGGTTGTGCCTGTTCTCCTGCAGGGTGGCTCAGGAGCAGGGACAGCTGGTCCCAAAGCCTCCAGGAGCAGCTCCTGGCACTGAGGCACAGCTCTGGCCCAGCCCTTCCCTGAGATCCTGGATCCTGCTCCTTCCATTCCCTCCTGCCCGGGATCCACAGCAGCAGCCACGGCACGGAAATTCCTGAGCATCCCTGCAGAGCAGGAGCTGGGAAGGGATCCCAGCCCCCCCTGTGAGAACATCCACAACATCCAGAACCTTCTCCTTGGCAGGACCTTGTGGCTCTGCAGAGCTCCCTGACAGGAGGGGACAGCCGGGGGGATTTGGGATCTGGGAACAGGGACAGGAGCAGAGGGAACGGCCCCAGGCTGAGCTCAGGGTGGATATCTGGGAATAATTTCCCCATGGAAAGGTTTGTCCAGCTCTGGCACAGCTGCCCAGGGAGGTTTGGAGTCCCCATCCCTGGGGGGGATTTCACAGCCCTGGGGATGTGACAGTGGGGACACAGGACACTGCTGGCCTTGGCAGGGCTGGGATGGCTGGGCTGGATGTTCCCAGAGGGCTTTTCCAGCCTCAACTATTCTGTGATTCCATGGTGCCACCTCCCATTCCGCTGCCAACACTCGGGCAGGGCACTCTGCAGGGCCAAGGTCCAGCTCAGCCTCCTCCCCTGGCCAAAGGAAGGACCTTCCCTGCTCATTGCTTTCTTGCACTGAAGCATCAATCACTCCATTTTCACTCTCTTCTCTCTCTACGATTCCAGCTGGTGAGGCTGAGAATTTCTGTGTTAATCTTTGCTGCAGAGCACACAACCCCAAGCAAGCCCAGGCAGCTGCACAGGAGTGAGGCAGAGCACAGAGGCTGCACCAGGGCACAGCCTGGGCTCTGTCTCCAGCTGCTGCCACAGCTCCAACAACCTGATTCCTTCAGAGGGAGAACCCAGGAAATGAAAAAAAAAAATCTCCTACCCAGGGTGGGAGGGGGAATAAGTGACATGGCAGGGATCAGCTCTTGCTCTGGGGCAGCTCAGGATGGGATCTCAGGTCTGAAAATGCAGCAGATGGGATTCAATTTGATAAAGAACATCCAAACGTGGCCCAGAGAAAGCAAAGAGAGTTTTCCATCTCAGACACTTGATTTCAGCAATGCTGCCTAGAGCAGAGAGTCGGCGCTGGGAGAAACCCACCCGACAGATTTCTGGATTTACTAGAAGGCGATCTTGCAGAACCCTGAATTTCGGTAGATTTGTTCCTTGTTTGCTGCTAATCATCCCCTGCCGGAGAGCCGTGAGCCTGCAGCAGGGTCACCGAAAGCTGTCTGAATCCCAAAACAGGAGCTGAGTCACAGCAGCAGCCTGCGAAGCAGCAACGCCCCCACAGAGATGCCAGGAGGACTGACGTGGGTTTGTGTTCTCAAAAGAAACTGCTCCCAATTTGCCTCTAAATTGGCAGCCTGACAGTGATGTTTGAAAACTTGAAATCTTGATATTTAAGGTGTATTTTGCTGCCGTGTCTCCGTGCCAGGAGCACGGTGTGTGCTGGGTTAGAACTGGATTTGAAAGGTCAAGACGAACCCGAGCCGAAGGTTTCGCTCTGGATGGGGACTCGAAATGATTCATTCATCTTGAATTACACATTTTATTACATTAATATAATGGCCACCCACTCACCCTATTACCAGCAGGACCTGCCTCTCACATCAATATTACTCACGGGTCTTCCACACTAATGTACGGCTGCATCCATATTTCAACACTTGGGGAGGGAAAAGCCAAGCCAGACCTGTGTGGAATTCCCATTCCCTGCCAAAACCTGCCTCAGTTGGCAGCACGCAGCTTTAATGAGGGGTTTTGTGGTAGTCGGGAGCCCGAGTTTTAATTCTGAGTTATTCAACAACAGAGCCAGGCACGCATTAACAAAAAAGCAATTACTCCTGACACGCCAGCACTTCCCCCTTGTCAGTGCAGAGCAGAAATGGGAGATGAATGGGGACCTCGAGTCACAGAATGAGAGCTGGGGACACTCAGAGCGCTGCTTCTCATCCCAAAAAGGGGATTCAAGGTTCCAAAGCACGGGAGACACAAGGACAGCTCCTGTTAAGCAAAGTTGAGGCTCCCACTCGTCCAATCAGTGAATTTTTCAAAGGCAGAATTAATGACAAATGGCTGGGACAGGCACTGACAGAGACCTTGGGTATGTGAAATGATGTTTCTACTGTGGCTGTGCCTCTGTGCAGAGCAGGGAAAAGGCTTGGGCAGGGACTGGGCTGGGCTGGGATTGATGGGATTGATGGGATTGATGGGATTGATGGGATAATTGGATGGGATGGGATAATGGGATGGGATACAGAGATGGGATAATGGGATGGGGTGGGATAATGGGATGATGATGGGATGGGTTTATGAAATGTACAGGATTTATGGGATTTATGGGATGGGATCCATGGGATTTGTGGGATTGATGGGATGGATGGGATTTATGTGATTTATGGGATTGATGGGATGGGGGAACGAGGCTGTGGTTCCAGGGGAGGGCTCACCCCCCAGTGCTCACCCCCAGTCTGCTGCAGTGCCCAGACACCCCAAAGTGTCCCCACGAGTGCCGTCAGCGGGGTGAATTAACGGGATGTCCCTCTGATCTTCCACCTGGAGGAGCTGAACTCCTGCCAGGAGCTGCTGACCAGGGGCGCGTTCCTGGGGGCTGGGGAAGGGGAGATTTTCTGCTCCCCAGGGCAGGAAGAGGAGCTGAGGAGGAGCCGGGCTCGGTGGCACCCCAGCACCCAGCCCTCCAGAGGAGGCTGCTAAATTTAGATCTGCTATCTGCATGTATGCATAATCAAGTGGCTGGCTACATTATTCACAGAAATATGCAAACGAGATTGACGTGCCGCGCATTTCCTGGGCTCTAATTCGGGAAATGCATTTGGGCAAATTCCGAGCGGCTTCTGGGAGGAGAAGGAGCCAACCTGTAAACTGGAACAAAGTACGGCAGTAATTCTTCAGGAGTTTTATTACAGCCCCAGACTCCGGAGAACTGGAGCTGAGGGAATAACCAGCACGGTACTCAGCTCTTCATATTATTTAAAAGTTGATTCTCCTCACATTGGCCCGGCTCAGCGCAGGAATCACCTAATTGTCTGATAAGTACATGCAGAATTACTTCTAGTGGGTGCCGTGTCATATGCAAATCGAGCCTGTTAGTGGCTTTTCAGTGATAGCAGTCAAAATAATTATATTTGCTGCTCACAGGAACAGCCACTGAACACCACTGGGCAAAATGAGGTTTTATGAACAAGGAAAAAAAAAAAAAAAAAAAAAATCCGTGTTTTCTTTGCTGTTCAATATGCATAAAAGTACCTGCAGGAATATTGTGCTAAAAATCTGCCGTGCAGCCCCACAGAGCACAATTCTAATAACAATTGTATCATCACCCACTAATCCAAAACTGACACTGTTTGTCCTCAGGTACTTGCAGCATTCTGCTTTATCGCTCCTGATTGGAAAAATGCAAATTATGCTTTTTTTCCTTCTATTTTCCGTTCACATAGCAGGCGAGAAAGCCTTTCCAACTCATTAAAAAGCTCATTTGTCACATTCCTTTTCAATTAACTTTGCCCCTTTGTTTTCCATGTTTAATCCATTTCTGGAAGGCATTGCTCCCCACCAGCCCCAAACCCTTCTCTGCTGGAGAAGGGAATAATCCTGAGCCACGGGTGTCCCACGGAGCAAAACCTTCGTGGCCATTGTCCTGCACCCTTCACACAGAGACCTTTGGGACAGAGGCCAGGGCAGGATGAGCAGAGGATGGAGATGGGAGAAAAGAGGGACTGGGAGAGCTGGGAATGTTCACCTGGACTGGAGAAGCTTTGGGGTGACCTGGGACAAGGGATGGAGGGACAGGACACAGGGAATGGCTTTAAGCTGACAATGGGTAGATTTGGATGGGATTTGGGGCAGGAATTGTTCCCTGGCAGGGTGGGGATGGAATTCCCAGCTTTGCTGTGGCTGCCCCTGGATCCCTGATCCGGCCAAGGTCTCCTCCTGCCCCTGCCTGAGGATTTCTGGCAGCACAGACATGTCCCACATGGGCACTGCAGACAGCTCAGGAAGAAATTTCTGGTTTAGCACTGCTGGAAATCAGCTCTGCACATTCCTTCCCTATTGGGCCCGTGCAGAAAAGGTCAAAGTTTCATTTGAGCGTTTATGAAATATTTGGTAGCCTCGGCTGGAGAATGTCCTTCACACAGAAAGCATCTTAATTAACCCCAAATCATTGAGCAGAGCTAGGATGTGTTAAAATGGAAATAACACCAGCAGGAAGTTATACATGTTTGAAGTCCTGGTGTCTCCAGGCTGCTGCAGATACCAATGGCATTAAAAACGAGGCTCAGGTTTTTAGGGAGCCCTAGTGCTAAGTGAAGAAATCTCATTGCATCCACTCTTCACCATTCCTGCTTTCAGAGAACTCTTCTTTCTCCTCTCTGTTTCCTTGCCTCTCCCTGAGTGTTTGTGTGAAATTCCCTGTGAGATCAGCAGGACGAGGGGCACTTCTGTGTCCCTGCCAGTGCACACAAAGAAGCCACAAGTGGAAGTAGGATATTTTTATTTTTATTATTGTTGTTGTTGTTGTTATGGGACCACCCAGAAATGTTGTTTGAAACCTGGATCAGAAAATATTTTGTTGGTGTTCTTCCAGGATTTTTTTTTCCCCCAAAAAGCTCAGTACAAAGCTGTTTATGGAAATTAATTCTAATGACTTCATAGAATCTTCTGTTCCCACCATAACACTTCACATTACACAAGCCTTGCCACAAAGGAGATAATAGGCATGGGATATATTGAATTAGTAGATAAAGTTCTTATCTGTTCCTCTGCATTACTTCCCTGGGTCTGAAATGACAAGCCATAGTTATTAAAACCATGGCAAATTGCCTGTGATTAACAAGGAAATAAATATATTATCCTAATAGAATTATCTCCTCCATCTGAAGCCCATGACAATTGCTGACAATGTCCCTGAAAATCGCTTTGCATCCAGGTACCCAGAGGTCTGAGAGAACATCCTGAGCCATTAATGAACTGACCTTGCAATTAAAGCTCGTCCTGTGGAGCTGGGCCCCAGCTGCTGTGGGGGCAGGTGGGACAGAGGGGAACTTCCAGGTCTTGTAATTGCTGAAATTTTTCAGTAAAGGATGCTAGAAATGAAATAGGAGCTGAAGGAGGGTGGGTTTGGATGGGATTTGGGGCAGGAATTGTTCCCTGGCAGGGTGGGGATGGAATTCCCAGCTTTGCTGTGGCTGCCCCTGGATCCCTGGCAGTGCCCAAGGCCAGGTTGGACATTGGGACAGTGGGAGGTGTCCCTGCCATGGCAGGGGTGGGATGGGTGGGATTTGGGGTCCCTCCCCACCCAAACCATTCCACGATTCTGTGAAATATTGAGAACTCCTGGATTTCATAAAACAACAATAAAAGTTCCAGACTGAAAATTCAGTGCTTTTCTAAGTAGGACATTTCATAATCCCAGGAGGTTTAAAAACTGCTCTCCCACACACAAATGTCCCACCACAGAGCAGAGCCGGGGATGGAGCCCAGCAAAGCCGGGGATGGAGCCCAGCAAAGCCGGGGATGGAGCCCAGCAGAGCCGGGGATGGAGCCCAGCAAAGCCAGGGATGGAGCCCAGCAGAGCCGGGGATGGAGCCCAGCAAAGCCGGGGATGGAGCCCAGCAGAGCCGGGGATGGAGCCCACCAAAGACGGGGATGGAGCCCAGCAGAGCCGGGGATGGAGCCCAGCAGAGCCGGGGATGGAGCCCAGCAGAGCCGGGGATGGAGCCCAGCAAAGACGGGGATGGAGCCCAGCAAAGCCGGGGATGGAGCCCAGTGCCACGGGCTCCCAAACTTTTGGGAGGTGCCCAGCTCACAGCAGCCCCAGGCTGAGCAGGCTGGACAGATTTTGGGGGAACCCAGCTCACAGCAGCCCCAGGCTGAGCAGGCTGGACAGATTTTGGGGAACCCAGCTCACAGCAGCCCGGGCTGAGCAGGCTGGACAGATTTGGGGGCAGCCCAGCTCACAGCAGCCCGGGCTGAGCAGGCTGGACAGATTTGGGGGAACCCAGCTCACAGCAGCCCCAGGCTGAGCAGGCTGGACAGATTTGGGGGCAGCCCAGCTCACAGCAGCCCCGGGCTGAGCAGGCTGGACAGATTTTGGGGGAGCCCAGCTCACAGCAGCCCCAGGCTGAGCAGGCTGGACAGATTTTGGGGGAGCCCAGCTCACAGCAGCCCCAGGCTGAGCAGGCTGGACAGATTTTGGGGGAGCCCAGCTCACAGCAGCCCGGGCTGAGCAGGCTGGACAGATTTTGGGGCAGCCCAGCTCACAGCAGCCCCAGGCTGAGCAGGCTGGACAGATTTTGGGGGAGCCCAGCTCACAGCAGCCCCAGGCTGCTCCCTGCCCCCCCAGGGGTGCCCCAGCACTGAGCTCTCCTCCCCAGAGCCCCCTCACCCCAACCAGCCGGCACCCAGGGGCTGGGATGCTCAGAGACCCAAACCCAGCCAGGAAGAGTCTCTGAAGTGGCACCAGCCCTTATTTTGGCTCTGCCAGGTGAGTTTAAAAGCCAGCTCAACATTCAGAGCTGTTCTTCCGTGCTCACCAAGCCAGACAAGCTGAAAAGCTCTCCAGCACTGTGGCAGAGAAACCCAGCAATGCCTCAGACTGCAGATATTCCACAGAGGATGGTGCCTGTGAAAAAGCCAAAACGAAACTGTTATGACTGGGAGGGAAGTGCTCTGCTCTCAGCCAGGCCTGTGCAGGGATGTTATGAGCAGCAATAACAGGATTTGTTGCACAGAAACACGAGCAATATTTCACAAGTGATTGTCAGAATGGGAATCCTGTTTTTCTCGGTGCCAAACAAACACACAGCAACGAGTATTTTCCCAATAAGAGGAGATTAAAGCTGGAAATGGGAACTGCAGGGAGAGAGGAACAGCATGCAGCCCCAAACTCCAGCAGGGCCACAGTGACTGGGTCAGGCACCCAGTGCCAGCAGAGGATGTGTGCACCACTCTCACTTCAGTTCTACCACGGCCAGCGACAGCTGGGCAGGCAATAAAAGGACAATGAAGGCTGGGCGAGGCTTGGCTGTGGAGGAGATGGGGTCAGAAATCAGTGGGGAGCCACATCCCAGCACCCCAGGCTCCTGCAGCACCTTTGCCCCCCGGCACTGCTCAGGGCTCCCCTTTGGGGGTCAAACCATCGGTGCCACAGCTGCACAAACCCCGCTTTGTGTTTAAACTCTGCCTAAGTACAGCCAAAGCTTTCCCAGGAACTTCTTACTCTGACAAATTCAGCTTTCCCCCAGCCAAGCCAGCCTAAAAAACAGCCTCTGCATTCCTTTAATGAGGCTGCCTTTAATATTTAGACCAAAATATTATGATTGTAGTTATTAATTAGGCATTCCCTAAGTACTGTTTATCTTTGTATTTGAGTCATTTCCTGAGAGTATCTTCATGAAAGCACCTGCCAATTCGGCTCCCGAAATCACACACAAAACCAATCTGCATTTTCCAGTCACTCCCCTTCTGTTGTGAGCAGTGACAGCTGAAATCAGTCACCACGAGAGCGGGGCTGGCTCGGAGCCCCGACACACAAATCGATGTTTGCACTCCCCGATCGATCAGGAGTGGGGAGGGACCCTTTGAAGGCTTCACCCGACAGCTGTGCCCTGCCACAGCCACGGGCTGCAATTACAGCAACAGGCACTGCACAGCAAACAAGGCACAGAAATCCTGTAAAGGAGAAAACAAACACACAACAACAGCGAAAAAAAAACCCCCAACACAACTCCCTAAACTCAGCAGAGAAAGGAATAATCCTGTGTCTAATTGATCCCCTCTAAGTGCCACCCACCAGCACATTACTGAGCCAATGCACCAAGTAACCTTTGTAATCAAAGTAAGGAGAATAAATGATCTAAAGAACAGATCCAAGATTAATAAAAGACAAAAACCATTCTAAGGAGGAGTTTTTGTTCTTTTATTCCTGTGTGTTGCTACCAAAGCAGCTCTGAACTGGAATGCCTTCCACATCACCTGGCACTTGTGGTTTAAAACCATTCCTGTGATAACACAAGTGTAAAATGATTGTTGTAACTGTTTAATTACCCACAAGAGAGGTTATGCTCCCAAATCTTTCATTATAATCACGGGTGTTGCAGTCCTGGGCCGTGAGCCTCAGCACAAAGGTGGAGCAAAGGAGGCTCAGGGGGAATTTCTGCCTCTGCACAACCCCCTGACAGGAGGGGACAGCCGAGGGGATTTGGGATTTGGGATCTGGGAACAGGGACAGGAGGAGAGGGAACGGCCTCAGGCTGGGCCAGGGGAGATTTATTTCCAATATTGGGAAAATTTCCCCATGGAAAGGCTGCCCAGGGCAGGGCTGAGTGCCCGTCCCTGGGGGGATGTGACAGCCCTGGGGATGGTGGCACTGGGGACAGGGCCAGTGGTGGCCTGGCCTGGCCTGGATGTTCCCAGAGGATTTTTCCAGCCCAGAGTTGTGCAGCTCTGTGCTTTCCAGGTGCTGAGCAGCAGGGATCCCAAAGAACACAGGAGCCACCCTGGGGACACCAGGGGGACAGATCAGAGCCACAGGGGTGTCAGGGCAAAGGGACCTCTGGAGATCTCCTCCTCCAACCCCTGGATCTGTTTACAGCTGGATCCACTCACAGCTGGATCCCTGCACAGCTGGATCCCGTCCCTGCAGCTCTGGGATATTCCCCAGCAGGTGAGGAGTGCCAGAGCCCTGCTGCATCCCTGCTGCATCCCTGCATTAACCCCCCGTGGCCCTGAGCTCACACTCGGGCTCAGCTCTGGCAAGGCTGGGCTGTGAGCAGGGTCCTGGCAGGAGCTGGGGGTGGCAGAGCCCCAGGGCCACCAGCCCCAGGGTCACCAGCCTGGGGACGGACACAGCCTGGGAAAATGGGATGGGCTGCACTGAGCACATCCCACAGGCAGTGAGGAAAACCAGATTATCCAGCATGGAGGTTTCACCTGTGCACCTCCACGCCCCTGAACTCCAAACACACTGGGCATGAGTTACAAACTGTGAAAGGCAGCGAATTCCAGCCCTTGCTCAGCAGAGGGGCAGCACAGGCCAGCTGGGCTCTGGGAATGAGCACAGGGTCGTGCAGCACACACACCACAAAGGACACCCCAACCAACCCAAGGTGGCACCTGCAGCTCGAAAACATCACATTTGTATTGGAGCTGTCAGCTATCCATCTTCCAATCAATACTTCAAACACAAGTCTGCTGAAATTCATTTCTGTAGCAAATCCAAACATCGTGTCCACTGCAAAGTGGTTATTTGAAACAAAACATGATGTACACCGTTTGGAAAAATCCTTAGTTTAGAGGAAGTTGTATTGTGTGCAAGAGGAAAATTAATATTACTGAAAACTTTCCCATTGTGACTTCTCTGGTTTTGAGCAGCAGCTTCGAGCAAGGTGCCAAGGGAACACTCGGAGAATTCAAAGTGTTATTTCAGTCCTGGGTGTGGCTCAGTTTCCCCCAAACAGAAATGACACTGGGTGTAACCTCAGCCATGGACACCCCACCTGCTCACCCAACTCCTCATCGGCTGAAAACCCCCGGTATTAGCACAAAGTGGTTTTTTAAATTCCCATTTGCATGAAGGAGTGCCGATCTGGAGAGGGAAAGGACATTTGTGTGCACGGGCTGGGCCAGGGCTGAGGCAGCTGGAGCAGAAATCCTCTGGGATAAGCTTTGGGTTAACCACCCTCGGTGCTTTGGCAGAATTCAGCTTTGCAAGAGGCCGGGTCTTCTTTAAAAAGGGGAATTGAGATTTTAAACTGCCAGAGGGCAGGGCTGGATGGGATTTGGGGCAGGAATTGAGGTGGGGGCAGGCAGGGCTCTGGTAAATGCTGATCCCGGATCAGCTCTGCTCTCATCCAGAGCCCCTTCTGATTCTGCCTTTACTCATGGGGTCATTCTCTATCTGAAGGAAATATTTCCTTTTTGACCTGAAAAAAAAGACTCAGAACTTTCCTGTTTGAGCCCCACCTGACACAAACCCCAATTTGCATTTGCAAGGGAATGTTTTCCCCGCACAGAGCAGAGTGCTCTTCACCCGCCCCAGGCTCAGCCCTGCCCGTGTCCTGTCCTGCTCTGGAGGCTGCTGGGGTGGCCTGGATGTGACACAGAAACCTCAGAGAGACAAAACAATGCAGGGCTTGAATTAAAGCCTTCAGAGAAATTAAAATATATTAAACCACACAGACTTAAAGTAGAAGTGTAAGCTTCAGTTTTAAGTAAGTGGGAATATACTTTAAGGGATAAAAAGCCCCACAGCCGAGTTTAAAGTCCAGTAACTTAGCTCCAGACATAACAAAAACATAGCAGAACATTGCTTGTATTTCCAGATAAAACAAATAAAAACATTGATGTGAATAAATAAAACTATTTGTGTAAATGATGTGTAAGGACTGACACCACTTTTGTACTTTAGAATTGAGCTCTGATAGGTGTAGGAAGAATGTTTTAGAGTCGTGGTTTTGATTAATTGGATGATTTATGAATAAAATCTCCCGTATTGGGGTGAGAGAGGAAGAAGAAGAAATGAAAGAGGAAGAAGAAAAGGAGGAAGAGAAGAAGAAATGCCGGGGAGCTGCAGCTGCTCAGACCCTACAGCAGAAATCTCCAGCACAGACTTGAACCCTCTGAGCTCTTTGCCTCCCACACTGATGCATTCCTGCAATAAACAACTTTACAGCACCAACAACTGCTCTCGTCTCTTTGAAGAGCCGGACCCGTGAAAAACTCGACAGGAGGGGACAAGAGTCACACCTGCAGGGAGGGAAGATGCAGGGGAGGACACGGGGACGTGTCACCTGCCCAGGACACGCCCTGGGGGTGTCCCAGAGCTCCTGTGCCCCAGCCACGGCCAGCCCGGGGGGACACAGGGACAGCCCGGGGGGACACAGGGACAGCCCGGGGGGGACACAGGGACAGCCCGGGGGGGACACACACAGGGACAGCCCGGGGGGGGACACACACAGGGACAGCCCGGGGGGGACACACACAGGGACAGCCCGGGGGGACACACACAGGGACAGCCCGGGGGCCGCCCCCCCCCCCCCCCCCCGGCCAGGACACCCGGGGGCCCACGGCAGCCCGGGGGGGACACACACAGGGACAGCTCCTCCCACATCTGAACATTCCAGTCCCAGGATCGTGGATTGGGGGGGGAATTGCCAGGATCCCACACTGTGACCTCAACCCCACCTCATTCCAGCCCTGCCTCATCCCACCCCTCATCCCAACACCTCCCCAGGTGAGCCCAGGTGGCTCAGAGAAGAATTTAACTTCATTTCCATGAACACTTATCTTTCAATTTATCACCCAGACTTCCTTGTTATGGCCAATTACGAGCTGAGTTTTTCATAATTACCAGTTTTTACACCCAGTTCTGTCTCTTCTCCCCTCAGCTCAGCTAAGGGCTGATCTCCCTGGGCCAGCCAGGGAACATCCCTGGGCTCATCTCCAGCCCTGTGCCCTGCTCCCCTCCCACAAACAGCATTTCCTCCACCTGCAGCAAATTATTTCACTTTATTATTCCACCTGCAGCAAATTATTTCACTTTATTATTCCACCTGCAGCTGCTTTTTCTCAGCCTCTCCTTCCTCCCGCCCCGTTCAGTGTCTCCATCTCCTCCCAGCGCTGTTCCCTCCCCGTGTGTCTCCTCAGAGTGATGGGATTGATCTTTTCACCTCTCCCCAAGGCCTCCACCTGCTTCCCCTCCTCCTCTTCTTTACCTGCACCCACGAACTCTCCTCCAGGAGGCTGCAAAAGCAGCAGGTGCAGCCCCTCCCTGCACAGGTACCCCCAGCTCCCCTCACCTGAGCAAATCCAGCCCCTTCCTGTGCCACAGGTACCCCCAGATCCTCTCACCTGTGCCACAGATACCCCCAGCTCCCCTCACCTGTGCCACAGGTACCCCCAGATCCTCTCACCTGAGCTACAGGTACCCCCAGATCCTCTCACCTGAGCCACAGGTACCCCCAGCTCCCCTCACCTGAGCAAATCCAGCCCCTTCCTGTGCCACAGGTACCCCCAGCTCCCCTCACCTGAGCAAATCCAGCCCCTTCCTGTGCCACAGGTACCCCCAGCTCCCCTCACCTGAGCCACAGGTACCCCCAGCTCCCCTCACCTGAGCAAATCCAGCCCCTTCCTGTGCCACAGGTACCCCCAGATCCTCTCACCTGAGCCACAGGTACCCCCAGATCCCCTCACCTGAGTAAATCCAGCTCCTTCCTGTGCCACAGGTACCCCAGATCCCCTCACCTGAGCCACAGGTACCCCAGATCCCCTCACCTGAGCCACAGGTACCCCCAGATCCCCTCACCTGAGCAGAGCCCAGCCCCTCCTGTGCCACAGGTACCCCCAGATCCCCTCACCTGAGCTACAGGTACCCCTAGATCCTCTCACCTGAGCCACAGGTACCCCCAGCTCCCCTCACCTGGGCAGAGCCCAGCCCTGACCATCTCTTGGTGGCTCCAAGACCAACCTGAGCTCCTGCCCCACACCTGCAGCCACGGGAGCCGCTGCAGGGGCTGAATCCTGCCGTGCCCGCTTAGCTCTGTTTGTTAAATCAGGTTTAATCAGTTCTTTTCTCCAGACAAACGCCCCTCTCAGTCCCTGGGCTGCTCTGTTCCCCCCTCCCAGCGCTTTTAAAGCGCTGTAACAGATTAATCAGTTCGTGCCTTATTCTTCAGCCTGACTTTCCGGATTTTTGAGGACTTTTATCAATGTTTAAGGTTGGATTGTGCAGGGGTACAAAGCACACAACACAGCAATAAGAAAACCTGTAAAAATAGCAGTTCACACAAGTCAAACAAATACAGCGTGGCGAGAGCAAGGTTAGAATTAGCACTTTAGGTAAACCCAGGAAAAGATGAGATTTCAGATGGATTTTTGAAAAGGGCAAATTTTGAAATGGCAGCGTGGCGGAGGGAGGAAATTGTGCTGCTGCAAGTGTCACCTTGCAAAGGCAAACGGGGAGGGTTCCTTCTCCTTTAACCACGGAAACATTCCCTCCATTCAGGGCCGGCTGGGGAGGCACAAAGTCAGCGTTTTACAAGCTGCTCCTGAAAAAACGGCAATTGGTACCACAGCACGTGCTGGGGGTTGTTTTGGGATGCAGATTTAAATATTCAGGAGCAGAAAGAGTGAGGATGGAATTGTTCCCTGGCAGGGTGGGGATGGAATTCCCAGCTTTGCTGTGGCTGCCCCTGGATCCCTGGCAGTGCCCAGGGCCGGGTTGGACATTGGGACAGTGGGAGGTGTCCCTGCCATGGCAGGGGTGGGGCTGGGGGGATTTGGGGTCCCTTTTAACCCAAACCATGCCAGGATCCTGCCCCAGCTTTGCCCAGAGCTCCCTCCAGGTGATGGGGGATTGGGGAGCCCCTTTCCCCCATCCCAGCCCCACTGAGGAGCTGTGGGAATTGTCCCCAAACAGGGATGGATGGGATTTGGGGCAGGAATTGTTCCCTGGCAGGGTGGGGATGGAATTCCCAGATTTGCTGTGGCTGCCCCTGGATCCCTGGCAGTGCCCAAGGCCAGGTTGGACATTGGGACAGTGGGAGGTGTCCCTGCCATGGCTGGGGTGGCACTTTGGGATTTTTGGTTCCTTTCCCACCCAGAGCAGCCTGGGAGCTGTGGCACCACCCCAGGGCTGAGCAGCTCTGACCCCAGACACGGAGCTCTGCCCTCCCTGCACAAAATATCCCTGAAATCCCTTAAAGGTCCATTTTGAAATGTCACCAGTTCAGCCCCTGATGCACTGCTGGCTGGACACTGACCCAAAATGTTTTTTTCTTGTGTTCAGAACTGCATTGGTTAAAAGCAGCTCTGCATTTTATCCAGCTATTGAAACTGTTTGATAGGATCAGCTTTATTGGCTTGTCTTTGCTATTTTAAATTAGATTTGTTTTCCACACACTCTCTGATCCCTCAGAGTTTGCTCGGGGTGTTCCAAGTTAAACCTTTAAATAGATTTTTTTTTTTGTGTAACCCAATCCTGTTACGTCTTGGTGCTTTGGAGTTCGGGCACTTTTAACCCCCAAATGAAGCACCTTAAATATTCTCACCTTTCCTTAAATTAATCCTGTTAGCCAGGGTGAAGGTAGGAGCACCGGGTTTCCACATGAACCAAATCAAGGCAGCAGTTGGGCAGAAATCCATTTTTGAAAAGCCACAGGAAAGATCCCAGGCTGGGCTCCCATCCCTGGCACCAACAGCAGCTCCCTGCACTCCTGGCCACTTCTCCCTCTTATTCCTCAGCTGAAATTCCCCTTCTAGATCTCTTCTGGTGAACCAAAGCTCTTTAGTAATATTTCTCTGCAAGTTATTTTTGCTGCAAGTTTAAAGACGTCTTTTATTTTTAATGCCTCTGCAATTCTCAATATGTTCACTGGCATTTAAAACTCCAAAGAAGCCGGTGGGAAAACGAGCTGTGCTGTAAATGAGGCAGCTCTGGCCATCTGTGTGTGAGGGCTTTGTTTTGAAACAGCAGCTCTGGGTGCTCCAACAACTGCTCAGAGCCAAGGGTGCCTCAGCTGCCAGGAGAAAACCTGACAAGAGCAGCAATTCCAGATCAGTGCAGCTTCTGCACCCAAAGCACAGCCCCTGCTGCTCCCCGGGCTCAGGGGCCATCCCCACACCCTGGGCCAGGAGGGGTTTCCATGTTATTTTCATACCACACCTGTGGTTTTGTGGTGGTTTTTTTGGGTTTTTTTTTTTTTGTATCTCTAATGATACGAAGCAAAGGCAGGGGCATCACCTTGAGGGTTCTGCAATCAGTCTGCACTTGTTGGTAAAATCTAAAATCACACCATCCCTTTCTGCAGCCTCTGCACTGTCCAGCTACAACAGCTGAGTTGCAGCTGGTTGGAGTTTTGCTCCCATCACAACCCAAAAAAAAAGAAGAATTTTTGAAGAAGTGGCCGTGGCTGCGCTCCACTGACGCCTGAAAATGCAGAGTTCGACTGGAGCAGGAGAGCTGGGACCAAACCAATTTGGGAAAATAAGGAAATTAAGGGGAAAAAGGTCAAACACTCCTGAAGAGGTTATTGACTCGTACCAGTTGTACTTGCAGGGCTACAAATCCAGGCTGCAGGAGCTGCTGGGATCCCCCCGGAGATGGAGATTTGTCAGCCCAGTGAAGCGTTAGAGCTCAAACAGACGAGCAGTTTATTGACCTTTGGGTGAGAGAGACAGAGCTGAGAGGCAGAAACGCTCCTGGAGCAGCGAGGCCCCGGGGCTGTGCTGGGAGCCAGCCCTGGAGGTCACAGGGAACTCGGGGACCTGCCCAGCACCCAAAGGTGCTGCCTTTCTGCTCACCTCACTGCTCACCTTGGCTCTTTTCTCTTCTCTGCAATGCAAGGACTGCCAGAATTTCGGAGGGGGAAAGGCAAGGCTGTTATCCTCCCATCCTGAAAGCGATTCCTGATCTCCCAGGGCAGCTCCCACCTCTGGAAGTGCCCCAACCACGGCTGGAGGGGGCACCTGGGGATGGGGTTGGTGAATTTAAAGTCTCTTCCAACCTTAGAGAGTCAGGGGTTCCAAGGTGCCCAAAGCAGAGACAGGGGAAACACCCACAGGCAGCACCTTTGGGACTCCCAGATCCATATTCTGGGTGAACAGGACAAAGGGGAAATGACTCCTTTTAAACATCCATTTCCAGGGAACAGCTGGGACCAGGCCAGTAACCTCGGACTCCTGAAATGCTGGACTCATGCAGGGGCTAAACAGGAATAAGTGAGTGAATAACGTGAATAAGTGAGTGAATAACATGAATAAATGAGTGAATAACGTGAATAAGTGAGTGAATAACATGAATAAATGAGTGAATAACATGAATAAATGAGTGAATACATCTTCCTGTATATTGTGGACTCTAGATAAGGAATTGAAGGCTGATTCAGAAAGCTGGACTAAGAAAACCCCTGCTGCTGTGCCTGATGGACAACAACAAAGAGCAAAATGCTTCTTCATTTGCAAATTGAAAACTGAGGTACAAGGGGGAGCTTAAGGAAAGGAAGCATGCTCCATGGCAGTGGCACAGAAATAAAGCTGGAGCAAGGATCCTGATTTGTATTTAGGATTTCAGGGCACTAATCCTGCAGTGTAAGGACCTGAAATCCTGTTCATGGCCTTGCCCTTAGCCACAGTTTGGGACTCAGCATCAATTCTCACCTGGGCTTTGCAGGAGGGACGGAAATCTGTGTCCTCTGCCGTGAAAATCCCACCTGAGGACTTCAGGAACTGCTCACCTGTGACTCAGGTACCTGCAGCTGAGCCTGGCTTAGCTCCTGATCTACTGCCAGCCACGGAGAGGCAGCAATTGCCAAAATTTTGTGGTTTTCCAGAGGGCAAGGAGTGAACCCAGAGTGACAGCCACGTCACCTGGCACAGGCAGTGCCCCCCAGCCCTGCTGGGTTTGGGAATTTGGGGCTGCAGGAATAGGGGATTGCCAGGGAACAGCCAGGCAGCTCGGCAGGAGAGGCTGCATTCAATTCAGTCTTATACTGCCACCAGCTGAGAACATCCATCCAATCCCTCCATCCATCCCTCCATCCATCCAATCCATCCATCCAATCCCTCCATCCATCCCTCCATCCATCCCTCCATCCATCCATCCATCCATCCAATCCATCCATCCATCCATCCATCCATCCATCCATCCATCATCCATCCATCCAATCCATCCATCCATCCCTCCATCCATCCAATCCATCCCTCCATCCATCCATCATCCATCCATCCATCCATCCATCCATCCATCCATCCATCCATCCATCCATCCATCCATCATCCATCCCCTGCACTCCCCAGGCCCTCCCTGGCACGAACAGAGCTGGGGCTGGGCAGTAAGGAGGCAAAGGCAGGAGGGAACAGCCCAGGAGCGCTCTGGGAGGTGTTAAAGCCCAGTTTAAAGCCCAGTTTAAAGCCCAGTTCAAAGCCCAGTTTAAAGCAGTGAGTGCCCAGCCCGTGCCCTGGCTGTGCTCACACAGGGACAGACGTTCCTGTGCCACTGCTGACCCTGTGTGGCTCAGGGGTGATTCCTGATAAAGCCAATTGCACGGGCAGGGACTCAGCCCCTCGTTCACTCACAGAACTCTGGTGCCCTGGGACAGAGCCCAGCACGGCCTTTCCTGAGAGCAGCACCCACAGGGTGTGAAAACCTGGGCACTGCACAGAAACGACCCTGACAGAGGGAGCTGCCGACGAGGGGTGAGGCACAGACTCTGCTCAACAGCACCCCAGAAATGTCCCATCAATGTCCCAGCAGTGTCCCAGCAATGTCCCATCAATGTCCCATCAATGTCCCAGCAATGTCCCATCAATGTCCCAGCAATGTCCCATCAATGTCCCAGCAATGTCCCAGCAATGTCGCAGCAATGTCCCAGTAATGTCCCAGTAATGTCCCAGCAGTGTCCCAGTAATGTCCCAGCAATGTCCCGGCAATGTCCCAGCAATGTCCCAGCAATGTCCCAGCAATGTCCCAGCAATGTCCCAGCAATGTCCCAGCAATGTCCCAGCAATGCCCCAGAAATGTCCTATCAATGTCCCAGCCATGTCCCAGCAGTGTCCCAGCCATGTCCCAGCAGTGTCCCAGCAATGTCCCAGCAATGTCCCAGCAATGTCCCAGCAGTGTCCCAGCAATGTCCCAGCAATGTCCCAGCAATGTCCCAGCAGTGTCCCAGCAGTGTCCCAGCAGTGTCCCAGCAATGTCCCAGCAATGTCCCAGCAGTGTCCCAGCAGTGTCCCAGCAGTGTCCCAGCAATGTCCCAGCAATGTCCCAGCAGTGTCCCAGCAGTGTCCCAGCAATGTCCCAGCAATGTCCCAGCAGTGTCCCAGCAGTGTCCCAGCAATGTCCCAGCAATGTCCCATCAATGTCCCAGTAATGTCCCAGCAGTGTCCCAGCAATGTCCCAGCAATGTCCCAGCAGTGTCCCAGCAGTGTCCCAGCAATGTCCCAGCAATGTCCCATCAATGTCCCAGTAATGTCCCATCAATGTCCCAGCAATGTCCCAGCAATGTCCCATCAATGTCCCAGCAATGTCCCATCAATGTCCCAGTAATGTCCCAGCAATGTCCCAGTAATGTCCCAGCAGTGTCCCAGCAGTGTCCCAGCAATGTCCCAGCAATGTCCCATCAATGTCCCAGCAATGTCCCAGCAATGTCCCAGCAATGTCCCAGCAATGTCCCAGTAATGTCCCAGCAGTGTCCCAGCAGTGTCCCAGCAATGCCCCAGCAATGTCCCAGCAATGTCCCAGCAGTGTCCCATCAATGTCCCAGTAATGTCCCAGCAGTGTCCCAGCAGTGTCCCAGCAGTGTCCCAGCAATGTCCCAGCAATGTCCCAGCAGTGTCCCATCAATGTCCCAGTAATGTCCCAGCAGTGTCCCAGCAGTGTCCCAGCAGTGTCCCAGCAGTGTCCCAGCAATGTCCCAGCAGTGTCCCAGTAATGTCCCAGCAGTGTCCCGGCAATATCCCAGCAGTGTCCCAGCAATGTCCCAGCAGTGTCCCAGCAGTGTCCCAGCCTGGCTCAGCCCCCCTGCACCCCCAGCCCACCCCACAGACACCCCCGGCTGGAGCTGAGCTGTGTTTGGGGTGAGCTGGCTGGGAAACCCCTCCTGCAGGAATCCCAAGGGAATGAAGGGTGAGGAAGGGTCTCCCCCACAGGACGGCAGGGAGGGGGATGGCACAGCCTGTCCCTGCTCCCAGCCCCCCCTCTGCCTGCATTGGGCTGGGAGGGACCCAAAAATCCCACCCAGTGTCACCCCAGAGCCACCCGGCCACGGCAGGGACACCTCCCACTGTCCCAATGTCCAACCTGGCCTTGGGCACTGCCAGGGATCCAGGGGCAGCCACAGCAAATCTGGGCACCCTGTGCCAGCCCTGCCCACCCTGCCAGGGAACAATTCCTGCCCCAAATCCCATCCAAACCAACATTTCCAGTGAAAACTATTCCCCTTCCTCCTGGCACTGTTTTGGGTTTGCCCCCAGCAGTGACACTTCCCCCCCAGCCACTGCTTTGATTATCAATGTCACCTTAATTTCTCTTTCTCAACACAAGTCTCTCTTGCTTGGGGATATTTCAAGATTGCCTTCAATAAATATGAATGCAAATTTATTCCTTCATGATTTGTCATTCACTGCATTACCAGTGCCATGGAGCAAGAGAGACCTTCATCTCCAAACTCCTTGATAGGGATTTCTCCAAAGACAGATACTTGATCTTCCAGCACACCTTTTTGGCTGTTATAAAATAAATACATCAAAGAAGATATTATCCAGGCTTATTTGATGTTCAGTGAGAAGTCATCCCCACCATGGGAAGATTGGAGCTACCAACCTCCTCCTCAGCCACAAAGAGGAATTAAACCCTCCTTCCTGGCAACCCTCGAAGAATTGGGGATTTTCAGAGCAGCGAAAGCCATCAGGACCCTTTCCACCACATCCCAGGGGCTCCCTGCTCCCAGCTTCAGGAGCACTGCATTTATGGATTTGGAGACTCATTTATTCCCTGAAATCTCAAATCCCTGCTCCTGGCCCTTCCCGGTGCCCATTCCAAGCCCTGCCCTGGGGGAGTGCCAGGGAGGGAGGTGCCAGTGGGGCCAGCCCTGGGGATGGATTTTCTCTCAGCCCAAATCCTAATTAAAGCAAATACAAACCCAAAATATCCCCAGACCGGGGCAGGGGGCCGGTCTTGGCCACTGGTACCTCCTGGATTGACTCCTCCAAGTTTTACCTCAAGTTTAAGGGAAAATCAGAGTTTTGATGATCCACTGTAGCTGAAGTTGTGTGCTGAGCACCCGGGATAACGCTGACATTTAGGATGCCACAGGATGTCACTTGTGCTCACATTCAACAGCTTTTTGAAGATAATCTGCTCTTTCCAAGGGGCTGCAGAGGGTTTGTATTTTGGCTGGAGACAGGGAAGGAGGGAACCCCGGGAAGAAAGGCACATTCTGCACTGAAACCCTCATGAATATTAATGGGGCCGACACAAAAGAAGCTGCAGCATTAATATGAGCAGCGTGATAAAACAGACTTGAGCTTGTGACATGTTCAATCTCTCATTTAATTTTTATAGGAGCTGATTAAGATGCCTTTGCTTGAATTTTTATACTGTTTACTATAAAACATTATCATTTTCCTCAAAATCTATCGAGACAGACAAACCACACATTTGCCAAGCTGTTAAATAAATAGTATTAAATCAACAATACCCAGGGTCCCCAAATGCGAGTCATTTCCATGTATATTGATTTTAGTTCCATTTGCTGCAATAAAAGTTTTGTCTCTAAGCAGAAGGCAAAAAAGCCAACTATTATATCAGATTGTTTTGGTTTTAATTCTTGCAATAATGGAGCTCTGCAGTCCCTGCGTGGGGCAAACTGGCCCTGAGTGCTCTGAGAGAGAGAGAGATCAGGGAATTCGGGGATGGACACACCAGAGACAGCAGGAAAGGCCACGGGGAGCAAATCCCCCATGGGAATGGGCTGGGAGAGCTGGGGGAGCTCACCTGGACAGGGGAAAGCTCTGTGGAGCCTCCCAGGTCTGGGGGATCACAGGAACCTCCAGCAGGAGCTGATGGGACAAGGAGAATGGGGACAAAGGGAATTTAGCTGGATTTTGGGGCAGGAATTGTTCCCTGGCAGGGTGGGGATGGAATTCCCAGCTTTGCTGTGGCTGCCCCTGGATCCCTGGCAGTGCCCAAGGCCAGGTTGGACATTGGGACAGTGGGAGGTGTCCCTGCCATGGCTGGGGTGGCTCTGGGGGGGATTTGGGGTCCCTTTTAACCCAAACCATTCCATGGTGATTCCCTGGCTCCCAGCAGAAGCTGCTCCAGGGGATCTCGAGTGTTTTGCCACACTTGGTGACATCCCGAGCTCCAAATTTTCAGCAGTTTAATTCTGGCACAGCAAATCTGCAGCGAGTGTAACTCAGCACAGGAAGCAGCAGCAAAGCTGTGAAAGAGGAAGGAAAGCACAAACTCTGAGAGGATAAACCGGGAATCAGCTCCCAGGGCCAAGGAGGGGACAAGTGGCAGCAGGGCAGAGCTCGCCCTGCCCAGCAGGAGCCACAGCAGCTGCTCTGCACTAGCCAGAGCTGCTATTTTGTATCATTTTTCCCAACAGAATAATTCCATCAAAATACAGATTCAACATAAATCAGATGAATCAGCACACAAAATCAGATTCCACAGAAAGCACAGTCTCTGTTCTCAGTAAAAAGAAAATACAAGGAAAATATATTTACTCTGGCATTCTTCTACCTCCAAAAGCCAAGTTTTCAAAATACCTTTTTTTTTCTTTGGGAGAGAAGTGGAATCCCCAGCTCCAGATTTGTAGCTGGTGGAGAACAAACCCCCCCAGTTCCCAGAGCTGGGGTCCCCACAGAGCTTCTCTTGCAATGGGTTAAAGGCCTGGGGGCTCCCAGACACTCTGTGTGACCGTGACAGTGAGAGCTGCTGAGCACACGGTGGGAAAAGGGTTCAGAGCAAGAGCTGACCTCGTTAAAAATGCACTCCCTGGGGACGCTTCCTCATCCCCCATCCCTCACCGCGGCAGGCTGGGCAGTTTGGGACTGACTGCTCAGTCAGGAGCAGGAGAGAGCAGAGCCCAGGCTCCTTCTGAGAGCAAAAATAATTCCCGGGCTCACAGCAGCCAGGAGGGAACAGCCCCGGGGAAAGGCTCCTGGCAGCGTCCTCCAGAGCCTGGCTTTGTGTCCATGTGCACATCCTCATCCTCATCTTCATCCTCATCCTCATCCACATCCTCATCCTCATCCTCATCCTCATCTTCATCCTCATCCTCATCCTCATCCTCATCCTCATCCTCATCTTCATCCTCATCTTCATCCTCATCCTCATCCTCATCCTCATCCTCATCCTCATCCTCATCCTCATCCTCATCTTCATCCTCATCTTCATCCTCATCCTCATCCTCATCTTCATCTTCATCTTCATCTTCATCCTCATCTTCATCCTCATCCACATCCTCATCCTCATCCACATCCTCATCCTCATCTTCATCCTCATCCTCATCCTCATCCTCATCCTCATCCTCATCCTCATCTTCATCTTCATCCTCATCCTCATCCTCATCCTCATCCACATCCACATCTTCATCTTCATCCTCATCCACACCCACATCCTCATCCTCATCTTCATGCTCATCCTCATACTGAGGAATTCCTAATTGCTCGTACTGAGGAATTCCTGACTCGTCACCCTGAGGAATTCCTGACTCCTCACCTGTCCAGGGCCCTGTACAGAAAGGTGTGTTGAAGGCAGAGATGACGTCACTACTGCTGGCTGGAACCAAACCCTGTGCACATCCAGGGCAGAGAAGTCACCTGTACCTGACACCTGGTGCTGCCCCTTCCCTGGCACAGGCAGCAAATTGCTGACATTTCCCGTGCCAGAGATTTGTTTCCTGCTTGTTCTCACCCTGCAGCATCTCAGGAACAGCCTGAGTGGAGAAGGTGCCAGAAAGTTCCTGTTCCTCAGCCTGTGACAGCACCTGGCAGCCTCACAAGCCCCAGCTCCGTTTCACAGATTGTCACAGAGCCCAGGGGCAGCAGGAAAGCAGCAAAGCAGCTCCTGGCCAGGATCAAAGGGACAGCCCCAAAATGTCCCGTGCCGGTGGCCCTAAAGCTGCACAGCCCTCCCCAAAACGCCCTGCAGGAGGGTTTGGGCAGGGGCAGGTGCTGGGGGGCGTGAGGAGGAGGAGGATGAGGGAGAGGAAGAGCAGGGGGGCTGTGGAGGGGTGGCTGTGCCTGTGACAGCCACGATTCATAGCAGGGGTGGCAAAGCTGATTTCAAACCTGGGGGAAACAGCCAAAAAGTGAGAAAGTCTGAACGAGCAGAGGGAACTCGGGCTGTGAGCTGTGCCACAGGCACTGCAGGCTGTGCAGGGACAGAGCTGAGCCAGGCTGGGCTGCACACCCCGTGTGCTCTGAGTGCCCATTCTCTGACCCCATCCCACTCCTGACCCCCCTGGGGCTCTGACCCCAATTCCCACTTTGGGCAGGGACCATCCCCGAGCTCCCCCCGTGTGCTCTGAGTGCCCAACCTCTGACCCCATCCCATTCCCAACCCTCCCTGTGCTCTGACCCCAATTCCCACTTTGGGCAGGGACCATCCCCGAGCTCCCCCAGCTGCTCAGGCTCGATGTGCCCTTCAAGCTGCATTTCACAGGATCCCAAAGTCACAGAACTGCTCGGGGTGGGAAATCCCTCTGAGCCCATCAGGTCCAACCATCCCAGAACTGCCCAGGCCACCATGGATGTGCCCCATGTCCCCAAGTGCCACATCCACAGGGCTGTGAAATCCCTCCAGGGATGGAGACTCCACCAGTGCCAGCCTGGCCAGCCCTTTCCAGGAAGGAATTTCCCCAATATCCAACCCAAACCTCCCCTGGCACAACCTGAGGCCGTTTCTCCTGTCCTGTCCCTATTCCCCATTACCTGGGCAAGGACAGGGACACACCTGGCTGCTCCCCCTGGTCCTTCCTCACCCCAGCCCCAGGGGCACCTGCTGGGATGTCCAAGGTGCCAGAGCAGACAGCACCAGCCTTCTCCTCTCTCCCCACAGGCACTACAGCCCATTGCAGCTTTCCAGGGCAAGAACAGGATGGGGATAATGAGGTTTTAAGTAGGCACCGTGGTTTATTACAAATTTATCTTTACTCATAAAATGTCCCACTAGTAATATTCCTGTCTGAAGCAGAGAATGAAATATCAAATTAAGATCCAAATACTTCAGTACAGCCTAACCACTTTGACAAAGTGATCTGATATAATTCATTCCTCTTTTAATAAAATGAAGTGAATCTTTCAATAACACTGGGCCATCCCACCAGACGTGCTGGGTATCCTGGGGTGCTGTGGCAGGGCTTTGATGTCTGTCACCACTAGAAATTCACTTGTCATACGTGCAGTTCGGGGGTTGATTTCAAGTTGGGGTGGTGAGCGAGGGGAGGAGGCAGGGATGGGGAAACACCCCTGGGTGGGCTGCCAGGGCCTCCCACCTGGGCACAGAAACACCACATCAGGTGAACAGAAACGCCATTAATTCACATTTGTGTCCCTTGTGACATCAATGTCCTGGAGCCCAGGACCCTGCTGGGTCAGAGGATGAGCCAGGGGATGAGATGTCCAGCAAGTCCAGAAAGGAATCACAACTTTGCTCTTTAAAAAGGAATCTCAACTTTGCTCTTTAAAAAGGAATCTCAACTTTGCTCCTTTCCAGTGGCTGGGGGAAAAGGAGCTCGTTATTTGTGAGCAGCTGTGGATGGTTCTTAGGAATCTTTACCAGGTGTTCCTTCTGACCTCTGCACCTTCTGCACCATTTCTGTGCCTGCATTTACACAGCTCTGAGCTCCCAGGAACCCAAAATTCTCTGCAGCCCATGGGACCTGTTCTGTCTGTCCCTCCCACAGGTACAAACACACCTGAACAAGTAAAAGCCACTCCATTACTCCACAGCAGCTTTGTATGGGGAGAAGGAATTGTGATTTGGGATGTGTCAGACACTGACAGCTCCTCATTTGACTCCTTTCCTCCCCCCTTTGTGACCCCCCAGGGCTGGGGACCGAAACCCTCCAGGAGGGAGAGCAGCGCTGTCACCTCGGGGAGGGGAGTTCTGTGGGACACCATTTCTTGCACAGAAATCAGGAGTAATTACCCACAGGGACACAGCAATGTCGCTGGGCACCCAGCTCTCTCTTTACTTGCCCACTCCACAGTTCCCCCGATTTATTTTGTCATTTCCAATGACTGGAGAGGAGTGGGGAATGTCCCTGGCACCCACCCTGGCACTCAGCCCCTGCTGATGCCTCTCCTGAGGATTCGTGCCCAGGCTGCACCTCCAGCTGCGGGCAGAGGGGCCACCTGAGACCTGCTGTGACTGCAGCTTTTTAGAATTTTATAACAGTCATCGTGTATGAGATAAAAAATCACGGTTGTTTTCACCAGCAGCCCAAAGTGCAGAAAGGCTGCTGGCCTCTGCAGCAGCTGTTCCCAGGGAGGAATAAAACCCAGATTTGCCTCATGGGAATGCTTCCAAAAGTGCCAGCAGCTCACTGAGCTGAACCCAGGAGGGTGAGCACCAAAGCAGCACACAGAAATGATATTTTATTGCTGCTCCCGTGTCTGGGGAGCATCCCCATTTCCCAAGGCATGGAGGGATCCCACCTGGAGGGATCCCTGCTAAGAGCAGTGCCACAGCCCCTTTGTTCCTGCTCCTTCATTCCTTCTTCCCCTCTGCTGTGTTTCACACGAGTTTTCCATTGCTGCCCTCCCTGCTGAGCCCCATCCTGCCCAGCAGGGCAGTGCTGAGCTCTGCCCACACTTTGGATCATCCATCACCCCCAGGAGGAGAGAGCCCCTCCTGGGCAGCAAGGAAGGGACTGTTTTGGTTTTAGTACGAAGGGAATGAAAATGAACGTGTGTGGGTGTGGGGAAGGGAAAGGCAGAGCCCCGGGAACCTCAGCCTGTGTCCCTGAGCACTCCACCTGCCCCTCTGAGCTCCCCTGGGAACCTCAGCCTGTGTCCCTGAGCACTCCACCTGCCCCTCTGAGCTCCCCTGGGAACCTCAGCCTGTGTCCCTGAGCACTCCACCTGCCCCTCTGAGCTCCCCTGTGGCCTCACACACTGCCCTCCGTTCATTGAAACTGCCCTGAGCCGAGCATGTCTGAATGCCAGCTCACACTGAACCCTAAACACGCACAGGGGAGGCTCAGGCTGGGTACTGGGGAAGTTTCCTGCCCAGAGGGTGGTTGGGTCCTGGAAGGGGACGTGGTGGAGTCCCCACCCTGTGGCCACTGAGCTGCACAGAGAGAGAAAGGACAGCAGCACACACGGAGCTCTGTGGGGAAAAAGGCCAATTTATTGTACAGCCAGCCCGGATTTAAAGTGTGTCAGTGCAGCCAGGACAGGACAGGAGCTGATGGGACAATTGGGACAAACATCCCTGGGACAGCACCTCAGGATGTGTCCCACGGCAAAGACACCAGGGGTTAATGTTGGTGATGAATTCCACTCTGTTTGTCACCGTGTTGTCACCCTGGGAGACTCCTCCCTAACTGAAGCTGCAGTCAGCTTGGCAGCCTGGGAATGGAGCTGAGAGTCAGGAGAAATCCAGGCCTGGAGAGAATTCCCAAGCTGGAATTGCCCAGCTCTGTCAATGTGTGTGTCCACACCACCCTGCTCTGGAGATGCTCTCACACCTGGCAGTGAACATTCCCCCCTCCCCGTGTCCATTCCCTGGCTGCAGTGAACGTGCCTCAGCTGCACGTTCTGCCCTGGGCGGAGGATTTGACAGAATTCCGGCTTCTCCTGCCTGTCCTGGGCTCTCCTCTCCAGCCTGCCCTGCCCCTCCTGTCCTGGGCACTGCCTGCAGTAATCCTGCCCTGCTGCACGCCTGCCTGGCTTATTAAGGGGAGTGTGAAAAGCAGAATTACTCTCACAGTATTGCACTAAGTCTTGCAGGGTTAAGCTGTCCCCTGGGTGAATGATCTTATGAGATGCAGAGTCAAGACTGGGAGGATTAGACTCAAGATGCCTCTCAGCTTTGAAAAGCAACAGGAGCCCAAAGCAGCCATAGCCACGCTGGGCTGGGTGGGTGTCCAGGCTTAACCAAGCACTGTCCCACAGGAAATGGTTCCCAGGAAGGTTTTGTCCAAATGCTCCTTGTTTTTGAGAGGAATGGGCTTAAAATTGGAATAAGGAGCCTTGGTCCTGCTCGGGGGTGAGATCTGCTGTGGCACTGTGAGAACCCAGAGTCTCTGGGGCTGGGAATGATCCCAGTAATGGAGGAGGATGAGGGAGGCTTTTGCTCCTGTGTTGAGTTCCTGCTTCCTTCATGGGCTAGAAACCCCAAAACCCATTATCCAATCATGGAATCACAGAATCCCAGATCGGTTTGGGTTGGGAGGGACCTCAAATCCCCCCCATCCCACCCCAGCCATGGCAGGGACACCTCCCACTGTCCCAATGTCCAACCTGGCCTTGGGCACTGCCAGGGATCCAGGGGCAGCCACAGCAAAGCTGGGAATTCCATCCCCACCCTGCCAGGGAACAATTCCTGCCCCAAATCCCATCCAAATCTACCCATTGTCAGCTTAAAGCCATTCCCCGTGTCCTGTCCCTCCATGCCTTGTCCCCAGTCCCTCTCCAGCTCTCCTGGAGCCCCTTTAGGTCCTGCAAGGGGCTCTGAGCTCTCCCTGGATCCTTCTCCTGTCCAGGGGAACATTCCCAGCTCTCCCAGCAGAGCTGCTCTGATCATTTGGTGTCTCCCCTGGATTCTCTCCAGCAGCTCCAGGTCCCTCCTGTGGGGTGACACCAGCCAAGCTTTCAGAAGAGAGCACTGGAACATTTAAAGCTCTCCTCAAAACTCCATTTCCCTCCCAGGCCCGTGAGCTGCCCAAAGGGGACAATCCCAAAATGTGAGCAAGGGTTCCCGAGGTACAAACAAACCAACCCAGATAATAACCCACAAAAAAACCCCACAAAAGCTCCCACAGGGTGAGGAGGAGGAGGCAGAGCTCTGCAAACCTGATTTCCTTCCCTGCTATAAATGGGGTTGGTCCCTTCTGAAATCGTGTCCCTGTGCAGGAACCGAGCTCACCTGCCCCATGGCCTCAAATCCAGGACTTTTATGAACTCTCATAGTTTCTCTTTGGGTGTTTTAAAAGCTGGCACTGATCTGCAGCAGAGTGAGGACACGCAGTGCTGAGCAGCCCAGCAGCAACAGGAGCACTTGACTTTGAGAGCAGAGATTAATGCACGCTCCCCTGAGCTGGAAATTGCCCTTCTGACCAATTTTCCGTGGCTATTTTTTCACTGCTGTATTGTTTTTTTCTGAGGATGTAGGAGTTTTTCCTCATTATTCTAAGAAATCTTATAATAAATTGATCTGGAGTCACAAGGAATAAAACCTCACTTGAGCCAATGTCTGCTCCCCTGGGACAGCAGCAAAGAGGAGGTTTTGTTATCTAACAAACAGGGAAATAAAGAGAATTTTTTACATTCTGATTGAGCACATGTTGCTGGAAGGGTGCTCAGTGTTATCTCCTTTCTACATTCTTTGGGGGGTTTTTGTTTGGTTTGAGAATAAGAAAAACGGAATGTATGCAATAGAAAACGATGTTAAGCTAAACACAAGTACTGTGCATTCATTTGCATAATTATCATATTGTGTAGTAAAACATCTAATCAGCAGAATTTCCTTAAATAAAAGGGCAAAAGCACCTCTACAAAGAGCAGAAAGGAAGGAAGAATTCCTCATTTCCACCAGAAAGGCTGGATTTAAAATCAGTTGAAACTTCACCTTTTTTAAAGTTTTCCAAACACACTTTGATATTTTTCCTTCTTTTCCTTTTGAGGAGTTTGAGGCACTGAGCTCTGCCCGGGGTGGGGGAGAGGCCACGGGGTCCCAGCTCTGCTCCCAAATTCAGGAATTCAGGAATTCGGGAATTCAGGAATTAAGGATTTGGGAATTTGGGGAATTTGGGAATTCAGAAATTTGGGGATTCAGGAATTGGGGAATTCGGGAATTCAGGAATTTGTGAATTCAGGAATTGGGAAATTCAGGAATTGGGGAACTCGGTAATTCAAGAATTCAGGAATTGAGGAATTCGGGAATTCGGGAATTTGGGAATTCAATAATTCAGGAATTCAGGAATTGGGGAATTCAGGAATTCAGGAATTCAGGAATTGAATTGGGGAATTAAGGAATTGGGGAATTGGGGAATTCAGGAATTGTGGAATTGTGGAATTCAGGAAATCAGGAATTCAGGAATTCGGGAATTGGGGAATTCAGTAATTCAGGAATTCCCTGCATCCCAAGCACGGGATCCCTGGATCCCACCCGGGAATCCCTGGATCCCACCCGGGAATCCCTGGATTTGGCTGCTCCCAAACCCCTCCTGTGCCCTGGGAGCGGGGCTGGACACCGGGGCAGGGAGGGGAGATCCCAGGATGCTGGGAAGGACAAAAATTTAACCGAAAAGTATTACAGATATACAGAAAGTTCTGTAGAATAAAAGCAAGTTTTGAAATAGCAGAAAAGAATTGCTGAGCCAGTGTGAGTGGAGAACCAAAAGGCAAAAAGCAAATGAGTTGGGAGGAGCTTTTATAGCTCAGAGCAAAGGATAAATCCACCTTAAATAAAAGATGTTTTTACCAAACAAAAAGATTTTACAGGCAAACAAGAAAGCCAACGTTGCAAGTAAAGATCTCAGAATTCTCCGCTGTGAGAAAATTAAAAAGCAACTTCTGCCTTAAACTGTAACACACTGACCTTTGGTGATTGAATGTGGTAATGTTAGTAGTTAGGATTGGTTATGTGTAAGTGTAAAAGGTATTGTGTATGATGCTGATAATAAAATGTACAGCAGAGAAAGAGATTATAATATAATATAATATAATATAATATAATATAATATAATATAATATAATATAATATAATATAATATAATATAATATAATATAATATAATATAATATAATATAATATAATATAGTATAGTATAATATAATATAATATAATATAATATAATATAATATAATATAATATAATATAATATAATATATAATGTAATATAATGCAATATAATATAATGTAATTTAATGCAATATAATATTATATAATGTAATGTAATGTAATATAATAGAATATAAAATAATATAATGCAATGTAATGTAATATAATATAATATAATATAATGTAATGTAATGTAATGTAACATAACATATAGAATATAGAATATAGAATATAGAATATAGAATATAGAATACAGAATGCTTTGTAACAAGACTAGAATGGGTTTCAGGACTCACAGCTTGCCCACAGCCAGCAGCTCTGGGCTCACCCACCACCCCCAACTGCTGGAACCTTCTCTGTGCAATAAACAGAATTTTAAGAGCTGGCTGAATCCTCCATCTCTCCATCAGGATCTTACACCAGGAGATGCCCAAGGCCCTGGACAGGTCCTGGAGGGACCCAGGTGGGACCAGGTGTGACCAGGTGGGACAGGGACCCCCAGCTCTGGCAGCCCCAGTGTTCTGGAGGAGGTGATGCTGAATTTTTCCTGGCCCAGGGTCCCATTCCAAGAGAAACTCAGGAGCTGAGTTTCAAGTTCAGTATTCTGAGAGAGCAGAAAATCACCGAGGGCTCGAGATGGAGGAAACATCCTCACTTTAATTAACCCGAAAAATAGGGCAGCCACACTCCCACTGACATTCCTTTTTCAGATCTTTTATCGACCAGCATTGCTCAGCTATTTTGGTCCTCGGGATGCAAAGGCAGCAGCCGAGGTGCAAAGTGGATGGGCAAGGCTGGATGATTTATACAAATAGCAGGGAAACAAGAGCGAGTGCTCACACCCGGGAGAAAAATCTGCCGCGTTCTCTCACAATTGTCCCTTTGCCTTCTCCCCGCTGCGGCTGAGGCTCCTGCATCTCCTGCGATAAACGGGAGGTGGGGAGGGCCAGGGATGGAGCTGTCACTGCAGGGCTCTGCTGAGCTGGGGAGGAGAGCTCTGCACAGGGACAGGGACACGGACAGGGACAGGGACAGGGACAGGGACACGGACAGGGACACGGACAGGGACAGGGACAGGGACAGGTAAAGGCAGCAGCAAGAACAGCCTGGCAGCCAGGGGAGACATCAGCTCTGTGCACCTGCACACGAGATCAGCCCAGGAAGGATCAACCCAAACCTTGGGATGGCTTTTGGTTAAATTGATGGAAGAGGTGACAGAAATATTTGTGTGATGTTAAAGGAGGGGATGCTGGGAAGCGGGCCCGGGGTGGCAGCAGGGTCAGAGCTCTCAGGGAAGGATGGGAACATCACCTGGAATGTGATGGGATGTGGGGACATCACCTGGAATGTGATGGGATGTGGGGATGTCACAGGATGGGATGTGGGGACGTCACAGCTGAACACGGGGCTACAGCACATTGTGCTCCCCCAGGGGCTCCAGGCTGGGCTGGAGAGGTGTACTGGAGTCTGTCTGTCTGTCTGTCTGTGTGTCCCTCTAGAGGTGTCTGTCCATCCCTCTGGAGGTGTCTGTCTGTCTGTCTCTCAGCAGTTCAGGATCGCTGTAGCCTGGGCTGAGGCCCCTGGGATGGTGCTGGCAGCAGGAGCTGCAGGAGCTGCAGGAGCTGCAGGAGATGCAGGAGATGCAGGAGCTGCAGGAGCTGCAGGTGCAGGTGCAGGAGATGCAGAAGCTGCAGGTGCAGGAGATGCAGGAGCTGCAGGAGATGCAGGAGATGCAAGTGCAGGAGATGCAGGAGCTGCAGGAGCTGCAGGAGCTGCAGGAGATGCAGGAGCTGCAGGAGCTGCAGGTGCAGATGCTTTGCAGGCGCCCGGAGGCTCCAGCAGCCCTGCAGGGTCCCTGGGGCCAGGACACGTCCCCTGTGTCCCCTGCTGAGGGTCCCAGCCCAGGCAGCACCTGGAGCCCCGGAGCTGCAGGAGGCTCAGCCCAGCCCTGCCCCAGCCCAGCACTGACACCCAGAGCTCAGGGACAGACATTTCCACTCAGCTCCGGGTGTTTCCATCCTCAGGCCAGCCTTGGCAGGGGCCCTGACTCACTCCCTGACCTTCTGCTTTACCTGGGGCTCCCTCCCAGCAGCCACACACCTGATGCCAAAACACTGAACATGAAAAGCCTGACGCTGAAATCGATTTTTGTCAAGTTACAAATTACACAAAGCATGGTTTTTAATTGGATGTACAAGAGAAGCTTTGCAGCAACACCAGGAATTAATAGTGTTTAAAAATAACTTCCCTAAGCAGAGCAGTTCCTCTGAAGCAAATCGCTGGAATGAAATGACACGGACTTTGCATTTAGTTATTTATTTATCTATGTATTTATTCATTTATTTATTTATTTGTATCACAGGCCCCATCCCTGAGTGTCCCAGGCAGGGCTGGACAGGGTGGGTGGCAGCTGGGGACCATGGGCACACAGCACAGGGATAAAGGCTGGGGAGGAACAAAACCATCCCTCCACAGCTAAAACAATTAACAATCGTTAATTAACCATTGGAATTCTCCATCTTGAATCTGTGTGAGGTGAAGTGCAATCAATGTTTATCTGATTACACTAAACAGGGTCGGGAGGCTCCGTGTACAGAGTGTTTGAGGAATTGCCTTGGAGAGAGAAATAAATGCTGGGGGCAGGGTGGGGAGGGGCACTGGGGGGGGGGAATCACCTTTTAAAAACAAATCAACAAACAAAACCATCCCACACCCAGGACTAAAATGTCCCTGGACACAGCTGATACCTCCTGTATATACTGTGTGTGTATATACTGTATATGTATATCTATGTGAATATATATGTGTGTATATATATATACTGTGTGTGTATATACTGTATATGTATATATATGTGAATATATATGTGTATATATATATACTGTGTGTGTATATACTGTATATGTATATATATGTGAATATATATGTGTATATATATATATACTGTGTGTGTATATACTGTATATGTATATATATGTGTATATATATATATATATATTTTATATACTTATATGTATATATATGTGTATATATATGAGTATATATATATACTGTGTGTGTATATACTGTATATGTATATATATGTGTATATATATGTGTGTATATATATATACTGTGTGTGTATATACTGTATATGTATATATATGTGAATATATATGTATGTATATATATATAGTGTGTGTGTATATACTGTATATGTATATATATGTGAATATATATATGTATATATATATAGTGTGTGTGTATATACTGTATATGTATATATATGTGAATATATATGTATATATATATATATATACTGTGTGTGTATATACTGTATATGTATATATATGTGAATATATATGTATATATATATACTGTGTGTGTGTATATACTGTATATGTATATATATGTGAATATATATGTGTATATATATATACTGTGTGTGTATATACTGTATATGTATATATATGTGAATATATATATGTGTGTATATATATACTGTGTGTATATAGACTGTATATGTATATATATATGTGTATATAAATACTATATGTATATATATGTATATAGATATTAAATGTGTATATATATACTAAATGTGTATATAAATATACTAAATGTGTATATATACTAAATGTGTATATATATAATACTATATGTATATATATATAAATATATAAATATATATATACACACACCTGTAGAGACACGTGGTGAGTGTTCAGTGTCCCTGAGTGTGCTCAGCAGAGAAGATGTTTTTCTCTAAATCAAACCCAACAGAAGCAGCCTGGAAAGGCCCTGCTCCCCCAGCCCCTGAAGCCAGCACACAGCTGCCTTCAGAGAAGCTGGATCAGGCTCAAAGTCTCCTATTTCTGTTTTCCTGAGCTGTGTAAACTCCATCTGTTCCCCAGCCCTGGGGAATGCATCTCGCTGTGCTCCTGCCCAGCCCGTGCCCAGTGCCACCAGTGCCACACACCAGTGGTGCATGGAGCAGAGCTCCTGTGCCAGGGCTGGCACCAAACGCGGTTTTAATTAAAAATGAAACGTTATTACCCCACAGCCACCCCTCCTGTGTGTGTTCTGAAGAGCAGAGCCTGCTGTGGACACAGCACGAGGCAGAGCTCTTGGAATTTTTGTGTGGTGCCAGCCCAGTGCACGCAGGAGATGCAGGGCTGTGCATTCCCCTGGATCCCTGGAGTGCCCAGGGCCAGGTTGGACATTGGGGCTGGAGCTCCTGGGACAGGGGGAGGTGTCCCTGCCATGGCAGGGGTGGGGCTGGGGTGGGATTTGGGGTCCCTTCCCACCCAAACCAGTCTGGGTTTCTGTGATTCCAAGGTTGGATAATGGTTGAATTTGCCCATATGGGTTTCAGCCATAGTTGGTGCCCATGTCCCCCTGTCCCTGTGTCCCCAGCCTGCTCTGGGGGAGGTCCCTGCCCTGGGTACCCACCAGAATTTCTGCCCCACAGCTCCAGACTCCCCACCCAGGGAAAGCAGGGCTGGGGGAGCACGGGCAGGGAGAGCCTGCAGGGCCAGCCCAGAGGAGCCAGCAGTGCTGGGGCTGCACCTGTGTGGGGGAGAGCTCCACAAAAAACCCCAAACCCTCCCAGACACTGCTGGCAAAGGCTGATGGCAGGGATAACTGTGATGAATTGATGCTGTGATTATGGAGCTGGGAAGGTCTGTGAGGGGACAGCAAACATGTCACTATTTATACACTGAAGCAGCAGCTCCTGCAAAGCTCTGAGCCATCAGCACAGCTCTGCCTTTTCTGCCCCTGAACACCAGTCACAACCACACTGAAACCGGGCTTGAAGAGCCAAATGCCACTGCAAAATACCCAAATCCTCTCTGTTGTTTGGTAGGAGCCATTCTCCAGGAAAAACACAGTTTTATTTTGCAAAACCTGACCTATGGTTGTGCAGCCCTCCATCTGCCAGGGCTGTAAAGCTGCTCGAAAACACAAATGTGATTTGGGTTTGAAACATGTACATAGTTGAGTAAGAAATTGCAATGTTTGCTGATATGGGAGCTGGAAGCACAGTTCACATCCAAATAAATGCTGGTGCAACCAGACAGTGCCAGTGCAGGTGTTTGATCAGCCCTGCAATGAGGAGCTGTGCAAACACTGCCAGGGGTGAGCCAAGATTCCCCCACACCCCCAGCTCCAGAGAGACCCTGAAAATCCCAGGCCTGCCCCGAGCCCTCAGCAGGTCCTGCACCAGGCAGGATGTCACCTCTGTTATCCCTGAGATCCCTGATACCCTGTTATCCCTGATATTCCTGTTATCCCTGATATCCATATAATCACTGATACCACTGTTATCCCTGTCATCCCTGATATCACTGAGATCCCTGATACCCTGTTATCCCTGATACCCCCGAGATTCCTGTTACCCCTGATGTCCCCTGTTATCCCTGTTATCACTGATATCACTGTTATCCCTGTAATCCCTGATACCCCTGTTATCCCTGATATCACTGATATCCATGTTATCCCTCATACCCCTGTTATCCCTCATATCACTGATATCCCTGTCATCCCTGATATCCTTGCTATCCATATTATCCCTGTTACCCCCGAGATTCCTGTTACCCCTGATATTCCTGTTATCCCTGATATCCATATAATCACTGATACCACTGTTATCCCTGTCATCCCTGATATCCCTGAGATCCCTGTAATCCCTGATACCTCTGAGATTCCTGTTACCCGTGATATCACTGATATCCCTGTTATCCATGTTATCCCTGATATCCCTGTCACCCCTCTTGTTATCTCTATCCCTGTTACCCCTGATTATTATCCCTGTTTTTAACAGATGGCAAACACACCTGTTGGAATCCTGGGAACTGGGAGTTTTGGGCTTTCTGCAGCTCCCTGGCCCCACGTGCCCCTGGCCAGCAGAGCCAGCTGGTGAATCACACCAGGGGACACAGGGACAGCAGCCTGCAGGGACACCTCAGCGACAGGCTCCAGGAAATGGGGAAAATCAGGATTTCAGGCAGCAGGGAGCCAGCCAGGCTGGGCTCCAGCAGGGACTCTCCAAGTTAAGACAGAAGTGTGGGGTTTCTGTTTATCAAAAGGACTGATGTTGTCCTGCAAGATAAAGTAGCTCCTGGAAAGTGCTATTGTTTGTCTTTCTTAACCATTTATCAGCAGAGAACAGTTTAATGTTCTGGTAGAAGGCACAAGTGAGTATCTCTTCAGTGATGAAGGAAAATAAGCTTAGTGCTAAGGCAAATAGAAAATATTGATCTATCTTCAGGTACTGCAGCTGAAAATCTTCTGTGAAATTTATCTTCCCTACCCCTCCTGAGCAGTGCTCTTTGTCTCTTACCAGCTAATTCTCTGTCGTGGAGGTTTAACCTTGAACACAGAGAAGGGAAAAAACTCAAGCCCAAAGCAGAGTGGCTCCATGAAGGGTTTGGGTCCGGGCTGAGCATCCCCATCCCCATCCCCTCACCCATCCTGGTAAAACTCCTCGGGAAAAACACTTCCTGAGCTTCACTTCTTGGTGAAGTGAAGATTTTCTTGGGAAAATCTCCAAGGCAGGAAAGGAATAAGGAGAAAAATTACCTATTAGGTAAAGCTAGGAGGCTCATAAATCTGAATTTCTGGGCAGGGATTAGATGGAGTCCCCAGCAGGGCTGTGTCTGTCCTTCAGCTCAGCTCAGCCAGCAGCACTGGCCCAGTTCCTACACCAACAGCTGCCCTGGAATATTGAATATTCCCCAGGGTGGCTCAGGCCCCGTGTGGTGCCCTGCCTGCAGCCCAGGGACTTGGGCACTGCTGGAATGCCTGCACTCCATGGGCTCAGGGGCTTTCCCAGCCTAAAAAATCCCGGATTTTTGTTCTGCTGAGCCAGATTTCCCTTACCAGTGTGAACATAAAACCTGTGAATCACGGAATCACAGAATTTTTGAGGAGTCCTTCAAGTCCGAGTCCCCAAGTGCCACATCCCCAGGGCTGTGGAATCCCTCCAGGGATGGGACTCCAGCCCTGCCCTGGACAGCCTGTCCTTGTCCTTCCATGAGGAAATTTTCCCTCATCTCCAGCCTGAACCTCCCGTGGCACAACTTGAGGTCATTTCCTCCCAGCCTGTCCCTGTCCCCGGGAGCAGCGTGGGGAGCACAGCCCATCACAGCGGGACAGCGACCCGAGCCCAGCTCACCTGGAACTGAGCCCGCACTCAAATGGAAGGAAAAGGGAAGAATGGGAAGGGACTGGCTGTGCTGGCAGCTCCCCAGCCAGGCTGGAGGTGGTGGGGACCTGCAGAGGCACCTGTGACATCACCTGTGACACCCACCTGTGACATCACCTGTGACATCACCTGTGACACCATCTGTGACACCATCTGTGACACTCACCTGTGACACTCACCTGTGACATCACCTGTGACACTCACCTGTAACATCACCTGTGACACCACCTGTGACACTCACCTGTGACACCACCTGTGACATCACCTGTGACACTCACCTGTAACACCACCTGTGACATCACCTGTGACACCCACCTGTGACACCGCCTGTGACACACACGTGACACCCACCTGTGACACTACCTGTGACACCACCTGTGACACCCACCTGTGACACTCACCTGTAACACCCACGGGATCATCACCACCAAACCCCAAGGGGCACCAACAGCCCGAGCAAACTCAGTTCCTATTTCAGCCAGTGCTCAGTCTCTGCCCAGAGCAGACACTCAACTCCAATTTAAAGCAGCTCTTGACAAGGCTCCTGTTTATTCCAGCTCTGGATGCCTTTCCAGGCCAGCCTCGTGGTGTCTCCTCTCTCTTTCTATTAAGCACAGGCCTGTGCCATAATATCATTTTTCCTCCTCTCATGCCACTGACAGTGCATCCATCATTCTTCATAATTGCATCTAACAAATATTGATTTTGTCTCCAAAAGAGTAAACAGAAATATTAGAGTGCTTTTGCAGAAGGCAAAAACACTCATGGAAAGTGCATTTAAACAGGGGGAGGAGGATGAAGCCTGGGCAGAACATATGGCTTTGGAAAAGCTGCACCGATTTGCACTGGCTTAAAAATGCAGCAGAACAGAGCAGAGCCGGGCACCGAGCTGAGTGCCAAGGAAATGCCACCAGGACAAGTGGCAGCTTCAATCCAATCTGTCCCAAACAGCGGCTCCAAACATTTCCCTGCTCCCCCTGCAGGGAGGGGCTGGCTGAAGCGTGCCCTGGGAGCACGGTTAATGCAGATTAAAGGCATTACCCACCTAAAGGCTGCTTAACCAGAGCAGTGCCAGCCTGGCCTGGCCCAAACCATCCCTGCCACGGCACTCGGGACTGCATGGGGCTTTAGGGCCCTTCCAACCCAGCCATGGAGCCCATGGGGATGTTTGGCTCCACGAATCCATCACTGGAATGTTCCCCTCAGGTGTGGGAAGGCACAGAGCAGCCCCAGCTGTCTGGGGGAGCTGACAGCAGCAGGAGGCAGGGCTGGAACAAACCCAGCAGGGATGAGGGAGAGCTCCTGGGGGATGGGGTGGGGTGGTCCCAGCCCCAGACAGCACCTCAGCCCTCACCCACACCCAGCTGGGCACTGGGCAACCTCCCCTGGGCGAGGGAGCCCAAAGATCCTGGGAATTGGGACAGCAAAGTGGGATTCCCATAAAATGAGCAGCTCAGGAGTGTGGGATGGGGGCTGCTCTGCAGGGCATGGCCAGCACACACAGGGACACAGCAGGGACACACCGGGGACACAGCAGGGACACACCAGGGACACAGCAGGGACACACCTGGGACACCCCAGGGACACACCTGGGCTCTCCATTTGTGTGAACAGCAGTGCCCAGGGCATTGCCCTCCTGGCTCCCTGGGAAAGCCCCAGGTGGCAGCACCTGGCAGGTGACATCACGTGGCATCACCTGGTCAGGCAGGTGCTGATTCCTCACCTGGGCTCTCCCCTCCCCAGCACACACAGGAGCTGACACTCTCCACCTCGCCAAAGGGCACTGCAGTTTTTTAAAGAGATGATTCCCAGAAACACTGAGGCCACTTCGATGCATCTTCATTAGGGACAGATCTAAGAAGGAAATTCAGCCCCAGGAGCTGAATCCACTGCAGCAGCCCTCGTTTGTCCCAGCCGTGCACGAGCTCTCCTCTCCCCAGAGAAAACTCAGGTTATGTCCATGTGCCTCTTCCTCTCGCTGGTAAAACTGCCACAGAGCAAAACACTGTCCTAATGAGCCAATGCTTTATTTTCTCAAGGCTTTTTCCACAGTTCTGCTTAAATTCTCCAGGAGCAGCTCTTCCAGCACCAGCCCTGTGGGCAACACGCTCAGATGTTTATTTCAGCAGGGGAGGCTCCATTTGGAGACAACTCTGAGAGGGGAAAAAACACAAATCTCTCCAATCAATCAAGCAGTGTGTTGGCATGCAATAAACACCAATTTCTAAAGGAGAAATCTTTCTAGAGAAACTTGATCAACTGTCTGACAGTGTTACAGAGTTGGAAGATGAAAAGAAAAATTATACATTGGAGTTGCAGTAAAATATTGGGTTTCATGTCTGGCTGCGTCTTGATTGCAAATACGGTTTGAGTTGTTTGTGGAAAACACCACCCCACTGGAAATGAGGGGAAAGCCTGGGATGGAGGATGAGGAGCAATCCCCAGCTTGGGGGGTCCCTGCAATGCCAGCAGCAGGGATCTGCCCCCAGCAGCCACGGGAAAACCAGGATCAGAGCAGATGTCCTGGTAAATCAGGCACAAAAATCAATCAAGGCCAGGCTGGGCAGGGCTTGGAGCAGCCTGGGGCAGTGGAAGGTGTCCCTGCCATGGCACGGGATGGGATTTAAGGTCACTTCCATCCCAAGGCGGTGTGGGATTGTGTGACCACCTCAGGGGCAGCTCATGGGCCACCAGCCCAGCCCAGCCAAGCCCAGCCCAGGGTGACTGCACAGCCCAGCCCAGCCCAGCCCAGCCCAGCCCAGCCAAGCCCAGCCAAGCCCAGCTCTGTCCTGGGTCACTGCCCAGCCCAGCTCAGCCCAGCCCAACCCAGCTATATCCTGGGTCACTGCACAGCCCAGCCCAGCCCAGTCCAGCCCAGCTCTGTCCTGGGTCACTGCCCAGCCCAGCTCAGCCCAGCCCAGCCCAGCCCAGCCAAGCCCAGCTCTGTCCTGGGTCACTGCCCAGCCCAGCCCAGCCCAGCCAAGCCCAGCTCTATCCGGGGTCACAGCCCAGCCCAGCCCAGCTCTGCTGCTGATGCACTTCAGGCACAGGTCCCTGCCACAAAGCTCCTGCACTAGAACTGATGTTTGTCCCAGTTCCCTCCGATTCCATCAGGAAAACACATCCATGGGATTTGGGAACTGAGCACCAGCACGGCAGGAGGGGCTGGAGGGATCCAGCAGAGCCCAGGAGTAAAGCCAGGCCTCTCTGAGCAGGAATCCAGAGCCAGAGGTTCTCCCGTGTTTCCGTGCTGAAAAAATCAGGAGTGAATTTATGCGTTTTTCTGTCCAGAGCAGAGGGTACAAAATCCTCCCGAGTTCATTTCCTCGTCTGAGGTTTCTGCTCTATCACACCCAACCTCTCCCTGATTTGATCTCTCTTCTCCAATTTGTCTTTTGTATTTCCTCTCCCGTTCCATTCCTAATTCTTTCTTAATTCCTGCTATAAAAAATGACTGAGGAACCAGTAGGAAAAGTCCACAGTGGCAGAGAGGCAGCTCCTCATCTGCTCTTACAGGGAGCAGTTTCCAGCTGTAATATGTTACATCGAAAGGGGAAAAGCTGCTTTAAAAATCTATATTAAAGCTTTTATCCAATTAATATTTCATTACAGCTGCCTGGGAGAGACTCGTCACTCCTCAGTCGTTTCATTCTAAGCAGCTAAAACCCATTTGTGCCCTTGTAAATCCTTACTTTTTAATATGAATTTTTTGTAAGGTACTAATTAAAAATAATAATTTAAGGAAATGGTTTTTGCTCGACTGGCTTCTTCCTCTCACTGCTTTTTGCAGCGTGAAGAACAAACATTAAACCCATGCCATGTCCCTGGCAGTGGCTCTGCCCAGAGCCGAGCATTTCACCTGCCCCCGAGCAGCAGGAAGTTAACAGAAAACAGAGAAAATAGGGAAAAGAGGGAAAACGGGGAAATTTTTTGTGGTTTATTACACCCTAATAAGCATCGGTTTGATAAGGAGCCGAGCGGGGGATGTGGGGTACCGGGTGTGGGATGCGGGATCCAGGATCTGGGATCGGGGGATGCAGGATCGGGATCCAGGGTGCAGCATGCAAATTCCATCGGTGAGGGATTCAGGATCCGGGATGTGGGATCGGGATCCAGGGTGCGGGATCCAGTATCTGGGATAGAGGATTCGAGATTCGGGATACGAGATCGGGATCCAGGGTGCGGGATGCGGGATTTGGGATACGAGATCGGGATCCAGGGTGCGGGATGAGGGATTTGGGATCGGGGCTCCATGGATGCGGGATCCCTCTGCCCTCTGTTGCCTGCGGCGTTGGCAGCGCCCGGAGCCCGGGGGCCATGGAGCGCTCATGGAAACGGGCCCTTCACGGGATTTATCCATCGCTTCTGCCCCCAACGCACTCGGCTGCGTTTCCACGATCGCCGTGTTCCCCACGCCAGACCCTGGGCTGGGAATGAACCCCCAAAAACCACCAAGCCCAACCCCCCTCTCCTTGCAGAGCTCTGTAAAAACAAAGCGCCCCTGAGAGCTCCGGGTGCTCCCTGACCCCGGATGGGGACACGGAGCTGCTTTTCCATCCCTCTGCAGCCAGATCCATCCCCTGTGGATCCTCCCAGGAACAGATCTCCGTGTGCCGAGGTGCTTTTCCATCCCTCTGCAGCCAGATCCATCACTGACCCTGGTATCCCCTGAGGATCCTCCCAGGAACAGATCTCCGTGTGCCGAGGTGCTTTTCCATCCCTCTGCAGCCACATCCATCCCTGACTCCGGTATCCCCTGTGGATCCTCCCGGGAGCCGCTCTCAGGGAGCTCCACCGCACCCGGAGCTGTGCACACACGTCCAGGATGGGGCATTCCCAGCACGGCCGTCCCTGTGGTCCGTGCCCAGGGCTCGGGGGTCGCTCAGCAGCTCACGGCTGTCCCTGGGAGGAGCCAGCCCAGGGCTAAACTCTCAGCTCCCACTCCAGGAGCAACAAGTGCTCTGTATCTCTGCCCATCAGACACTTCCCATTCAACACTTAATTACAGGAGCCAGTGCCCAATTTACTCCAGCCTGCCTGCAAGAAAAATGTTCAACTGCTGCAGTTTAAGCACAATTAACACGGGGACCTGCTCGAGATTAGAGGAAGCTGTTCCCCACTAACAGGTTCCAAGAGAAGAAATCAGTGATTCCCCTCTGCTGCTGATCCTGACCCTGGCAACCCCCAAACATCCTGCACTGCCCCTCTGGGGCTGTGCCCCCCAACTCAGCCACCAGCAGGAACGGGGAGTGGGAAACAATCATGGAATGGGTTGGGAAGGACCCCAAATTCCACTCATTCCACCCCTGCCATGGCAGGGACACCTCCCACTGTCCCAGGAGCTCCAACCCCAATGTCCAACCTGGCCTTGGGCACTGCCGGGGATCCAGGGGCAGCCACAGCAAATCTGGGCACCCTGTGCCAGGGCCTCACCTCCCAGCCCATCACAGGTGGAATGCTGAGCCACAGAACTGTGCCAGTGTCCCCACACAGAGCCACGAGCTCACACCCAGCTGCCTGTGAGCAGCAAAACAAACGGTGCTGGTTTTAATGGCAGCCCCAGAGCTGCCACTGCCCAGCCCCACCGGGGCCAGCCCGGGGGAGAACATATCCCCAGGTGAAGGGAATGTCCTCAGGTGAAGGGAATGTCCCCAGGTGAAGGGAATGTCCCCAGGTGAAGGGAATGTCCCCAGGTGAAGGGAATATCCTCAGGTGAAGGGAATATTCTCAGGTGAAGGGAATATCCCCAGGTGAAGGGAATGTCCCCAGGTGAAGGGAATGTCCCCAGGTGAAGGGAATATCCTCAGGTGAAGGGAATATTCTCAGGTGAAGGGAATATCCCCAGATGAAGGGAATATCCCCAGGTGAAGGGAATGTCCTCAGGTGAAGGGAATATTCTCACATGAAGCAAACCACCCCAGGTGAAGTGAATGGAGCAAACGTCCCCAGGTGAAGTGAATGTCCTCACATGGAGCAAATATGCCCTGGTGAAGTGAATGTACCCAAGTGAAATGAATGTCCCCAGATAAAGCAAACATCCCCAGGTGAAATGAATGTCCCCAGGTGAAGCACACCACCCCAGGTGAAGTGAATGTCCCCAGGTGAAATGAATGTCCCCAGGTGAAGCACACCACCCCAGGTGAAGTGAATGTCCCCAGGTGAAGTGAATGTCCCCAGGTGAAGCACACCACCCCAGGTGAAGCACTGTGTGTTTCTCCAGCCCGGGGCCTCCAGGCACACATCGATCACAGAATGCAATTAGGAAGTGCAGGGGCAGAGCAGGAGGTTGTAAAGGATTGAATTTCTGGCACATGAACATCGTCATCCCTGGGTAATGCCATGCCCTGTGTGCCTCAGCCTGCACCAGCTCCGGGGGAAGGGGTGCACGGGAACCTCCCATGTGCTCAGAATACTCCTCACAGCAATGTTAGCTGCTGCTGTCTAGGCAAAGATAGAGCCCTCCACTGTGCCATAAAGTAATTTTTGAGGCCTTAGTCCCCTCAAGACTTCAAATATTCCTCAACATTCCCCTGCAATTCTTCCATCAATGTTATTTTACAATTGCCTGTGCAATAAAAAGTCCTGTCTCGTTTCAAAACAAGCTGGATTGAGGATCTTCTGATCCCTCCCAGAGACAACACTGGAGGGCTTGGGGTGGGTCGGTTTGGGGGTTTTTTTCTTGGCAAGAAAACAGAGGAATTTAATTTCAAAATAAGATAGTGTGAGGGTGGGCAGGGCTGGCACAGGGTGCCCAGATTTGCTGTGGCTGCCCCTGGATCCCTGGCAGTGCCCAAGGCCAGGTTGGACATTGGGACAGTGGGAGGTGTCCCTGCCATGGCAGGGGTGGCTCTGGGGAGATTTGGGATTTTTTCCAACCCAAACCATTCTGGAAAGGGGAGGAGGGGTGCAGGCTCAGACCAGCCTGGTGCCAGGTCCCTGCTGGGCTGGGCTGGGCCTTGGCTCTGCTCTGCAGCATCAGCCAGAAGTGACTTCCCCATGCTCTGAGCCATGAGATAAAAACCAGGAGGATTTGAGGCAGAGATGTCAGAGAGAGACAATGCCACCAGTGTCACAACTGCCAGGGCTGTTATTATTGCTTTAATTCCTGCTCTGCTCCGTGCTGTGCCCTGCAGCTCCTCGGGAATCCCTCCCAGGGCACCGTGGTGAATCTTCACTTGAACAGCTGCAGAGGAAATCCCTTCACACCTCCAAAAACAGAGCTCAGAGCAGAGCCTGCAGCACCACCGGGGCTGTGCAGCTCCCACCAGGCTGGAGCTGCTCTGAGCACCCAGGACACAGCCCCAGGACCAGCCTGGCCCAGGGCACACCGGGCACGGGGCACCAGCGAAAATCCCAATATGAATGGGAGCTGTGCTCGGGAATTCCTGCTCCAAACCAAGCCTGCTGCACATCCTCTCTTTCAGAAGAGAGCACTGGAACATTTAAAGCTCTCCTCAAAACTCTATTTCCCTCCCAGGCCCGTGAGCTGCCCAAAGGGGACAATCCCAAAATGTGAGCAAGGGTTCCCGAGGTACAAACAAACCAACCCAGATAATAACGCACAAAAAAACCCCACAAAAGCTCCCACAGGAGCTCCTCTCTGCCCTGCCTGTGGTCCCCTGGTTTTTAATCCTGCCCTGGACTTTCTCAATTAGCAGGTGGCAATTATGCATTCACTCTTCTGGGGTATAAAAATGAATGCTCAAATTTTACGTGGTGACAGAGCATTTCCATACAAACACTCCTCCTTTATCAGTGTTCTACCCACGGACTCACAGTGTGGGAATGTTGGAAATGGGTTCAGAATCATTTCCCTGTGTTCCACACATTTTTCACTCTAAAGGAAGATGAAAAACCATGACCCAGAGAAGCCGGTCCATTAGCATAAATCTCCATAATTTTGTAGTCATTAAACAAAAACAATCCTACTTGTTCCTCTTTTCATTCATGTGTAGGAGCTGGGTCGGAAAGATCCCAAAAGTTTGAGTGGTTTGTAGGGGAAGTGCGGTTTTAAGTGCGGTGAAATAAGGACCAATGGTGCCACCAAGTGGAGACGTGCTGAAGATGGAAAAAAAACCCCGATTTCTGTTATTCCTCATTGGGATGGTGTAGTTGTTTGAGTTTGTCAATTTGAAATTTTTTTTGCTGTGAGATAGGATTAGGAGGAAGGTAAAAGAGGCTTAACTTTAAATGGTACATGGAAAAGCTTTATTTAGAAACTGTAAGAAAAAATAATAAAATTTAGAATAAAACTGTTAGAATACAGGTAAAAACTTCAGGAAATCTTTAAAAACCACCACATATGGAAAGTCACAGAAAATCAGAAATAGCCACTCCAGTGAAGGCCATTGCACTGCCCGTCCCCTCAGATCCAGGGGTTCCTCATCTGTTATTGAAATTTTTAAGTACCATAAGGTTGAAAAAAATCTGAAAAATTAAAAACTGTTCTAAAAGTCTTTCCCATTCCAAACGTTTTCCTTTTCCACACGCTGAGAAGCTGTGGCTGCCCCCGGATCCCTGGGCTGGACATTGGGGTTGGAGCTCCTGGGACAGTGGGAGGTGTCCCTGCCATGGCAGGGGTGGGATGGGGGGGATTTGGGGTCCCTTCCAGTCTGGAATTCTGTGGCCATGGGCAGCAGCTTGGAGGAGAATTCCCCAGAGAGCCCAAAAGCCCCTGGAGGTGGGGGCAGGAGCAGAGGCTGAGGCACAGCTGGGGGAGCCCAGGACAGCAGGGAGCACTGCTGCACTTGGAAAACACCCCAGACATTGCCAGGACTTTCAGCCAGGCTGGGACACAGCAGCTTTTCCAACCCCAGCAGCTCTCCTCTCCAGCAGGAACAGCAATTCCTCTCTGATTTCCCAGGCAGAACTGTAATTCCCCTCTGATTCCACAGGCAGAACTGAAATTCCTCTCTGATTTCACAGGCACAACAGTAATTCCTCTCTGATTTCACAGGCAGAACTGGCATTCCCCTGTGATTTCACAGGTAGAACAATAATTCCTCTCTGATTTCACAGGCAGAACTGAAATTCCTCTCTGATTTCACAGGCAGAACTGGCATTCCCCTGTGATTTCACAGGTAGAACAATAATTCCTCTCTGATTTCACAGGCAGAAGAACACTTCTGTGTTTCTGGAGAAAAGCCTCTCGCTGGTGCAGCTGTTTGTGCAAGGTGTGCACACCAGATCAGCACCTGTCTGAAATGCATTTCACGGCTTCCTTCTCCAAAATCACTTCCCTTTCTTGGACTTTAAGCAGCTCAATTTCCTGTTAGAAGCCCCTCTGCCATAGCAGAGCCTTTGGTGGAGGGCTCATTAGTAAGCTCAGCTCTCCTCACTGCTTCCCACGTCTTTGGGATCCCTGGAGAGAACAGCTTTGCTTTGATTAGAGGGGAAAACAACTTCCCTTTCAGTTGATATCAGAGTGCCTGAAACCCAGCACTGAATTTGGGATGGGGACGTGGTACTTGTGCATGCAGGAGGTTTGTAGAGGATGGAGAGAAAGCAAAGAGCAGCTCCAAATGCAAGGGGGCTGGCAGAGAGCTGTCAGCAGCACGGCCCGGGCACGGCTCTCCAGCTCTCCAGGGCAGTGCTCTCCATTCCTCCAGCTGACATCATTCCACTGCCTGTTCATCACTCCCAGACCTGGGGAACCCCTGCTCCCTGCTCCCTGTGGCTGTGCTGGAGCCCTCCAGAGGGATTTGGGATTTTCCTGGGATGATTCAAGAAGTCGTATGTATGACATTCCTCAGGCAAAAGGTTTGAAGGCAGGAATTTGTAGAATGAGGAGTACAGTGCCCTGCTCACCTTTGCCGGGGGCCCACCTGAGCCAGAGGCAGAGCAGGACGTGCACAGCTCATCCCCTCCCACGGGTGGAGCCTCACACCACCAAACCAGCCCTCCCCACCCTCCTCAGCCCCAATCCCCCTCCGAACCCAAACCCGGGCCGGGTCCTCGCCCTGCTCACCACCAAGGGGAAGCTCCAATAGGACAGACACAAGAGAATGCCGGCAAAAATGCTGGTGTGAGGATAAAGAGGAAAGGTTAAACCTTGGGAACACTGAGCAAAAATTAGTAAAGCTCTAAGTGATGTGTGCTGCAACACTGGAATGGGTTGAAGGTACAGGTAAAATGTTCCCCCACGTGGATGTAACTGGGTGACAGCAGAACAAACCAGCAAGGAGAAGAACTGGAACCAGCAACTCCAGGCACAGCCAAGCTCCCTGACAGTACCTGCCCAGGTAACCAGCCAGGGCTTGTACCACAGCTCAGCAACCACCCTCAGAGGTGTCCTCTATGGGTGTGCCCCAGCCAGTAACTTTTCTGACATTGAAATGGAAATGAATCAGTGGAAAAGGCTTCACTTTGGAATTATGACTTTAAAGAGTTCAATAGTTGAGACAAGTTGCTCTACTAATAACACTCACATTCTTCATGAGCAGGATATTCTGCTTCCAGCAGCAGCCCTCAGTGGGGAAGTGGCTGCAAACACTTCCTAAGCCTGTGGTGAGCAAACAGGGAGCTCAGAGGACTGAACAAGCAGCTGCCAGCGTTTGTTCAGTGCTGTGTTCTGTGGGTGCTGTTTCCCTGGCCCCAGTCCCAGTGCCAGGCTGTGTGTCACAGCTCGTGCCGTTCCCGAGGACACGGCTCTGTCACCCTGCAGGACAGGGGCCAAGGGACACCTCCTCAGCTGACCAGAGCAGGCAGGACCTGTCACCAGTGACACCAGTGCCATCCCATAACACCAGTGCCATCCCATAACACCAGTGCCATCCCATAACACCAGTGCAGTGACAGCAGTGCCATCCCATAACAGCAGTGCAGTGACAGCAGTGCCATCCCATAACAGCAGTGCCATCCCATGACAACACCACAGTGACAGCTCTCCAGCTCTGCCCAGTGTCCCTGGCACGGCACTTTCTGCCACAGGAACATTTTGGGGCTCCCCTGTGCAGCTCAGGGCTGTGAGGAGCTGTGCTGTCCCAGGCTGGGGTACCCAGGGCTGCTGCTGCCATCGCTGCCTGAGCCTGAGCACAGCACACACCCCGGGGACACCTCACACCCTGGGGACAATCAGGGGACACCACACACCCCGGGGACACCACACACCCTGGGGACACTCAGGGGACACCTCACACCCTGGGGACACCTCACACCCTGGGGACACTCAGGGGACACCTCACACCCTGGGGACACCTCACACCCTGGGGACACTCAGGGGACACCACACACCCCGGGGACACCTCACACCCTGGGGACACTCAGGGGACACCTCACACCCTGGGGACACCACACACCCTGGGGACACTCAGGGGACACCTCACACCCCGGGGACACTCAGGGGACACCACACACCCTGGGGACACTCAGGGGACACCACACACCCCGGGGACACCTCACACCCTGGGGACACTCAGCGGCCACCTCACACCCCGGGGACACTCAGGAACCATCACACACCCAGGGACACTCAGGGGCCACCACACACCCCAGGGACACTCCTGAACCCCCACACCCCGGGGCCACCACAGCCCCCAGAGCCCAGGACACAGCTAAGGGCTCCTGAGACCATTTCCTGCCATGTTTCACAGCTCCATTTGTAACCATCCTAAGCAACAACACCCCAGTTCTCTTTCCTACAGAGCCACGTCTCACATTCTGGAATCATCCAGCAGCACGTGGGTGGGGCTCTCAGCACGCTGCTGCCTGCCTGGCACCAGGATTTGGGGTGAGAGGGGCTGTGGGACCTGCACAGCCGTGCCCTGGCACCTGGGGAGCCCCGACAGCCTGCAGGGCACGGCTGTGCCCAGGGGACACCGGGCTGTCCCTCTGTCCCCAGGGCTGCAGCACAAAGCACCCTCAGTCAGCTCAGCGAGGCACAGACACAAGGGCTCTGTCTCCACCGATAAATAAATAAAAAACCAATAAAAACCCCCAAATGTGGGAGCTAAGAGAGCACTGTGGACTTAATTAGCATTTGCAGTTTGATAACCAGGATGCCTTGGCAAGAGCAAACAGAGCTTTGAAGATTCCAAGAAGATTGGGTCAGGATTGGTGACAGGAAAGAAGATTGAACTAAGCAGAAATGTAAAGTTTGTCTGGGTGATGTTTAGCCCAATGAATGTAGTAAAAAATTACTGCCTTCCTAAAAATGGTATATAAGCAATTGTAGCTCACAGTAAATTGGGATTCTGATCACAAATCACCAGTCCCTGTCTCTCTCCATCATTGGTACCCAAACCCACTGGCACTGGTTTGGAGCTCCCTCCCCTTCACACACCATTATCACTACGAGCTGCACAGGGCAGCCAGGCTGGAGACAGAAGAGTTTTTTAAAATTTCACTCCATGGAGCCCATAGTAACATATTCTGTTACCAACATCCACCAACTCCTCAAGGATTCTTCCTGAGACTTCCAACCCAATTTAGCTCCACCATATGTCTTGTCAAGTGCTACTTGCTTCAGCACTGAATTTTCTCCTGTATTTCACTACTAAAAACACTCCTCTGTTATTCTGCATAAATGGAATAAAGGAAAAAATAACTGATTAACTGGAAAACAAAGCAGTTTAAGAGGATGGTGGGTCTGGAATCCAACCAAACTTACCCTTGGACAGAGTGTAGGAGCACCTGTTCAGTCCCACCTCCCTTAAAAACCCCCTCAATTTTTAAGAGTTTTGCTGAACATTTTCCCCATGCCAAAGCCTGGCAAGCAGAGCACCCCGAGGGTTTGCTAAGGCACTGCTGCTGGGGTGTGCATTTCCTGCAGCAGCCAGCAAGGAATGCACAAGGGCTTGCTAAACCTGTTCATTTTTAACTCCTGAGTTTGGCCCTTGGATTCTTTGACCCTCTTGAAATCACCCCTGCCATCAGCAAGGTAAGAGAGGAAAAGAAGTTTTCATTCAAGCCTTCAGTATCTCAAACTAGAGAAGCTGCATCAAGGAGAAATGGCATTTCTCACATTTATATCATCCCACATAAAGGGTCTGGGGGTGCTCCTTGCAGCCGGCCCAACGTGAGGGGACACTCATGGGGGGCTGCAGCTCCTCTGAGGGACAGCACCCAGGGAACAGCTGGAGCTGGGCCAGGGCAGGGTTAGGTTGGATTTAGGGAAAGGTTCGTCCCCAGAGGGTGCTGGGCACTGCCCAGGCTCCCCAGGGAACGGGCACAGCCCCAGAGCTCCAGGAGCGTTTGGACACCAGGAATGCCCAGGGTGGGATTGCTGGGGGGTCTGGGCAGGGCCAGGAGCAGGACTGGATGATCCTGTGGGTCCCTCCAGCTCAGAATTCTGATTCTATGAAATAAAAAATTCCCTGATTCCATGAAATAAATGGCTGTTTCCCCAAGAGGAGTGTCCACAGTGGAATTCACACCTTTCCTTTTCAAAGCGAAGTGTTTTTCTTTCCAGCCAGCCCTGAGCACCCACATCAGTTTGATGCAGGAAGAAAGGCTCGAGGAATGAGAGCTCTCCATGCTGGCTGTGCCACAGCTCCCAGAGGGAAGGACTGGGGGCCCAGGAGTGCAGGACCTGCAGCCACACCTTGCCAAGCACTGACTCACAGCTCCGCTGGGACACGTTTATAACTTTTCTTCTCCAGAGGAAAACTCGCAGGTAGCAATTAAAATCTGGGTGAGGCCAGAGAAACCCATAAATGTTTGGAATTATTCCGAAGTTTTAATTGGAGAGTGGAGCAGCTACAGCGGAATGGGAATGAGATTTTTGACATTTAAGGAAGTGACACTGAGAGAAATCTTTCTGTCACAGATATGACTCACCCACTGCTGTGCCTGACAGGTGTCTTCTCTGACTCCTGAGATCAAGATAATTTCACTTTAATCTGAGAGAAGCAGAGGGATGAGCAATTCCTATTATTTATAATACAAGCTCCCTTCAAAGGTAAGTTGAAAATGAGTATTTTGGGAGGACATTCACAGTTCTTTGCTGCAGAGGTGTGAAAACAGCACAAAGGGCCCTCTCTGGATGGACAGCACGGCACAGAGGAGCAACACCAGAGCAAATCCTGTTTAGGGAGAACATTTTGTGTTGGGGAAGCTGGGAGAGACCAGCATCAGACAATGCAGCACGTGGCAAGGCAGAGATCGATTTGGTTTCCATTACAGTGACAAGATGACAATTATCTGGCTCCCAATTGAACCTGAAAGACCACGGTGGCACAGCTGGCTCCTTCCAACAGAGATTCCCTTTGGGAAGAAGTGCCCAGGAGCTCTGCAATGCCAGGACCCAGCCCTGAACCAAACTGGCAGGGACTGGGCTGGGCAGGGCAGAGCCACTTGTGTCAAAGCAGTAATAACCTGAGAGGCTGGCTGCCATAAATCTCACTGGAAACTGGATGGAATTCCCAGCTCTCAGCCAAACAACCAGGACGTGATGTCCAAAGTCACCCTCAGCTGCTCCCAACTCCTGCTCTGTGGAACAGAGAGTCAGGCACCAAACGAGATGTGATCCCTGGCTTGGGCCCGAGTAAAAGGCAAATTTCCTGGATTTTTTGTGGATTTTCCAAATCCACACCAGTGCCACTGTGGCTCCTCAGCAGGGGCACAGAGCACCCATTCCTGAGATCCTCTGGACAGCAACATTTGTGACACAGTCCCAAAAGTGATTCCTGTAGAAGAGCTCCCAGAGTGCCTGAAGCGTTGGGTTAGCTCTAGATCTTTCCTTATAAAGCCAGAGAGCAATTACTGGATCACAGCACGAAGAACACAATAGAATAGACACTTTCTTCAGTCAGGAGGTGATTCAGCTATCAAAGACATTCTTTTGTTTCTATTTTGGGGAAAAAAGCTCATCACTGCTTTCAGATGTCTAAAGCTGATGTTGCCAGGGTTCTTCAGGGCTGTCAGCAGCTGAGCAGGGCTCTGTGATCCCTCCCCTCTCCTCACACTCTGGCCTCTCTGACAGCCCTGTGGAACACCTGGAAACGCTACCTGAGGGTGAGCAGGACACCAACGGTGACTCAGAGGGCACACTGTGCCTCTGCAGCCAGAAATAGAGAGCACAGCACATGGCCTTGTCCCTTGTGTCCCTCAGCCAGAGCCAGCCAGGACACACACACACAGCGCCAGGAAAATGCTGTGCTGCTCTTCCTGGAAGGGCTCCCCTCGCCAGGGCAGGGCTCAGCTGGTGCCAGGCGGGCACAGGGACACTGCAGTCACAGGAGCCCTGCACGGGACAGGCTGGTGACAGCCAGGAAGGTGATGGCACTGCCGGAGCAGGGAGGGAAAAGCTGAACCACGAGGTTTAGGACATTTGCCTGGATGTGACAAAGGGACTTTGCTTGGATGCAAGGGCTCTTTGGAGCAGGAAAAGAGTCTGAATGGCATGCAAACCCCACACAATGCAGAATTTCAGGGAAAGTGGGGTCTGTGTCTTAGCTGTGGGAGCAGGGACCTGGGCAGGAACCACCAGAGGTTAACAAGGACTGACCCCAGGTAAGGACTGAAGTCTAGAGTATCTTTATTAACCATAGGGATAAATACAGAGTAAAAAACACCGGTAAAATTACTGAACACAAGACTCATAAGGCAACCAACTGCCAAACCACAGGTTTGCTCTAAAGTTTGGAACACTGACAAAAATTCCATGGGAAAAAAATCTCATGTGCTTCTCACCTAGGAATAATCAGGTGTTTTGCTGTCAATTAGCATGTGATATGCGTGTGGTTTCTATCTGTTAATGAAATCTGACTCCATGTACCCACTAGCTGTACTTCCCGTTAGGGTAAATGCTCTTTCCACGCTTTCTTTGCTCCGTGTTTTTTAAAATCACCCTTCCAGCACCCTCTGTTTTCAGAGCAGCAGCAGTGAGAGCGCCCTGGCAGAGCTCAGGGCTCTGCTAGTCCTAAGCAGAGGTTGGAAAACAGGCTGAGGGACACGGCTGTGGCTGGCAGCACTCCCCACAGCACACGTCAGGGGCATGGAGCAGCTGGCCCAGCACGATCCTATTTCCAGAGAACATTTGGAAACTTCACTCTCAGGAGCTTTTCTTGCTCGGTGTGGCCAGGGCAGAACGTCACCTTCTTGTGAGTGCAACCCCTGGGTACACAGCAGTGACCCAGTGACTGGAACAGCCCCTGCTGACACCCTGTGCCTTAGTTCTGGGAATTCTGCAAAAGCACCAGACCCAACTCCAGCCCCTGCTGACACCCTGTGCCTTAGTTCTGGGAATTCTGCAAAAGCACCAGACCCAATCCTGGCCCCTGCTTGTGCAACACCTCTGCCCCACACACACCCCGAGCTGAGCAGGGAATGCTTTCCCAACACTCCAGGAAAAGCTTTCCCCACAATCCCACCCCAGAAGCGCCCCTGTTCCCAGTGTGGGCAGCAGGGAAGGGGTTGGGATTGTGCCCCCGTGCCCAGGTGACCCTCACCTGCAGAGCTGCCCCAGCACAGGAGGGACCTGGAGCTGCTGGAGCCAGCCCAGAGCAGGCACCAAATGATCAGAGCTGGAGCAGCTCTGCTGGGAGGGAAGGCTGGGACACCTGGGATTGTTCACCTGGCCAGGAGAAGCTCCAGGGAAACCTCAGAGCCTCTTCCAGTGCCTGAATGAGCCAACAAGAAAGATGGAGAAAGATTTTGGACAAGGGATGGAGAGCCAGGGCACAGGGAATGGCTCCCACTGCCAGAGGACAGGGTTTAAAGGCATTCTTTGCTCTTAAAGATGACTTTCCTGCAGCTACAGAGGAAACAGCCAAGAGACTAAGTAAAAAAATTGTTTTATTTAAAAGCTTGATACACAACACGCTGCATAAGGAATAAACACAAATCAAGTAATGAATTTATGAATGGGTACAGATGTCATACCAAGAAATTAAATAAGGAAAAGTTGAGTCAAACGCATTTCTGTATCTAAATTACAAAGAACAGGCTGCAAGCCCAGAGCAGAAATGTCTCTGAGAGGAACCATCCTGAACTCAGGCAAGTGCTGGACTTCAGTCCTTTCACAGGAAAATCCTGAAGAACCTCCAGGTAAAATTCCATTCAGTAAGATAAAGGCTCCCAGCAGAGAGATTTACTTGTTCCTAGCAAAACTCTTACTCAGTGTTCTTCACATCTGTGTTCAAGATCACAATTAACCATGTCTGTTCATCAACCACTTTCCTTATATTTCCCACAACCACCAGGATTTAGGGAACCACCTCAGACTGAGACACAACAATGCAGACCTGTCACCTTTCCAAGCACTTGGCCCTTCCCTAAAGCAGCTGGGCTTTAAAGTTCTTTAAGTCATAAACTTAAAACTCCCCCTCTCTCTAAGGGACTTAGAGACCAGGTATGCATTAACACAGGGGTTTGGGGGAAAACACAGAATTCATTTTCATTTCTTCCTGATCTTTCGGACTTAGGGACAAAAATTGCATCTTCACAACTTCCAGCATCCGTGCTTGGAAAAGAAGCAGTCAGTGTAAGAGGCTCAGACTCCACGGGGCACCAGGAATATTGAGTTTCTGAGGCAGGAGATCAGGGAAGAGGCAGTCTGGGGCTGAATACCCACGTTGGAGTCTGTAAATCAAAAGCCTCTCTGAATTTTTCAGAGAGCAGGGATTGAATTTAAACCTTTAGGTGGATTGAAGTATATTAAGCCATTCATACACGGAGTAAAGGTATAAGTCTAAGTTTTAGATAAGTAAGTAAAGAAGTAATATGTTTTAGGTGCTTTAAAGAGTAAAGGTCTTAGATACCAGTATGAAAGAACAAGTTCTAGTGAAGGCTGAAAAACATAGTCCTACATACTAGTATTGAAAATAAGTTTCCATGTAGGCTCCAAGAACATAGCTATAAACATAATAAAACTATAGTATGAATATTACTTACATTTTTTTCTATATAACAAGATAACATATGTGCAGTTTATACACAAACTGGTGTGCTAAGAAACTAGAATTCTAATAGGTTAAGAAGAAATGGTTCGGGTTCGTGTTTTTAACTTATTGGGTAATTTGTGTATAAAAATGTATACATTGAGGAAAGGTGATCTCGCGTATTTCTTCTCACCGCTATGATCCTCGCCCAGAAGGAGACAAGACCTGCAGCAGCAGCATCAGCTCTCCCGGGGCCTCGACAGGAGCAGCTTCTACTTCTGATCGGGACTTTATTTCTATTTAGAACTCTATATCGAAAACTTTTAATATAAACTTTAACGCCTGTGATTCTTTACCTTTCGAAACGAACGTGCCTTTACAGTAAACAACTTTATAGCAACTAGTAACTGCTCAGCTCTTTTAAAAAAACCCAAAAAACAAACAACCCAATACACGCGCGCCCCTGGAGCCTCTGAGGGATCCCCGGCCGTGCTCCCGGCTCCTACCGCTGTCCTGTGCCCCAAAGCCGGCCGGGCACGGCCCCGGGACCGGGCACAAACCCGAGAGACCGGGCACAGCCCCGGGACCGGGCACAGCCCCGAGAGACCGGGCACAGCCCCGAGAGACCGGGCACAGCCCCGGGACCGGGCACAGACCCGAGAGACCGGGCACAGACCCGAGAGACCGGGCACAGCCCCGGGATCGGGCACAAACCCGAGAGACCGGGCACAGTCCTGGGATCGGGCACAGCCCCGGGATAGGGCACAGCCCCGGGATCGGGCACAGCCCCGGGATCGGGCACAGCCCCGGGATCGGGCACAGACCCGGGACCGGGCACAAACCCGAGAGACCGGGCACAGCCCCGGAATCGGGCACAACCCCGGGACCGGGCACAGCCCCGGGACCGGGCACAGCCCCGGGAACGGGCACAGCGCCGGGACCGTTCACAACCCCGGGATCGGGCACAGCCCCGGGATAGGGCACAGCCCCGGGACCGGGCACAAACCCGAGAGACCGGGCACAGACCCGGGATCGGGCACAGCCCCGGGCACAGCCCCGGGATCGGGCACAGCCCCGGGACCGGGCACAGCCCCGGGATCGGGCACAGCCCCCGGGGCCGAGCCTGGAGCCCAGAGCCGCCTCCTGCAGCCCCCGGGGCCGGGCCGGGCCTGCTGCCCTGCCGGGAGAGCCACGGGCCCGGAGCAGCTGCGGGAAATGGGAAATGTTTAAATGTTTCACTGAAAGGCGCTCAGGGAGTGGAAATGCCCAGGGAGGGTTGGATCCCCATCCCTGGAGTGTCCCAGCAATTCCTGGAGGATTCTGAGTGCTCTGGACAAGGTGGGGATGGGCACAGCCTGCCCTGGATGATCCTGGAGGGCTTTTCCAGCCTCAGGGATTGTGGGACTCTGATAAATCTGTCCCAGAGCAGCACTGACCCGGCTCCTCTCCTTCCCCTCAGCCCGGCGCTGGCGCTCACTGAAGGTAGAAACGAATCAGACGCACGTTTGGAGTTTTTTTGTTGTTTGTTTTTATCTCACCGCGATTAACCCTTCAAGGAGCGAGCAGAAATAAATCGGGAGGCACAGCGTGATCTCCCCGCTGTGGCGGTCCCGCCCCGTCCCTTCACGTAGAGCCGCGTTTGGAGCGGCGCGTGTGGAGCCCCCGCTGCCGCCTGGGGAGCGCCTCGGCAGCACCAAGACCACCACTCCATCATCATCATCATCATCATCATCTTCTTCCTCATTCTCCTCCTCCTCACGGCCGCCCCGGTGCCCTGCACGGCCCGCACGCCGCCGGTGCCGGCTCTCCGCCGCGATCACCGCCCCGCTCGCTGCCCGGCCCGCCCTCCCTGAGGGGAGCCGGCGGTGACGTCACGGCCGGGCCGCCCGGCAATGGGCGCCATTTTGAAACCGCGAACCCTCCCGCGGCTCCGGGCGGCTCCGTCCCGCTCCCGGCCCCGCTCCCGGCCCCGCTCCCGCGGCTCCCCCCGCCATGGCAGGTCTGTGTCCGCGCTGCGCGCTCCGCGCTCGGCTCCGCGCTCCCGCCGGGCTGGGCCGCGGCGCGGCTCCGTGTGGCCGCGGGAGCCGGCCGCAGGCCGCGCCGCGCCGGGCGGCACCGGCGGCTGATGCGGGAGCGCGGCGGCCCCGAGGGCTCCGGGCCGGGGGGCGGCGCGGGGGGCTCCTCTCTCTCCCTCCCTCTCTCACCGCCCTTTCTCCCTCCGCAGTAGTGGCGAGAGCTGGAGGCGACGGCGGCGGCAGCAACGAGGTGCAGTGGTGCTTCTTGCAGGTGAAGGGGGCGATCGACGAGGACGTGGCGGAAGGTGAGGGGAGCCCCGGCACGCGGAGCCCTCCCGGGCGGCCGGGGCAGCGGCGCAGCATCCCCGGGGCTGTGTGTGCCGGGGGGTGTGTGCCATGGCTCTGTGTGCCATGACTAAGCGAGCTCCCACCCCTGGAGCATCGCAGAGCAGGCACGGCGCCGTCCTGCAGCTCTTCGGTGCGAATCCCTGAATCCCCAGGTAGCTGGGCTTGGAGGGGAGCTCTGGAGATGATCCAGTCCAGCCCCCTGCCCAGCAGGGTCACCTGGAGCAGGTGACACGGGAACGTGTCCAGGAGGGTTTGGAATGGCTCTGCAGAGGGAGACCCCAGCCCCTCCCTGGGCAGCTGCTCCAGGGCTCTGCCCCTCCATGGAAAGAAGTTCTTCCTCACCTTGGGCTGGAACTTGTTGTGGTTTAGTTTTTGGCCATTGCTCCCTGTCCCGTCTCTGGCACCACTGAGCAGAGTCTGGCACCGTCCTGTGACAGCCCTGGGGAGATTTGTGTGGATTGCTGGATCCCCTCTCAGCCTTCCCTTCTCCAGCCTGACCAGGCTCAGTCCCACTGCCTCTCCTCAGCTCAGAGATGCTCCAGTCCCAAAATGACCTCTGTGGCCTCTGCTGGACCCTCTCCAGCAGCTCCTTGGCTTTCTTGTCCAGAGGAGCCGAGAGCTGGGCACAGTTCTGGGCCTAGGATAACTGTCTCCAGTTCTGGGCTTGGGATAAAAGGTAACAACAGTGATACGATACAGGGATAGGAAAAAAAGAAACACCAGTGGAGTCTGTCAGGCTTGTCAAGTTTCGCTCTGACGCACAGAGAGTGCAGCTCTGTCATTTGTGCTGCATTGAAAAGTGCAGTTTAAAGGGTTCCTGCAGCTGTGGAGAGATTTGATTCCCACTTGTTAACGTTTGGGAACTATAAATAGGGATATTAAGCAGGGAAAAAGGGCACACCTTCACATTTCTCTGAAATTTTCCAAGCGCTTCATGTTTTGGACAGAGTAGAAAACAAGAAACGTTTTAACTGGGAAAAATGTTTTCTGTGGTGTGCAGAACCTGGATGGAGTTTGGCTTGACTCTGATGGGAAAGTTCTTTTTCTGCCCCTAAATTTCCTGTGTTCCAACCGTCCAGGCTGGCAGTGCTCCTTTCTAGAGTGTGAATTGACTTGCAAGGCTGTGTGTGCTCAGCTTGGGTTTGGGATTCTGTTTTTGTTACTGGATGCAGTAAATATTTTCCCTTGCTTCCTGCTACGGGGAAATTGTGCTGACAGTGTTTTCATTTTCATGCCACTTGTTTGGCATTCCATTTAAAATAATGGCCATGGGAGGGATAGACTGGGAGCTGCTCGAGAAACTCGACTCACTCAGTTGTTTTCTTCCTTTTTCTCCCCTCTGTGTATTTTGTAGTTTGCTCTGAAGTGCCCAGAAATCTTGTAAAAATGTATATAAGTAGCTTTTATGTTTTTTTAAATGGTTATTTTTTCTCAGATCTGGCACCTGTGTGGCTAAAAGTCAGTTCTCCATGAGTAAAGGATGTAGTGCTGGGGGCACCTTGCTTCCCAGAAAAATCCTGAGTGGATTTGCACAGAGCAGGAAAGCTCCAGGAATCATTCAGCACCTGGTTTTGCAAAACCGCCACTAAAGTTTCATTTTCCTATGGGAATACCAGAACTATTTACAGGCTTTGTGACTTCTTGGTTTTATTTTGATTTGTGGCCCTTCTCTTCCTGTTGCATTTTGCCTTGAAATTGTAATTAAATATAAAAAATACGCTATTTATTTGTTAGTAATTGCCCAAATTTAATTCACTGGTAGGAGTATAAATACATTGCTAGATTTTGGGCCTCAGTTAGGGACATATTTATTCATTATCATATTTTAAATCCTCTCTTACCAAACTGCACATCTAAACCTGCTTGATGGACAAACTGTTGCCTTGAAACAGCCTTCAAATTGCACACCAGTTTTTGTGATAGTGCAAACTTGTGACTGCTGTCAGTTTTTGGTCTATTTTGTGAAAAATCAGCTCTCTAGAGGAAGAGGACACCATGAAGTTGCTGTCCAGCCTGTTCCATGCAGTGTTTTACTGAATTTTCTTAGAGGTTTATTCAGGAGCTGAAACTGCTCAGCCAGAAAACTTTACCAGAAAATCCTTTCTTTTACAGTGCAGTTTTACAGTGCAGTATACATTTTATATTCCATAGTTGTTTCTCAGGTGTCTGGCTTCAACACAAACACAGGGACAAGAGGCTGTATCAGATTGGCAGCTGGATTTTCCTAACTGGGTCATTAATACAGAAAATCACTGTCTCCTCTTTGTCTTGCCTTTCCTCAGTGACTAATCCCTGACCTCTGTTCAGCTCTGTGTCAGGAAAGAGAAGGGCACTGTTCAGTCTGAGCATTTCTGCAAGACCAGGATCATCCATCACTTACTGAACGTGCATTTGGGAAAGGGTTGGAGATGGCTTTTCTACAATGGAAAAGTTTAGTTGGATTCAGGGAAGAGGACTGGAGGATAAAACAGATTGAGTGAAAGATTTCATATTGGGGATGGCAGCAATCATAATTTGAAAACAAAGCTAATTAAGGATTGTGTTGTAATTTTGTTGTTGGTGTTACCCACGTGACTCCAAAACTTGCACTGATTGCCCATGGAACTTGGATTCTTTGGGTTGCTTTTTTTTTGTAAAAAGACCTTTCTACATAGAGAATACAAATGCTGCCAGAGACTTTATCACTTCCATGATTTCAGTGCTGAATTTGTTTTTGCATGTTCAAAATTGTCCTGTTTTGGGAGGCTCTCTTTTTTTGGGCAAGTAATATGTAAATCTGTTTATTGAATGATGTACAGATATGCCCAAATTCCCGTGGGCCAGATGTTCTACATCTAATCCATGACCACTTCTGGATGTAGTTCTGTATCTCCAGTTAACGATCTAAGAAATGAGTTGGTTTTTTCTAAATTCTCCAGACAGTGACTGGTATTGATTGGCTGCCCTGCCAAACTGAGACATCCCTTGTTACCATCACTTCAGCCAACTCTCCTTCTGCTTTTGCTGCCTCCTAGGTGCTGGGTCAGACACCTCAGCAGTTTGCCAGGAAGCAGAACACAGGGAGCAAAGACAACCACAATCTAATAAAAATATATTAGCCTGTAATCCTGAGTGCAGCTACAAGTGATTTAGAAGCGTTCTGTAGAAATTGTCTTTACAAATCATCATATGTGGTTCAGGAATTCACTTGGCCTGTTCTCCTGTGCTTAAAGGAAATTCTGGCATGATTTTTGTGCTTTTAAAGAAAACCTCTTGCAGCTCTCTGATGTCTGGTTCAGTTGCATGCAGGGAGTTGCAGAATTGGTTGTAAGCTTTAATATTGTGGGTTTTTTGGTGAGAACTGGGAGGAGGGCACTAATGACTTGGACAGTGGGAGGTGTCCCTGCCATGGCTGGGGTGGCACTGGGTGGGCTTTGAGCTCCCTCCAACCCAAACCAGGCTGGGATTCCATCATTATATTTTGGTGAAATGTGAAGCTTTGGTAAGATGTAGCTTGTGAATGATGAAGGGTCTGAATAAGCAGTGAATACCAATTGCAGGGTTGTAAGTGGGAATGCAAAACAAAGCACTTTGAGTAGGGGGAATACAGGAATTAGTGCAAGTCTTCCTGTGGGAGCCACTGGGTTTGTCCCTGCAGAAGGGCAGGCTGGCTGCAAAAATCCTGATGAAAAATGACAAAACCCACTATTTTTTAAAGGATGGGAAGGTGTGAAAGCTTCAGCTGAAAGAAAAATTTGATTTTCTTACCATGTTAAGACTTCTATGAACTCCTGGTAGAAGTACACCCAAAACCATCACAATGAGCTACTTAGGAAAAACTAACAATAGCATGAATTAATTAAATGTACTTCTAGTAGGAGAGAGCTTATTGGAATTAGTCTTCCAAAGGTTAAAGAACAATTCCAAGGCAGTAGATTTGCACAAAAGAATACTGAATTATGTCACGAATCTGAGAAACAGCCTCCATAATTCCTCATGGCTTTTGGGGAAGCAGGGAAGGGGCACATCTGGGAGCTGAGCCCTGGCTTTTGGGGAAGCAGGGAAGGGGCACATCTGGGAGCTGAGCCCTGGCTTTTGGGGAAGCAGGGAAGGGGCACATCTGGGAGCTGAGCCCTGGCTTTTGGGGAAGCAGGGAAGGGGCACATCTGGGAGCTGAGCCCTGGCTGTGCTGCTCCCTTTTTGTGCCACACTGGTCTCACTTTGCTTGCACTGACACATCCAGGCAGCCCAAACTCAGGGAACAGCTTTTTTGGGATATCATCCACAGGGCTCCCAGTATCAGGTCAGTTAGCTCCATTGATGAGGAATCCCAAACTGAGCTCAGGGTGGGAATGGCACTGACTGTGTGCCATGTCTGGAACTCGGGGGTGCAGTGCCGTCCCTGGGGGGGTGCAGTGCCATCCCTGGGGGGGTGCAGTGCCATCCCTGGGGGGGTGCAGTGCCATCCCTGGGGGGTGCAGTGCCGTCCCTGGGGGGGTGCAGTGCCGTCCCTGGGGTGCCATCCCTGGGTGCTGCTGCCTGTCCCCCTGTGCTCAGCACACCCAGCAGAGCAGCCTGCACACTCCTCCAGGAGCCAAGTGGCTCAGCTCCAGGTGCCCAGGACACACAGGAGCTGGCAGGCTTTCCCACACAACTCCAAACAAGATGTTTGCAGTTTGCCATGGCCTGTCAGCAGCAGCACTGACCTCAAACAGCTCCTGCTTCCCCACTGGCCACTGCCCTGCTCGTGCTTTACCTCAAATCTCTTCAAGGATTTCAATTAGTCCCAAAAGCAGAGTTATTTTGGACTAAGTTAAACTCTGCCAGGTGCCTAAAGGCAATTCGAGCCATTTCACAAGCAGTTTGAGCATTAGGGCATAAGAAAATGGTTAGACCTACGGATATTTTAAGTTAGCAGAGTGTTTAGTGGTGTAAGCTGAGAGAAGTTTGGTCTGGGCAAAACTATACCCCTTTGGCTTATTCTCCTGATTTCTGGTGCACCTCACTCCTGTGTTAACTCTTCAAAGAAATCCTAAAAGTGGGAATGTAAAAACTGAGTGTGAAAGGAGGCATATTCTGAGGTGGTTTGAGTAACTTGGATGCATATGTATATTGTCAGGTGGTTTTTGGTTATTATAGCTGGGAGGTTTGGCTCACGTTTCAGTACAATTGGGATTTCTGTGAGCTGTTAGGAAACAGCATTTTAGGAGCACTGGCAGCAGGAGCAGTCGGTCCCTCCCCACTGAGGGTGACCCCCTCAGTTCCCCTGGCTGTGCTGGCAGCTGTAGGGACAGCTCTCCTTCCCCTGCAGGCACGGCAGTGACACGGACAGGAGTCAGAGCCCTGCCGTGGCTGGAATGGCAGCACTGCCTGCAGCACCAGGAGGGTGGGGAAGGCTGTGTTGGGAGCAGAGTGCTGCCAGCAGCTCCCTGAGCTCCCTGCTGTGGTACCTGCAGCCATCCCAGCTGGAGGTGGGGCTGACTTCACACCTCTGCCCGCCCCAGAACCTTCGGTGCAGCTGCGTGGCCCTGGCACTGTTGGGGAAGTGCAATTACTGCAGATCAGTGACAGGCACTTCTGAGGCCCTGTGTGTCTGGAGCTTGTTAAGCTCCAGGAGGATTTTGGTTTTTAGACATTTTTTCTATGATTTGCTCTTTAGCAGGTGCTGGTCTCTAAATTGCTTCGTTTTCTTTGATAATCTCTTCCCTGTAAAGGGGCTCTCTGTTTCTTTCACTGATCTTATTTGCTCCTATTCTATTTTTTATTTGAGGAGTCTTTGCTGAGTTGCTCTGAAGCGATGGTTCCTTGCTGTTCCCAGTGCCCACGTTTGTCACCTCTGGTCGCTCAGAATGGTCTGTTGTCCCTGTGTGCTGCAAAGGAAGCTGTGTTCCTTCTGATGCAGTGTCACACAGTTCAGCACAGCATTCCAGGGAGATGCAGTGTCTGCTCTCTGTGTTGATTTAGGAGCACGTAACCTGCACTGATCCTTCTGCACACTCTGCTTGCTTCCCATCCCCACAGTGCCTCCCACAGCTTTGTCCAGCCCCACGATACCTCCAGCTTTGTAGGGTAACAGTGTTGGAGGGAAAGGTGTGTCACCTTTGAGCTTGACGACAGCCACAGGAATATTCCCTCTGCTCAGCTCCCCCTGGCAGTCACCTGCAGGCCAGTCCAGCCATTTCCTCTCAATCCCTGGGCCTCACAGCAGTTCCTGCTTTGGTCCCAGGATGGCTAATGGAAAATGGGGCTGTGCATTCAGACTCCTCTCTAGGGAGCAGGACAGGAGCCAGCTTTGCAGGCAGGCATTGTTCAGGCTGTGTGCTGAAGGGTTATGTTGTCCATTACATACTTGGAAAATTCTGAGTTAAAATGCCCTGGAAGCTGGAGCAGCCTCCTTTGTAGGTGCTGTTGGAGTGTTTGGTTCCTTTTCAGTGCATGTTGAGGATTGGTTTTGTGACAAAGGGCTCTGAGCAGCTCAGGAGGATGAGAGGCACTGGTGCTGACTGTCTCCTTAGTGTTGGTCCTGAACATGAGCAGCTGCAAATTCCCTCTCCTGGCTGATCCATCATGTTTTCAGGTTTGGGTTTTAACCAGAGCAGCAGTGCACAGCCAGCTTGGAGAGGAAAAGTTCACAGGAGCTAAATTTAGGCACCTGATGTAGATGTTGTGGATCTCTTTGCATTCTCCATTACCTCAGCTGATAGTGGTGTCAGAAATACCCAGGATGAATCCTGGGGGGATTAAGTTAGTTTGCAGGTATAAGCTTGCTGTCGTCTCCAAATCCTAACAAAAGCTGCTCTCTGCCACCCCAACCCCTTCACTCCCTGCCCAGGAGGCTCTGGAGGCTGTAAACTTCCCAGAATTCTGGCAGGAGTTGTTTGTGGGGAGGTTCTCACTCAACAGAGAAGGTGAAAGGCTCAGAGCACTCAAACTGAACTTTGGCACATCAGTCAGGGCTGTCCTGAGGCAGGGGATGGGCTGCACCACGTTGCTGTAGAGCTGGATATTTGTGGCTGGTGTGTTGGGATGGTGTTTCCTACCCACGGATCAGTGCTCTTGAATTTGGGGGTACTACAGGATCACAGTGTAGCTGCCAGCAATTCTTTTAAAACAGCCCAGAGTTTCTCCTCTGCATGCAGTGTAACCAAGTTGGAACTCATTTCTAGAAGTGAGGCTAAACATGAATTTTTCATGTCTGGAAAGAAATATTGCCAGCCTTGTATGTTCCTGTGCAGTCTCAGGGACTGCTGCCCTCCCTGGTTACAGCAGGAGGATTTACATGGATGCAGAGCAAGTGGCAGCCCCCCAGGAACAGACTGGAGGGACAGGTGGACAATCCTCTGCTTCTAGAAAAGCAATACCTGAGCAGAGAGCCTTGGGCTGCTGTCCATGAGCAAACCTTGCACTGCTTTGGCTTTATTCACCCTCTGCCACACTTCATGGGAGTTACTCTGCTGGCATGGAGCAGAGGCTGAAAGGGGGATAAATAACCCTGGTGCTTGTGCACCTGAGCAGCAGTTATGGCATGGAACAGAAAAGCTTCGAAATGAAGTCATGCAGTGATGGAGAACCAGCAGAGGTTTGCTTTGTTCTCTCCTGAAAGTTTTAAGCTGACTTGGGAGTGAAGAGAAATGTAGGTGGATGAAGTGTTGAGCAGAACAGGGATGGCTTGGAATTCATTCTGTGCTTTACTTGGAGTCTTGGAATATATATTTTTTTTTTTAATTTCACCTGCTTTGAGATGGTAAGAGTGCTGAGGATAGTGGGTGGAATGATTTGGGGGATTGAGCTGCTTCAATTAAACATGCCTGTAGGGAAAACTTGATAATTCATACATTTATGGATAAAACAAGTACAGTGCTATTAAAACAGGTGATTGCTCATATTCCAAATTTTGTAACTTAGGAAATATTTGGAGAAAGCTTCTCTATTTTTGTCCTGCTGTGCCCCCCCAGTTCCCTGTTCCCTGGAGCATGTTGGTTCAGACTATTTCAGTGCATGTTCTTTATCCTCCTCTCCCTGCACTTCTTGTTTCAAGCCATGGAATTTGGGTAGTGTCTGTGTTTTGGTGCCTTTCCACCCAGGATTCTGTTTGGATAGCACTGCTGGGGAGTAATGGCTGTGTCAGCAGCTGGTTTGGGCATTTTTTGGGAAACAAAAATGATACACAGATTATTTTGAGCAAGTAATTGTGAATACTCCAGTAGAAAACGGGAGAAGCTAATAATAACTTTTTCTAAAATAAAATGGAAAAGTAGCTTTTGTGACTTTGAAAGAATTGCATGTGTCAAGGAGGCATTTATTGCTGCTATTATTCCTGAGTCTCCAGGGGTAAAAGGGATCCTTGCTAGAAGGGCTGGCAGGTGGTGGTGGCAGTGGAATATTAGTTTTGCTGCTAATAAACTTTCATAATGCAGGGCTTCTTCATATCTGGGTACTGAAAATGTCATAAAATTCTCAGTGAAGTCACTTCACTGATTGCTTATCTCCTCAGTTTGGTTCTTTTTCCTTGGTTTGCTGCTTTTCCAGGGTGTCTTCTAAAATCCCTGTGCATAATTAATAATAACTGATAATTGACTGCTAATTCCCTTCAAAGAAAGGTGACTGAAAAGCTGGTTAATAGTGTGATATTGAAGGCTGGCATAAATCTGTAGAAGATTATATTTACTCATTTATTTAGCTCTTCTAAATAATCATTTTTTTAATCCAAGAAGGTAAATCATTATTTCTGCATACTAGGAAAAAAATTTAAAGGCATCATTGATAAAAGATGAAAAATGAATTTATATTGAGAAAACTGGTTAGGGTTTCTAATCACCTTGCTCGTGAGATTGGGGCATTATTGAAAGGAATTTCAAAACTAGCACATCAAAATCAATACAGGAAAGGAGTTTCCAGGGAGTCTCCAATTGCACACTCTGCAACTAATTGATATGATACACTTCAAACCTCAGGATTTTGCTATCTGCATCATAAATGCAATATTTGATGTGAGCAGGCCCAGCAGGAGCAGTGTTTGCTGAGTGCTTTGTTGGGTTTGTTACCATCTGCCCCAGCCCTGGGACACGCATTTCCAGCTCCTTATCTCCTCTGCCCTTGGCTGGGGTTGTTCAGTGGCAATTATTTCTTTATTGCCACCTCCCAGAGGGGCTGGGGCTGCACTGGGGATAAGCTCCAGCCCCAGGGCACTGCAGGTACTGAGGGCTTTTCTGTGCCCTCCTGCTTCCTCCTGGCCTTGCTGATGCTTCTGCAGGGAGCTGCTTCAGGGAGCTCAGCTGGAAGAATTCTGGTTTTATTTTCCCCCTTTCTCTGAGGGGAGCTGCCTGTTCCAGGCTCCTGAAGTGACTCCCTGAGTGCTGGGCTCAGGAAAGGCAGGTGTGCCTCACCTGGATCATGGGGACAGCACACCTGGCAGGATGGACACACTGGGGTGGGATCCCTGGGGGGAGCTCAGGGCTGGGATAATCCCCATGGACATTGCCCAGGACAGGGATATCCCCATGGATATTGCCCAGGACAGGGATATCCCCATGGATATTGCCCAGGACAGGAATTATATCCCCATGGATATTGCCCAGGACAGGAATTATATCCCCATGGATATTGCCCAGGGCAGGGATTATATCCCCATGGATATTGCCCACAGGCAGCACACACACCTTGGGAAGCTCAGGACAGGAATTATATCCCCATGGATATTGTCCACAGACACAGACACACCTTGGGTTCCTAAGCCAGTGCCCCTCTGGTGGCTGAAGGCCTGCACTGAGGAATGAGTAAATGTTTTAGCTTGTCAATTAAAATGTGTCAGGCTTTGAAACATGGCTGCATTTGGGGGTGTAAATGAAGAATTGTGTCATTGCATTAATACTAGTTATAATGCTTTTTTTTTATGTTCAAGTCTTGGAACTCCTTGATTTGCTTTCCACATTACAGTGCTGGTTTATTTCTGTTCTCTCTACAGCTGATATAATTTCAACAGTTGAATTTAATTACACTGGTGATCTTCTTGCAACAGGAGACAAAGGTGGCAGAGTGGTTATATTTCAAAGGGAACAAGAGGTCAGTGACTCAAAAAACAAAAGTGTTGTTACTACAGTGTTCTTGTGTTGCACAGTCTCACTTCATCTGTTCATGCCCTGAGGTTTAAATGGAGAGTTTTCTCAGAAAACCCCAAGTTAGCCAAGTTTGTAAATATCTGCCCTGTGCTGGACTTGGTAAGTTGGTCTGGTGAGGGTTCCTTTCCTTCCTCCCAAAGAAAAAAGTCCCCAAAATCCAAGGGAGCTCTTTATATGTACCTGGTGTCCTCAGTGTTGCTTTGAAGAATTTGGACTTTCTCCTGAATTTTTCCACTGGGTCAGGTTTATCTGAGATAAATCACAATGCTTTGGGAAAGAATGTAAAAGAAGTTCAGGAAACAAGCTGCAAGGACTACAGGGTAAGGTGGTTAAAAATTGTATGAGGATTTGAAAGCAGTGGAACAGCCACTTCTCCAGAAGCACTCGAGCATTTCCCATCAGGAGGGTGGGAGCTCTGTCCCTCCTGCACTTCCACAGCTCCTCTTTGTGAGTTCAGCTGTGGGACACTGCTGGAGTGTTCCTGTGTGTTCATCCTGAGCTGGGATACCCCGAGCACCAAGTGCTGAGAAGGAGTTGTCATGTCTGGGAGGAATCTGCCATTGTGTTCTTTGTAAAGTCAGCATTCCTCATGGCAGTTCTCACCAAGTTCACACAGGAATATTCAGCTGTCTCCTTGGGAACACATGGAAACTCAGGGAAGAGTTGGAATGAGGGACATTCCTTTTGTCACCTGCAAAACTGCAGGAAAGAATCTAGAATAAGTATATAATGTTGGAACCTTAAAATAATAACCTTATTTTTTACCCAGTTTGGATTTAAGAGTGGGATAACTAGGTCAGTTAAGGGGTCAGTTAGGGCAGCTTAGGGTGCTTACACAGCTCCCCAGACACTGGGAATTGGGAAGGCACCCTGGAATTCTCTGCATCCCCTGGCTCACAGGACTTGACTTCACTCACAAGCAGCAATTGCTCCAAATGTGTGAGTGGAGAGGGAAAGCACCAGTGCCAAGGCAGCTCACCCTGAGTGCAGGGAACTTCTGCACGGGGTCAGGTGAGAGGAACCTGCCCAAAATTCTTACAAATCAATGGTGTGTAGGGAATAAAATCATGTAAAGTCTGGGAGTTAATGAGTGTGGAAATTCCAGAGCCATGAGGCACTGCAGGGCAAACTGCAGCACCAACCACTGACACCAACTTACTTGGAAAGCCTGATAACGAGTTGCCTCAAATCTGATAATGCAAATCTGGGGAACCTTGGGACTTTGCTCTCTGTTCCTTGCTCCCACACTCACCACATGAGGATAGCACAGCCTGAAGGGTGCACAGATATTTATTTATACATAAAGCTACATTTCTAAAGAGGAAGGCTGTGTGCACTGTACTGATGCTAAACTAGGTACAGTATCACAGACTGAAGATGCAGAATTCAAGTGCTGTTGAAAAAGCTGACGTTCTGATTGACAATTTTTGATTTGTATGGGCCATTTCTGAGGGACCCAGTGCCATCAGCCTCAAGAAATGCTCTTTTTCTTGCAGACTAAAAGCCGTCCTCTCTCTCGGGGAGAATACAATGTTTACAGTACCTTCCAGAGTCACGAGCCTGAGTTTGACTACTTGAAAAGTCTAGAAATTGAGGAAAAAATTAATAAAATTAGGTGGTTACCACAACAGAATGCTGCTCACTTCCTGCTGTCTACAAATGGTAAGGGCCCTTTCTTTTGCACAAAGAACTTTGTCATTGGAATATTGTCTCACCTGTCAAACACTTGGGGATTTTTCTGACATGTTTTGGGGTAGTTTTAATGTCTTCTCCAACTACATGCAAAATATGTTTGATTGTAATGTTGGCTGTGTGAATACTGAGTCTGTTTAATTTTGGTGCATCGTGGAGCATCTGTAAATGAAATTGTAGAACTGGGGACATGGGTTAGTGGGAACAGTTAGACTCATGTCTTAAAGGTATTTTCCAATCTAAACTATTCTGTGGAAAAAACTTGCTCTTATTATCAGAGGAATACATTGTTCCTAACAGTTTGGATCACTTGGTGAGGTCATGGTGAAATTGTAAAAGCAAGAGTGACTTCTGTCTGCTGGTCTGTACAATTAAAATAATTTCCTCTGATAGAAGTCTTAATAAAGCATTCTTTAAACTGTTGTTATGTGAAATGCTGTGCAGGACTTTGGGGAGGAGAGGTTTGGCTGCAGTGAGCCAAGGATCACCACTGGGTGAGACAAGTGTGCACTCACTGGCTGCCCTGGAACAGCTCCTGGTAACCCCTGGGACGTGCATTCCTTTGGAAACCCAAACTGGGAACAAATCCTGATCTCTGCCTTTGGCTCTGAGCAGGGACCTGGGACAAACCTGGCTTCCTTTGGGACAGTTACTGTCAGGAGTTATGTGTCTGTTGGGTTTGGTCCCTAGCAGTGGTCTGATCATGTAACTCAGATAATCATCCAGGGCTTAGTGAGGAATTTGGGTAATTGGTGTGTGACACTCTCCCCAGGCAGTGGCATTTGGGTGAGTGGGAGGCACAAACTGGGATCTTATTGAAACTGCACCTCACATTGTGGGTGGGGAACTCCATCAGGGTCCTGCTGCAAGCAGTGCAACCACAGACAGGTCACTCGTGTCCACTCTGCTGAGTGCATATTTAGTGACTGGATTTTGTATTCAATTCATTCTCAAGCATGTGAATTTTTGGTTTTAGATAAAACTATTAAACTATGGAAAATAAGTGAAAGGGATAAACGAGCCGAAGGTTATAATTTAAAAGATGAAGATGGAAGACTTAGGGAGCCTTTCCGAGTCACAGAACTACGGGTACGTCTCTGCTCTTTGACCTTGTTATCTCTCTGCATGCCCTTCCCTGTCTTTGTCCTGCCAAACTGAAATGTGCAAATCAAAAATGGTGTTTGGGTCAGGGTCATGGAAAACTTCCAGAAGAAAATTGAAACGCTTCATTTTCTTCTATATAAAAACTATTAAAAAAAGTTCCTCTGGAAAGCTTGAGGGAAACTTTCATCATTATAATACTGTATTTCTAAGAGGATGGCTCAAAAATTGGAATAGGATATTCTGTGGCTGGATTAAGGTGTGTTTATTAGAGCAAATTCCACGCATTTGGATAACCTGATATGCACTGGAATAGTCTTGGACATCATGCTGTAGTGGTATGGTTAGTGCTCCAGACTCGGGATCATTTGGAGCAGGAGCCCAGGAAATGAAAGGTGAGGTTGGGGTTTTTCCTGGGGTTTCAGGTTGTTCAGCAGGAACAGAAGTGAGGCTCTCACTGCTCCCAGAGCCACTCCTCCATGGCAGGGACTTCAGCTGGAGGCATTTCTTGGGGGTTTGTATTGCTTTGGCTAAAGCTAAACAGAAGCATTGGGTGTACAAAATGCTTTGGGAAAGGATATCCCCTGCCTCAGTGTGTGCAAGCAGGGCTGGATTGAGTATTCCAGTGGGAGCAGCTAACCCAAGGACATCCCTTAGGATCCGGTGGAGTTCTGGGATCTGCAGCCTTGTCCTGCTGGAGCAGCTGGGGAGTTGGTGAGAGCAGGCAGCAGCTGGGCACTGGAGGGGCACTCTGGGCTCCTGAGGGCACTGTCCTGCACGGGGGAGCAGCAGCAGGAACCTCTCCAGTCAGTCCCTGCACTTGCTGCAGGCACTGCAGCCTGGGAGAGGGGCTGATGGATGAGCCAGACTGAACAGGAGCTGGCTGGAGGAAAAGCCACACCTGGAGGTACCTTCATGTGCTGAAATGCTCAGGGTTTGGAGAATCCAAAATCCAGGAGCTTTGGGGCTCTGTTGGCAGGTTTTGTTACACAAACACAGTGCCCATGGAGGAGAAGCAGCACTTCACATAGACACCCTGGCATTTCCCAGTCCCATTGCTGATCCTTCCCATTGTGCAGGCTGGGAGCACTCTGTGCTCAGATAGGACAGGGGCCTGATAAAATGTAATGGATTAATTGTAATTGTTAGCTGGATGTAAACAGGCTGGGAGATAGAAGCTGTGGGAAGGCAGGTGGGGAGCTCTGGGATGGGTCAGTCCCTGTTCCAAGTTGCCTCAGGCCCCCCTGAGCCCGGCTGGTTGTGGGAGCAGGACAGCCAGGTGTGCCTGAACTCCTGCTGAGTGTTCCTGAACAAATGGGGAATTTTCTTGGGGGCTGTTCTTGCCAGTTTCCTGAGCACCCATCTGAGGTCTGGGGTCATTTCTAAGGGTTTGTTTCCATAACCTTTGGATGCCATTACAAACACAGCCCATGTGCCCACGAGGCACCAAGGACTGGCTTTGACTGGGAGGTTTCCTGCTGGCAGTGTCCAAAGTCAGCATCCATGTGCTCTCTCAGTATTTTTCGTGCTCAGTGGATTTCAGAAGTGTTTAGTCACCGAATCAATACAGAAATCTGTGCAGTGCAATTAATTAATTGCCATTAAACAAGCTGTGGGGCTCAGGGCTCAGTGTTGGCGCCAGTTCTGTTTAAGGTCTTTATTGATGATCTGGCTGAGGAGATGGAGGGCAGCCTCTGAGCTGGCAGAGGATGGAAGGTGAGTGGGATGTGCATCTGCTGGAGGACAGGAAGCTCTGCAGGGGAAACTGGACAGGCTGGCTTCTTGGGGCAGGACAGGGCTAGAGTCCCATCCCTGGAGGGGCTTCACAGCTGTGTGTGGTACCTGGGGACAGGGGACAATGGGGGGGTGTTGGGGACAGCAGTGTTGGGGGAATGGACTCAGCCTGGAAGGTCTTTCCTAAGGCAGTGACTGTTCCTGGGTGATGTGTCAGCAGTGACCCTGGTGGGCTCAGCAGTGACCCTGGGGGCTCAGCAGTGACCCTGGGGGCTCAGCAGTGACCCTGGTGGGCTCAGCAGTGACCCTGGTGGGCTCAGCAGTGACCCTGGGGGCTCAGCAGTGACCCTGGTGGGCTCAGCAGTGACCCTGGTGGGCTCAGCAGTGACCCTGGGGGCTCAGCAGTGACCCTGGTGGGCTCAGCAGTGACCCTGGGGGCTCAGCAGTGACTGTGCCTGGGTGACCCTGGTGGGCTCAGCAGTGACCGTGGGGGGCTCAGCAGTGACCCTGGGGGCTCAGCAGTGACCGTGGTGGGCTCAGCAGTGACCCTGGTGGGCTCAGCAGTGACCGTGGTGGGCTCAGCAGTGACCCTGGTGGGCTCAGCAGTGACCCTGGTGGGCTCAGCAGTGACCCTGGTGGGCTCAGCAGTGACCCTGGTGGGCTCAGCAGTGACCCTGGGGGCTCAGCAGTGACTGTGCCTGGGTGACTCTGGGGGCTCAGCAGTGACCCTGGTGGGCTCAGCAGTGACCCTGGGGGCTCAGCAGTGACCGTGGTGGGCTCAGCAGTGACCCTGGTGGGCTCAGCAGTGACCGTGGTGGGCTCAGCAGTGACCCTGGTGGGCTCAGCAGTGACCCTGGTGGGCTCAGCAGTGACCCTGGGGGCTCAGCAGTGACTGTGCCTGGGTGACTCTGGTGGGCTCAGCAGTGACCCTGGGGGCTCAGCAGTGACCCTGGGGGCTCAGCAGTGACTGTGCCTGGGTGACTCTGGTGGGCTCAGCAGTGACCCTGGGGGCTCAGCAGTGACCCTGGTGGGCTCAGCAGTGACCCTGGGGGCTCAGCAGTGACCCTGGGGGCTCAGCAGTGACCCTGGGGGCTCAGCTGGTCTCCGTGCCCAGCCCGTGTGCTCTGTGCCCGCTCAGGTGCCAACGCTGAAGCCCATGGACCTGATGGTGGAGGCGAGCCCGCGCAGGACCTTCGCCAACGCCCACACCTACCACATCAACTCCATCTCTGTCAACAGCGACTACGCCACGTACCTGTCTGCAGACGACCTCCGCATCAACCTCTGGCACCTGGAGGTCACCAACAGGAGCTTCAGTATCCTTTGGTGCCCTCTGCACAGGGCGCTGTGCTGGAGAATCGTTTCACTGTTACTAATTGGAGTGGGTGTTTGAAGGCAGGGATTAAAGGAGGATTCTGAAATCCGGAGGTGTAATGCAGTGAAAGCAGCTTTGGGATGCTCCAGTCGTTCCTGAGGGCAAGCGTGCCTCCAGTGGAAAACTGTCAGTAGAAACATCAGAGGGGTTTGGATTTCTAAGAAATTGAGGAATTGTGGGAGCATCCCTAATTGGGGAGTTCAGTCAGCTTGAATAAGAGTTGTTGGGTATGAACAGTAGATATTTTGTTACTGTAGATACTTCTTTCAAAGTTTGTGGTCTCTTAACCAAGTGACGTTTCTCTTGTAACCAAATCTCATCATTTTTTTCATATCAAATGATACTATTAACTGCAGAAGTTATTTTCAGATCTTTTTGCAAACCTGTGCAACAAAAACTAAGAGTGTGTTTTACATTGACAAATCTGCAGTGAAAGAGAAGTTGCAGGAGTACTCGTGTGTAAATAGGTCATTTTCTAAAGTTTTAGGTCAGGTTTTCCAAAGCTTTAGGTAAAGAGATGAGGTCTACTTGGTGTGCAATAGGAAGCATTAAGAAGGAGGCTTGAGGACACTTGCTGGACTTTGATTCTTGTGAGATATTCTTTCACTCCAGGAGTCTGAAATTGCCCAGCATTGTGGGTAATGGAGGAAGCTGGAGAGGCACTTTTAAAAGAGCATGTAATGACAAACCAAAGGGGAATGAATGGCTTCCCACTGCCAGAGGGCAGGGCTGGATGGGATATTGGGAAGGAATTGTTCCCTGGGAGGGTGGGGAGGCTTTGGATTCCTGGAAGTGTCTAAGGCCACGTTGGGCAGGCCTTGGAGCAGTCTGGTCCATTCCAGCCCAGACTGTTCTGGGATTCTGTGGCTTGTCAGATCCAGAGTCCTCCAGGCTCTCCCCCCTCTCAGACCTTACGGTGGGAAGGAAGCTCTTGCCCGGTTTCCTGCCTGGCATTTGGAAGCTCTGCCACTGCTCACTGCCGGGGGGGCTGGGCTGTGAGGCGTTGCAGGCCTTGACCAGCTGTGGCAGACATCGTGGACATCAAACCGGCCAACATGGAGGAGCTGACAGAGGTGATCACAGCGGCCGAGTTCCACCCCCACCACTGCAACGTGTTCGTGTACAGCAGCAGCAAGGGCACGATCCGCCTGTGTGACATGCGCTCGGCAGCGCTGTGCGACCAGCACTCCAAGTGTGAGTGCCCTCCTTCCTTCCTTCCTTCCTTCCTGCCTGCCTGTCTGTCTGCCCTCCTTCCTGTCTGTCTGTCTGTCTGTTTGTCTGTCTGCCCTCCTTCCTTCCTGCCTGTCTGTCTGACTGTCTGTGTCTGACTGTCTGCCCTCCTTCCTTCCTGCCTGTCTGTCTGACTGACTGACTGACTGTCTGCCCTCCTTCCTTCCTTCCTGCCTGTTTGTCTGACTGTCTGCCCTCCTTCCTTCCTTCCTGCCTGTCTGTCTGACTGACTGTCTGTGTCTGACTGTCTGCCCTCCTTCCTTCCTGCCTTCCTTCCTGTCTGTCTGTCTGACTGTCTGACTGTCTGCCCTCCTTCCTTCCTTCCTGTCTGTCTGTCTGACTGACTGTCTGTGTCTGACTGTCTGCCCTCCTTCCTTCCTGCCTTCCTTCCTGTCTGTCTGTCTGACTGTCTGCCTTCTTTCCTGTCTGCCCTCCTTCGTTCCTGCCTGTCTGTCTGTCTGCCCTCCTTCCTTCCTTCCTGCCTCCCTTCCTGCCTGCCTGACTGACTGTCTGTCTGTCTGCCCGCCCTCCTTCCTTCCTGCCTGCCTGCCTGACTGTCCGTCCGTCCTCCTTCCTTCCTGGCTGTCTGCCTGCCCTCCTTCCTGGCTGTCTGCCTTCCTGGAATCCTTCCTTCCGTCCTGGAATCCTTCCTTCCTCCCATCCATCCTTCCTGCCCTGCATCTGCAGGGGATCTGACCCAACCTCCCCGGGGAGTGACAGGTTTGGAGTGCTGGGCACGTCTCAGTTCTCTTGTTCCAGGTGTGAGGCACCACCTGGCTGCTCCTGTTTGCCCATTTTTGCCTCATACCTGGCAGAACTTTGGGCACCAGTGACACCTGTCTGCTGGCCACACTCGGGTGCCTCTCAAGGTATCTGCTCACCCTGTGCCAGCTCAGGGCAGCTCTTCCACTCCTGCATTGCAAGCTGGGCTGATGCTGCCAGAATCCCTGTCCCCTGAGTGCAGTGCAGCTGCTGGGATAGGATGGATCCTTTGGGAGTTGCCAGGGATGCAGGGTGGCTGCTCCTCGGGCTGCTGAGCCACCAGAGCTCGAGCAGGTGAGGAGAGGAAGCTTTGCTGTGGAACCACGAGGATCCTGCCCAGGCCTTGCACACAGCCAGTGTTCCTGTTCCCTGCTGGCAGAGCTGTGCCCCAGCAGTGTGCCCAACCCTGGGGGTGCCTGCCACACTGACACTTCTGCCCAGCTTCCTGCAGAGCAGAGGGGGCTTTCTTGGTGCTAGAAGGAAAAATATGTGCAGTGTAGTGAGAAATGCGAGGCCACCCCACTGATCTGCTTCAGTGTGGCATTAAATCACTTAAAAGCACTTTATTTTTAACTGCTTGTGACTGAATCACATCCTGCTGCAGGGGTTCTGTAAACATGAGCGAGATTGAGTAGCCTGGGTCAGGAATCTCTGATTTCAGAGGCTGGCTTGTGAATTTAAACAACACATCTCTTGATCTGCTCTCTAAAATCACACGAACTGTGTTGCAAATGTAGCTGCTCACATTTCAGTGGCTTGTTCAGTACAGCTGTGGTTCAGAGCTAAAGGAATGTACATGGTCCAGTGGTGTCCTCGTGTTTGGGTCGCTGCTGTTGCCATCTGCTCCTGTGCTGGGTGATGTGTAGATCAGCCGTGGTGGGTACAGTACCCACTGCTGTTTGCTGCTTGGGTTGGTCCCCAAGACCTGTGAGCTGTGGTTTGCTGGTGCTGTGCTCCAGTTAAATGTTGGAGATGGACATCAGGCAGTCTGGTGACCTGAAACACCACAGTGCTAAAAAAGGGATTATTTCTGAGACGTGTCTAACAGCAGCTTTCTTCAAAAAAGAAATTAGTCCCTGATTTAAAATTTTCCAATACTGAAAGCATTGGAAGCCGTGAGCTGGCGTTGGTTTCATGTGGAACTGTGTGTTCTCTCTGCAGTTTTTGAGGAACCTGAAGATCCTAGCAGCAGATCATTTTTTTCAGAAATAATATCCTCGATATCTGATGTGAAATTCAGCCACAGCGGGCGATACATGATGACAAGAGACTACCTGTCAGTCAAGGTGTGGGACCTCAACATGGAGAACAGGCCCGTGGAGACCTACCAGGTACAGCACCCGTGTGTCCTGAGCTGTCCCTCTGTCCCTGTGCCCCGTGGGCATGTCCAACACGTGTCCCTGTCCCCAGGTGCACGAGTACCTGCGCAGCAAGCTGTGCTCCCTGTACGAGAATGACTGCATCTTTGACAAGTTCGAGTGCTGCTGGAACGGCTCTGACAGGTGAGGGGCTGGGGCTGGGGCCTGAGCACTGGGGATGGGCTCCAGCCTGAACACGGGGTGCCAACAGCTCCCACTGAGGGCAGGAATCCCCTGGAGCAGGCAGTTCACACACACAGCATTGCCAGGGCTGGTCCTGCCTCTGTGCCCAGGTGAGCCTCACCTGCAGAGCTGCCCCAGCACAGGAGGGACCTGGAGCTGCTGGAGCCAGCCCAGAGCAGGCACCAAATGATCAGAGCTGGAGCAGCTCTGCTGGGAGGGAAGGCTGGGACACCTGGGATTGTTCACCTGGCCAGGAGAGGTTTGGGGTGACCTCACTGTGGCCTCACAGCACCTGAAGGAGCCACAGGAAAAAGATGGAGAGGGGCTGGGGACAAGGGATGGAGAGACAGGACACAGGGAATGGCTTTAAGCTGACAATGGGTAGATTTGGATGGGATATTGGGCAGGAATTGTTCCCTGGCAGGGTGGGGATGGAATTCTCAGCTTTGCTGTGGCTGCCCCTGGATCCCTGGCAGTGCCCAAGGCCAGGTTGGACATTGGGGCTGGAGCACCTGGGACAGTGGGAGGTGTCCCTGCCATGGCAGGGGTGGCACTGGGTGGGATTTAGTGTCCTTTCCAATCCAGACCAGGCAGTGACTTTGTGGACAAGGGATAGAGGAGCACCAGGAAAACCTGCTTTGCTCATGTGCAGATGAACAGAGTGTAGCTGAGTGCCAGTGGCAGGGGGGCACCCCAGGGCACAGCTGCTCCCAGAGGTGATGCACGGGGGGCAGTGCTGCAGCAATGGAGCACGTGTCAGTGCAGGAACAGGAATGGAATCCACAGCCCGGTGATGGACGTGCTGTCACAGCCACGTGTAAGACACACACAGGAGGGGTGGATTTCCTTTCTAACAAGATGTGCCTTCCTTTCCCTCGAACCAGCACGATCATGACGGGATCTTACAACAACTTCTTCCGGACGTTTGAGCGGAACTCGCGCCGCGACACCACCCTGGAGGCGTCCCGGGAGAGCAGCAAACCCCGGGCCATCCTAAAGCCACGCAAAGTGTGCACGACTGGCAAGAGGAAGAAGGACGAAATTACCGTTGACAGTCTGGACTTCAACAAGAAGATTCTGCACACGGCGTGGCACCCCATGGAGAACATCATCGCTGTAGCTGCCACCAATAACTTGTATTTATTCCAGGAGAAGGTTAACTAAGGATGGCTGCCCGCGGACACAGCGTCGTCTCGCATAGTTCAGCTCAGTTGTTTATCTGTAACAGAAGGCCTTGTTGTCCTATCAGTGAGGAACATTGATGCACTTAACTTCCCTTGAGCTGTTGGAGAGCATCTGGCCTGGCTTTGAGTTCCTGGCGTGGTTCTGCCTTCGGTGGGGTGGGAGCGTCCACGCGGCTTTCGGGGAGGACCCTCCGAGGCAGAATTGGTGGACAGTGCTCAATGAGGCCAACACTCAAAACAAATGTATTTATTGATGTCTGAGCCTTCCTTTCCAGTTTATAGACCAAAAAAAAAAAAAAATTAACACCCGAGAAGAAAAAGTTGTCATAAAAGTGTAATTTCTCTCTCTCGCTCTCTCTGCTGTAATATTTGGGCCTTTCAGAACATTTCTCGTGCTTGATGCCTGTGCATTCCTCCTCAGGCCCAGGGCCAGGCTCTGACCCCGGAGCACTGCAGGGCTTGAGGTGGGCTCTAGGCAGGTGTCCATGGCTATTTACTCACCAACTGTACCTATAACCACACCTTCTGGTGGAAACCACTTAATAAATAACAGCCTAGCAAACGTGTTCTTAGAGCTGGAGGGATGTATTCAGTCTTCTTTTTGTATTGCATGTCCTGAGCTGGTGCAGAACAGTTCTGGTGGCACCTCTGACAGGGTTTGCCCCAAAACACCGAGTTTTTGGCAGACTAATACAAACTTTTTTGTGTAGTATTTCAGATTCTAAATTTAGAGTTTCCATGGCATTGTCATAGAGTTGGAGTTGCACTGGATTTGTTGTCAAAGGCTCTGTGTGTGCCAAGTAGGAGATGGAAAGGGTCCTAGAAACATCCACAGCCTTAACCAAGTGTCGGCCTTGCACGGAGGGAACCAAAACATCGCCACCTTCTCTGCTCTGAGGGTCAAAATGCAGCTGCTCTGGCGCATCTCACCCTCAGCCAGAGACAGACCTGACGTGCATTATGGTTTTTAACCTTTTTAGTATTTGTCACGAAGGGAACAGTTTATTTTAAGTATTTGCTGTAGTATCTTGTATTTCCCACTGCAGTTCCAGAGCCACTCCGGGCTGTGCTGCCCAGGGAGGCCACGCCGAGCCCAGGCTGGTGGGACAGCAGCTGCTGGAGCTCTCTTGCTCACTTGTTTTAAGCCTTAGGTACTGTTTCTTTTTCTTTCTTTCTTTCTTTCTTTCTTTCTTTGTTCTTCTTTTCTTCCAAAGAGGCCTAAATCACATCCCCTTCCCCCGGATGAGCCCGGGGCCACGTCCAGCAGCCCCCCCCACGCTCTGCCAGGTGCCTGCAGCCTGGGAACTCCTTCCCAGAGCCCCAAGCTTTCCCCCAGCAAGTCCCAAGTGTGGTTACACTCCGTTGTCCCTGGAACAAAGGCCTGTTCCAGTCCCAAGAGCAAACCGTGGCCGTCCCGCCCCTCCCGGTCCCACCCCCGAGCCACTGGGTCCCAGGAAGGTGGGAAGGACAAAGCCTGAGGTTCTCTGTCCCAGGAAAGGTGGGAAGGACAAAGCCTGAGGTTCTCTGTCCCAGGAAAGGTGGGAAGGACAAAGCCTGAGGTTCTCTGTCCCAGGAAAGGTTGGGCTCAGCCAGTCCTGGCCCGTTTGTTGGTGTGACACTTTGGAACTCTGGAGATGTGGAACTGGGGGGTCGCTGAAACGTTGATCCGACCGCGTTCCCAACGCCCGCTCGAGCCGATCCGTGGGGTTGTACATAATTGTTCAGTTCTTTTGACCAAAAAGTTTAATAAATTTTAAATGTTTACCTGGCCGTGCTCCCTGTGTTTTGACATTTCCTTCCGTGTGGGAGGGAACTGGCTGGATGGGCCAGCCCAAGGGGGGTGTTTCCATTTGGGATGGTTGGAGTGGCCAGGGCTGCTCCAGGACAGCAGTGCTGGCTGGTCCTGGATCTGTTCTGTCAGCAACTACAAGTGGAATATCAGTAAAAAGCATAGGCTGGAATCTCTTCTATAGCCCTGTTTGCTCGTACCACTCTCAATTAGCTTTTGACTGTTCCCATGGAATTTTTAGCCTTTGATCTAAAGCCAGATTTTAGTGTCAAGTTGGATCAAACTGCTGCCTAGTGGAGCACCCTGGTCTAGTGGAAGGTTGTGCCCCCCATGGCAAGGGGAGGAACTGGATGGGGGTTAAGGTCCCTCCCACCCCCAACCCTTCTGGGCTTGTTTCTGCCCCATGGCTTTGGGCAGTCCCACACCCTGGGGGAGCTGCAACCCCAGTGCAGGTCTAGGACATGGGCTCAGCCCCTCAGTGATGATCATGCCCTGAAATTCCAATTAAAGTCTGCATGGAACATTCCAGTACCTCTGTGCCCGAGCAGGAGCCAGCACTGCCCCAGGGCTGTGACCCCAGGGAGGAAGGAGCTGGGGGACAATGGCAGTGAAAAGGGACACCGTGCTTTAACCCCTTCCCTTCTCCAACCAAAGCCCAAACGTTTGCTCAGCAGGGCCCTGCTGCTCTGTCCCACGGGAAATGGAAGCAGCCCAGGAGCATTTGGGGGGTTCTGATCCCACCTCTGCTTTTGGCTCCAGCCTCAGGGGAGAGGTAAAAGGAAAAATTCCTTCCTGGAAAGGGCTGCCCAGCCCTGGCACAGCTCCCATCCCTGGCAGGATTTCAGTGCCCTGTGGAGGTGGCACTCAGGGACGTGGGGCAGTGGTGGCCTTGGACTGGAGGGGCTCACAGGGCTTTTCCAGCCCCAACCATTCCATGGTTTCCAGCTCCTCAGGAGCATCACACCCCTGTGTGTGTGCAGTGAGTGCAGGCTGCCCAGGGCCTGCTGAGCTTTGTTTGATGCTGTTTCCATGGACACTTCTCAATTCCATGTCAGGAAGTGACCAGTGGGAAAGGAGCAGGCAGAGGCCATTACTGGAGAAAAAGGAATGAGGACACTCTGAGGTCACCAGGAACCTTTTTATTTAAATATATAAAACATGGTATTTTGGCAAACATTCATTTTCTCATTAAATAAGATAAAATCACTGAAGGGAAAGGCATTGCATCAGTAAAAACCAAGGAGAAGCCACCCCGTGGTTCATGTGCCCAGTCAGGGGTCAGGTGCAGATTGGTAGGGACAGGTAAAGCCTGTGAAGCGACAGCCTGCAGTAGGTACAGCAGAGAACTTGGAGTAACTGCTAGGGCTTCAATAAATGTCCTGGCAAAAGCAGCTTTTAGTAGGCACTAAATCCAAATTCTACCTCTGAACTAGGACAAACTGATGGAATTTTACCCACGTGCTCATCTCTTCCCACTGTGTCTCAACACCTTACACCTCCCACCGAAGTGAACTAAGCAACAACTACCAGAGTTAAAACTGCCCGGGGCAGTGCCAGCCCCTGGGAATTCCCGGATCAATCTGTAAGGCCACTCGAAATCTGGGCTCCTCCCTCCCTGTGGGGACCGCAGGAGCAGTGACAACATTCCCAGCACAGGGGATGGACACGGCCCAGCACAAGGGGCTGCTGAAAGCTGGGGCTGCTTAAACACGGAGCTGCTCTAATTCTCAGGTACTTCACTACAAAGCACTAAGGGACATTACAGCATCTGCCACGTGCTCTAGGGATTGATCCAGCAGGGATTGATCCAGCAGGGATTGATCCAGCAGGCTCTATGTGACACGGGAGCTCCAGCGTCTCCCTTCCCATTTTTAGACTAAACTAAAACAGGACACGGACAGGACACACACACGACGGCGCCACGACCAGCTCCTCCCTCCTTGCACCTCCTGTGCTCCAGCTGAGTCTGCTCTGCTCCAGCTCCACTTCCAGGTGCCTCTAGAAGGTGCTGCTGGAAGCTGTGGTGGTCAGGCGCCTCCCGATGTAAATCCTGGGGGCAGAGCAGAGCTCAGGACACGCTGTGCCCTCCCTGCCAGGCCACTGCCTGTGCCATTCCCAGCAGGAATAAACTGCCCCAGAGCTCAGGCCCAGCCCAGTGACTGCCCCTGCTCTGGGACCACCCCCCAGCTCCAGGGCCTGGCATTTCCCCCAAGCTGGTGTGCAAAGGAAACTTCCATCCTGTTTAATAGTCTCACATCCCCCATTCCAAGAGGGAATTTAAAAATATATTAAATGCTTTTAAATAATATTAAATGTTTTTACATCTGTGACAGCGGAATTTTAAAATCTATTCAGTATTAGCTTTTTCCTTTGCTGATCTAGTTGTGAGATTAAGAGTCTCATCTCCAGTGGAGCCAAGTGCTGTGTGTACTGTTCCAGTGCAAAGAATTCCTCACTCCCCTGCCCCTTAATTGTTCTGAGAAATTCTCAACCAGGGAGAAAATCAGAAAACTTCAGCCATCCATCAATAGCACAGGCAGGAAGCACTTCCTCAATAATCATCTTGGACAAAGAGGGAATTGGGAATCAGCTTCAGGCCTCAAAGAAACCAGGTAAAAAAAATCCAGGTTTTTTTTCTAATTGAACCTTACCCCAGTCCAATGGCCAGCAGGTGAGAGAGCAGCAGGGATGGGAGGAAAACCTTCAGGAATTCTGCAGAGAAAATCCCCCCTTTCTTCATGACACTGGTGTTCCTCATGCTGAGCGTGGCCGTGCGCCGGGGGTGCTTGAAGAGGAATTCCCTGGATTTGGGGAAGGAATGGGGGGTGTGTTCAGGCCGCAGCAGGAGGAGCTGCAGGAGCTCTCCCAGCAGCTGTGGCAGCACTCACTTGGGGGGGATGTTCTCGGGCCGGCTGGACCAGTCCCAGATCCAATCGGCGTTCTTCCTCAGCAGCCGCTCCACCTCCCTCCTCCTCTCCAGGAAATCCTCCTCGGACTGAAAGCAAGAGCGACCATCAGCCAGCGCAGCTGGGAGAGCCACAGCTCCTGTCCTGCAGCCCCATTGCCCAGCCCCACTGCCCCACAGCCCAGCCCCACTGCCCTACAGATCAGCCCCACTGCCCCACAGCCCAGCCCCACTGCCCCACAGCCCAGCCCCACTGCCCTACAGATCAGCCCCACTGCCCCACAGCCCAGCCCCACTGCCCGGGCCAGCCCTGACACCTTCCCAGCCCTTCCCCTGCCCCTTCTGCCAGGTGTTCACATCCCACATCAAGATGGGAGCAGGGAGATCCATCCTCAGATAGGGCGAGAATGGCAAAGACTGTATCCCATGTCCCACATCCTACATCCCGTGTCCCACATCCTACATCCCATGTCCCACATCCTACATCCCATGTCCCACATGTGCCTGAGGCAAAACTGCCCTGGCAGTGAAATCCCAGAGCAGAACATTTAATCCTCATGCACAGACCCAAAATATCCCCTGATGGACACTGGGCACAGGGATCCCACAATAATCCCAGTTCTGATGGACACTGGGCACAGGGATCCCACACTAACCCCAGTTCCCAGTTCTGATGGACACTGGGCACAGGGATCCCACACTAATCCCAGTTCCCAGTTCTGATGGACACTGGGCACAGGGATCCCACACCAATCCCAGTTCCCAGTTCTGATGGACACTGGGCACAGGGATCCCACACCAATCCCAGTTCCCAGTTCTGATGGACACTGGGCACAGGGATCCCACACCAATCCCAGTTCCCAGTTCTGATGGACACTGGGCACAGGGATCCCACACCAATCCCAGTTCCCAGTTCTGATGGACACTGGGCACAGGGATCCCACACCAATCCCAGTTCCCAGTTCTGATGGACACTGGGCACAGGGATCCCACACCAATCCCAGTTCTGATGGACACTGGGCACAGGGATCCCACACCAATCCCAGTTCCCAGTTCTCATGGACACTGGGCAAAGGGATCCCTGCCCATGCTCAGATGTCACTGGAAGTCCTTGTCCAGCTCCTGGCTGGAATAATCCCAGTCCCTGGGGATCCTGGGCAGGCAGGTGAGCCTGGCCAGGTGTGAGCTCCCAGAAGAAGCCCCCCCAGCCCCAGCACAAATGCTGAGTCAGGGCACAGCTCCTGGCTCAGCTCAGCTCCATTCCACACAGCCCAGGCCTCGGGATAAAAATAGATCCTGCTCCCAGAATTCCAACAGCTCTTGAGGCACAGACACACACAGCATGGAAATAAAACTGTCCAGGCAGCTGGAGTTCTGATGGCTTTCTAACTTGGGGTTATTTGTTCTCAAAGTCTAAATAATGATCTTTAAACAGCTGAAGGGTGTTTCTGACAGTATCAAAATTATAATTTCCAGTAATAATTAACTTGCAGTAGCACATTTAGCTAACCTAAAGCTGAGTCCTCGGAGTCTGGCAGGAGCTCCAGAAACGATGCAGAAAAATTCACTTCCTTGAAATACTTCCTTCCTCAAAATGTTTTGGAAGTCATTTTTTTCATATTAAAAGCTAATCTATTACACTGAAGACCTCAGATTTCAGCCTGTCATCCTGCAACAAGCCCTGTATTGATTAAATATGGTCAATGTACATCCTTTCCCCCACTCTTGTTGCAGATGTGTTTATTCATTTTCCTTGCAAGGTAAACAAACCTACAAAGTGCAATCAGAAAGAACAGGGAGTTTTCCAAAGCAGCATGTATTCAGGTTTGGTATTAACTGTTAAAATACCTGGAATCAAAGCTATGGCAGGGCTTGGAAATTGTGGATTTTTGGCTGCCATATTTAAGTGACTCTAGAAATTCTTGCTGCTGTCAAAATAACTTTTTAGAATTCCCACTAAATTGGTGGAGGTGCATTTCAGCATTGGTGGGGGGTGTAGGAAACGTAGCCCAATGTCAGCAGCCAAAGGGAGAGGGGAAATCCTTCTGAAAAACCTCAGTCACAGACTGGAAAGACCAAACCCAAACATCCCCATTGCTGTGTCAGGAACCAACAGAGCCAGGCTGGATGTGCCAGGAGCTTTTCCTGGAGTTGTGAATGTGTGCTCCAGCACCTGCCTCCCCCGTGGCTCCCCCGAGCAGGTGAGATCTTACCTGGAAGCTGTTCTTCTCCCCACTGCTGTGGCTCTCTATCTCCAGGGCTCTGTGGCTGTCCTGGGGGGTCTGTGAGCGAGGAGGGCTGCACAGAGACAGCAGCACAGCAAACAAGGGGTGAGGCTTTCCCTGGCACCCACAGTGCCCTGGCCCTGCCCCGAGGGCTGGATGGGGCAGAGCTGCCACCACAGCCCCGTCCCACAGCCCTGCTGGGGCCCGGGCACTTCCACAGGCAGCAAACAGGGACTGACAGGGGGGTTTGGTTTGAATCCCACCAGCCAGGCCAGGCCAGGCCAGGCAGCTCCACATCCCACTGGGGAGTTTGGGTTTTTCCAAACACAGTTTAGGCTGGAGACCTCATCTAAACCCAACAAATGCATTAATGGCACAGCCTGAGCACCTGGCCAGGGCTGAGCTGCTGTGTGACACTCCTGGAGATCTGCTCTGGTTTCTGAGCACACACACATCAAACACAGCCCCAATTAAAGGTGTGTTCATATAAACATGTCAATACACTCGTGCAGCACCTCTGTCTCTGCCTCTGGGACATCCTGACGTCCTCGGGACCCCGTGGTGACCTTGGCAGTGCCCTCCCCGTGCCCAGCAGAGCTCCCTGCTCACCTGTCACAGTGGGAGCTCTCCCTGGAGCTGCTCCTGCCCGACTCGTGCTGGGCATCCAGCAGGATTTTCTCCATGTCCCCGTTGTGGATGGACAGCGAGGCTGGCACCTGCTCCTGGCTGCCCCCAGACACGGAGCTGCCACTGCCACTGCCATTGCTGCTGAAGTGCAGCTCCACCCAGGACCCTGCTGGGCAGAAAGCAGAGCTGAGCCCCAGGGTTTGTCACAGCCACTGCAGGGAGCAGGGCCAGCCCTGCCTCCCCAGCAAACCAGGGACTTCAGCTGGGAAGGCTCACAGGGCTGGGGAGCAGCTGCTTGTGTTTCTCTCTGCACATACAGACCTTTTATTTTGGGATATATTCCGTTTTTATTGCTCAACATAGGTGGCAGTCAAAATAATCTAAGGACTTTTGCTGCCAAAGCTGTTATTGGCTTATTGGAATTATTTTGGGCTCCAGAGCCCAGGCACTGTTTTGTGCAGCCTTTTTCCAGTCCCCTTTGTAGGTGTTGCTGTTAAGCAACAGCGGGTGTGTGGCAAGGGCTGTCATGGGTTTGCTCCTCGCAGTAAATTTAACACGGTCACATGGGCTTTGTTTTCCTAAGGGAAGGAATAACATCTCCCTCCTGGGCAGGGACAGCTCCTGCAGGGCCTGGGGCTGTTCCCTCCCCTAGACAATCCCAGAATGTTTGGGTTGGGTGGGAAGGACCTAAAATCCCACCCCAGCCATGGCAGGGACACCTCCCACTGTGCCAATGTCCAACCTGGCCTTGGGCACTGCCAGGGATCCAGGGGCAGCCACAGCAAATCTGGGAATTCCATCCCCACCCTGCCAGGGAACAATTCCTGCCCCAAATCCCACCCAAATCTACCCATTGTCAGTTTAAAGCCATTCCCTGTGTCCTGTCCCTCCATCCCCAGGAAATGAGCTCAGGGAACAGAAAACACCTGAATTACACAAATTCAGGAATCCCACTGTGGAACAGATGTGTCCCGGTGCACAGGGAACAGAGCAGTGAGGACAGGAGGAGGGCAGGGGCAACTCCCCAAATTCTGGGGAAGGATGTTTGAGGAAGGAGCAGGGAAAGGGAGAGCCATGGACAGTGGTGCCCGCTGGGAATAAAGGCCCAGGGAATAAAGGCCCAGGGAATAAAGGCCCAGGGAATAAAGGCCCAGGGAATAAAGGGCCAGCAGGAACAGCTGGAGCTGCAGGGAGCCCAGCACAGCTGGCAGAGCAGCACTACAGGAAAGCAGCTGGGGAGCAGCCAGGGCTGGGGGTCAGCGTGAAACACGAACGTCAGACAAGCAAAGGTATCCCAGATATCCTGGCTGGGAGGAGACTCGGGGCTCCAAAATCAAACGGGAACAGCACAAAGGCTCGTGGGCATGAACAACACGAGTGTCTCCCTCTGAACACAGAAACCCCTGTAAGCACAGCCAAGGTACCACAAAACCGGCTGGATAAAAACATTGCAGCTTGGGAAGAGGCGCTTCTCCTCCACTGCTGGTTTGTTTTGTTTGGGTTTGTTTGGGAGTTTTTCCCTCCACGTGACAGTCCTGGTATGTGGCAGGGAATGTGTTCAGAGCCGCACAAACCCTTCCCTACCCTTTCCCCCGAAATCTATGGGAGCTCAGGTCGTTACCAAAGAACGATCACAATCCCTAGAGTTCAAATTAAGACTTGATCTGGTGAAATCTTACTGAGTGCAGCGCCGGGAATGCAGGATAAAGCAGAGAGGATTGGGATTCCAGCAGCAAGAGGACAGAAGATGTGATTTTTGCAATCCTCCCTTTTTTTCTTCTCCTTTTGGGCACTCCTCAGAGAAAGGCAGTGCCGGAGCACAGGGAACAGGCTGTGCTATCGTTACTTAAAGATAAAAGAGGCTGTGTTTTTGTGAAGCTGGGAATGCCAACAGAGCAAAGCCGGGAGAGGCGATGCCAGGCGGGACGGGAACAGCGGGATCCGACAAGTGCGAGCACAGACCAGCACCGCAAAGCTCCGTTTTGTTCCCATGCAGCCGGGGATTGAGCAGAATTCCGCACAGAACGTCCCCTTAAATCGCGACAAGCACCGTGCCACCCGCACTGCTGCTGCCTGCGCTGCCATCCCTCCCTTTCCCGATCCCGCCACTGCCCCGGCCCGTGCCCACTGCCACATCCCCCCGGCCAGCGCTGCGGCCCGCTACCGCAATCACCGAATATCGCGACACAGACGGGCCCCGCGCCGCTGGGGCCCGCAGAGCCCGGGCGGTGCCGGCCCCATCCCGCGGTGCCCGGGCGGTGCCGGCCCCATCCCGCGGTGCCCGGGCGGTGCCGGCCCCATCCCGCGGTGCCCGCGGTGCCGGGGCAGTGCCGGCCCCATCCCGCGGTGCCCGGGCGGTGCCGGCCCCATCCCGCGGTGCCCGCGGTGCCCGGGCAGTGCCGGCCCCATCCCGCGGTGCCCGGGCGGTGCCCGCGGTGCCCGGGCAGTGCCGGCCCCATCCCGCGGTGCCCGGGCGGTGCCGGCCCCATCCCGCGGTGCCCGCGGCCTTACCCTGCAGGTTCTCCTCGGCCGGGCTCTGTCGCGACATGGCGGGCGGGCGGCCGGGCACGCACTGACCGCGGCACCGTCCCCGCGCAGCGCCGCCGCGCCGCGCCCGTGACGTCAGCGCCGCACCGCCCTCCCATTGGCCAGCGCTGCGGGGCGGGGCGCGCCCTGCCTTACCTCCCCGAGGGCCGCCATGATGGCGGGCAGGGCCAAGGGGAGGAATGGGATAACGGGGCCGCTTCCCGCAGGAAATCCCGCAGGAATCCCGCAGGAAACCCTTCCTGACATCCCTCGGCACATCCCGCACGGGTCCCGCTCTCTGCCCCCCGAGCGCTCCGCTCTGCACCGCCCGCCCGCCCGCCCGCGGGCCTCCCGCACGGCGCTTCGGGGCCACGCGGGACACGGAGGGGATTTCAGAGGATACCCCGAGGGGATCTCAAAGGATAAACCGAGGGGATCTCAAAGGATACACATATATTTTTTTTTTTTCCTGCTGCAAAAATCACTGCTTGCGGCCGTTAAGCCCCGACAGCGAATGGTACATGGCTTTAAAATAGGTAATAATCACAGAGTGGTTGAGTTGGAAGGGACCCGCAAGTATCATCTTAGCCCTGCACAGAACAGCCCCAAGAAGATTAATAAGTAATACTGAATTAATAATAAATAAATTACAATAAATCTCGTTTTGGTCTTTAATTGACGCGATGCTATTAGGGCTCTCGGCAGCGGGAACCACTTGTGTTGTTATTTGAAAGGAGATACTGATTTATGCTTTGTAAAGACAAATGCATAAAACCTGAATTCATTTAGCCAAAGTATAAACTCAATTAAAGCATGCAGGCCTTTTTGTCTTGGCTGGAATTGTTTTCACTTGCGCCTTTCTGCAGCCGAATCACAAAGCCCAAGTGAAATATATCAGTAAATTGTGAGTTATTGCAATAGTGAGGAATATTAAGATTGCTTTATAACCTTCCCAGAAGGACGAGGTCGGGGTGTTGTGGATGTGCGCGTTTCTGAATAGGCGATGGTAAATAGGAGGAACGGACCCAGTTCTGTTCTCCTAAGGAATTCAGGGAATTGTCCGTGGCAGAACAAAAGGCCGGTTTTAAGTTTTAACCGGGTGAGTGTGCGGGTTCCTGGTGTCTGCACATTCAGCGATGTTTGTCCCGCAGCGCTCTGCTGCTCCCTGCTGAGCTCCGGGCACGGAGCACGGGCACCTGGGCATAAAACTGCGGGTTATCCCTGCGGAGAGCTCCGGGATTCCTTGGGAATGTGTCCCTGTCGGGATAAAACTGCGGGTTATCCCTGCGGAGAGCTCCGGGATTCTCTGGGAATGTGTCCCTGTCGGGATAAAACTGCGGGTTATCCCTGCGGAGAGCTCCGGGATTGCTCGGGAGTGTTCCCCTGTCGGGATAAAACTGTGGGTTATCCCTGCGGAGAGCTCCGGGATTCTCTGGGAATGTGTCCCTGTCGGGATAAAACTGCGGGTTATCCCTGCGGAGAGCTCCGGGATTGCTCGGGAATGTGTCCCTGTCGGGCAGGACAGCGAGTTCTCCTCCCGGAGAATCCTGGAATTCCTCGCAATGTGCCCCTATCCCTCCCGGAGAACCCCGGAATTCCTCGGGAATGTGCCCCCTGCTCCAGGCAGCGCTAACCCGGCCGTGTGAGGAACGGGACCCAAATCCCCCCCAGTGCCACCCAGCCATGGCAGGGACACCTCCCACTGTCCCAGTGTCCAACCTGGCCTTGGGCATTGCCAGGGATCCAGGGGCAGCCACAGCTGCTCTTTCATCAGTCATTGGGAGAATGGTTTTTTTTTTATTTTCATGTAAAATTTGATGGCAAAACTTTTGGGTTATCGATGGAAACGCGCTGTGAGCTGTGATCAGGAAACATTGTGGATTTTCCTGTTGTTGGATGAAGTCTTTGAAAAGTTATTGATTTGTTACACTGTTATCCCCTGCACAGCTGGGACTCCCTCTGATCTTATTGCCCTGCACGTCACAGACCAATCATGTATTGATTAATTCTATTTAAGCCAGATTCAGTGACCCATCTCCTCCACAGACTAACTAAGGCAGTGATTTGAGTATGGGGTCACACTTGCTGCTCACACAGCTCCAGTTTTGTGTTTGGTTTTCAGCCTCTGGGTTGGGCTCAGCCCAGCTGGGAGGGACAATACAATGCCTGTATTTCAGACATTGCACAGAAGTTGTTTGTAATCCCAAACCGGTGATAAACTTGCATTTGTTTGGAAATAGATAATATTCGCTGACAATTCTTTGGTTTCTTACTAATAAAAATCAAAGTAATCCACCCAGCAGTGAGACAGTGAGAATTTCAGATTTGGGAAAATGTGCCTAAAACTCCCTGGCAGGAGGGGACAGCCAGGGGGATTTGGGATCTGGGATCAGGGACAGGACCAGAGGGAACAGTCCCAGGCTGGGCCAGGGGAGCTCAGGGGGGTCAGCAGCAGGAATTTCCCCATGGAAAGGGTGGGCAGGGATTGGGAGTGCCCAGGGAGGGTTGGATCCCCATCCCTGGAGTGTCCCGGGAATTCCTGGAGGATTCTGAGTGCTCTGGACAAGGTGGGGATGGGCACAGGGTGGATTCCGTGATCCTGGAGGGCTTTTCCAACCCAAAGGATTCTGTGGCTCTGTGAGTGTTGCTCTCCTGTGCAGACACAGGCTCAAACCCCGCTGAAATCTGAGCACTCCCTGTCTCCATCCCACCAAGGGTTGGTCATTAACCTCCCTGGCTGCCTCTGGAAATGGACCACACGTGTATTCTGTGCTGAGCATTTCTGGGAATAAGGTTCATCATTAACCACCCAGCTGCTCCTGTGTCCTTTTCGAGCTGCTGCTTCTTTCCCAGGCTGTTGTGGGACAGTGCGAGGTGTCCCTTGGATGGAGGGATGAGCCTTAAGGTCTCTTGCAGCCCAAACCCTCCTGTGATTCTGTGATTTTGTTCCATTTGGGAGTTAATAAAGCAGCCTTGTCCGTGGTGTGGCTGCTGTGCTGAGTGTGCTGGGCCACGTCTGTCCCGTTCCCCAGCAGTCCCCACACACTTGGTGCCACTCTGGGGTGGCTGCACAGGGTGATGGATCCGTGCCTGGCCTGAGCTCGGTGTCACTGTGAGCTCGGAGCCACACAGCAGGATTGGATTGGGACACAAAGCAGGGCTTGAACCAAACCCAGAGTGCTGCTGGTTTGCTTTTCAGCCTTACAGTGGAAGAAACCCTGACCACTTCCAGTGTGAATCACAAAAGCAGGGCATGAAAATACTTTCAGCTCTTCTTTACTCACTAACTTCAAGTTTTTAAAGCCCATTCCCATTTTTGTACAGCTCAGCCCATGGAAGTTGCCAGAGGAATGCATCTCCTGAGCACTTGCCAGCTGGAAAACAAACCCCAATTCTTTGAGTGATGTAAACCAGTGCTGGGCTCTTGCTGTAGGTCTTACAACACTGCCTGCGACGTGACTTGTTTTGTTTACAAACTCCCACAAAGTGTTGCAATTCAGCTCTAAAAATAGAAAATAGTTTTATTTATCCCAGAGCCGTTGCTGTCACAGCTCTCAGCCACACCAGTCCTGTTGTCTCCAAGTGCTGCTGCATGTCCCTTTGGCAAAGGATAATTAAACCACAGAGCAGGGAACAGGCAGGAGGAACACAACACTGGTGATCCACAAATATAGGAACACATTTCTAAGAAATCTGGTTAGCAGTCACGTACTTCTTGTCCTGCACAGTTGTGAGCTTTGCATGGAGGGAAAATGAAGATTTTCAAAGGAAGTTCCAGATATTTAGCTATTGTTTAAGGGGGAAAAAACCCCCAGACCCTCCTTTCTAAAAGTGAAATTGTGCTCCAGGGTAGGTTTCTGCTTCCCAGCCCTGCACTCAGACCACTCTGTCATTCCTGTCAGCAGTTCATGGATATACACTGGGAACTGTTCCCAGTGGCCTTCACTGTTTCTCATGTCAGGAAGACACAAAACCAAACAAATATGCCCTGTATTCTATTTGCTTGTGGAGAACTTTGTGGTGTGGGGCTGTTAGAAGTACCTTGTACCCAAATGCATTTATTTTATGTGTATTTGTGACTCATTTCTGACAGAAAGGGGAATTTTCAGTGGGCGAGTGAATATTGCCAATGGGTATTTCCTCAGGTGTGAGGAGCAGTGGGATGCAGCACTCTGGGGGTCACAGACCTGTTTTATATCCGTGTGTTTTATTCCTCAAATCGAACCTTACAGGGCCTTGGAACAGCAGCTGCCTTTTCCCACCCTCCCAGCACTGCCAATGACTCCAGAGCACGCTGGTACCCAGGGATGCTGTTCCTGTCACAGCTTCACCCCAATGCCTGCAGTCCCACAGCTCTGGGATTCCATAGGACATGGAGCTGCTGCCGTGAGTCCAGAGGAGCCCCCTGCTCTGGAGCCAGGCTGGGAGAGCTGGGAATGTTCACCTGGACAGGAGAAAGATCCAGGGAGAGCTCAGAGCCCTTCCAGAGCCTAAAGGGGCTCCAGGAGAGCTGGAGAGGGACTGGGGACAAGGGATGGAGGGACAGGACACAGGGAATGGCTTTAAGCTGACAATGGGTAGATTTGGGTGGGATTTGGGGCAGGAATTGTTCCCTGGCAGGGTGGGGATGGAATTCCCAGATTTGCTGTGGCTGCCCCTGGATCCCTGGCAGTGCCCAAGGCCGGGTTGGACATTGGGACAGTGGGAGGTGTCCCTGCCATGGCTGGGGTGGCACTGGGTGGGATTTAAGCTTTGCGTTCCTCTCCGAGCTGGAAGTGCCGATCTGAGCTGGAAGTGCCGATCCTGGCAGGAGCGCGAGTCCAGCAGCGGGATGGGAAAGGAGGGATCTGGGATCAGGAGCGGTGCTGGGATCGGGAAGGGAGGGCTCGGGATCCAACAGCAATTCCTGGCTCAGGAGGGACGGCTCTGGATCCAGCACGGTTCTGGAATCAGGAGGGAGGGCTCTGGAATCAGGAGCAGTGCCTGGCTCGGAAGGGAGGGCTCTGGATCCAGCATCGCTCTGAGATCAGGAGGGAGGGCTCTGGATCCAGCAGCAATTCCTGGCTCAGGAGGGAGGGCTCTGGATCCAGCAGCAATTCCCGGCTCAGGAGGGAGGGCTCTGGATCCAGCAGCAATTCCTGGCTCAGGAGGGAGGGCTCTGGATCCAGCAGCAATTCCTGGCTCAGGAGGGAGGGCTCTGGATCCAGCAGCAATTCCCGGCTCAGGAGGGAGGGCTCTGGATCCAGCATCGCGCTGACGCGCTGCCGGGCTGCAGTGGCTCCGCAATGGCTGAGCCCGCCGGCGCTGAGCTCATCCCGCAGCTCATCCCGCAGCCTGCCGGGCACTCCTGCCCTTAGCCCTGCTCCGATCCGCCTCGGGAGGACGCGGTGAGCACATTTTACTCTACGCTTGGGGGGATTTTAGTGTTTTTTATTTTATTTTCCTTCTCTGTCCTCTCAGTGCTTCCCTGGACCAATCGATGCATCACTCCCCATCTGATCCCCCGGTACGGAGGACAGAGAGGGAAAACAGGAGCTTACGCAGCAGGGACGGATTCATTTTTATCCCTTTGCAATGTGAATCGTAAAAATCGCTTTAAATGCGTCTGCTGGAGCAGCCTACAGGTTTTATCTGGAGTGCAGTGCAGGCAGGAGCTCCCTCCGTGTGCGGCATGAGGGAGCGAGATTTCTGATTACCTGTGCTCCTTAATTAGTGCCTACCTGTGCTCCTTAATTAGTGCCTGCCCGTGTTCCTTCATTAGTGCCTGCCCGTGCTTATTAATCAGTGCTTACCTGTGTAATGTATCCATAAATATGGACGTGATGTGTGATTGACAGACGGATGGATGGATAGATAGATAGATAAATAAATAAATAGATAGATAAATAAATAAATAGAAAGGCAGATTTGTTGCACATTTGCTGCTGCCTAAAGGCCTTGCAGGCTCTGTTTTCAGACGTGCTGTTTGGCGTTCTGTGTTTGAGGTTATTTCCCCCGTTCTCCCTCCGGGGTGGATGTAACCGTGGCTCTGATTGGCAAAGCTTGGCTCTGGATGCCAGGAAGGGGATGGCTCTGCCTGGCACCGGCGCCCGGCTCACCCTCCTGCTCCGTTTATTCCTCGGGATTTCATGGAGTGGCTGTGGTGTGCGATGCAGTGGAAGCGCCAGGGTCAGTGCTTGCTGCTCCATCTCCTCTGCAGCTGTAGCTGTTGCTGTTTGGGGCAGCACACGCCCCGATGAATTGCTGTGACCAATAATCTGTGTCTGTGCTCAGCGAGGAGCTGATGTTGGGCATTTCCTGTTTGCTGAACTCACAACTGCTTCCCATGGCAGCCCTGTGCCCACCGGGAATTCATCCCTGCCAGTGCCCAAGGCCAGGCTGGATGGGGCAGGGAGCACCTGGTAGGTGTCCCTGTCCATGGGAGGGGAGCAATGGAGGAGCTTTAAGGTCCCTCACAACCCAAACCAGTCCGGGCTTTTGATCCTATTCTGTGCTATTTAACCTAAAAAAGAGAAAATTCTTTTCTTTTTCTTTCCCAGCTGGTTGCTCCCTCAGTCATTTTAAATGTGATTTATCTCATCTAGATTCCTTTTCTGTTCAGCTCATGGGATGCCTCTACTGACACTGCTAAAAATGGAGACAGAAATTAGAAAACACATTGGAGTGGGGTTGACTTCTGCCTGTTATTTCACACGTTGTGATACAGCCAGAGAAATGTGTGTAGCACAAAATAATAATTTCCTGGCAAGAAAGACTCACAGCTGTCAGCCTGGGCTCTCAGCTGACATCCTTAAGCTGCCACCTCTCTGCTCTTGGGCTCCTCTCTCTGTGTGAGGGTTTGCTGGGTGTTTGATATGTGCTCAGAGACTGAAACTTTCCCAGGGACTGCTGGGTTACCTGGCTTTGTAGTGGAATTTCTGCCTGGTTGGTGTTGGCAGCTTCGTGACTCAAACCCCCTTGTTCTTCACCTGCAAATATCAGACTGGTAGGAATTTTGGTGTTTGCAGAGGTGATTAAAAGGCCAATGGCACCAGCATTTGTCATTTGTCACCAGGGTCCTGATGGAGAGAACAGCACCCCACTTGAACAGGGCTTTAAAGAACGTGCTGAAGGCTCTTGGGTTGTCTTGACAAATACCAGTCTGGGATATATTTGTGGAACTGTGTGCCTGTAAATCCCTCCCTTGGTTATGCTCAGTTGTCAACACCTCCCACGTGGTGAAGTTCCACCAAGTTTCCCCGTGCACTGTCAGTTTACATGAAGAGTAAAACTTTGCTTCACTTTTTTTTTTCCCCCCTAAAATGCATCTCTAAAATATTACTTTTTATTGCAGATGGCTTGAATTCAAAGTAGCACCAGCAGATGAATGTTAACAAGTGAAGGCCTTTAAATAATGATCTCTAACATTTTCCCTGAAAACCTGTGTTCTCAGCTTGTCACCTTCTGTGCTGCAGCTCTTCATGTATGATCAGGAACAGGGACTCAGCTTAAACGGAAAAATAATTTTGAAAGCAAGTCCTAAACATTTGACACATCCTGTTTGACTGGGATGTAGGATTTGAACCCATCCAATCACTCTGGGAGCGAGATTCTAACAGCACTGAACAATTTTAAGACACATAACAGCATTTGTACGAATATATTTTAAGGTAAAAGCAGACAAATATTAGTCAGTACTACAGAAATCCCAGTGAAATCGCTTGTGGGATCCTTTATTTGTGTCTTTATTTGCTCACAGTGGTCCAGGAGCATGAACCTGCAAAGGAGAGGAGAGCTTCCTTCTGCCCAGAGCAGGGAGTGCTGGCTGCTGCAGTGGCAAAACGCTGATCCATTTCCAGCAATCATTTAACCTGGAAAGCAAATTCCTGGATTTCCTTTGCAAGTGCAGCCAAATGTGCCATGCCCATATAAACCCCCAAAGGTCTCAGGAGCTGCATGGAATTCTGCAGAAATGACTCTGATGGGGCATGACATGGTGGCAGATGTTTGGAAATCTCCTCACTCCCGTGCAGCCCCACAGGGGTTTGTTATTCATTTCTGGCGCAGAACCCAGAGGAGGATTCAATGGATTTCATCTGTGGGGCAGGGGCAGTGCCTGGGGAGGCACAGCTGGAAAGGTTTGGGGGAATGTCTGCAGGAGAAATGGGTTTCCCCAGACACAGGCCAGCAGCAGGGTGTGCAGCCTTGGCTTTCCTAAAATCCCGGAGATCCTGGAGCCATTGCACTGCTGCTGTGGTCACTCGACCTTGGCAAGGTCGTGGCCCACAGAGACTCTGTGAAAGGGTCACTAAGCTGCAGGAGTGACTTTTCCCTGCCCTCACCTCGTGTCCTGGCTCTGTTTCCCTGTCGGTGGCTCCAGCTCAGCAGGGAGGGGCTGTGGGCTCAGCTTTGACCCCGCAGCTCTCCCACACTCCCTGGGATGGGATCATGGGCAGGGGGCTGGGACTTCACAGCCTGGGGCTGTGCTTGGGTAATTGACCCCAACGTGTGGATGAACCAAAACTAATCGAAGTGTAAACACTCATGACTGGGATCCCTCTCAGGTTTGATTTGGGTGCAGCCCCGGCCGGGCTCTTGCACCGCCCAAGGTGAATCCTTTCAATAAATTCCTATTTTATTCCTTTTGCTCTGCCCAGTCTCCGTTCCAGCTCAGCCTTTCCAGGCATCACAATCGTGGATGGTCTGGGTTGGGAGGGTCCCATTCCTGTCACCGTGCAGGTTTTACCCTCAGTGCAGCGAGTGCTGAGCCCTCCAGGCCCTCACAAATGTGTCACTGTCTCGGTTGTTGTCTCCTCGTGAGCAGAGGGCTGCGAGGGAGCTCGGGGAGAAAAGCTCTGTGTGAAATGTCACATTTGGCAGCCTTGCAGCCCCTCTCCAGAAAGTTTCATTTGGAGGCTGAAATATTTGTAATATTCTTGCTGGGATACAGGATTTGCTTTGGTTTGTTTTTAAAAATTGCAACACATCGGCTTTGAAGATGAAGCTTGGAATGTTATGTTTGTTATAAACATTTATCGGATCAGGGCAGGAGTCACTGGCCACAGCGGCAGGTTTGGTTGCCCTCGGGGCTGTGCTCGTTGTCAGTGTCGCTGTCCATGGTCCCCGCTGCGCTCCGGTCCCCTCTGAGCGCCGGGCTCGGGGAATCCTCGTGCTGGGTCTGTCATACACTGCAAGGGTCCGGCAGGAAAAGTGATTTCTTTGATGTGTAGTATAATAAGCAGCTGGAAAAGACTCAATGGTCAAAATGTATCCGTTCTATCCCAGCTAATGCCTGCAGTGGTTAAAAGCCTTTTCTCTGCAATCAGAATGCCTTTGGGATTTCTCCTGTGGCTACTAATGACTAATTAAAAACTTGCTGTACTGGTAGGTCCCAACTTTTCCCTGCACATTCCCAGCTGTCACTGAAGGAGCTGGGCTGGATTTGGGGTTTGTGAGCAACACAGTCAGACACAAATCAAAACCAGCCTTTGGAACAAGGGGAGCCCTTTGGGTTTCGTTTTCTCTCCTTTCCTGAATACACAGCTGGTTCCTGAATTTGCACACGCAGAAATTCCAATTCCACGTATTGCAGATCCCAGTTTACAGGGACCAGCCCAGCTCTGCCGAGGCTCTGGGCTTGGCTGGTTTGCAGAGTTGCAGTGGGAGGGGATGTCATTAGGATTTATTCCCTTAGGATACACTCGGGCACAGCTGGAGTTCCAGGAGCTGTTGCTTGGTAGGTGCCCCTGTTACCTGTCAGTCACCCAGCAGGGCCAGCAGCCTGACCTGGCTCCAGGCTGAGGGAGCTCTGCCAGGCAACCCTTCCTAAACAAAGGCAATTTCTTTACTTTCCTTAGTCTGAAAATGTTTTTATTAATTCCTCTCTTACTAAAATATCAGTGTGTGTCCTAGCTCTGACATGGTTTTGGCCTGATAAGATTTTACAACCACAAATCAAGTGAAAAAACAAAGTGGAGAAACAAGCAATGCAGCAAATAGGATGTGTCGTGGATATGAAGAGGAATGGAAAAGTCAGGAATGCTCAAAGCCTTCCTGGAGCTGTCCTGCAGGAAATAAGAGGAGGGTAAGGATGGAGACAGGAAAAGCAGGGGCACAGGGATGGGGAGAGTCACTAATTAGCATAAATAATTAGCTTAAAGAGCAGGAGCAGACAAACACAAACGTGGTCTTTTTCCCTCAAAGCTGTTTTTTGGTGTTTGGGGAGTTTGGGGGGGCAGGGAGGGTTGGGTGTTTTTTGTAAATATTTAGTTTGTTCCAGGGGAGAATATGAAATGGGAGTGTGTGCAGTGAGTGTCCTCAGCAGGGCCCAGTGCCCAGCAGGATCCCAGACTGGGTTGGCTGGGAAGGGACCCTAAAGCTCCTGGCTCTGTTCCACCTCCTGCCATGGGCAGGGACACCTTGCACTGTCCCAGGTCACCCCCAGCCTGTCCAGCCTGGCCCTGGAAGGCAGGAGAGGCTCAGACTCAGCCTGGTATTGGCAGAGGTGGCACGATGGGAACGTGAACAAACACCAAGCTCAATAAAGGACTTGTACAAGTTTGGGGAAAAGCCTTAGTGTAAAGCTTTTCTCTGCTCCTTTCCCTGTAAATCCCCTGCCATTATGGTGTGAGGTTCTTTTCCCTCCAAGAGTTGAGCTGAGGTTTGGATATGTTTCACTGTGAGAGCAGTAACAGTTCTGTGAGGGGAACACGTTGGTTAACTCGGTGTTCTGCATAAACATGTGAAAGTAAAGAGAAATAAATGCTCTGCTAAAAATACCATTGCTGTCGTTTAAAAAGAAGCCAGCCAGCAGCTGAATCTGAGACTGGGGAGTATTCCACAGGCACCAATGTTTCCTTTTCTGCCTCCATTTCCGTGCCAGTCAGCACGGGGGTGTCAGGAGGGTCAGTGAGCTGGGAGCAGACGGAGCTGCTGGGGAGGGATGTGTGCACAGACAGGGATGTGCTCCTGCATCCCCAAACCACAGCGAAGGGAGCACAGCTCCAGGGGCTGTCAGAACAGCAGCTGCACCTTTGGGATGGGGTTGGGAGGCGTTGTTGTCCTGAATGGCACGGGCTGAGTCAGTCCCCAGTGAGCCCTGGCTGTGAGAGAGGTGTCCCAGGTTCACTGAGGGGTGCTGGGCTCGTGGCTTCAGGAACATGATTTTGTACCTGCTTATTTCATGTTAGTGAAATGGCTTCAGGAACATGATTTCGTGCCTGCTTATTTCATGTTAGTGAAATGGCTTCAGGAACATGGTTTCGTGCCTGCTTATTTCATGTTAGTGAAATGACTTCAGGAACATGATTTCGTGCCTGTTTATTTCATGTTAGTGAAATGGCTTCAGGAACATGATTTCGTGCCTGCTTATTTCATGTTAGTGAAATGGCTTTAGGAACATGATTTCGTGCCTGCTTATTTCATGTTAGTGAAATGGCTTCAGGAACATGATTTTGTAACTGCTTATTTCATGTTAGTGAAATGACTTCAGGAACATGATTTCGTGCCTGCTTATTTCATGTTAGTGAAATGGCTTTAGGAACATGATTTCGTGCCTGCTTATTTCATATTAATGAGAATCATCTATTTAAAGTAACTTGTGTGCAAGCTTAGGTCCTTCCAGTTTCCCTGGAGTTCTGAATTCCAAGCCAGCTTGACTCACATGGAGTAAAATTTTTTGAGATTTTTTTTTCATGCTCTTTATCACCTCAATCAGTTTTGTTACATCTAAATCGAGGCCATCAGCCATGCAGGACTGGTAGGATTCATTTGTTACCCCAGTTGTTCTTTCATTGCTGTTGTTTTCTAGTTGTTCATTTCTAGGGCTGGGTCGTGTCCTGCCCAGTAAAGCTGTATGGAGCATCAGAAATGTGAAGTGAAAACCTGACTGGGCCGAGATCAGAGCCAGATCAGAGCCTGGTGTCATTTCCTCTGCAGCCCCCGAAGGTCCCTGGTTCCCAAGGATGCCTCAGTGCAGCGAGTGCTGAGCCCTCCAGGCCCTCACAAATGTGTCACTGTCTCGGTTGTTGTCTCCTCGTGAGCAGAGGGCTGCGAGGGAGCTCAGGGAGAAAAGCTCTGTGTGAAATGTCACATTTGGCAGCCTTGCAGCCCCTCTCCAGAAAGTTTCATTTGGAGGCTGAATTATTTGTAATATTCTTGCTGGGATACAGGATTTGTTTTGGTTTTTAAAAAAAAAAATTGCAACACATCGACTTTGAAGATGAAGCATAAAAATTATTTTTAGCATTTGCTGCTAAGTCATCAGAGATGATAAAGGAGAAAGAACAACATTTATAGCTCCCTTCTCTTTGGCAACAGCAGAAAAACCCCATCCTCCTTCCTGGCTGAGTAAGGAGATTTCCTCAAAATTGATCCCAAATCCCCCCCATCCCACCCCAGCCATGGCAGGGACACCTCCCACTGTCCCAATGTCCAGCCTGGCCTTGGGCACTGCCAGGGATCCAGGGGCAGCCACAGCAAAGCTGGGAATTCCATCCCCACCCTGCCAGGGAACAATTCCTGCCCCAAATCCCATCCAAATCTACCCATTGTCAGCTTAAATCCATTCCCTGTGTCCTGCCCCTCCATCCCTTGTCCCCAGTCCCTCTCCAGCTCTCCTGGAGCCCCTTTAGGCTCTGGAAGGGCTCTGAGCTCTCCCTGGATCCTTCTCCTCTCCAGGTGAACATTCCCAGCTCTCCCAGCCCAGAGCAGAGGGGCTCCAGTTTCAAAGTAGGGCTTTAAAATTCTTGATTTTAATGAAACATAAATGCTTCTAAAAATTCAGATGCCATTCTAAAACATTTCTGTTTCGTTTTTGACAGCATCTCAATTTTTCATCGTAATGTTTTGATTGAAATGATTGAGAAATAAATCCATCGCCAAAAAAATGCTCCAGGCAGCAAAGTTCACCCCAGCAGCTGTGGGAGGTTTGGAGTGCCCGTCCCTGGAGGTGTCCAAGGAGGGCCTGGAGGTGACACCCAGGGCTCTGGGGACAAGGTGGGGATGGCACAGGCTGGACTCGATGGGCTTGGACTCTTTGCCAAGCTGGACAATCCTGTGACCCCGCGTGTCAGACACTGCCCTGTGCTGCAGCCTGGGAGCCTCGGGCACTGCTGTGCAGCAGTCACTGCCCTTTTCTTTAAAAAAGGAAAAGGAAGAGCAGCGGGTTTGGCCTCCATGGCAACAGCAGCAGCTCCAGGCTGTGCTCAGCTCTCAGCCCTGCCTGGGGAAGCTGCTCCTGAGGATGGGTTTGTTCCCAAAATCTCTTTGGCTACAAACCCTTTGCCAGTGAGGAGAGTCGTGTTTCCCTAACCCAGCTAGCAGGGGGATGTGTCACTGTGCAGGGGCTGAGGGAACGCTCTGGGATCCTGCAGGAGAACCCCAGGGGAGCCCTGGCCCCGGTGTAAAAGGACAGGGCAAACTCTGAGCTCTGAAAGCCTCTGCTCAGCTCAAAACATTTCATTTCTTTCATTCCCATTCCCTCCGGTTTATTTCCCACTCCGTTGGAAGGTTCCCAGCCCTTGGCATGGCTTGGGAGTGCCCAAGGCCAGGCTGGACATTGGGAACAACCTGGGGTGGTGGAAGGTGTCCCTGCCATGGCAGCAGGGAGTGAGAGGAGCTTTAAATTCCCTTTGAACCTAAACCAAGCTGGGATTTGAAGGATTTAACAAATACAAGAGTCAGACTGCTGAAAGAAATGGCTGAGCGTGAGAGGGAGAGTTACAGCCTTTCCTGGGTCCGTGTCCCCTCCCAGAGGTGTTGTGGTGTGTCCTCAGGGGCAGTCTGGTGGGTTCTGCCCTTGCCTGCTGCCCCCCTTCCCTTTGGAGCCCGGCCCTGGCTGGCAGCTGTAGCTCTGGCAGCAGGAGCACAGCCGTGCTCTCCCGGGGCTTTGGAGGCTCTTTGAAATTGGGATTCTCTAGTGCTTCAGGCTAATATTGATTTTTTTTTCCTGTTTTTATTACTTCTTATTCAAGTATTCACCTCATGTCTCCTGCATGACATGAAAATTTCATTCTTCTGCTTTCTTACTCATTCACTCACTGAATCCATTCTAAAACTCTCAACTGCACCTTGTATTTCTCTTTTTAAAGAAGATGCTGTTCATTGTTTCACACCTGAAAACGTGAACCTGCTGGTCTCTAATATTTTAGTGGTTTGAACAGATTAATGTCTGCAGAGATGTCAGAATTCTGTATGTTTCTCTTCTATGTCTTCTGTATCTCTTCTGCACCAGCTTTTGGCTGCTGCTGCAGCACCCTGTATCTCAAAACCTGATGGTCAGAGGCTCTGTAACCTTGAGGGCTTTGTTAAAGCCATGGAAATTTGCAGGATGTGTTTGGGTGCCAGCACAGGAAGGAAAACAAGACAGTCCTTTTATGTAAATGGCTTCTGCATTCTTGCTTCTAATTAAAAAATCGAAGGGCAAAGCTTTCTGTAATTAAAGGACGTGTTTGCTAATTTGTCACAGGCTGGATTTTGGAGCACTTCTGGTTGGATAATTCTGGAAGTAACTTCCAGCTTCCCCTCTCCATAGGAGCAGGATCATTGTCCTTTGTCCTGCTCAGAACTGCCACGGGCAGAACTGCCACGGGCGGGGGCTTCTTGGGCAGGGGCTCCTGTTCCCATTCCCGTTCCCATCCCCGTTTCCCATCCCCATTCCCATTCCCATTCCCCATCCCCATCCCCATCCCCATCCCCATTACCATTCCTGTTCCCATTTCTGGTCCCATTCCCATACCCATTCCCATTCCCATTCCCATTCCCATCCCCGTTCCCATCCCCGTTCCCATACCCATTCCCATTACCATTCCTGTTCCCATTTCTGGTCCCATTCCCATTCCCATCCCCGTTCCCATCCCCGTTCCCATCCCCGTTCCCATCCCCGTTCCCATCCCCGTTCCCATCCCCATCCCCATCCCCATCCCCATCTCCATCCCCGTCCCCGTTCCCGTTCCCGTTCCCGTCCCCGTTCCCGTTCCTGCTCAGCGCCGCTCCCAGGCTGTGATGTCCGGCTCGAGCAGCGAGTTCCCAGGCTGGCACTGAGATTCCCCTTTTCCTTTTCCTTTTCCTTTTCCTTTTCCTTTTCCTTTTCCTTTTCCTTTTCCTTTTCCTTTTCCTTTTCCTTTTCCTTTTCCTTTTCCTTTTCCTTTTCCTTTTCCTTTTTTTTCCTTTTCCTTTTCCTTTTCCTTTCCAATGCGGCGCAGGTGGAGCCCGCCAGTCTCTCCCTGCTCGCCCAGCCCGGTTCCCACGCAGGATTCGCATTTGATTTTTTTTCCCCAAGAAAGCGTTTCCTGTCGTAACGTAACCAGATGGGGAGGGTTCAGTGGGAACACCTCGGGAGAGGCTGGCGGAGCGGTGGATGCAGGAAGCAGATCCTCCCCGTACCATCGGCACGCTTTGGTAAGTTCCATGTGAAAAGCCCAAAGCTGCTCCGATTGCTGAGTCACTCGCAGCCGCTCGGGGCTGGAGCAGGGACGAGCCGGGAGCGGCCGCGCCGGAGCCGAGGTGAGCGCGGGCGGCCCGGGAGCTGCCCCGGTGCTTTTCTCGCCCCAGATGATTTTTTAAATCTCATTAAAGTGCTCTGCAAGTTGCATTCCGTCTGTGCGGATGTGCAGCGGCTCGGAGGGAGGGGGTGGCACGGCTGTGCCCAGGCGGATGCGGGAACATCGCGGGCACATCCCGGGCACATCCCGGCACATCCCGGCCACATCCCGGCCACATCCCGGCACATCCCGGGCACATCCCGGCCACATCGCGGGCACATCCCGGGCACATCCCGGGCACATCCCGGCACATCCCGGGCACATCCCGGGCACATCCCGGCACATCCCGGCCACATCCCGGCTACATCCCGGCCACATCCCGGCCACATCCCGGCCACATCCCGGCACATCCCGGCACATCGCGGCCACATCCCGGCACATCCCGGGCACATCCCGGGCACATCCCGGCACATCCCGGCCACATCCCGGCACATCCCGGCCACATCCTGGGCACATCGCGGGCACATCCCCGGCACATCCCCGGCACATCCCGGGCACATCGCGGGCACATCCCGGCACATCCCGGCACATCCCGGCCACATCGCAGGACACGGAGCGGTGCGGGCGGTGCCGCTGGCTCGGGATGCGCGTCCCGGGTGGGAGCGAGCCCTGCCCGGGCTGGCAGGTCCGGAGGGGCCCGGAGGGGCCGGAGAGCCCTGCCCGGTGCCAAGGGCAGTTCTGCCGGTGCCGATGCCAGGCAGGCGGAGCTCCTGCCGGTGCCGGTACCGGGGCCGCTTTCCCGGAGCCGATCTGTCGGTGTCGGTGCTGCTCTGCCGGGGCCGCTCTCCTGGTGCCGCTCTCCCGTCCCCGCTCTCCCATTCCCGGCTCTCCCCGTTCCCCCTGTCCCGTTCCCCCTGTCCCGTTCCCGGCTCTCCCCGTCCCCCCTGTCCCGTTCCCGGCTCTCCTCGCCGCTCCAAGCCCCTCTGCAGCCGAGGCCGGGGCTGCTCCTGCTCTTGTCCCGGGGTTCGTGTGCTGCAGCCCGGCAGCTCCGTCTGTGTCTCCGTGCTGATTCCCGGCCTGGCTGCTCCCTGGAGCTGTTTTATCTCCTCGCTCCCGCAGAGCTGGGTGTCACATCCAGAGGAATTTGTACACGGAGGAGGGAGCTGGGATTGCTGTAGGAAAGGCAGGAGGGCTCCCTTAGAGCAGAGAGGCTGCAGGCAGGACAGGGCCACAGGAGCATCTCCTGAGCACCAGTAAAATGTAGCGTTTGACACCTGAAAGTAATTCTAGTTCTGTTGAAATGCTGTCAGATATGTATTATGCAGACAGAAAAATGCTCTTGGGCTGCTATTTCCAGTGCATCATTTCCATTGCAGGTTTGTTTTTTAAAGCAGATCTGGAGTTGTTATTATTGTTAGACATGTTTCCCTTGTACTTTTTAATAAGCTTTTTAAAAGTTATAAAAGCTCAGTATCTTTAGGAGCTGTCACGTTGCTGACTGTGGGTCACCCCCAGCTGCCATCACTGTGGAGGGATGGAGCACAACCATGGAATCACAGAATCACAGAACTGATAAGGCTAAAAACCCTTGATGATCATTGAACCCAACTCTTGACCCACACCACCACCGTGTTCACCCCTAAACCATGTCCCCAGGTGCCACCTCTGCATTTTTTGAACATTTCCAGCCATGGTGACTCCACCACTGCCCTTGGCAGGAATGGACAACCCTTCCTGTGTAGAAATTTTCCCTGATCTTCAACCCAAACCTCCCCTGGTGCGACTTGAGGCAGCTTGCTCTCATCCTGAGGAGTTCAGTGGGGCCTCTCCTCCCACTCCTGAGCCCCTGGGCTCCTTCCCTCCCCTCCTGCCCAGCAGGGCTCTCCCAGCTGGGTCTGTCCCCTTCTGCTCTTTGCACCAAGCAAGGCCAAAGCAGGAGCTGGGATTTCAATACAGAAATAAATAAGTGGGAAGGACAATGCCCTCCCCAAAGGCAGAGTGCAGACACCAGGGAGTGCCAGTCCTGCCTGCTGCAGGCCAGGGGGGATGGGATAATGGGATGGGATAATGGGATGGGATGGGATGGGATGGGATGGGATGGGATGGGATAGGATGGGATGGGATGGGATGGGATGGGATGGGATGGGATGGGATGGGATGGGATAGGATAGGATAGGATAGGATAGGATAGGATAGGATAGGATAGGATAGGATATAGGATAGGATAGGATAGGATAAGGATAGGATAGGATAGGATAGGATAGGATAGGATAGGATAGGATAGGATAGGATAGGATAGGATAGGATAGGATAGGATAGGATAGGATAGGATAGGATAGGATAGGATAGGATAGGATAGGATAGGATAGGATAGGATAGGATAGGATAGGATAGGATAGGATAGGATAGGATAGGATAGGATAGGATAGGATAGGAAAGGATAGAAGGGCTGATCTGTGGTGGCTGCTCTGTTTCTGCGCTGCCTCCAGCACCAGGGACTCAGCTCCTGCTTTTTCCTCCCCTGTTTGACCCCAGGAGCGATGGGCAACTGCTCCCAGGGTTTGTGGTGTGTGATCCCAAGTGGAAGATTGATCTTCCCACTGGAAAAATCATCTCATTTCCTGCCAGTGCCCACAGGGTGGTTTCTTGTTCTTGCATTAGTACAAAAAAGTAACTGAAACATCCTTTTCACCTACACAGTATCAATCATTTAATAACTTCCTGTTCAATGCCCCTTCCAAAACATCCCAGATCCTGACTCTTTTGTTACCTGGTCGCCCCTATTATGTTTCATTTAGGAGCATTGCAGTGGATTAATGAGTGCCTATCATCATATAATGCTTCTCCTCTGCTTTCACATCTCCTGCCACTGTAATACCTTATTTACATTGCTGTGTGCACAACAGATGTCCTCAGTGATGCCTTGATCTTTCCTCCTAAATCTCTGTGTGCAGGATATGTCAAATTGTATTTTTTAAATGTAGATTATCTTGTACTTTCACAGATTGAATTTCATGTTGCTAAGTTACCTGTTTTTTCTAGTTTGAGGTTATTGGGGTTTTTTTTCTTCCTTTTGCCTGCCTTGTCCTCTTTCCTGATTGACCTACATAATCCTCTGTTATCAGCAGGTTTTTATGTGCTGCCCTTTCCTCTTTAGCAGGTCACCAGAGCACCAGGCAGTGCCAGCCCAGCTCTGGGGCAGCTCCCAGCTGGGAATCTCCTCCCTGGAGTAGGAACCCCCTTGTAGCGATCCCCCACCCGTGGCTGGAGTTTGTTACACATCAGGCCCCTCTCAGGGGTGCACAGGGTGATTGTGGGGTGCCCTGGCTGGTCCCTGGGGGTCCCACCCAGCTCAGACATTCTGTGATTCCGCAGCTCCTGAGCAGGTAATCACAGGAATGTTTGACCCCGAGGTGTCCTTGTGAAGCTGAGATCCAGATTTCCATCCTCAGCTCCCCGTCACCTTTGGGTGCCAGCATTCACTGAGGTCACTCTGCTGCCCCAAGCACAGCTCAGGTTTCTCAGCCCCTCTGCGTTCTGGGCAGGGGCTGCACACTCCCCTGGGTGTGATGATCTGTAGGAATGTGCATTGTTTGCATTCAGAGCAGCCACAGCCATCGCTGCTCCTGGTGCTGCCCCTCCAGGAGCTCCCAGAGCAAACCCTGCCTGGGCTGGGGATTCATCCCAGCCTGGAGCATCCCTGCAGCTCCCAGAGCTCCCAGTGCAAACCCTGCCTGGGCTGGGGACTCATCCCGGCCTGGAGCATCCCTGCAGCTCCCAGAGCCTCCCTCAGTGCAAACCCTGCCTGGGCTGGGGACTCATCCCGGCCTGGAGCATCCCTGCAGCTCCCAGAGCTCCCAGTGCAAACCCTGCCTGGGCTGGGGATTGATCCCAGCCTGGAGCATCCCTGCAGCTCCCAGAGCTCCCAGTGCAAACCCTGCCTGGGCTGGGGATTGATCCCAGCCTGCAGCATCCCTGCAGCTCCCAGAGCAAACCCTGCCTGGGCTGGGGACTCATCCCGGGCTGGAGCATCCCTGCAGCTCCCAGAGCCTCCCTCAGTGCAAATCCTGCCTGGGCTGGGGATTTATCCCGGCCTGGAGCATCCCTGCAGCTCCCAGAGCAGGATGAGGATCAGGCAGATGGACGCAGCCCCTTGGCTGAGGTTCAGCCACTTTCCCTGAAGGAGCAGGAGCAGAATGATGAAAGGCTGAGGATCCTGAACTCAAATCCCAGCTTACCCAGCTGCCACACTGACCCAGTGCCCAGGACAGGGCTGTGAAAGGAGCTGCTGCTGGCAATGTTTTCCCACATTTTATAGCACATCTCACACGGAAAAGCAGGGCTGGTGCTTTTCCTCATCATCTGCACAAGTCCTTGAGGGGGAGATTCCTGCAGGGCAGGGGTTTCCCCAAGAGGAGGCATCAGCCAGGAGATGCCACTTGGGAATGAGACACTTGGCCTCAGAACCCCAGGAAGGCAATGGCAGAGACCTAATGGAGAGCACAGGCACAGGCAGCTCTTGAAGTTCCTCTCCCCACCTCGCTTTTTTTTTTTTTTTTTAACTATTTGTTGTTAGTCTTGGTTTAAAAAAAAAGGTTACCGAGCTGTTGTGTTGAAAATAAGATTTTCCAGAGGGATAGATCACAGAATCCAGGAATAGTTTGAGTAGAAGGAGACCCCAAATCCCACCCATTCCACCCCTGCCATGACAGGGACACCTCCCACTGTCCCAGGTGCTCCAGCCCCAATGTCCAACCTGGCCTTGGAATGTGGGCAGCTTGTCCAGCCTGGGATCCTTGGAGCTGGAATGTTCAAGTGAGGGCGGAGCAGCCTTTTCTTCCCCTCAGCTCTGGGTCTGCCCTGGGGCAGGGAGCCCCCAGACCCCCCTCAGCTCCTCAGGGATGCTGCAGGGCAGTGGGGTCTGCACCAGGCAAACTCCGAGGGTTCCTGCAGCATTTCCAATCAAATCAGCTTTAAACAACCAGAGTGGAGCCGCAGATCCTCAGCCCTGTGCAGAGGTGAGGGCAGAGCCCTCCTGGCAGAGCCAAGGGCAGCAGCACGGGGTCACCTCCGTGCCTGGATGTCCCCATGGGCACGGGGCTTGGCCACACCAGTGCTCCCCACTGCTCTCTGAGCTCTCTCCCATGTGCCTGCAGCTTTTCCTTCCCTCCTGCTGCTCTCCTCCCCTCTGGGGCACACCAGCTTTCCTCTGCCAGGTTGGTCAGGGTTTCTGCCTCACCATTTTGCTCTTAGGATTTTATTCAATCATCTGCCAGGGGCTGCTTTTGTGATAAAATCCTTGTAATACGGATCTTTTCTTTAGAGTTGGAAATATTTATTTAGCTGGTGCCTCAAGGGGCTCCAAGAGAGCTGGAGAGGGACTTTGAGAAGGGGCTGGGGAAGGGGGGATGGCTCCCACTGCCACAGGCAGGGTTAGGAGGGATATTGGGCAGGAATTGTTCCCTGGCAGGGCGGGCAGGCTCAGGGTGCAGCTCCTGGATCCCGTTTTATCACATTCTGTGTTCTGAGCTCGTTTCCATCTCTGCACTGGGTCTCTCTCTTTACCTTCCCCAACAATGTCCGTGCTGGAAGCTCGCCCTGCTGAGAGCAGCAGTGGCTCTCAGATGCTCCAATGCCCCGGGATGTACCCAGAGCTCTCCTGATCTTCCCCAGGGACCCGCTGGGAGCACCCTGCAGGGCTGGCACCCATCCCACCAGAGCTCAGCTCATCCCTGCCCTGCTCCTGGGACAGCAATGGTGTTAACCCCTGGCCCAGGGGGTTCCAGCCCCTGTCAGCACATCCCAACCTCCCTGCAGCAGGGCATGCTCCTGCTTTCCCTAAATCTCCATTTATGTGCATTTCTGGCTGGTGTTTTATGTTTTTTGTCATCTGAGCCGAGGATCACGTTTGCCATTCAGTAACAGGGCAGAGGTGGGCTGGCTTTAGGGAGGAGACTCACAGCAAGTGTCACATAAAGGTCATTTAAACCAGGCTATTTAGCAATGAAAAATCAGGTTTGAAATAATCTGATCCTCAGTTGTGCAGGCTGCAGGAACAGCTTTTCACTGGAGCCTGGTGGACATCTCCCAACTGTTTGCATTTGGGAGATTAATCGACTTCCAATTCAAATTCTTGTCTGTTGCTGTGAAATGTCAATTTTTATCTTCATTTAGAGCTGGGCACACATTTACTGAGAAGTAAAACACACTGTCAAATAGAAATGTGATTTTTGGATAGTCTGGGGCTCCTACTCCCACCAGTGTCTTTTCCTGCTGCCCAGTCCCTCCCAGCTGAACTGAATGATGATGAGTCAGTCTGGAAATTATCCTTCATTCTGAAATCCAAAGCGCAATGGATTTGTTGCCACTGTTGAGTCTGTTATTTTTTCAAGCTAATTGATAAATTAAATAAATCCAAGAACTGGAAATCTTTTCTAAGAGCGTAGCAATTAAACCCTGCCTTTTCCACCCTCAAATCCAGCTGTGTTGTGTGTTGGTGCCGAGGAGGGCTGGAGAGGTAGCATTAAATAGTTATTTAGGGATGTTAATAACACGCTTAAAATGTTTCCATCAAGTGCTTTTGGCTCGTGCGATGCCATCTGTGTTACAGTCGATTTGCTTAATTACACAGGCAGGAATTCCTCGGGAGGAGGGGGGGCATTGCTCCAACAGCTTCTCTGTGAGCGACACAACGCGGGGACCCGCTGCTAAACTCGTGGAATTGCCTCTGGAATATATTCCTCACTAATAGCCCTCCCCAAAGTATGGGGAGTTGCTCCAGTTTAATGGATGATTTTATTGGAGTTTATTGCAGAAACTGCAGTGGGTTTTTGTAGCTTAAGTCTTGGGGGTTAGCTGAGAAAAAGGAGGAATCACTTTGCTACCTGCTCGCCTGTTTTTAATTAATTATTGCTCTTTCTGCAAATTACCCCTACCGGTGGTACAATTAAACAAATAATTAAGCAGGTGTCCTGCTTTGAAATGTCCCTGTTGGGATTTAGCAGCAATTGTGTCTGCCAGTACTGCCCTCGGAGCCTGTCCTGAGCCGGGACCCCCAGGATCATCCAGTGCCACCCCTGTCCGTGCCCAGACCCCCCAAAAATCCCACAAACCCCACCCTGGGCATCCCTGGAGCCTGGGCAGTGCCAGCACCTCTGGGGAAGAACCTTTCCCTAAAATCCAGCCTAACCCTGCCCTGGCCCAGCTCCAGCTGCTCCCTATAAACCCAAAGTAGTTTGATAATTCACACCCAGCTGTGGGTCCTATGGTCTGCACTTAAAGCCAAACCCCCAAAACCTGTGAGAAAGTTACAGGGAGGAAGCAGAGGATGGGATTTCTATCCGTGGGTGTGGCACAAACAGGACATTTCACACGTAAGGGGAGCCTGGAAGCTGCAAACGTGGAGCTCCCAAAGGACATGATCCACCCATCAATGGGTTAAAGCCAACAACGGTGGAAGGATTAATCTTTGAGGAAAAATTCGGGTCAGTCGGGATTTGACATGTGTCTGTTCCAGCTGCTGCTGGAATCGATCTAATCCTCAGCAAAACTTTGCCTGGACTTCCATCTGCAGAGAAGGCAGGGCTGGGCTGAGGGGTGGAATTATTTTGAGTCTGAAGCAGATATTATTTAATGAAGGATTGGTTTCAGAGTGTACCTCACACTGGGAAGTGTTGGTTGTTATTTATTTCCCTTCTGGACATGGTCACTGGCTCTACAGCAGCAGTTGTGTTAAATCTGCAGTGTGGGGACACTGCAGGAGCAGGGACGGGTCAGATGTGTCCCTTTGGATGTCTGGGGTGAGTCACCAATATTGCTTGTATTTAAAAAAAATATTTTATCAAATTAGTCTCAATCTAAACAGCACAGAGAAAAAAATCCTCATAGAGAGTCCAGGGCAGGGAATGGAGCTGGGAAGGGAATGGAGAATCCCTGAGGGAGCTGGGAAGGGAATGGAGAATTCCTGAGGGAGCTGGGAAGGGAATGGAGAATTCCTGAGGGAGCTGGGAAGGGAATGGAGAATTCCTGAGGGAGCTGGGAAGGGAATGGAGAATCCCTGAGGGAGCTGGGAAGGGAATGGAGAATTCCTGAGGGAGCTGGGAAGGGAATGGAGAATTCCTGAGGGAGCTGGGAAGGGAATGGAGAATCCCTGAGGGAGCTGGGAAGGGAATGGAGAATCCCTGAGGGAGCTGGGAAGGGAATGGAGAATCCCTGAGGGAGCTGGGAAGGGAATGGAGAATCCCTGAGGGAGCTGGGAAGGGAATGGAGAATTCCTGAGGGAGCTGGGAAGGGGCTCAGGCTGGAGAAAAGGAGGCTCAGGGGGGCCCTTGTGGCTCTGTACAACTCCCTGCCAGGAGGGGACAGCCGGGGGGATTTGGGATCTGGGAACAGGGACAGGAGCAGAGGGAACGGCCCCAGGCTGAGCCAGGGGAGCTCAGGGTGGATATTTGGGAATAATTTCCCCATGGAAAGGGTGGGCAGGGAGTGGGAGTGCCCAGGGAGGGTTGGATCCCCATCCCTGGAGTGTCCCAGCAATTCCTGGAGGATTCTGAGTGCTCTGGACAAGGTGGGGATGGGCACAGCCTGCCCTGGATGATCCTGGAGGGCTTTTCCAGCCTCAGGGATCCCAGGACTGGATCCTGTGGTTCTGAAATGCACAACTGAGCTCTGTGTGCAGCACAATTCATGCCTTGGCCATTGCTCCTTGTTCTCAGCCACCTGCTCTCTCCTTTCCCGTGCAATTCCCAGCAGGTTTCCTTCCCACCTCGCAGCTGGATGAGTGATTCACTGAAGGCTGACATGGATAAAGCCCAAAGCACAACTCCAGCATGGGACACGATTGCTTTGGCTTAGCATGAAATTCCTTTCCAGAGGAAAACCCCTCGGATCTCTAGGCTGGGGCAATCCTAAATGGAACATGGATATTATTCATATGGGGAAGTGGGAACTCAGCCGTGAACAGAATTACATTTTCTTTCTATTATTGTATTTCAAGGTGCACCAGAGGCTCAAAAAGGTTTGTTTAAAGAAATTAATCAGAACAATTTGTCCAAAACCGATTGCTCACAGGCTGTGGCAGATGTTGGAGACGTTCCATATTTGTAAGAACAACGTTCTGCTTTCAAATATTGGTACCCTGGGTAGGGATTAATTCACTTATTTCTAAGCGTGGTGAAACATTCATTTCAGCAACTACTACCTAGAAAACACATTTCCCAATTAGTGTTGATGCCTGAATTGCAAGTCAGGAGGCACAGGGAGTGCTGAGCCCTGCTCAAGGCAGCTCTGATGCATTATTGATGCTGTTTTCAATATCAAACATGCCAGGAATCAGATGCAGAATCTATTCTCCCAGCATCAAAAGTATGATGACCTTTCTGTTCTGTTGAGGTGATGTGTCTGATAGCTGCCCCTGCTATGCAACCCACTGGAAAAACGAAGGAAAAATCCAGAGGCAGTCATGGGTTTTCCAGGGAATGTCTCCTGTGCCCAGAGCTGTGGGGAGGGGGAACTGCTGTGTCCCCCCAGGGATGGGGTCTGTGCTCAGTGTTGGTTCCCCAAGGTCCCCAAATGTCCCCAATGTCAGAGCAGAGTCCTGTGTCCCCCCAGGGATGGGGTCTGTGCTCAGTGTTGGCTCCCCAAGTGTCCCCAGTGTCAGAGCAGAGCCCTGTGTCCCCCCAGGGATGGGGTCTGTGCTCAGTGTTGGTTCCCCAAGTGTCCCCAGTGTCAGAGCAGAGCCCTGTGTCCCCTCAGGGATGGGGTCTGTGCTCAGTGTTGGTTCCCCAAGGTCCCCAAGTGTCCCCAATGTCAGAGCAGAGCCCTGTGTCCCCCCAGGGATGGGGTCTGTGCTCAGTGTTGGTTCCCCAAGGTCCCCAAGTGTCTCCAGTGTCAGAGCAGAGTCCTGGGGCAGAGCCCTGTGTCCCCTCAGCCCCCTCTGCTTCTGCACCAGCCCTGCTGCCTTGGAGCGTTCCCATGGGATGTTTTTCTCCCAGAATTTGTGGTAATTATTCCCTCAAGCCAGGCCTGGCCCTTGTCCACTGTCCCCTGTCCCAGCTGGCTCCAGCAGACAGGGCTGCTCCTGCAGCAGGGCCACCACTGTCACAGTCCAACAATGGCACTTGTCCCCTGCACACACCCGGGCTCGTGGCTGTCACTGAAGCTGCTGCAGAGCTTGTCCTGTGCTCTGCTCAGCCCAATTCCTATTTTTTTTCCTGGAATAACAGCCCTGTGTGTCCATCTCTGCTCCGGGGCAGCTCCAGGGCTGAGCCCTGCTGTCCCCAGCATCACTCCTGGGCTCTGCCATCCTTCTCCATGCCCACATCCCAGTGCTGTGCCCAGGGAAGGATCCTCCACCCCTTCCCTCCTCAGAGTGGCTGCACGTTTGGGACATTTGTGATGGGGTTTAGTGGCCGTGGTGCTCCTCCCTGGCCTATCCATAGCTTCAATGTTCTGAGCAGATGCTGGGCATGGAATGTGTCAATTCACACCATGAAGCCTTGGTAACACTGCAAAGAAAATAAAAAAGCTGCAGCACTGTAAGTATCAGGATGTGTGGTTCTACAAATTGACCTCAGACAGAATTCCCAGCTAGTGAACTCTGCTCTACAGCAGCAGCTCCTGAGTTCTTATTTCTGTAAGCACACAAATGGAAATTCTCCCAGCCCTCATCTGTCAGAAAGAATCCTGTTAGCAATGACTCTCTCAGATCCCTGTGCCGTTCCAATCAGGATTTGGCTGCCGTTCATGTGGAAGCAGTTAAAGCTTGTTGGTCGCTGCTCCTCGTTTTCTCGGGTTGTGAACCCACCGGGCTCCCCCTGCCCTTGGAGGGAATCCTGGAGAGAAATCATTGCAGTGTGCACAAAGGCCTCGTTCACTGCAGCAGGTAGAGCTCTGTGCCTGTGGCTACAGCCTGCCCCATTTTTATCAATAAAGAAAGAGGGGTTTAAGTCTCCACTGGTGTGTTGTGTCTGCTTGCACAAAGCAGCAAGAACCTTGAATGTGAAGAACGTGTACTCATGTTATAGATTTTTCAGGCAATATCTTTAAAATTTAACGTATTTCTATTTTTTGCCCAACCAAACATGTTTCTTTTTATAGGAACTTCCAGTCAGGCACCAGCCTGAGAAACAGCAGAACCGAGGCTGCTTGTACCACCAATTAATATCAGGAATGTTATTTTATTCTCCCACTAGTTTCTCTAGGTCTTTCCCTGCTCCCCTCTGGCAGGGGTGTAGTGAGTGCCTGTGCTGTGGGATTTCTCTGCCCTCCCACACTCCAGCCCTCTCCCAGCCTCACATCCCATTTTCACACCCCCAGAGCAGCTGCCTCCCTCTGCTCTTTTCTCCCTGACAGATCCAGGCTTTTGCTCTTGGAATTCAAGGCAGCTGTTTTTTGTGATGATGTGTTGTTGGTTTTGCTGTTCTCCTTTACTGTGCCTCTCTCCCTGCAGCTGCCCTGCCCTGCTGAGCCCCATCCCCGTGCCCGGACAGGGCCAGTGCCTGTGCTGGGAGCGAGAGCCATGAGGGACAGAGCGGGGCACTGAGGGTCATCGGCCAGGAGCACTGCCACCCCCGCTGACAGGATTGCTGCTTACAAGGTTGGAAATGCTCTCCCACATCTGAGAGCTCCTGAATGGAATTCTGTAGTGTGACCATTCCATGGTTCTATGGAAATAGAACAGAAATAAAATCGTCCCAGTGGCTGCTCTCCAAGCCAGGGGCTGCTGTGTGGATGTCCCTCCTGAACTTCCACATCCTCTGCACGGGATGTGGTGAATCCCTGTGCTGGGTGAATTCTGAACCCCACATCCCCTGTGCTGGGTGAATTCTGAACCCCACATCCCTGTGCTGGGTGAATTCTGAACCCCACATCCCTGTGCTGGGTGAATTCCACATCCCCTGTGCTGGGTGAATTCTGAACCCCACATCCCTGTGCTGGGTGAATTCCACATCCCCTGTTCTCTGTGGATTCTGACCCCCACATCCCCTGTGCTGGGTGAATTCTGAACCCCACATCCCCTGTGCTGGGTGAATTCTGAACCCCACATCCCCTGTGCTGGGTGAATTCTGAACCCCACATCCCCTGTGCTGGGTGAATTCTGAACCCCACATCCCCTGTGCTGGGTGAATTCCACATCCCCTGTTCTCTGTGGATTCTGAACCCCACATCCCGTGTGAATTCTGAATTCCACATCCCCTGTTCCGTGTGGATTCTGACCCCTACGTCCCCCGTGCTGTGTGAACCCTATATCCCCTATTCTCTGTGGATTCTGACCCCCACATCCCCTGTTCCGTGTGGATTCTGACCCCCACATCCCCTGTTCTGTGTGGATTCTGACCCCCACATCCCCTGTTCTCTGTGGATTCTGACCCCCACGTCCCCTGTTCCGTGTGGATTCTGACCCCCACGTCCCCCGTGCTGTGAGTGGCAGTGCAGATGAAGAACAGGACAGTGGCTGGCAGGAGGGTGAGCCTGGGCTCTGCTCGAGGGGAGAAGGGCTGGGGCAGGAGGGAGCAGCTCCATCACAGCACGTTCAGGTTCCCTCTCCTTGGGCACTGGGCTGCCCAGCCTGGCACAGGGAATCCCCACCCCTGGAGGGAATTAAAGCCGTGTGGATGTGGCACCTGGGGACACTGGCAGTGCTGGGGGACCTGTTGGACTTAAAGGTCTCAGAGAACTTTTCCAACCTGAACAAAGCTGTGATTGCACACCTAACCCAGGGGCTCCAGTCTGCTGGAATTTTGAAGTTTGGGAATTTTGGATTTTTTGTGGTTTTTGATACTGATTTTTTAAAAGGGTATTGGTTTTGATTTGAGGTTTTGGAGAAGGTTTTTAAAATTGAGTGGTGGAGTTAGAATTATTGGTGTGTAATATTATATGGTGAAGGGTTTGGAATTTGGGGTTTTAGAATATAGTGATGGGTGTGGGATAAGATGGATGCTTGAGGGTGTTGGGTTTTTGGGGATTTTTTGTTTGTTTGTTTTAGGTAGTAGTTTTTTGTTGGATAGAAAGAATTGCAGTGTAGGTTATAGGTGTTTGGTTATTTGGTTAAAAGTATAAATAATATAGTTGTTAGTTTTTAATTGGATTCTTTGTTTTAAAAGGTTTTGTAATTAGTGAGATTTATTGATTTTTTTGCTTTTTAGTTTGTTAGCTAGAAGTGTTGTAGAATTTATTGCATTATAGATAAGAATTAGTAACTGAGTTTGAATAAGAAAATTTTGATTTTTGTGTTTTAATTTTGATTTTGTCTGAAAGCAGAGGGAAAAAAAAAGATTAAACACTAACACCAGCCTTTCACTGCTGACACTCTGGGTGTGCTGGGGGTGGTGGGTGACCCCTGTTCCAGACTGTGTCCCCCCCGTCCCAGCAGTGTCCCCCCCGTCCCAGCAGTGTCCCCCCCGTCCCAGCAGTGTCCCCCCCTGTCCCAGCAGTGTCCCCCCCTGTCCCAGGCTGTGTCCCCCCCTGTCCCGGCAGTGTCCCCCTGTCCCGGCAGTGTCCCCCCCCTGTCCCAGCAGTGTCCCCCCCCTGTCCCGGCAGTGTCCCCCCCCTGTCCCGGCAGTGTCCCCCCCTGTCCCGGCAGTGTCCCCCCCTGTCCCGGCAGTGTCCCCCCTGTCCCGGCAGTGTCCCCCCTGTCCCGGCAGTGTCCCCCCCTGTCCCGGCAGTGTCCCCCCCTGTCCCAGCAGTGTCCCAGCAGTGTCCCCTGTCCCTCCTGCAGCCCCCAGAAGATGTAGAGCGTGGCACAGCCGGAGCCAGCGGGGCCGGTCCCTCACCATGGCCAAGAGGGGCTCCAGCAGCCGTGCCAGGGGGGACAAGCCCGACGCCCTGGCTGCCCTGCAGGCTGCCAACGAGGAGCTCAGGGCCAAGCTCACCGACATCCAGATCGAGCTGCAGCAGGAGAAGAGCAAGGTGGGCAGCCTCCCTTCCTCGGAGTGTGCTTTGGTGTTTGGGCAGGTCAGAAATGCCAACGTCCTCTCTCTCTCTCTCACTGATTTTGTTTGGATTTTGGGCTCAAACCAACCCATGTTTACCCACATGTACAGCGCTAAACCTCAGCTCTGCCTCCTGCTCCAATTCCCAAATTCCAAGGAGACACAGCCTCTCCCTCAGCCTTTGGGAGAGGCTCAGCTGATGGGGCTGGAGCCTCAGCTCCAGGAGTTCCCAGTTCAGCTCCAGGAGTTCCCAGTTCAGCTCCAGGAGTTCCCAGCTCAGCTCCAGGAGTTCCCAGCTCAGCTCCAGGAGTTCCCAGCTCAGCTCCAGGAGTTTCCAGCTCAGCTCCAGGAGTTCCCAGCTCAGCTCCAGGAGTTCCCAGCTCAGCTCCAGGAGTTTCCAGCTCAGCTCCAGGAGTTTCCAGCTCAGCTCCAGGAGTTTCCAGTTCAGCTCCAGGAGTTTCCAGTTCAGCTCCAGGAGTTCCCAGCTCAGCTCCAGGAGTTCCCAGCTCAGCTCCAGGAGTTCCCAGCTCAGCTCCAGGAGTTCCCAGCTCAGCTCCAGGAGTTTCCAGTTCAGCTCCAGGAATTTCCAGCTCTTGCCCTCAGATCACTTCTCAGCAAGAGCATGGAATATTCATCTGCTTTTCCCTAATTCCCCAATCAGTTTCCACCGATAAATTTTAGGGAGGTTTTGGTTCCAGAATAGAAACGTGTTACTGTGCAGGGACAAAATTATGGTCTGCATTTTCCCATGAATTTACATCACTATTAGGCATTTCAGACCATGAACCTGACACACATGGGCACATAAACAGAATATCTCTTAATCCTTTTGCTGTGGAGCAGCATTTGCAGCTTTAAGGACTTTGAGGACTTTGTTTTCCTTCTCCCTGTCCCTCACAGCCACTTGTGGCCGTGGCTTCTCTGGAGTTCATGGCACGGTTTTAAATTGAAACATCACTTGAGCCTTGTGTGCTCAGGCACAGTCAGTGATTTCTGCTGAATAATTCATTGTTTAAAAAGCAGCTGGTAAAATGCAGCTTTTTGGGGCCTCACAGGAGCTTGCACAGAGCTTTTTGTGTCCTGCCTGTGCACATGCAGGTTTGTGCCTGAGCGTGCCACAGTGATGGCCTTGGCATCTGATTTTTCCCTTATTTTGGGGGGAATGTGCTGTGAGAGCTCCTGGAGAATAAAGTAAGGACTCAGACTCACTCAGAAGGTACTGACTGATTCCTAAATGTGTATTAAACACGAACCTGCAGGGAAAGAAAGGTCTTTGCTACCTCCAGTTTGTGGACACACACATCCCAGCACTGAAGTGTAACACTCTAAAGTCATCTGCACCATTTTTAAATAATATTGTGATATGTATTCATTGTTTGGTTGATTGAAAATGCAATGCTTTTTTTGATTTTCCTCATAGGTCAGCAAATTGGAAAGGGAGAAAAACCAGGAGGTGAAGCAGATCAAGGAGCACGAACAGCACAAAAGCACAGTGGTGGTGACAGAGCTCAAAGTCAAACTTCACGAGGACAAAATGAAAGAGCTCCAAGCTGTTCGAGAAACACTTCTGAGGCAGCACGAGGCTGAGCTCCTCAGAGTAATCAAAATTAAAGATAATGAGATCCAGAGGCTGCAGACCCTGCTGAACGCCGTGCGTGACGGGGGCCCCGACAAGGTGAAGACTGTGCTGCTCACCGAGGCCAAGGAGGAGGCCAAGAGGGGCTTCGAGGTGGAGAAAATCAAAATGCAGCAGGAAATCTCCGAGCTGAAGGGGGCTAAGAAGCAGGTGGAGGAGGCTCTCACCATGGTGATCCAGGCTGACAAGATGAAAGCAGCAGAGATAAGGAGCGTGTACCACCTGCACCAGGAGGAGATCACCAGGATCAAGAGGGAGTGCGAGAGGGAGATCCGCAGGCTGGTACGTGTGGTGTCACTCCTGCCCCTGCCACCGAGCTCTGCCGGGACACGAGCTCTGCTGGCTCCCTGCCGGGGTGCTGGGCTTGCTCCAGGTCTGCTGTTCACTTACCGGGACAAAGGAAAAAGCGGTTTTTAAAGGATGAGGATGTTCTTTGTCCGTGTCAGAGCCTGTTGATGTTGTTCTCGTGTCAGGAAGAGCCCTCAGGTTCCTGCCTGCTCAGGGCAATGCTGCAGCACTTCTATTTCTTGGGTTATTCCTCTGTTTCCTTCCTGGCCCCCCTTGGTCCCTCCCTTCCCCTGCCTTTGCCAGTTCCATGAACTCCCCACAGTGAGGCTCACACAGTCCCCAATGCTCGTTTTCTGCACACACTGCAGGGCATTCAGGGCAGCTCCTCTCCATTCCCACCGTGGTGTTTCCCCCCGGGACAGGGGCTGCTTCTGCTCCTCTGTGGCTCCCACCTGAGCAGGTTCCTGGGATCTCACCTGGCCCTGCTCACCTGGCTCCCAGGGACCCCCTGCTCACCTGGTCCCCAGGATCCCCTGCTCACCTGGTCCCCAGGATCCCCTGCTCACCTGGCCCTGCTCACCTGGCTCCCAGGGACCCCCTGCTCACCTGTGGGAGCACAGAGGGAGCAGCACACCTCACATCTCACACCTCACACCTCCCCTGTGCTGTGCTCTGTAATTGGCACCAGCCCAGCTCGGGGCTGCCTATGAACGAGCAGAGACACAGGAATAAATATTCATCAATATTCATGGCAGCTCTGCAGTGGCAGGGGGTGTCTGGCAGTGGTTGGATGCTCCTGTGCTGCCGCCCCTTCCCAGCTCCAGCAGGAGCCAGCGGGGAGGGTGGGAGCAGGGAGAGGAGCCAGGAGCAGCCCAGCCCAGTTCAGCACCAGTTCAGCACCAGCACAGCCCAGCACAGCCCAGCAGCAGCAGAGCATGAGGCCAGGCTGGCCCTGCCCCAGGGCTGTGTGCCCAAGGACCAGCACCACTGCCAGTGAGTTCTGGGGCTCTGGCCCTGCCTTTCCTTCCTTCATTCCTGGGCTCAGGGAATTCCCTCACCTTTCCCTTCCCTCTGTGCTCTTCCCACACTGTCTCTGTCTCCACTGGGCTGCAGGCACCAAACCTGGGAGCGTGTCATGTACAGGAATTTATTCAGGTGAAGGGAGATGTCAGTGCTGGTGTTTGCTTGTGGTTTATGAAGATTATGTTTAGGGATTTTTATTTTCTTGAAAACAAGCCATTACTGAAATGCTGTGAAATGTTTTGTGTTTTCTCATCTCTTTGTTCCTCCCAATTTCGTGTGTTGCCTTTGTTGTAATGTCTTTGTTTCCATATAAATACGAATCAACTACCCAATATTCTGCTCATTTTAAACAAATAGGCATTGCTATGATGATTAAAAGATGTGCTATCTTTTCATCTGTGCATCCATTTAGATTCCTCCTCATGAGGCATTTGGCAGAAAGACCTCAGGTGTTTGTGAGCACCTGTGTCTTTGTTCCATTCAAAGTCAGCAGGCGCTGCCTGCATGGGCATTGTTGAAAGGATCTTTAGTCAATGGCACCAAAATCCCTTCAATTTGCTCCATTTTGCTTTCCTGGTACCTGTGTGACCTGCCAGCACCTGCCCTGGGTGGCCCACAGTGACATTTACTGCAGACTCAGTCCTTGGAGTGACTGGTGATTCCCAATGTCATTTTTTTCCCAGGTTTTCAGACAAAGCAGAGATAAAAGTATTAACACAGCTCTTACAAGGCAAAATGTTCTTATTTGAAGCAGGGCAGGTTTAACAACTATTGGAATTAAATGTCTCAATTCTCCAAAACTGATGACAAAAATCTTGTGTTTCTGGAGTCTGAAACCAGCTCAGAGACTCCTGGGGGGCTGGATGTGATTTCTGCCTTTCTGTGGGATCTGTGCCTGGATGTGATTCCTGCATTTCTGTGGGATCTGTGTCTGGATGTGATTCCTGCATTTCTGTCTGTGCCTGGATGTGATTCCTGCATTTCTGTCTGTGTCTGGATGTGATTGCTGCTTTTCTGTGGGATCAGTTCCTGGATGTGATTCCTGCATTTCTGTGGGATCAGTGCCTGGATGTGATTCCTGCCTTTCTGTGGGATCAGTGCCTGGATGTGATTCCTGCATTTCTGTGGGATCTGTGTCTGTGCCACACCAGGTGTAATCAGCTCTGCAGCCCTGGTGCAGATGTGCCTGGGCACAGCTGGGCTGGGATCAGTGATGTCCCTGACTGGGCAGGACCCAGCCAGAGCCCAGGGCTCGGATCCTGGCTGGTCCCACGGGATGTGCACAGGCCCTTGGCACAGGCAGACAGAGAGAGACAGCACTGGAGGTCACTGGGCATTTGTCATTTAAGCACTTCATGATTTTGCATAATTTATTACTATGTTTATTGTGTGTAAGTAAAACCTCTCATGGAAAGGGAATTGCTCACAAGGGAGACATTTGGGGAAAAAAAAAAAAAGATTTTTTAAAAATTCACATTTCTTCTAGCAATTTAGAAAATTTAAAGGATACTGAGGTTTCAACATTTTTCTTTGGAAAATTTGGATTAGTAACTTTTAGAGGTGACATCCAAGCCAAATGAATCGTTAAGCAATCAAAGCGTGATGTGAATGGCAAGCTTTCATTTTGTTTAAGATATTCTGGAACTGTGCCAGGATCACAGGCCACATCCCAGCACTTCTGCCTGCTCTGCTGGAGGAGGGCTGTGGCTGTGCCTGGGGTGCCAGGGCAGCCGTGCTGTGCCACCCCGGGGTGCTGGGGTGCTGCCGAGCCGTGTGTGACTGTGTTCTGTTCTCCTTGTAGATGGAGGAGATTAAGTTTAAGGACAGAGCAGTCTTCGTGCTGGAGAGAGAGTTAGGGGTGCGAGCCGGGCACGCTCAGAGACTGCAGCTCCAAAAAGAGGCTTTAGATGAACAACTGTCCCAGCTCAAAGAGTGTGACCGGCATCTGAGCAGCCCCAAGCGGGAACTTCCTTATGCAAGTGGTGCAGGAGACGCTTCAGATCATTCGGGAAGCCCCGTAAGCACTTCCACGTGGTTTCACCTAAACGAGCACCAAACGAGTGACAGAATCTTGATGAGTGCACCCCGGAGCCAGAGCTGTCCCATGGCTGTGCGGGGCCCCGAGGCTCCTGCTCTCGTTTTTGTCTCGCCCAAAGCCTTGAGATTTCAATCAAACCTCGCCATGGGAGAGCTTTTGCTTTCTGTCGTTTTGTTTCCCGGTCGGTTTGGTTTGGTTTTGTCAGCAGGGTGAAACTCCTGTGTTCTTTCTCTCCTTTTCCTCGCCGTACCACGCTCAGCCACCCGCCTTAGTTTGCCGGTTTGACACGGCTCTGCCAACAAACGATGCAAATGCATTTCTCACCAAGCGCTCTCTGTGTGCAAGCTGGGGCTGGGGGAGCAGATGCACGAGGCCAATTCCAGAGGGAACGGGGCAGGCAGTGGGGCCAGGGCAGCACAGGAGCCCCCCAGGACCCCCCTGTCCTGCTGCTCTCACCATCACCAAGGCAGCCCAAGACCCCCTAACCCATTCCGTCCTGTTCATTCCCTGCAATAGCCACAGCCCTCGATTGGAGTCACCCCTCCACAATGGCTGTGCCAGTGTAACTCTGGCACCTCCTTTTGCCCAGAGAAGCCCTCGGGGAATTGCCCTCGTGCCTCTGACATCTGCAGGTCGTCCTCATTGCTGACCCTCATCAAGATTTCTTTTGCGACAGCCTTGATTGTCTCGGTACAAGTGTCAAACTTCTACTGAGCAAACCAATCTGTTTTATTCTTTGGCCCAAGCCTCTCCTGCACCTGTTGAATGAGGAACCCTAGACCTCCCAAAAGTGCCACCAGCACAATTTGCCTCTCTCTAGTTGTACTCAACTTCTGCCAAAGACCAGAACAGGTGGTAGAGAAGGGGGAAAGTCTGTCACGTTTGTCAGGAGCTGTAACTCCTCTCTGATCCTGAATGAGAACACACCCACCTGTATCTCTATTCATTTCTAATCTGCTTTAAGCATTTTCACTCAGACAAAATGCTACCCCTGTGGCCTTACGGGTGACCCTTTAGGACCCCATAAGGGCCACAGCTTTCTGGAAGAAGAGCTGATTCAATGCACAATTGCATGGATTTTCCCCATTCAGTAATTCAGTAATTTGAATCTCAGTTTCTTATGACCAAGTCCTCAGAGTGGGTGATGTGTCTGAAGCTCTCAGTTCAACAGTGGCATCATTGGAACACGGCCTTCAGTTTTGATATTTTCCGTTGTTTCCAAGTTTACCATTTGTAAACTTCGTATTTGCACATTTGTATTGTCACATTTGTGACTCGGTATTTGCATATGCACATACATATGCACATACACGCCTCTGCATTTGCATTCTTTGTTACATTCCCACTCCTGACATCCCATGGGTCTCCCCCTGCAGCTTGCCGTGCTCACTCGGGTCCCATGGGTTCCACTCCACGCCACAACATCTCAGAGTGCTTGGATTTGGGATAGGAAAAGCTTTGGGCTTTGCCAGGGTGCTGCTGCCCGCTGAGGAGCAGTTATTTGCAGTTGATCTTTGTTTTAGGAACAGCAGTTGGATGAGAAGGACGCCCGGCGCTTCCAGCTGAAAATCGCGGAGCTGAGCGGGATCATCCGCAAGCTGGAGGACAGGAACGCGCTGCTGTCCGAGGAGAGGAACGAGCTGGTGAGGGCAGCAGGGCCACCCCTGCCCCCGGCCTGGGGTCCCACAGACACCCTGGGATGGCTAAAAAAAAAGAGTTCACACTGGGGGCCGCGGGTGGTGGGTCGTTGGGTTAAAAGGGAAAATAATTTCGGTGTCGTTTCTTAATAGGCGCCAATTTAGGATCAAAAGAATTTAGGTGTCAATTCTTAATCTCTTAATTATCCTTAAAAGGCCTTACAGAGTGAGAGGTAGGACTCAGTTTTTAACTTGTTAGCTTAAAGTGCTGTAGAACTCAGGGTTTGTGAGACTGTAATATAGATAAGAACCAATAAACATCTGAATCCCAACAAGAAACACCTTCTCACTCATTTAATCCTGACCCTGGCAAAAAGAAGATAAGAAGTGAAGTTTGCTCCTGTGCTGTTTGGAAATGAGGGGCTGCTCCTCCTCTGCTCAGTGTTGGGGGCTGTGCAGCATCACTCCCCTCCTGGCTTGTACAACATTTCAAATGGCATTGGCTCAAATTATATTTATTTCTTTTTAAAAATAACTACATTCCCCACACTGAACGTTTGAGATTGAATATCTTCTCATGTAGGAATGCTCTCTTCCCAATGGAAAATCCCGAGGGTTTTTGATCAGTTCTGCTTTCCCTCGGGAGAAATGTTTCTGGTGTGATAGTTGCAGAAAGCAGTTAATGTATTTGATTAAAAGGTTCCAGAGGTGTTCTTTTTCTCTCCATCTCTCAGCTGAAGCGTCTCAGAGAAGCAGAGAGTCAGTATAAGCCCATTCTGGACAAAAACAAACGCCTCAGTAGGAAGAATGAGGAGCTGTCACATGCCTTACGTCGAATGGAAAACAAATTGAAATTTGTGACGCAGGAAAATATTGCCATGGTGAGTGGCTGTGCTCGTGGGAGAGGCAGGCTTGGGGCTGCAGGGCTGAGGGACCAGGCTCTGGCCACCCCTGCAGGGCCCGTGGCAGCTCGTCCAGTCTGGCAGGGTCCCTTCCAACACAGACTCAGCTGGGATTCCGTGATTCACCTTCAGCTTTCCTGCCAGAATCCCCTCCCAATCCCTGGGAAATGTGCACTGGTGACTCTGCCCCCCTGTCCAGCTGCGGGAGCAGGAACATCTGGCACATCTGGATGTGAGCTCAGCACGAGGGGAGCAGGGGAGCTGCCAGGGCAGCCGTCAGGGAGGTGCATCCCTCGCTGTGAAGGGAAGGGCCAGACAGAGCCCTGGCAAAGCCCCCTGATCATTTCCTCTTCTGCCCTGTGGTTTTTGGATTCCAGAGGCAAAGAACTGGAGCAATAAGGAGACCAAGCTCCTTAAATGATCTTGACCACAGCCAGGAAGAAAGGGAAGTGGATTTCCTGAGACTGCAAGTTATTGAGCAGCAGAACATCATCGATGAGCTCTCCAAGGTGAGGTGCAAGGCTGCTGTCCTCACCTGAGAGGGGCCCAGGAAGGGGCTCGAGGTTCTGGGAGCTAAAGGGGCTCTGGGGGCTGATGGGCACAGTGGGCAGCAGGGGAAGCTGGCAGGAATTTCTGTGCTCAGTAGTGATATCAGTCATCTTTAATTTAATTTTAAGGGTATTTGGGAGAACCCTTTCAATCTGCACTGGCCTGGCATGACAGAGCCACGTCCTTATGTGTGCTGGTGGCCACATCTGGGAGGGAAACTGTCCAAGCTCCTGCAGCTGGAAACACCCCCGGGGATGAAGGCTCCTGTGTGCAGGGGTGCTCTGCAAGCCTGGGATTGGGGTTTGGCTTCCTTCTCAACATGTTCTCGGTCCTGGGAAACAGAAAACACCAAAATCATGATACTCCTCTAGAAAATAACTTTTATTTCTTCCCTTTCTTTTTTAAGCCTGTCCAGTTAGTGACATTATTTAATTCTTTTTCATTAGACCCTGGAGACTGCTGGCTATGTGAAGAGTGTCATGGTAAGAGTGACATTAATTTCCTCCCCATCTACATATGTTTGAAATTGCTGTTCATGGAGAGCAGGCAGGGAACAATAACATTTATTCTCCCTTCCAGCTGTGCTCAGCAGTGAGCTGACCCAGGGCTTTCCTCAGAGCAGATTTTATCAGCAGTTGCTCCCCAGAGAAAAGCACAGTGACAGAGGGGAGGGAAGCTTCACCTGCCTGATGGCCCAGAGCAAGTGTCCCCACCTCCAGGGCAGCTCTGTCACCTTGGAACTGCATTTTTTCACTCTGGCTACCCCACAGCAGGGTGTGCTCAGCCCCCATCCCTTGCTGTGCTGGGCAGGGCTGGTGTGGGGTTGCAGTTATTGATGGGATGTGCTGTTCCCATTGTCCTTGGCCACTGCTGGCCTTGCCATTGGCCACCAGGCTGAGGCAGCAGCACGTGCCAGTGTCCCCAGTGTCACCACATCCTTGGACCCAACAGGGAAAATGAAACATCTGAAGATTTCCTCTTTAGAGCTTCCCTCACTGCACTCCTGGGCTTTGCAAGTCCAGAACAGAGACTTTTTTTTCTGAGTACTGTAAAAAATCGACATAATTCCATGAAGAGGCAGGAATTGTTCCCTGGCAGGGTGGGGATGGAATTCCCAGATTTGCTGTGGCTGCCCCTGGATCCCTGGCAGTGCCCAAGGCCAGGCTGGACACTGGGACAGTGGGAGGTGTCCCTGCCATGGCAGGGGTAAAAGGAGGTGATATTTAACGTGATATTTAAGGTCCCTCCAACCCGGAATTTGATTATTCTATTATTTTCTCTATTTGATAATTCTATTATTTCCTCTGACTGGAAAAATTGTTGGCAGCAGTGAATGCCCAAACCTTCCTCCAGAGGCACAGGGAACCTGCAGGTCCTTAGAGAAGGAGCTGAGCTGGAAAATTCTGAGTTCAAAGAGGCCCTGAAATGTGTGCAGCGAGCTCTGGGTGTGTGTGTGCACCTTCCAGGGCCACCAGGGCCATGGCCACCCATGGAGCAGCTCCAAGGGGACACCCAAACTCAGCACAAAGCTTAACATCAGCTTCATTTTAGTTTGGCTTTCATGGACATAAAGAGCAATTTCTAGTTGTGACAAACCTGAGAGCTGTTGGAGGGAATAAGCCAGGGCTGGTGACAGGCTGGGACAGTGGCCAGCAGGGACATTCCTGTTCCCCAATGGCTCCTGGCACTGACATGGTTAATTTAAATAGTAATAGTTTAAATAAGTGCTCTCTGGAAACAGCTCACACATGTTTCTGGTTCTTGCAGGAACGGGACAAGCTGCTAAGGTTCAGGAAGCAAAGGAAGAAAATGACCAGAATTCCTAAGGTGAAAAACAAAACCATCTATGGGGCTGTGCTGATGGACAGTGTGGGGTGCTCAGAGCACCCCAGGCCATGGCAGTGTTCTCTTCAGGGCCTGCAAATGAGTCCTAAACTGAAATTGGGCTGATGCAGCTCAAGGACATTCACAGACTGAGATATTCAAGGGGACCTGTTTGCATTCTGAGCTTTTCATGCTCTGCGTTTACCCTGTGGGACTTTGGTGGGATGTGGTTGTCTAAAGAGGAGAGAAATTTTATGAATTAACACATCTCCAAATGACCTTCTAATGGTGCTGCCTGGAAACGTGTGTATGCTGTAAATAATTCATGCTGGAGTTTAGTAACATGTGAAAATTGCTGGTTAGGGAAGCAATGGTTAGAGCTGGGGAAAAGGGAATGTTGGTTAATGAGGGCTTGGCAGGGTGTTAATGTAAATATTAACACTAAAATGTCACAGGAAGGTTTCATGTCAGCTGTGACCCACAGATGAAGAATTAGAGTGAGGCTGGGGCTAATGAATCAGTGAATAACTAATTGAGGTCGATGGGAGATAACTCCTGTCATCCTGAAAATCACATCAGCCCTTCCAGGGAGTCACATTCTGTCCCTCTGAAATCTGGGTGGGGCTTTGGGCAAGGCATGGAGGGACACAGGGAATGGCTTTAAGCTGACAATGGGTAGATTTGGATGGGATTTGGGGCAGGAATTGTTCCCTGGCAGGGTGGGGATGGAATTCCCAGATTTGCTGTGGCTGCCCCTGGATCCCTGGCAGTGCCCAAGGCCAGGTTGGACATTGGGGTTGGAGCTCCTGGGACAGTGGGAGGTGTCCCTGCCACATTCCCCCCCCCCCAGGTCAGTCTGTCCGTCCTCAGGGCAGTCTGTCCGTCCTCAGGGCAGTCTGTCCATCCCCAGGGCAGTCTGTCCGTCCCCAGGGCAGTCTGTCCGTCCCCCAGGGCAGTCTGTCCGTCCCCCAGGTCAGTCTGTCCGTCCCTATGGCAGTCTGTCCGTCCCCAGGTCAGTCTGTCCATCCCCAGGGCAGTCTGTCCGTCCCCAGGGCAGTCTGTCCCCCCCAGGGCAGTCTGTCCATCCTCAGGTCAGTCTGTCCGTCCCCAGGGCAGTCTGTCGGTCCCCAGGGCAGTCTGTCCCCCCCAGGGCAGTCTGTCCGTCCCCAGGGCAGTCTGTCCCCCCCAGGGCAGTCTGTCCCCCCCAGGGCAGTCTGTCCGTCCCCAGGGCAGTCTGTCGGTCCCCAGGGCAGTCTGTCGGTCCCCAGGGCAGTCTGTCGGTCCCCAGGGCAGTCTGTCCGTCCCCAGGGCAGTCTGTCTGTCCCCAGGGCAGTCTGTCCCCCAGGTCAGTCTGTCCGTCCCCAGGTCAGTCTGTCCCCAGGGCAGTCTGTCCCCCAGGGCAGTCTGTCGGGGTGCCAGCCCCCCGTGGCCCTGACCCTGCTCTCTGTCAGAAGCCCGTGGTGGAGACGTTCTATGGTTATGACGAGGAGGCGTCGCTGGAGTCTGACGGTTCCTCCATCTCCTACCAAACGGACCGGACTGACCAGACCCCCTGCACGCCCGAGGACGACCTGGAGGAGGTCAGACATCCTAACCCTGGCACTGCTTTTCACGGAATTCCTGCTCTGTTCCATCCTTCCTATCCATCATTTCTGTTCTCTCTTATGGGTTCTATCATTCTGTCACCTCAGACCACACAATGCAACATTTCTGGTAAATTTGGCACTGTGCATGTTGGTCAGTGTCTCGAAGTCTCAGGTCTTCAGCAAATTCACATCTTCCAGCCAAGCTGCAAATCTCATCCGGTAACAATACTGAATTTATGGCAGGTCTGCAGGTCCAAAAGCTGAGGAATTGGACAGCCCTGGGGAGGTGTGTGCACTCCGAGCCTGGCTGCAGATTTTGGTGTGTGTAGCTCGCAGCCAGCAGTGAGGTCTGTGTTTGTGGCAGGAGGAGGGTGTTATAAATGAGAGACAAAAGTCTCGATATTCAGCAAAATTTAGGTTGTTTTATTTGATATAGAAAGAGCAAGCAGCGCTGGGGAACGTGAGGGGTCACCGCCCACTCCACGCCCCACCCAACCTCGGTTTGCTGCTTCTTCTTATACCGTGGGTTCTCGGTGTAATCAATAATGTTTGGGTTTTTGTTGTCATAAGCAGTGGGGGTTGAATAAACATCCTTGTAGATAACCACCAGAGAAGTTCTGGAGTCTGGTTTTTGGGATAGGCAGCATTGATCAGACAAAGGCAGGAAGGGCTATTGGGAAGTCTGATTTTGCAAGCTGGTAGTCGATACAACTTATTTGGAAAACATAATATAATATAACATAATATACCTTAACAAGGTGATTTTAAACAGAATGATTTTATCATATCATTTCCTTTATCTAGTGTCCATGCTTCACTTCAGAGCTCAGTATTCTGGTTTATACAAACCCCAGTGCTTTTGTGATTGACACGAATCTTTTATCAATTATCACGAGGGAATGCTCCCTGAAGCTCTGGGCTCCAGGGAAAGGCTCCGGGGCTCTGAGAGCAGGGCACACAAATGTGACACAAATTAAAGGGATTATTCCTTGTATTTGCCACGGCTTCCCCACAGACGCATCCCCCAGCGTGTGTCAGATCGCTGGACCATTACACAGCTCTGGGCTTACCAAGAACGGTGTAAAACCCAAAATTGCCCCGATGCTGTGCAGCCCTCGCAGGTGCAGTGGCTGCAGGTGTGGGGTCAGCTCTCAGGGGGAACCTGCAGAATTGCTGCCTCCGTGGGGGGACCCTGGGGCTGCTCTGCAGGGAATCTGAACGAGCTCCTCTAGGGACGAGCCTGCTGATTTCCCATCCTCTGTCGGCATCCTCCCCCCGTTCAGTGGGAAGCCGATGCAGCCAGCAATGTAATTCCATTTCATGGCGAGTGAAATATTCCGGTCAGCCTGACATGAAAGCTCGATATTGCAGGGAGGGTGAGGAAGATGAAGGGCTCCTTTCATCTTGCTGTCACCACTTCTACAACTATTAACTCTGGCTTCGTGTTTGAATAATTGAGTGAGGCTGTCAGGCTTGGTTTCCTTTCCAAATTGAAAACCTTTTGTTGTTAAAGAAAGCAGCATTTTCACCTTTGCCGCGATGATTTTCCCTGTTCCACTAAGAAAGGGTGGTGCAGTCATTAGTGTGCTGTATGGAAGGGAAGCTTTTATCTTCCCGAGGCACGGATTATCTTTTTATTTCTGTATTGCATTTCCTGGAGGTAAGAGTGTGCAAGACGTGTAGGGGATGGAGGGGAAGCAGCTTGAGGCCATTTCACCAAGATTTTTAGTACCTGTGTAAGAGCTGAAAGGAGGGATGGGGGCTCCAGGAGGTTCTTTAAAATGCTGATTATTGTATACAGAGGATACAGCAATTTATTTATTATTTTCAATGCTGATTATTGTATCCAGAGGATATAGAAATCTATTTATTTTTTATTAAAAATGCTGTTTATTGTATCCAGATGATGCAGCAATTTGTTTATTTATTATTTAAAATGCTGTTTATTTTATCCAGATGATGCAGCAATTCACAGGTTGTAGGTGTCAGAGCCCAGCCCTCAGCCTGTCACCTCAGCTGTGGGTTTGTCTGAGGCCACTCTAGTTCTGTTACAATGCATTATTTACTTTTCACTTTGGAGCATCTTAACACATGACAACCAATCAATACCTTCACTATTACCAATCCTAACTACCGACATTACCATATCCATGTTACAATTTTACAGTCACAAAGGGTCAGTGTGTTACAGTTTAGGCTAGAAGTTGTTTTTCAGTTTTCTTGCAGCGGAAAATTTTGAGATCTTTACTTGCAACGTTGGTTTTCTTGTTTGCCTGTGAAAATCTTTTTGCTTGGTGAAAACATCTTTTGTTTGAGGTGGATTTATCCTTTGCTCTGAGCCATAAAAACCCTTCCAACTCATTTTACCCTTTGCCTTCTTGTTACCCAGTCAGACTGGCTCAGAATCCTTTCCTGCTATACCAAAACTTGTTTTCATTTCTATTCCTTCTTCAGATTCTGCATTCAAAGATCTTTGTTTTACACACACACACATCTGGGAGACCTTCCCAGATGTGAAATCCTCCTCCTCCCCAGCATAGCCGCTCCCAAACTGCATTTCAAATGCGAACATTTTGGCCTGTGTAAGAGCAGGCGGATCCAGTGCTGTGTTTCGTTTGCGCTGCAGGGCATGGCCAAGGAGGAGACGGAGCTGCGGTTCCGGCAGCTGACCATGGAGTACCAGGCTCTGCAGAGAGCCTACGCCCTGCTGCAGGAGCAGGTCGGCGGCACCCTGGATGCAGAACGAGAGGTCAAGGTGTGCACAGGGACGGGAGGGTGCCTGGGGGGGATCCTGGCTCAGGTCGTTCTCCAGCTCACCTGGCTGCTCCGGGCACTCCGGTCCTCCCCGGGAAGGGAGAACCCAGCGCTGCTGCAGCTCTGAGCGCTCTAGGGCAAATCCAGCGAGAGATTTTTATGGGAAATCCTTGAAAGTAAGCTCTTTTTCTCTAAAGAACTAGGACAGATAGCCTTGAATGTATAATGCGTGGTCCTTAATTCCTTCTGGGCTCTGAGAGATTACATGATGCCTCATAAAATGTTTAGAAGGCTTATAGCTGAGACTTTTCTGTTAATTAAATTACAAAGTGCCCTGTGCTGTTCTGCCTGTCTGCCTCACAGAGTTCCCGTGGCTCTGGACCTGAGGTGCTGCTTTTGTTGGGAGCTTCTTGTGTGCTCCAAGGAGTTACAGAGGAATTGTTCCCCAGCAGGGTGGGCAGGGCTGGGTGGGATTTGGGGCAGGAATTGTTCCCTGGCAGGGTGGGGATGGAATTCCCAGCTTTGCTGTGGCTGTCCCTGGATCCCTGGCAGTGCCCAAGGCCAGGTTGGACATTGGGACAGTGGGAGGTGTCCCTGCCATGGCTGGGGTGGCACTGGGGGGGATTTGGGGTCCCTTTTAACCCAAACCATTCCATGACTCTCAGAAGGGCTGGATGGGTCATGCAAGGGTGAGTGCAGTCAGGAAAGGCACAAATTTTCTGTTTAACAGGAGAAATGTGCAGAGCTTTAATTTCTTCCTACACCTGTTGAGTGAGGCTGTTACCCAGGAACACTGAGAGTGGGTCAGGGTGTAATGCACGAAAAGTGAAGTTCCCAGAAATGTTCCCAGAATGAAGATCTGCTCTGAAACATCAGGGATTGCACCTGGAAAGAAAATCCCAGTCAGCCAAGGCGTGCCCAGCTGGGAAAGTGGCTGGATTTTAGTTTTTTCATAGCCAGCCAAAGGAGGCAGCAGTGTAGGTCACACAAACGAGGTCACTTCCAGTGTAAATAAATAGCACAGAAATGGTTCAAGGGAAGAAAATGTTCTGTGAAAGTATGTAACAATTAAAACAACTGTCAATAATTGCATTTGTTCTCCAGAAAACACGTGCAGGAACGTGGTGTCTATTTAAATAAGCAGGAAGCTACAAATTGAGTGAAAAATGAGACTTGGTATGAGAGAGATATGGCATTAAATCACAGATAAGGTTCTGTCACAGATAAGGCACAAAGGTCAATGGAATTGGATGATTAAATGATTAATCATTTGATGATTAATCACTGATTAATGTGGGGTCTGTTCTGAGTGTTTAACGTGCCCCAAATTTAAGGGAACCAGGTGTGCCCAGAATTGTGCCATAATAATTTCCATTTGTTTTCTGGAGGAAGGGGGGTTCTGTCCTGCCAGGAGCAGCTGTGAGGAGCCAGCTCTGCTTTGCCATTTTGTTAATCTTGAGTTAAATCTCAAAATCATTAATCCCATCTCCCAGACTTGATTTGATTACATTTGATTATTTGATACTCTGTGCTCAGCTGCAAATTTCTTCTGCCAAAGAAATTTCGAAATAAATTGTTAAAAGCATTTGGCGTTTTAAATATTTGCTGTAACTGCGTTAGGTTTGGTCTTTTGGAGAAAGTTTGGATTTTTTAATTTTTTTAATTTTTTTTAATTATTCGTGATCAATTTTTGAGGGTTTTTTTTTGTTTCTCTCCCACGTCCCACAGACACGTGAGCAGCTCCAAGCAGAAATTCACCGTTCCCAGGCTCAGATAGAAGATCTGGAGAAGGCTCTGGCTGAGCAGGGACAGGTAATGCTGAGTCCAGCCCCTCTCTGCTGGGGGACCAGAAAGGTTCCCTGGTTCCAGCTCCTGTGCCACTGCTGCAGACAAAAAACAACAACAACAAAGAAAAAAAAAAAAAAAACACAACAAAAAAAAACCCAATCCAAAACAAAACCACCAAAAAATAAACAGAAAATATCTTTGGGAACGATCAAATATTGAATAATTCAATCATTGCCTTCCCAGCTTAACCTCTCATTGTTGTTCTTGTTGATAAATGATGTTCTGGGGTTTGTGGGTTTATATATTCCTCAATCTCAGAGATTAACTTCCAAACAAAGTTTAGTTTGCCTGATTTGCAGAAATATGTCATTTGTATTTAGCAAAACAGAAATTTGATAGTAAACACATAGTTGGAAATATCCTTTTTAATGCAAGCCAGATTTTACCTGGAAGAGTTTTTTTAATCACTGGGATGTTTTTATTCCATTTGTGTGCTACAGAGCAGTTAAAATTATCCAAGTTTAGCTTAGGAAGTGATTTTAGGAAGTAATGGATTAACAATTTCACAGCTCTCATCCTTGTGTCCCTCTGTGTGTGAGCCTCAGTGCAATTCTTGCTGCTGTGCTGTTGCTAAACTGCAGCTTCACGTGCAGTGCTGTTCATTTCCTCCCCAAGGACATGAAGTGGATTGAGGAGAAACAGGCGTTGTACAGGAGAAACCAGGAGCTGCTGGAAAAGGTATTCAGCTTTTATTGAAAAAAAATATTTTATTTATCATTATTGAAATAATGATCGTGTCTTGAGGGATGCAGAAGGTGCAATATTCTAATCTGTATTTCCAGCAGGGCTGGAATAATTTATAATTGTATATTATTATTATTATTATTATTAATAATAGTAAGAATTCATGTTTAATACAATCTAAAGCTGCTGGAAAGGTGGGGTTCTGGCATTCCCTGTGGCCCCAGGTGTGTCCTGGTGAAGGTGCATGGGGACAGTGGCCCCGGGGGGACAGCCCTGTGTCCCCCCAGAGCTCAGGGTGGGCTCAGCCTGCCCTGCCCTGGCAAGGATGCCAGCAGTGCCCAGCTGTGCCCAGGTGTCCCCAGCTGTGCCCAGGTGTCCCCAGCAGTGCCCAGCAGTGCCCAGGTGTCCCCAGCAGTGCCCAGGTGTCCCCAGCAGTGCCCCAGCTGTGCCCAGCAGTGCCCAGGTGTCCCCAGCAGTGCCCAGGTGTCCCCAGCTGTGCCCCAGCTGTGCCCAGCAGTGCCCAGGTGTCCCCAGCAGTGCCCCAGCTGTGCCCAGTTGTGCCCACAGTCCCCAGCAGTGCCCAGCAGTGCCCAGGTGTCCCCAGCTGTGCCCAGCAGTGCCCAGGTGTCCCCAGCAGTGCCCCAGCTGTGCCCAGTTGTGCCCACAGTCCCCAGCAGTGCCCAGCTGTGCCCAGCTGTGCCCACAGTGCTGCCCTGTGCCCCCGGCAGATCAGGCAGATGGAGGCTGAGGAGGCTCGCCTCAAACACGACGTGCAGGACGTGAAGGACCAGAACGAGCTGCTGGAGTTCAGGATCCTGGAGCTGGAGGTGAGCAGGGGTGGCACCCCAGGCACAGCGGGTTCGGGGTCCCGGGTTCGGGGTCCCGGGTTCGGGGTCCCGGGTTCGGGGTCACTGCACAGGGAGCCGTGACAAAGAGCACAGGCACAGAGCAGCGCTGCTGCTGGGTTCCTGTGGCAGGAGCTCTAAGGACCCTTCCAAGCCCGAGCACGCCAATGTTGGATCCCACAAACCTGCGGCGTTTGGGCTTTCTGTGCTCTGGAGAACACTGCTTTTGACCCGAGGCCTTGGAGAAGGCTGCCAAATTTGAGTGATGAAGTTAAAATCACGGATGTGTAGTTAAAAATAGCGTGTGCTTTCACATGGTGATGGGTTTTAAATCTGAGGGTTTTATAGTATAGATATGGGACAAGGTGGAGGATTTTGGGTGGTGTCTCTGTGCTCATCTTCCTTTTCCTCCATGGTTGGACAGTTAGTGTCACACTGAGGGTCACAGGAAGTTAGTTATTGGGTTAAAAGGATAAATAATAGAGGTGTTAATTCCATATTAGACTGTTTGGCTTGAAGAGACCTTGTAGCAGCTGGATCTTGCTCCATTTTCCTCACTTTTAGCAGTGCTGTTGAACACTCTGCACTTTAGATAAGATTTAATAAATAGCCAAGCCCCAACACGAGAAAATCCATTTCCTTCGTGTTTTTAATGGTGGCTGTGAGTGAAGGCAAGGGAGGCTGAGGCAGAGCACTCATGCAGAGGTGCAGAGCCCCCAGCGCTGTTGCATGCCGTGACCCGCGGGGCTGCAATGCTGCAAGGTTGGTGTTTGGTGCTCCCGGCACGGGCTGAGCCAGCAATGCTTGTCCTTCCAGGAGAGAGAGAGGCGCTCCCCGGCCATCGCCTTCCACCACGGCCCCTTCACGGAGGGGAAGAGCCCTCTGCAGGTGTACTGCGAGGCTGAAGGTGTCACAGTAAGGGATGCTCCCTCCCCACCCTCCTCTCCCTCAGCAACACCAGATGCTCTGTGCTGATCCTGCTTCTCCCTTTGTCTCTTGTCAGGACATTGTAGTGGCAGAGCTGATGAAAAAGTTGGACATTTTAGGGGATAACGCCGTAAGTGTATGTTCCTTTAATAAATTGTGCATGCTTTTGGAACTCCTGTCCTCGTGTGGAGTGAGCAAAGCTGCCTGCTTTGGTGCTGCACTGCTGGTTTGGGCTACCAGCAAAGCATTTCCTGCCGTTTAAAGGTTCTGAACCTTTACAGAGAGTGTAACACCGGGGCTCAGTGTCACCATGCCCTGTTATTCCTGTTATTTGCAGAGGAATTTTGGTGTTGGTGCTTTCTGGCCACTGGTCACATCACACACGGTTTCTTGATTTGCCTGCTCTGCATTTGCTTTGCTTTTGCATTTCAGCAGCTGTGTGCTTTGAGTTTGTCTAAAACCCCATTAACCCTTGATAGTAACTGGGATATTGCACGAGAAGTCAAAGCAGCAGCACAGAAAGGAGAAGTGAAAAACAAGAAACCTGCAAGTGCTTCCCCTTCAGCAGGTGGCAGTGAGTAACTGCACACACAGTAATGCCCATGGGAGGCACACACGCCCTGTGGGTGTTTGCCTGTGCTCTCCTGCAGCAGCAGAGCCCCGGGGCTGGGGGGCCAGGAGAGCAGAGCCCCTCTCCTCAGAGGTCTCACAGAGCCCTCAGCCACTGCAGGGCCCTGCCGGGACCCCCCACCCCACACTGGGGCTGCAGAAGGGTCCCCACTGTTCTCCCAGCTCTGCACCTGGGCTGTCCCAGCTCTCCTCTGGATAATTTGTGTGCCAGGGGCTGCCCCAGCTCTCCTCTGGATAATTTGGGTACCAGGGGCTGTCCCAGCTCTCCTCTGGACAATTTGGGTACCAGGGGCTGTCCCAGCTCTTCTCTGCACAATTTGGGTACCAGGGGCTGCCCCAGCTCTCCCTCTGAATAATTTGGGTACCAGCACCATCCCCAGGACCATGGCACAGCCTGGAAGGATCAGAACTATAAATACCTGAGGGTGGGCAGGGCTGGCACAGGGTGCCCAGATTTGCTGTGGCTGCCCCTGGATCCCTGGCAGTGCCCAAGGCCAGGTTGGACATTGGGGTTGGAGCTCCTGGGGCAGTGGGAGGTGTCCCTGCCATGGCTGGGGTGGCTCTGGGGGGATTTAAGGTCTCTTCCAGCTCAGGGATTGCTGATCCAATCCCTGCAGGCAGCAGTGCCCCTGTGCCAGCAGTGTCTCAGACTCTCATCGCTGTCACACCTTCCCTGCCTGGCTCAGGGTCCCCAGGCCCTGGCCCCTTCCCCTGCTGTGCCCGTGTCACACTCAAGCTTGGGATGAAATGCAAAGCCCATTTCCAGCACTTGGAGTTCTTTTGAGAAAGCAACAAAGGATGGATGGAGTAGCCAACATCTCAATAATTGCTTGCCAAAATCATCACCTGGCTGCACAACGTGGGGATGGTGCATGGGATGAACACTGCATCTCCTCCCCATGGCTCTTCGTGCTGAGCTTGATCTTGTCCCGTGTAAATGTGTGTTTATTCCCTGCTGGGTACCAATAGATCCAGTGTCCCTTTTCTTTGTAGTAAATATGAGAATTTTGGAGCAATTATGTATGATAGGGATTGGTAATGAATAGTGACAACAGCTTTTACAATGATTTTGTCTTACAATATTAATTTTCTCTGCGCCAGTTTATTGTTCCTCAGACTTATTTCATTTCAGATGTATTTGAAACAGCAGTGGCCCAAGCAGTGGGTTAGGAACAAGCCACTGGGATTTGTTGTAACTGTGCTCTGCTTTTGGTGCAGAATCTGACCAACGAAGAGCAGGTGGTGATCATCCAGGCCAGGACTGTCCTCACGCTGGCTGAAAAGGTAACAACCCCAGCAGCACCCCTGCTCTGTGCTGGGCAGAATCCCAGCCCCTGGGCAGAATTCCATGGCTCTACTGCTGGGGGGTGACAGCTCCACACCAAAAGCCAGGGAGCTCTGTGTGGGAATGGGGAGCTCTGTGTGGGATTGGGGAGCTCTGTGTGGGATTGGGGAGCTCTGTGTGGGATTGGGGAGCTCTGTGTGGGATTGGGGAGCTCTGTGTGGGATTGGGGAGCTCTGTGTGGGATTGGGGAGTTTTGTGTGGGATTGGGGAGTTTTGTGTGGGATTGGGGAGCTCTGTGTGGGATTGGAGCTTTGTGTGGGATTGGGGAGCTTTGTGTGGGATTGGGGAGTTTTGTGTGGGATTGGGGAGTTTTGTGTGGGATTGGAGAGCTCTGTGTGGGATTGGGGAGCTCTGTGTGGGATTGGAGCTTTGTGTGGGATTGGGGAGCTTTGTGTGGGATTGGGGAGCTCTGTGTGGGATTGGGGAGCTCTGTGTGGGATTGGGGAGCTTCGTGTGGGATTGGGGAGCTTCGTGTGGGATTGGAGCTTTGTGTGGGATTGGGGAGCTCTGTGTGGGATTGGGGAGCTCTGCGTGGGATTGGGGAGCTCTGTGTGGGATTGGGGAGCTCTGTGTGGGATTGGGGAGCTCTGTGTGGGATGGGAACTTCGTGTGGGATTGGAGCTTTGTGTGGGATTGCCCTGGCTTTGTCCCAGTCCAGGTGACAAACACAGCACAGCAGTGCAGCAGACAATGGTCCATTGAAAATGTCACTGAACTCACAAGGCCATGGCAGAGGGAAGGGCCAGGCTTTGAAATGCAGCTTTTCTCAATCTCCAGCAGAGAGAAGAGAAAACCACAATGGCAGAGTTCATTTTGCTCTGTTGTTTGAGCAGTGCTTGCCTGTGCTGAGCCATGCCCAGGTCCTGGGAAGGCTGAGCCCTGGGCTGGGCTCAGGATGAGCCCTAGGCTGGGCTCAGGATGAGCCCTAGGCTATTCTCAGGCTATTCTCAGGCTGTTCTCAGGCTGTTCTCAGGCTGGGCTCTGCTCTCTCCTCCCCCAGTGGCTCCAGCAGATCGAGGTGACCGAGTCAGCTCTGCAGCAGAAGATGCTGGACCTGGAGAACGAGAAGGTACCGGGGAGGGGCAGGGAGGGAAGGTGGCCCGGGGGCCGTGGTGGCCACTGACTGCCCTGCCTTGGTCCCCAGGAGCTGTTCAGCAAGCAAAAGGGATACCTGGACGATGAGCTGGACTTCAGGAAGCAGTCCCTGGACCAGGCTCACAAGGTGAGGGCTGTCAGTGGTGCCTGAGGCAGGCACTGGGGGAGCTCTGCCCCTGTGCTGCTCGAGGGGTGTTGATGAAAGGAGCCTCTGTGAGACCCCCAAGCTGCCCAGGCAGTTCCCAAGGCACGCTTGCAAGCCTTGCCTGGGTAGGATTCAGGCTCTCAATGTGCCTCAGAGCCAGCAGAGGAAGAGATCGAGAAGGGGAGATGGGATTATTCCACAGAATCTTTATTTCTTCTACCACGGGGGTCCAGTCCAGCAAACCCTAAGGGTGGGGTTCTAAGGGGACTTTTATTGGGTTTAAGGATTTTGTATTATAATTACCGAGGGAATTCTATAACTAACCAATCTACAAAGGACTTTAGGGGGAAAGGGACTAATTATCTAAAAGAAAAATAAACCACTGAAATCACAGAAAGATAACACAGGGGTCTGCAGGGGGGCAAGATTCTTCTCGGCATTGGTCACTCTAAGGAAACAATTTCTTATCTTAAGGTATCATTTTCCATGGGGCCTTCTCTAGGGATTCAGAGATGGTCTCTGCTCCCTCTACAGTGGGGTGTCCCCAGGGCTGCAGGGATGAGAGTCCAGCAAATCCTCTGCACCCTGAGCCAACCATGAGTCCCTCCTGAACACAGTTCTTGGGTCTGAGTGGCCCTTGCAGGGTGAACCTGAACTCAACACGAGTTCTAATTCAGCCAGGGTTGCAGTAGAGGACTGATAAGACAAATTACTGAAAACCTAATTTCCTTACATTTTAAAAGAAGATATTTTAGCCTAGACATTTCCTGGGGTTTTGGATTGCACCCTGTGTAACCAGAGCAGCTGGAGGTATTCTGGGATTTTAAGTTTGAAATGAAACTGCTTTTAAGTCAGGTTCATCATGAGCTGATCCTAAGGCATTTCACCCATCTTTTCAGTCATCAGCTGTCATTTCCACCAAAGAGACAAAGATTATATAAATATATATATATATACCCACAAAAGGCATAAAGTTTCCTCTCTGTTCATCTCATTTTTCCAGTTCTACATAAATCCAGAGCACAGTTACACTTTCAGAGGAGCAATGAGTATTGATGCCTCTGTTTCTGCATCCTGTTGTGTCTTGAACCATTTGGGGGAGCTTGTGCTCCATAAATTTTCTGTCCATACATTTTAGGCTTGATTTTGCCAAATTCTGAGCTGTACCTGGAACCAACACACAAACCCTGTGGTCTGAGCCCTGTAAGAGCTTTCAGAGGAATTTCCCTGCCCACGGCAGGGGATGGAGCAAGATGGTCTTTGAGGCCCCAGTCTGGGTGTGTCTGGTTCCATGATCTCCTGTCCTGAGCAGTTTGTGCAGCTCCAGGCCGAGTCTGCTCCTGGCAAGCAGTGAGTGCAGCCATGCAGAGGGGCTGAGGGTTATTTGCATTTTCCTGCATTTTCTGAAGGCACCACATGCGTGTCCCAGGCACAGCTTTGCTCCAGGGCACAAATGCAGCCTGAAAGCTGCAAAGGAAGCTTTGTTCTGCCCTGGAACTCGAGTGGAAAAAGCTTTTTTGCTTTATCGAACTGGCTTCACTTCCACGTTTCCTTTGTGCCCTGGAGAGGAGGAGCAGCTGGTGGTGCTCCCCTGCAGCAGAGCCGAGGGATGAGCAGGTGGAAGCCCTGAGCCTCGGCTGGCACTGCTGCTGCTCCAGCAGGGTCCCCTCCCTCCCTCCTGCCCAGGTCAGCACATCCAGGCAGGGATGCTGTGCCCGTGGGGTTTGGGGCCAGCAGAAATCAAACACCAAACAAAGAGCAGCACCTGGGACCAGGTTAGCAGGGTGTTGGTGTTGTTTGAAAAGGAAAAGCAGAATCTTCTCCTGAGACTTTGGTGTGTTGTTCCCCATGGAGATGCCATGGTTTTCCCCAGTTTTCCCCAGTTTTCCCCAGTTTTCCCCAGTTTTCCCCAGTTTTCCCCAGTTTTCCCCAGTTTTCCCCAGTTTTCCCCAGTTTTCCCCAGTTTTCCCCAGTTTTCCCCAGTTTTCCCCAGTTTTCCCCAGTTTTCCCCAGTTTTCCCCAGTTTTCCCCCAGTTTTCCCCAGTTTTCCCCAGTTTTCCCCAGTTTTCCCCAGTTTTCCCCAGTTTTCCCCAGTTTTCCCCAGTTTTCCCCAGTTTTCCCCAGTTTTCCCCAGTTTTCCCCAGTAGCACAGCTCCTGCCGTGGTGCCATGGTTCTGCTGGGAGCATTCTGCTCTCCTGGCTCTGCTGACACCCATGCCTTCCCACGAGGCTTTTCCCCTGGTTGTTCCTCCTGGCAGGACCATGCACTGGTGCTGCTGTGTCCTCTGCTGGAGAGCAGGATAGCTGGGAAAGGGACTGAAAAATACATGTAAAAATATCTGTAACTCACAAAATGAGTATTTTATGAACTTCTTTCCTTTTTCCCTTTTCCTATTTACATTTTCCCTCTCCCTTTCCCCTTCCCTTTCCTTTTTTTTCCTTTTTCCTCCTCTCCCCACGGCCACCTCCCATCCCCAGGAAGGAGAAGCTGACTCCCAGATGTTTGTGGGGCAGACTGGGCTGGGCCCAGGGGCTGTCCCAGTTCCAGCCTGGAGTATTTCCCCTCTGGCTGGAGTTTTGCTGTGGGGGAGCTCAGCCCACAGCCCCTCCACTGCTCCCATTGCCTTTCAGGGATGTTCAGCTCCTCACAAACTCCTCACCCAACCAGGCACAAGGTCGAGCTGACAGCTTTATATTGTTTTTGATTAGCAAATTCTGGAATTAGAAGCCATGCTCTATGATGCCCTGCAGCAAGAAGCTGGAGCCAAAATTTCCGAACTTCTTTCAGAAGAGGAGAAGGAGAAGCTGAAGAGCGCCGTGGAGCAGTGGAAGCGGCAGGTGATGAGTGAGCTCCGGGAGAGGGACGCCCAAATCCTGAGGGAGAGGATGGAGCTCATCCAGCACGCCCAGCAGGTGGGTGTGGGGCAGTGCCTTGGGTTGACACGTGTCTGCTAAGACAGGCACGAGCCTCGTGCTTGAAATGCAGAATGTAAACCACCCTCCCTCCAAATTATGATGATTTTGAAATTAAGGGGCTCTCAGGCAAAGAGATGGGAATAGGAATAACAGTTCTTTACTAGGAAAATGAAAATAGCAATGCAGTATTGCAGAGAACAAACCCAGAGCAGGGGCAGAGGGAGAATCCAAGGTGCCCCGTCAGTCAGTCAGGGTTGGTGCAGTCCCATTCCATGGTGGCTGATCCTCCTGCAGGGACAGATGTGGTTCTGCTGGAGCAGGGCTCCTGCACAAGGTGCACTTTTCCTCCAAAGCTGCAGGGATGATGTGCAAGGCTCTGGTTTTCCTCTGGGATCCAGTGGGAAAAGGCTGCTCTGCTGTTCCAAATCTCCCCTTTGATCTGGGTAGGAAATGCTCGGCTCCTGCCCTGGCTGGAGCATCTCCCCATGGGATGATGGAATTTGATCAGCCCTGCCCTGGGACTGCATGGCCATGGACAGGAGAGATCTCCTGGAGGGAGGATGGGCTGTGGGGAAGAGAAAGAACACTGCAACAGCTGGGTGAACAGCTGGAACAGGAACAGCAGAGATCCCCACAGGGATCAGGGTCACTGCCACAGCTGGGTGAACAGCTGGAACAGGAACAGCAGAGATCCCCCCAGAGATCAGGGTCACTGCCACAGCTGGGTGAACAGCTGGAACATGAACAGCAGAGATCCCCCCAGGGATCAGGATCACTGCCACAGCTGGGTGAACAGCTGGAACATGAACAGCAGAGATCCCCACAGGGATCAGGGTCACTGCCACAGTTGGGTGAACAGCTGGAACATGAACAGCAGAGATCCCCACAGAGATCAGGATCACTGCCACAGCTGGGTGAACAGCTGGAACAGGAACAGCAGAGATCCCCCCCAGAGATCAGGATCACTGCCACAGCTGGGTGAACAGCTGGAACAGGAACAGCAGAGATCCCCACAGGGATCAGGGTCACTGCCACAGCTGGGTGAACAGCTGGAACATGAACAGCAGAGATCCCCACAGAGATCAGGATCACTGCCACAGCTGGGTGAACAGCTGGAACAGGAACAGCAGAGATCCCCACAGAGATCAGGATCACTGCCACAGCTGGGTGAACAGCTGGAACAGGAACAGCAGAGATCCCCACAGAGATCAGGATCACTGCCACAGCTGGGTGAACAGCTGGAACAGGAACAGCAGAGATCCCCACAGGGATCAGGATCACTGCCACAGCTGGGTGAACAGCTGGAACAGGAACAGCAGAGATCCCCCCAGAGATCAGGATCACTGCCACAGCTGGGTGAACAGCTGGAACAGGAACAGCAGAGATCCCCACAGAGATCAGGATCACTGCCACAGCTGGGTGAACAGCTGGAACAGGAACAGCAGAGATCCCCACAGAGATCAGGATCACTGCCACAGCTGGGTGAACAGCTGGAACATGAACAGCAGAGATCCCCACAGAGATCAGGATCACTGCCACAGCTGGGTGAACAGCTGGTGACAGAACACACACCCCTGGTCACATCCTTGCAACCCAAGGCAGGCAGGCAGCCCAGGGCTTTGGGGAGGGACAGACCCTGGCAGCACCAGCCTCTCCTGGAGCTGTCCCCAGCTGGGCCTTGGCTAACCCTGCACACATCGTGCTTTTCCTGCCTTTGTCACACACAGTGACATCACAGAGCACCCACCTACAGCTTAATACCCAATTGATCCAATTTATATCCCCCAAACTAATGCATCTGCTGGGTACATCTGTATTTGGTTGGTTAATAAATATTTTCTTATCTGACATCTGACAGAGAATTAAAGAGCTAGAAGAAAGAATTGAAGGCCAAAAAAGACAAATAAAAGAGTTAGAGGAAAAGGTAAGGCCGTGCAGACGGAAGAGCTGCTGTGTGTGCACATGACCATTCTCCATCTCACCAGAGCTCGTGTGTGCAGTGCAGGGACAAAGGGGGACAGCTCCAGGAGCACAGCCTGCATTTACACCAGTCCCTGTGGGGAGGGAGGATCAACTTGGTTAAACTGAGTCTTTCCTTCCTGGCGGCCCTGGGTGCAGCCTGGAGTGGGACTGGGCAGGGAGCAGGGATGGGACAGAGGATCCCAGGGATGGGACAGAGGATCCCAGGGATGGGATAGAGCCACCCTGGGAAGGAACAGAGCCCTCCAGGGATGGGACAGAGGATCCCAGGGATGGGACAGAGGATCCCAGGGATGGGACAGAGCCCTCCAGGGATGGGACAGAGCCCTCCAGGGAAGGGACAGAGCCAGGGCTCAGGGCAGCAGAGCTCTGGGGAAGGAGCTGGGGCGTTGCTCCCTCCTTCCCTCCCACGGCATCCCTGGATGTGCAGTGCATGGAGCCTTTCCCAGCAGGATCGAGGGTTCCCATGGCCAGCCAGACCTGCGGTGTTTGACCCCAAAAGCCCCAGGAATGTCCCTTTGCAGTGGCATGGCCGTGCTCAGGGGCACCAGGGGCTGGGCTGGACCAGCCCTGAGCCAGGGCTGGCCTTGGGCTGGCTGAGGAGTCACAAGAAGTCAGGATGTCCCCCCCATGTCCCCTGAGCCCGTGGCTGGGCTCAGAGGGGCAGGGGATCCCTGTCACCAGTCCAAGGCACTCTCAGGAGCTCTCCTGAGCCAAGCTGAGCCCCAAGCACTCAGACCTCACTTCACACTCCATGTTTCCTCTCACCTGAGAGTTTTGTTGCACTCTGTCTGTAACCACACTTATTTCCCAGTTAAACACACTGTAAACTCTTAATCTCTTTCTTCTCTTCCATTTTTTCCTCTCTTCTCTCCCCTTTTCAGTTTTTATTTTTGTTTTTATTTTTCTCTTTAGCTTTCATTCTTTGGTCATAGTCCTTCAGGCTACATGCACAAGGTAAGCCCTCAGGTCTCCTCTGCTCTCTCCTCCTCATAAAGCACCAGAACCTTCCTTTTGCTGTCTCAGCAGGACTGAAGGGTCTCTTGGGCATCCCAGAGAACCCAGAAATGCAAATCTCCAAATCCTTTAAAAAAAACCCTGAAACCTGGACAGCAGCAGGCAAAAGCTTGTCAAACAGAATTTCCTCCTTTAGAGGGAAGGACAAGGGGAGAATTAAGCAGCCTTAAAAGCAAGGAAAGCTGGAGCAAGGCAGGGAAAACAGCCAGTGTGGGGCGACTGCTGTGGCTGCATCAGGGCTGCCCCAGCTGCTCCGTGCTGGAAATCCCTGGAAACCCTCAGCCCTCTCCTGCACAGCCAGTGCCTGTCCTGCCTCTGGGACAGCAGCTCTGGGGGAACACGGTGTTTATTAGGGTGTGTTCCTCCAGGCACTGTGCCCTAGGGCCCCGGGGACTCCCTGAACCCCCTTTGTTCCCATGGGAATAGGGGACAATTGTCCAATTTCTGTGTGTGCTGCCAGAAATGACCACAGCACGGAGGGAAACACTCCCCACTAACAACATAAATGCAATATATCACCAATCCTTTCTTACCAGTTGCACAATTCAGCAGATCATTATAAACAGGAGCTCACAGAAGATTTTTGTGAATGTTATTTTTGCCCAGGTGGGCTTTTCGTTGATTCCTGTTTTTCTCTGTCGTTTCAGCCCCCCGAGGCCACTCCAGCTGTTCCAGCTGTTCTTCCCAGAGGGACAGCCCTGCTTCCCCAGCCCCACACCCAGGCTTTGCCCTTCCCACCCCCCCCGAGCTGTGTGGTTCTCTGCTGCCGGCCGTGGGAGGTGCAGGCTGTGGGATGGCAGAGGGGCTGAGCTGTGGGGGGGTCCCTGCACCCCTGAAACCCCCGAGGAGTTTTGGGAGAGAACTGAACTGAGGCGACAAAGAAAGCCACAAACTGTGCTCCTGGCTGTGCCCCGGGCCAGGAGAGCCGGCCCTGGCTCAGAGCTGGGCTCTGCCAGCAGCACCATCACTGATTCAGGTACTCTGGATTCCTTCTGGTTCCCTGCTAAGCAGGTGGCAAATTGCTTCTGTGTAGAAGTGCCCGTGTCCTGTTTGTATGCCACACGTTCATCTTTGTTACCCACAAAAAGCTGGCTGGGAAGAAGAATTCAGGAAGCGTTCCAGAGGAGTAGCTCACGGAAAAATGAATACGAATGAAAATGAATGAAAATGAATGAAAATGAGGTGGTTTGTTCCAAGGTATTTCTTCATTACACAGGATGTGTGTCCCATGCTTTGTTGAACATCCCTTGAGTCCAGTTTTAGGAAAAAAATGTAAAGCTACATTCAGGAAGTCAAGCTGTAATTTTCTTTTTTTTTTTTTGAGTTGTCAGTAAACCATGACGAGGAAAATTATGCAATAATTTATAATTGGCTCTCCCTGAACGATGACAAAAGGCTTAACACTGTCCCAGCAAAAAGTTCAACCTGGAAAAGAATGAACTCAACCAGATTATCCCTGATCCACATGCACTGGGCTGGGAGAGGCAGCAAGAGGAAACAGAGGATGTTCTCACCTGGAAAATGTCCTCACCTGGGGAAGGGGAGCACAAGTCCCACAGAGCCTGAGCCAGGGAGGCTGGCACAGAAACTGGGAAGGAAAAAAAATCCTCTGGAAAAACAGGTGAAGAGGAGGAAAATCCAGAAGAAATTCCAGAGTGTGATTGACCACGTGGGACCCATGGCTGAACACAGAAATGGGGGGCAAGGCCAGGGATGAGGAATAAGCCCAGAACAAACCCAGGAATGAGGAACAAGCCCAGGAATGGGGGACATACCCAGAACAAGCCCAGGAATGGGGGACATACCCAGAACAAGCCCAGGAATGGGGGACATACCCAGAACAAGCCCAGGAATGGGGGACATACCCAGAACAAGCCCAGGGCAGGTCCTGTTGGCAGCCAAGGCCCCGCGGGGCCCGTCCCCAGGAGCACGGGGCAGGAAGGGGGCAGAGCTCCGGGCAGGTAAGATGGGCTGATCACATGGAAACTCCCCCAGCCTCGGGTTCTGTGTCCTCTGCCACCCCCTCACCTGCTGCTCCCTCTCACTTGGGCTGAAATACTTCAGGTGATGGCAGAGGAAATACTGAGTTCGGTATTGAAATTACCAATTTATGTAAACGTGATTTAATTATTGCTGGTTTACTGCAGTAATTCGGGTGTTACATTTCAGTGTGATATAGGAACAAATGCTGGCTTTGTGTTTTAGAGCAGTGGTCCCTCTTAACACAGAGTTATTGGGAGGTAATTAAATGCACTGTCAGAGTTGTGTGGGCAGCAAGCAGCCATGCTGCTTTTAAAAATGCATGCTTTAAATGCAGGAGATGAAAATATTTGTCATTTTGCATAGAAAAGAAAAATAGTAATCAGAAAAGTATTTGAATTCACAATATCACTCAATTTTTTCAAATTTGTGCTGATAATGAGTTATTGGCAGATTCACAGGGTGGGGAGAGCAGCAGAGAAAGCTGCAGTGGCACAGGTTTTATAGAAGTGTTATTTGCATGCCAAATTTATGTATTTATTATTTATATTATAAATATATATTATATTTTATTATATTTTATTATATTTTATTATATTTTATTATATTTTATTATATTTATATAATATATTATTACTATCATTATTTATATTATATTATATTATATATTAAAATATAATATAATAAATAACGATATTTATAATATAATATAATATAATATAATTAATATAATATAATATAATATAATATATTTTAAATTTTTATTATATTTTATTATTTATTATTTATAATTAGACATGAAATTGTAATTGTGCTACAAGGAGCTCTCCTGTGGGTCGGAGTGGGCAGTGCCCAGGTGGGGGTGGTGGCACCCAGGGGTGCCCCACAGCAGAGACCCCATCAATGGGCACCCCCCTGCTGGGTGCAGCCAGAGGGACCTGGGTGTCCTGGAGGAGCTGAATTCGGCTTTACAGGCTGCCTGGTTGTCTCCAGCAGGTTTATAATAAGTATAATTACATACTTTTTATATATATACTTCTATATTTATATATATAATTGATAATAATTTTAGTTCTTTTTTGGTATGTGTTTCACTTTGGAGACTGGAGGCTCGCAGGGGTGGGTAGCCCTTGTCTGTATCCAAATAAGTAACTTGTCAGCGACCTAAGAGAAATTTTTATTAGATACTAACTCTTACATTTATAGAAGAGGCCTGAGCATCCATATTTTTTGCCCTGATTATCTCAGCTTAATTAAAACCCCTGGCATTTATTGTAGCTCCATCT